>OX453237.1:0-1200000 GCA_949709995.1 Arachnomyces sp. KDTOL00113
ACGAGACTGATATTGGGCAGATCGATGCCGGTGCCGAGGGAGGAGGTGCCGACGATCAGACGCAGCTTGCCGGAGCGCAGCAGGGTGATGAAGACCTTGCGGGAGCCTTCGTCGATCTCAGCGTGATAGGCGGGACAGTTGAGCTTGTTGGACAGGGAGTCGGCCGCGGCCTTGGTGCTGGTGATGATGATGACGGCGCCGGCGGAGGAGTACCTCTTTGCGTTGGAGGCTGTGCCGTTCGGGGTGGCGTTGTGGATGTGCCCGTCCTCGATGGAGCGGCCCCGGGTGATGTTGTCCTGCAGGTTGCCGAGGCCGGCGAGCTCACGCAGCAGGGTCAGGATGGCATCTTGGTAGGTATCGACGCAGTGGACGCACGGCTGGATGTGGCGGAGCACGGTGGGGGTGCGAACGACGGTGACGTCGGAGGGGCGCAGATTGAATTTGGTAAGAGGCTGTTCTCTTGGGACGGAGGCAGCGTGCCGGTGAGCAGGACCCAGGGAACGTGGAACTCGGTGATGATCTTGATGAAGGGCAAAGAGTCCCGCCAGTGCTCATCGTAGACCATGATGTGGGCCTCGTCGAAGACGAGACGCGCCAGCTCGCCGCGGCTGACGATGCCGGCGAAGAAGCTGTGGAATGCGGGCGTGATGGCGGTCTCCGGGGTGACGATGACGAGCGAGCTGGGGTTGTTGATTTGGCCGTGCGCTTTGAAGATGGTGGGCTGGATGCCAACGGCACGGCAGCGGGGGAGAAAGTCGTCTCGCAGGGCGATGAAGGGGATGATGACCACGGTGACCTTGGGACTCGGGGTGAGGAGGACGGGGATGGTGATGGCCAGCGTCTTGCCGCCGCCGGGGGGCAGGACGAGTAGAAGATGGCCCCGTTCCTTGAGGATGTGCAAGACACCCTGCTGCTGCTCCGGGGAGCGCCATTGAGCGTTGGAGTCGCCGTAGATCGTGCAGAGCGCATCCTGTGCCCGCTGCTCGGGCGTGGCGGTGTCGACGGGGCAGACGATGTCGTTCATGATGTCCGGGTTGGTCAGGGGGAACTCTTCTTCCATTTCCTCTGGCACCGGCGCCGGCGCCGGCTCATCCTTGATCGCGGGCGGCTCAGCGACAGCCTGCGGCTGTTGCGGCTGTTGCGGCTTCTTGGTGAGCGGGGTGGGGGAGGAGAGCAGCCACGACGCGTCGTCGAAGTTGAGCGAGTCGAGCGAGGTCCACTGCCAGTCTTCGGGGAAGGCCAGTGTATCGTCCAGCGTGGTGGCCTCGGTGGTGTGGTCCGTGGCGGTGAGATGGGACAGTTCCTCGGCTGATATCGTGGGCGTCTTGGGCGAGCGCTGCGGGGGGGAGCCGTTTTTCTTGCGGGGAGGCTGCGCGACGTGGTCCTGTGCCTGATTCTCCGCATCGGGCGGGGAGTGGTGGGTGGGAGCCGGGGACTGCACGCGCACGCGTTTTCTAGAGGCCGTCGGCGCAGGGACCGGGGCGGTTGCGGTGGCGGTGGTCCCGAGTTTGAGGATGGGAGACGGGGCGGGGCGCGAGTCGGGGACGGTGCTCTGGAACTGGCTGGTGGAGATGACCATGGGGGTCACAGCGGACAGAGGCTGCTTTGTCAGCGGGTTGATGTGAGGAGTGGCTGGGACCGGTGGGGCCGCGGTGACATCACGCGGGGGTGACTCTGTGGGAGCTGGGCCGGCGGGATGGTCGACAGGCTGCTGAGGGGTGCGCGGACGGTTCAGGTGGAAAAACTCGTGCCAGGTGAGGGAGACTCTGCGGAAGGCGGCGATCGTTTCCGGGGTGGTGCCCACGAGCATATCGGGAGTGAGGGCGTAGTGGTGTTCGTCAACCTCCTTGGTGTGGCCGAGCTGCAGGATGTGATTGATGGTGGTGTCAGGCTGGCCGGAGTCGCCGGCGGCCGAGGTCATGCCCGCGGCGGTGGCGATGGTTGTGGCTGTGGAGGGAACGTGGCCCAAGGAATTTTTGGCCGCGGCGGCGCTGGGGATGCCGGGGAAGAGGAACTCGCGGTTGATGGCGACGGCCAGATGGCGCCACATGGACATGGTGATGCGTAAGCCGAGCATCTGCTCGGTCATGAGGCCCAGGTGGTGGGTGATGTGGTCCGTGCGCCACGGGGTTGGGGTGCTGTTGGGAGTGAAGAGGAGGGGGGTGGGTGGCTTGACGGCGGTGGGCTTGGCAGAGGAAACAGACTGCAGGGCCAGCTTGCCGTGTTGGATGAAGGGGAGGACGTTGCGCAGGTAGGCGACCATGAGGCAACCGACGCGTGGCGGCAGGGAGCGGACGATGACCATGGGACGACCGGTCTGAGCGTCGTTTTTGTTGTAGAGGGAGACGACGGTCATGGTGCCGGACTCGACCAGAACGTTGCGATTGGTGCTCCAGGCGTTGCTGTGCTGCAGTTTGAGCAACTCTGTGCCCCGCATGGGCAGTCCACCGGCGAGGAGGTTGAGCACGGCGAGGTTGAGGAGGCCGCGATCGGCGCAGCGCAGGTACTGTTCGAACGCTACGAGGGTCAGTGAGAGGAGGGAGAGAGAGAGAGAGAGAGAGAGAGGGAGGAAGAGGACAGCGTACCGGGACGGTCGAATTGCAGTTTGCCGTTGACCAACTTGACGGGACGAATGCCGAGGGTACCGCGAAGACCGAGAGTGTCGTTGCGCTGGAGCGCGCGGCAGATGGTATCGAGGCCGCCGTGGTCGAGCCCAGAGGGCCGCTTGCTGTTTTTGGGGTCCGAGTCGAGGGCGGGGCGGGAGAGGATCTCGATGATGGAGTCACCGACCTTGGACCAGTTCCAGTTGTCGACAAAGTGGGTGGGATCGCAGGAGTCCAGGTAGCGATGGCCGGCCTCTGTGGATGGGATAAAGTTGAGGTCTTGGCAAAAGATCTTCTCGGTGTTGGAGAGGAGCACGTCCATCATGTGGCGGATGCGGGAGACCTGGATGCGCACGCCGTGAAAATCGAGCATCTCAAAGGCGCCGTGGACGCGGAGAACGCACGGGTTGCTGTAGAAGCCGCGTGCGATGGTCTTGGCGTATGCGCGGAGGGAAAAGATCTCGGTGAAGGGGTTGGAGGCACCGTCTGAGAGGTGATCGTGCACGATGGGCCTGATGATGCTGACGGGGTCCCAGCTGAGATCGCGGTCCTGCGTTTCGACGGCGGCATTCTGCATGGAGATCATGGCCTGGACACGATAGGTGATGTCGTCGATATCGAGGTCGGTGGGGAAGTGATGCTGGTCCAGCGGATCGTCGTTTTGGACGGCGGGTTGATTGATAAAGGACTGGACCTCGTCGGACAGGCTCGTGGGAGCGTCGCCGGGCAGGTGAAAGTGGATGGTGAGCAGACGCATGCAGTAGACCAGGCGGGAGAGCATGGGAGACGTTTCGTGGGGGTAATACCAGTGGCCGGCGTCGGTGTGGAAACAAGAGTAACCGATGAAGAGCACCAGAGGGCAGCGTCTGATCATGCTGGGGCAGTTTTGCTGGATGAGACTCTGGGACAGGGCCTGTATGGTGGCGAGGAGGCCTGTGATCTGACGGTCCTCTTCCAGCTGGGCTGCAGGGTTTGAGCTGGCGCCACGGCGGTCACGTTGTGTGGCGTAAGCGATGAGGCGGGAATGCAGATCCAGGGCTGCGGTCAGCTGCTCGGGAGTGAAGATCGGGTGGTATGCCAGTTCCGACTTGAGCAGGCCTTTGCGGTTGGCAAAACGCAGGACGAAGAGGATCAGGTTGGTCCAGAGGGAGGTGTACTGCCTGAGGCTGGAGGTGTGGACGAGGCGAAAGGGCTTGGGGCTGAGCTCGGCGGGTTTGCAGGTGCGGAGATGGCGGAGAGTCAGCGTGTCGTGGGTGGCCACGGTGACGGCGGCGGCGTGGACCAGGCGTTGCACGAGGTCGCTGAGGACGCGTCCGTAGGGGAGAGGATCGTCCCGGGCATTAAAGGCGACGGCGAGGGGAGCCAGGTCCTGCATGCAGGCGCCCTGGAAGATGGCGGGCCACCTGGTGCGGTTATGCCAGAGGGAGAAGTCTTGACCGTCGTGTGCGGGCACCTGGGCCAGAGCCACGCGTTTGAGGTGGTCGTGATGGCCGAGGAGCTTCTGGAAATCGCAAAGCGCGTGTTGTATGTCGGGGGAGGCGAGGGTGCGGGGACACTCTTCGTCGTCGAACGCGTGCAGGGACAGATGGCTTTGGGCAAGGGGATCTTCCGTGGTGGGGATGGACTCGGGCTCGTGGTCTGCCTGCTGGATAGATAGGAAGCGTTAGCAGTCTTTGAGTAACAGAGGGTGTGTGAGGATAATGGGAGAAGAGGACGAGAGAAACCGCTTGCGACGTACCGACAGGGCCTCGGGTGGCGGATCGACTACAAAGTACTGAATGCGATGAGCGAAGATGGTGCAGACGCACACGGGGTATCTGTAGTGATCGGCGGGCTCTTCCAAGTCGGTATCGGTGGCGGAGGAACCATCGGTGAGATCTGTGATGGAAGGGGATACTTGGTTTCTGGCCAGTTCACGTGCATGGACCTTTTTCATATGCTGAGTCATGGAGTCGGGGGTGATACAGGCGTATGAGCATTCCGGCATCAGACAGAGACGACCGTCTCGATGAAGCTGGAGGTGTGGGGAGTAGCCGAATGTCTGAGCATGCAAGATGCCGGCTGTGTCAGTGGACTGAATGGCTGGCAGTGATTTGACAATCTTGGAGATGCGGCCGCGCTCTGCCGACGAATAGCTGGAGCGATGACGTTGACGGAGATGAGTTCCCGCAGAACCAACATTGATGGCATATTTGCATATCGTGCATATCACCACACGACGGTCCGTGTCGTGGAAGAGGGGAGTGATGTCCGGGGCTGGAGAAGTCATGCTGATCATTTGCCTGCCGGAGGCAGATGTAGCCAGGCCGAAGAAGATGTCAAGACTGGACTTGATAAACGTAGGCAGAAGAAAGACGAAACGAAAGACGAAACGAGAGGGATTGGATCAATTAGATATCTTTTTTGAGACAGAAACACCAGCGAAATGATGACGTCGATAGTAATTGATGTAGATGAACGAGAAGAGAAGACAGACGAAAGAACGCGTCAAGACTGGACTTGATAAACGTAGGCAGAAGAAAGACGAAACGAAAGACGAAACGAGAGGGATTGGATCAATTAGATATCTTTTTTGAGACAGAAACACCAGCGAAATGATGACGTCGATAGTAATTGATGTAGATGAACGAGAAGAGAAGACAGACGAAAGAACGCGTCAAGACTGGACTTGATAAACGTAGGCAGAAGAAAGACGAAACGAAAGACGAAACGAGAGGGATTGGATCAATTAGATATCTTTTTTGAGACAGAAACACCAGCGAAATGATGACGTCGATAGTAATTGATGAAGAGAAAAGAACGGACGGAACTTGAGGTAGAGGTCTGGCAAAGGAACGAAGATGCTGCACGCGTTGAAACGTGACGAAGATGAAAGAGAATGGCAGAAATGACAGCGGGGTAGAGAAGAGCGGGAGCAGAACAGAATTCTGATTCCGAAGATGATGATGATGATGATGAACGAAGGAGATGAGAGAATGAGAGAGTGAGATGTGTCTGAACGAGGGGGTAGAAGATGAGAGGGTCAGACAGAACGAGAGTGCTGATAACTGAAGGAGATACACAAAATCAGAATGACAGAATGAGAAGAGAAGTATAGATCAATTAGATATCTTTTTTGAGACAGAAACACCAGCGAAATGATGACGTCGATAGTAATTGATGCAGAACTTGATGTAAAGACATGATAGAAAAGAGCAAGATGAAACAAGGGCGAAAGAACGCGTTAAAGTGACGCGTTGAGATGTGATGATGGAACGAGGTGGACGCGTGGGAATGGGGTGTGAGAACGGGACGCAGAACGAGAGAAAACGGGGTGAGAAAACGAGATACAGAACGAGGAGGACGTGAGGAAACGGGGTGAGGAAACGGGGTGAGGAAACGGGGTGAGGAAACGGGGTGAGGAAACGGGGTGTGGAAACGGGGTGTGGAAACGAGATACAGAACGAGGTGAGGAAACGAGGTGTGGAAACAAAATGTGAAAACGAGATACAGAATGAGATACAGAACGAGGTGAGGAAACGACATGAAAACATCAATGTTGACGTTTACGAGGTTCGGAATACTCTACGAGATGAAGAGAAGAAGATGAATATTGAATTGCTATCAAGTGCTGTTTGTTGATAGTAACACGGATCTGAAGAGAGTCAGAAGGATGAAACAGGTCAATTTCTGAGCGAGATTGAAAGCGCCAGGTGTGATGAAAAGAAAAGATGATCTCATCTACAGCTACGTGTAGATATATGGAAAAGCTGTTGAAAGAGATGTTGCTGTGCAAACGACAAAGAAATACGTTCGAGTTGACATGAACAGCGCTTGCTCTTTTCATCATCAGACAAAGCCGATTCAGAGCAAGCTCATGCTTGATAAATAACAGTATTTTCGCTCGGCTGTAGAATAAAGAATCCCGTATCATTTCCGCTCGCTCTTGTGTCGAGGTTTCAGATGATGCTGTGAGGTATGATGGCAAAGACATCTTCAGGTTTCGAAAGATGATTCCGGTTCAATGGATGGAGCTGTTTTATGATCAAAACACGTTAGTCGAGCTTCAAAACAGAAAAAGAGTAGTGCACTTGCTTCATATTTTTGTGATGACATCTGGTGTTTAAAGTTGAAAAGAGTTGAGGATGAGAATGAGTGGGTTGAAGCCGCGAGAGCTTCTTGGGATTGACTTTGCGCATAGTTGCAAAGACGAGCAGAATGAAATGTCTGTGCGAAGATGATGATTGCTGAATATCCAGCTGTTTTGAGTCTGCAGACGAAGATGCGTGGACGTGAGCTACAGAGAATGATGAGCTTGATGAGGACTGGGAGAATCGAAGGGTTGATGTTGGGAGTGGCTCGGGGTTATAGATTAGATCACATGACATGGTGATGATCGCTGTTCTGGGCTGTGAGTTTTGGTTCGCCGAAAGCGGTGATTGCTGGGAAATCTTTGTTTGGGATATTCGGAAATTTTCGAGAACATGATCTAATCTCAATGTTTTTTATGATAATATCGTTCTGGACTTGTTTGATGTTGTAGGATGATTGACTACATTTTGAATGTCTTTTTTCATGCGCTGGTTAACTACGAATTACTAGACAGATGACTGACGCGCGTGTTGATCGAAAAAACGTGCATTTGCTTCAATGTTCTTTCTTTCTGATGCGGTGATGACGGGATGAGGGTGGTGTGGTGAGAGAGAGAGAGATGGCGACGGTGAGATACACGGTGATGTAGAGTGGGAATTTACGTAGTCTCATCGATTTCTGTTGCAGATTGAGTGAAACCGATGGTAGCAACGAGGCGATAGGCTGCCTGTCTGTGATGTACTTGATACAGGTATACAAAGAAAAAATCTTGATGAAAAATATCACTGTGATTTGAAAACGATGATGGGATAGCTAGTGGTGAATGCGACTCGGTCCCGGTGAATGTTGGTTGAGGCTGACTCGGCTGAGTGTTGAATATATATATTTATCACACGGATGGGACCACGAAAAAAACAAACTCAACGCGCCGGAATCACGGTGATCAAAACACTCATCTAGTCAACTACGAGAAGGGGACTTGATATTACTTTGGCGAAATCACACAGCGAAAAGAAAAAAAAAAAGAAAGATGATGAAACGTTGAGTATGTATCTAGGTATCTGTTTGTTTTTCTCAACAATGATTTTGCATATAAAAAAAAAAGACACTGAGCTGATATACAATGATGATGATTACAGTGAATGCCGACTGGCCACGAGCCTTTTTCTCTCCGCATCCGAATCTAGATCCGTGAATATTCGTCTCGACGCGTTGAAAGCAGGAGAAAGCGGACGCCCTTGAGTGTGGCGGCCGGTGACTCTCGCCCGACTCGCAGGGCCGCCCTTGAATGTGGCGGCCCATGAGAGGCCCACGGGCAGAGCGCATAGCGTGTACAGCCCGTGGGTCAGAGTCGGGCGAGAGAGTCGAGGGCGCGAGTCAAAGGTGCGTCAACAACAGCAGAATGAAGAAGATTTCAGATAGGCGAGGGAGCTCGTGTGAAGGGGTTCTATCAGGCTAACCGGTTAGGAACAAACACACAGATGCCAAGGCTTTCGAGCCTCAGTGAGGACGACGAAGAAGATCCCGATATCAAAAAGAAGGATCTCTTAAGAGCATTTCTCTCACCCGAGAGGAACTGTTCGAAGAGACAGTCCCCGGATGGCGACCACGAGAAGCAATTACATTCGTCATCCGGGGACTTTCGGATGGATCACGTTTTGAGAGGTCGACGAGTTGAGATCGCTGTTGTACGCACTATGAAGTATAATGATTCATTCTTCTTATTTTGCCATTGTTGTCTTCGACATCAAAAGCGTATATACTAACGATGCTGCTACTTTATAGACAACGCAAAACACTCTCTCATTCACAGGTCAACGCAACTCGCTTCGTTTCGATGAGAGGCCCACGGGCAGAGCGCATAGCGTGTACAGCCCGTGGGCCTCGACGACTTCTTTCAGGAGTGGCGTTGAGGGAGAGATGGTGAAAGGTAGGCGAGGAAGTTCGTGTGTTGAGACGATTGGCGCTAACGCTTTTGGGAAACACAGATGCCAAGGCTTTCGAGCCTCAGCGAGGATGAGGAAGAGCAAGACATCAAAAAGGAGGATTTATTGAGAGCTTTTCTCTCACCCGAGAGAAATTCTCCAAAAAGGAAGTCACCAGATGGCGACCACGAGAAAAAACTTCAAGTGGTCATTCCGTCGCCAAGACCAATCTCGGTGGTCGATAATTCATCTGTGAAGCAGTCTTTTTCTGTATTGATGAACTCGTTTCATGCGCATAATGATCTCTCCGACTTTTTCACCCTGAATGATGACGAGGAGAGGATCGAAAAATCCTCATATAAAGCTAACTCTTTGAAAGACAAAGAGATCAAGAAGAAAGATGTGAGGGGAAAAGTGGACTGTGTCTGAAGACACGCTGGTGGTTCGTGGGAGGCCCACGGGCAGAGCGCATAGCGTGTACAGCCCGTGGGCCTCGATCACATCTTCTTCAAGGATGCCGTTGAGGTAGAGAGAAATGTCTGTATCTTGAGGGTGGTGTTGGGTGGATAGGATTGAGCTCGGGGTGCCGATTGGTGGGTTTCTTATACTCAGGCTCGGGAGAGGAACAGGAATAACTGGTTTAATAAACACTGATGTCTTAATTCAATATCAATAAATTATTGTCGAACATTAAATATGATAAATACTTTACCTGGGGCGAAATGGACGGCGTGGGACTTGATGCGATGAGAACGCAAAGAATGTAGACAAAATAAAAAAAGAGTTGTAGAGAGCGTGAGGATGTGAGAGCAGGGGTGAGGGTGATGATGAGAAGATGAGAGAGTGGGAAAGAGGGTGGCGACGGTGAGATGCACGGTGGTGTAGACTAGGCAGGAACGGGGATGACGACGATGATGTGACGCGGAAACAAGATGATGTGGGCGTGTAATGAGAATAAGGTTGGAAAGACGAAAAGAGGAATGATGGCAGAAGGGTTGTATGATGTCGAGTGGGAATTAGATGACGACGACGGGAGTGGAAAATGCAGTTATAATAAGGGTGTGAACAGATGGAATGTGTGCTGGGAATGGGGTGGCGGCAATGAGGGGGGTTGAAGATGACGATGGTGAGGTGTATGAGAATGAGAAGGAACGAGGGTGGTTGAGGAACGAGGGTGATTGAGAAACGAGGGTGGTTGAGGAACGAGGGTGGTTGAGGAACGAGGGTGGTTGAGGAACGAGGGTGGTTGAGGAACGAGGGTGGTTGAGGAATGAGGGTGGTTGAGGAATGGGGATGACGACGATCAGATATATGATGAGAGAGTGGTGGGTAGGAACGGGGATGGCGACGGTGAGGTGGTGAGAGTGGGAATGAGGATGGCGACAGAAGAGTATGAGGTTCATTTCTGTGGTGGGTCTGGTGGGGTAAGGACAGGGTATCTAATCAACCAATCGCAGGGCGCCTGGAATGGCTAGCCATTCCAGGGTATATGGTGATAGATTTCAGTCAGTTTGCGAGATTTCTTTGTCTTGAAAATTTGTAAGATTTGTTGAACAATAAGCGATAACAAACTAATTCTTGTCAAATGCGAGCGATTACAGTTGACAGAATCAGCTTATCGTGATTTTGATGCGTGTAATGAAGTGAGAAAAATGATTATCGTGAGACTAATTTTAAAAAAATTTAGCTTCGACTTCACTCGAGATTGAGTTTAAATTTCATGAATTATTGTTTTTTCTTTTAGAGTTCTTGACGTATCTCATCAATTCTTTTTTATCTCTTTTTCTATTACAGTCATTATTTTCTTTTTTTCATGTTTTTTTTTTTTTAGAGACAGCTAGACAATTTTTTAATCACATTGATACTATTCGAGTTATTTTATGAGAGATCTTGATCGAGAGATTTATTGTAATTAATGTTTTTATTGTTTTTCACTGTCATTTTTCTTTGAAATTGTTAATTTTTTTTCGCTTTTCTCGTATTTATTTTCTCACGATTCGCTCGCATAAAGTATATATCAATTTTATCATTTCATATAATGTTCTCAGTGAGATATGAATCTTCTTTGAATGATTGTCAGAAAATAAAATTAGAAAAAGAAACACTCAACTATTTGCAAAAAAAGATACACGTGTTGTTGAAAAAGAAAATGAGAGCATCATTTAATCATGAGTTAAATATTTTCGAATATTGAAAATAGAGAAAATGAAAATTTAAAATCATCAAGATACACTAAAAATTTTTCAAAGCAGAAAATTCGAGATGAAACGAAAGTTTCATCGAGAGAGAAATGTTTAAATGACTCTTATATTCGTGCATGCGTTCGAAAACATATATTGAATGAGATTTTTTTGTGTTTATGAAAGACAGAACAAGAACAACGCAATTGAGAAATTCAATATTGTTGTTATATTGAATATCAAGCAGTCAGACAGTTATCGTCGTTTTTATTAAATTCGAGTCGTTTTTAATTCGTCATTGATTAGCAGCATAATTCTTTTTGTTTTTCTTATTCATTCATTTTTTAATTTTATTATATCTCTATTTTAACTCATTCGTATTCATTTCTCACAGTCGAAAAAGCTTGTCAGCTCAAGATAACTTTAAATAACAAGAATCTATTCGAATCAGTAACACTCACAGAATTCAACAGCAATGCAAATAATGCTTGTAATATTTCTTGTCATTCTATGTCATTATCGAGTATCATGAAAGTTTCTCGTTTCGAAAAAAAGAATGTTACTGATTTTTTTCGTTTGTTTCGTCAATTTTGCAAGAATCATGACATTAAGAATGACAAGAAAATTATGAAACGTTTTTTTAATTATTATGAGAAATGAATTAGCGAGTGACTCAAGTCTTTGAAAAGATATGTTTAAAGAAATTGAAATTTGTTTCGAAAGAAATTCAATCAAGCTTTTAAGAAATTGAATGACAGTGCTTAGCTTTACATTTGAAATTATCTTGAGCGAATTGTCGTCAAATAGCAGAAAAAAAAGAAAAGTATTCGTGCGTTCATTTATGAGTTTCAATTCGTCTTGAATAGAATGATTAAAAAAAACAAAATTAATGAGTACACTCGTTGCGTTTGATTTTTAATCAAGCTAAAATTCGACATGACTCAAGAAATCATGTCTAAAAGTCAAGAATGAAAGAAAAATAACATGATCTTGAAAATACTGATTGACAATACTTTAAAGATTCTGAACAAGAATTTCAATCATGATTAAATGCTTAAAATCGCAAATGTTCTTTCAAAACAAAATCATAAAAATTTTCGCAATTCTAGATTCAATCTTTTTTGAATCGATCAGCTTGAGACGAAACGCATTTTAAAAAAAGATGAACACGAGTCTAGTCAAAAAAGAGAGAAAAGTGTGAGATTCAAAAATGAGATAAAAATGAAAAAAAAGAAAAAAAAAAAGAAAAAAAATGAGACGATGAATAGATTGACTGACATGATTCAAGCTTTTCATTTGTCAATAATGAGTGTGATGAACAAGTTGAATTAACAAAATAATTCATCTTATGACAATTCGAGTCAAAATCAAGAACAATACGAATTTTATCAGAATTACAATCAGTGATTGACTCTCGAACAAAGTCAGAGCGAAAATTATGAAAATGAATATGAATACGATCGAGAGTATGATAGAGACAAAAAACGAGATCGAGATAATGAATTCAAACGTGAAAGCTATGACGAGAAATATAATGAAAATCGTGACATGCAAAAGTTTGATAATGCATTTATAATTGCTAATTTTTTTAATAACTATCAACTCAGACAAATTAATTGTTTCTATTGCAAACTCTCAGATCATTTGCGTCTTAATTATTTCGATTTGCAATATGATCAAAGTCAGAAATTAATTAACTTTAATTCATACAACAGTCGAATTTATATGAAAAGACAAGATGAAGAAAATGTCAAGCTTTGTTGAGAGAGTGATGTGTTTAATAAAAACATTGTTAGAGAAATGAAAAAGTCTTAATATTGATTTTACTTTTTTATTAAGAATTCAGTCAAAGAAAATAATCAAGAAAATTTTGTGCAAGTTCAGATCAACACTATTAAAATGAGATTCATAAAATTGAATGATTTGAGTGACACAAAAAACAAAATAGAAAAGAATTTCAAAATTGCGTATCACGTTAACATTAATTATTCTGTATCGAAAGAGAAAAAAAAGAGTGAAACTTACAGAGAATCGAAACTCACATCTTAATATGCTAAAATCAAAACATGTCATGCGAAAGTGTATGAACAAGTCAATTCATTAAATGAGAAAAACGAAAATAGAAAATCTGACATTAATGAGAAAATGAAAAATGTCAAATTTAAATGTTATCAAACAAACAAGTTAGCGAGTGCAATCAAGAATTCAATTAATGTATCAAAAGTTTTGAATCGAGTTCTCAGTTAAGCTGTCACAAGAATGTTAGTTAAAAATTTTCTTAAAATGTTCTCTTAATTGCACAAGATGTTCTTTTTTATCTTTTTTAAAAATGTTAGTCTGAATAATTAAATAAAAGTGTTGAGAGCACGTGTGACTTAGCAGCGAATTGTTCGAAATAGTGAGAAAGAGCAAATGCAATCAATTTTAACAGACAGAGAAAATGAGCTGTATGCAATCGAAACTCTTTGTGTCAATTTGCGAATAAATGAACAAAGAGTCAATATTATCATTAATAGCGATTCTCAGATCAATGTTATATTCTATGACATGACAAAACGTTTTAATTTAAGCATGTCAATGCGATCTCATCTCAATTGTGTCATGATTGTTTAAACTTAAACGATTATATTTTGTATCAATTGTTGCGAGAACATTCTCATTATGATCAATAATCTTATCACTCATGTTCTCGTTTTTGTTGTTAAGAGAAAAAACAATGATTTCATTCTCGAACGTTTCTGACAGAAAAAATTGATATTTGAACATGACACTGTCAATGATAAAGCTGTGATTAAATAAGTCAAGACTTTCAAAAAAAATCGAGTTGTCAAATTCAATTTATATAAATTTACTCTCAAGAACTTGAAAATTAAAAAACACATTTGATTAGCAAACTATGAGAAAAGATATGATAGTTACGAAAAGAAAAAAAATTAAGCAAATCTCATTTCGAAATGAAATTTGCTTGAGTGTTCGAAAACTTGAGTGTTAATTTTCTTGATATTGATACTAATGAATTTCAAAGTTTTAATTTTAGCAAGTTTGCGAGAAATGAAAAAGTGAATTCAAGAAAGATAAAATCAAGCGTTTCGATTGATTAAGCAACGTCTCAGAAAAATTTAAATCATTGCATTGAGACTAACTTATTCAAGTTTAAATTTATTGTGAATCGAGTGATTTCTGACGATAAAATTCGAATATCTCGTCATCATAGTTTTTAGATTTTAGCGAAAGTTAACATTGCTTATAAACGAAAGACAGACAAGATTCAATTAATGAACTTAAACGTGAAAACAGATAAGAGATCTGAGAGAAAAGACGATTGAGAAATCTTTTGTTTGAATAAATATCATAAAATGCATAAGTTTTTGATAACTCAAGAAAAAAGAAAGAAAAAAACGAATACTTTTGAGAAACATATTTGATCTAGAATCTCTAATTTCTCGCGAGAAAAGAGACTGACATTGAAAAGATTGAAAAAAATAAATGTCAAATCAGATTTGTGATCTAGAGAACGAAAGTTATTAAGTCACATGCTTTTTGAACGAGAAAAAATCATAGAATTTGACTTTTTCGAGATAAAGCGAATCAGAGAAAAGATTATCTTTTCACAAAAAATTAAAATTGTTGAACATGAGACTTGACAAAACATGAGATTCAAAATGCTTGTTGCTTTGCAAAAAAAGATTGTCAAAATGCTTAAAAAAAGAATTGCGAACGAAATTCTCGAAAATTGTCATGAATCATATTGAAATGCTTGATTTTTAATGAAAAAAAAGTTTTCTGATTATCGTCTGATCAATGCAGCACAGAAAACGAATCGCGTGACAATTTGAAATGCTAATTTATCGTTTAATGTTAATGAGTTCGCAGAAAAGTTTGAAAAAATGCTTATAGTCTTTTTAATTGATTTGTTTTCAAGTTACGATCAGCTCATTTTAGTGAAAAAAAGTAAAAATCTTACTGTTATTCAAACATCATTGAACTTGTTAAAACAGATAACGTTTTTGCAAGAAACTTTAAACTCGATAACTCAATTCGTTAAAACGAGAAAGAAAATTCTGAAAAAGCTTATTTCGTTAACAACTCGAATCTTTATTAATGATATTGAAGTCAAAAGTTCGAAAATTAAATATGAAAATAAAATTAGTACTATTTTTGAAATTTGTCAGTTCGTTCTTGAGCATATTTGCAACATGAATAATGCTTTACTAAAAATTGAAATAGCTAATGAAACTATTTCGAATTTGAAGTCTCAATTCGTTATGTTAGAAATTAGCATAATAAAATGAGTATGTGATTGCAATGACAAACGCTTAAATAAAAAAAAAGTTGAGAAAATTGTTAATTGATCTATTTCTTTCAATTTCTCTGAATTTCGTGAGTTTCTAGAATTGTGTGCTTACTTTCGAATTTTTATTTTACATTATCAGTGAAAAGTTAAATCTCTTTATTATCTTTTTCGAAAATATATTGAATTCGTGTGAGAATTCAAGCAAAACGAGTCATTCAACACTCTCAAGCAAAAACTCAGTCAATATCTCGCGATTATGTTTTCAAATTATTATCTCAATTCTCTTTTTCTTATCGTCGCTATTAATGTCAGTAAATGAGATTGAGACATCGTTTTCATTCAAATTCATGACAATGTTCGTCATTTTGCAAGATATGAATCAAGAATTTAATTAGCAACTGAATCTCAATACGACACGAGAAAAAGAGAGTGTAAAGCAATTCTTAAGACTTTGAAAAAGTTAAGACATTAATTATACGCAATTTCATTTACGTTAAAAATTGATATTCAAATCTTGATTGCTTAATTGAATAAAATTGTCACTGATTTTTTTGAAACTTTCGTCACTAATTGACTAACATGAATTAAAAATTTTGATTTCACTGTCAAGCACGTTTTGAGAATCAAACATATCGCTGCAAACACTCTGTCTCGTAAATTTTCAATTGCTGAGAATATTCGTCAAAAAAAGAAAAAAAAGAACATCGATGATTGAATTTAAATTGATTTAAAAATAATTTTCGCTCAGATTATGTTTACTCGAGTGATGAAATTAGCGAATCGAGACAAAAATGTTAAAGAGAATTCTCAAGAAATGAATGTTAAGTCTGTACGCATTTTGAATAATTTTTATTTCAATGAATTCGAAAAGTTCGCATTATATCTGTTCTCTTTTGTGCGCTCGTCTCATTTATTCGAGTCTAAATTTCATTAATTCAAAAAGAAAGTTTTGAAATTCGTAATGAAAAGAAATCAACTGTTTTGTCATGCTCAAAAAAACATCTTTTTATGACGCGTTGTGAATTCGTCTAATTAAAGAAAAGAGATCATTAATCGCTTACACAACGAGAATGATCATTGAGAAAAAAAAAAGACTTATGAAATGATATTTGCTAAATATTGATGAAAGAGTATGTATTAAGAAATATTTAAAAGAGTTAAAGCATGTCTCGTCTGTCAGTTGCGAAAATTAAATCGAGTAAACGAGTCAATTCATTTATCATGAATCGTTACTATGTTTTAAAAGATAGCGATTGATGTCATTCATATGCTCGTCAATCAAGAAAAGAATTATATCGTTAATGCGAAATGCGATTTATCGAGCTAATTAGAATCTCGTGTTATTCGAATGACAAATTTGAAAATGATAATCAAGTTTTTATTTGAAAACATTATTATGAGATGAAAAGTCTCACAAATCTGACTCATAAATGAGAGCTCAAAGAATCAAGAATTTGTTATCATTTTAGCGAATAAGTACAAGATCAAGAAAATTACTATTTTGTCATATAACTTATCTGTCAATGAAATTATCAAATTCAGTCATCGTGTTGTCACTGATGCGTTGTTAAAAATGACTAAAAATGAAAAATGATAAGTTCAATATCATTTTGCTGCTGTGTTTGTCAATCGAATTATCACAAAAATTAATACGAGAATGTTATCTTATTGCATGATTATGAGTCAGAAAGCAATAACATCAATTAAATTGAAAGTTCTCATTTGACGAACATTGTCATAAAATGAAATTAGATTCACTATTGATTTGTTAGTTTTTCGCGTTAGACAAATTGAACGCAAAGATAAAAATATCAAGAAAACAACTGATCGACAAATAAGAAAACGTTGAGAGAATCGCGATTATCATAATAAACACACTGTTTTTCGCGAAAAATCGTTAAAAGTTAATGATTTTGTTTTTCTTTATAATACTCGACGCGCTATCAATATATCTCAAGATAGAAAATTTCAATATTGTTAAACTGATTTTTATCGCGTTTATGCTGTCAATGAGAATTTCGAATTGTATTGTATCAAGAAACTAAATGAAACTATTCTCACTGAATTTATTAGCGAGAATCGATTGAAAAAGTATTTAACATTTGATAAGAATAATACTTCTTTAAATACAATCAATTTATCACAGAAAAAGTCTAAAACTAGTAATATTGCTAAGAAACGAGATCAGTTAACGAGTCAAAACGAAACTGTTAAGAATGATAAAGAAAGCGTCATGAAAAATATTGAAAAAGAGAAAAATAGTCGTCGTTGAGTGTCAGAAAAATGAGATATGACTGTTGTCGTTCTCTAAATCAGACATGAATTTTAGAAATTTTTAAAATTTATGAAAAATTATATGACATGATTTGAAAGCTTGATTATTCTCAGTGCTCAAGTAATTGAGCGATTTAATCACTTAAACTCAAGATCAAGCAAAGTCATTTATTCAAAAAACTCTTTTCATGACGAACAATGCGACAAGACGATTTTCGTCTGTCTGAAAATATTCAATATTTTTTTTAAATGACGTTGATTCGAATCTGAAAAAGATTGATTTTATCTTGAACTCGTTCGCTAATATTGACAAGAAATGTCAATATATGAGTCGAGACGAGTGTTGCGAGCAATGTAAAAGAGATGAATGATCAATTATTAAGTCTCTAAGAAAGTAACACTCATTTTAATCGTTCATTTCGAATTTTTTTTTATGTTTTTTTTTTATGTCAATTCGATTTGATTAAATTCATCAGTATTCTGTTCGTTTACGATTTTTAATTGAGACGAAAAACATTCATTTTTGTTATTGTAATTCACTTTTTTTGCGAGAAAGAATAAAAAATTCTTTCTCATCTCATTTTCTCTTCTTAATTTTTTTTTCTTTTTATTTATTTTTACTTTTTTTTCTTTGAATTAAATGACATGTCGAATAACATTCTCTCTCGTCATTATCAAGTCATAGTATCGACTTCAATAAACACGATCTTGATTTCTAGAGACAATAGTTAATATGCGATTCAATTTTATGAAACACTTTTTGTTACGTTTGATAATGCTTTATTGTATATCGAATAACAACTCAAGATTAATAGATACTTCTTACAGCATGCTTTGTTAATGACTTTCATGAAAAGAAAGAAATAGTATGAAAAATACATTGTTCAGTTGAGTCAATACGCTCGCAACACGAAAGCTTGAAAAAAACATGTTAATCAGAATGAATTCGAGAATATTTAATCAAAGACTCGAGTCATTGAAATCAAAATGAAGAGAAATTAACTAGAGATGAAAAAGATCAAGCAAAATCTCGTGAAAAAAATGAGATTGTCTATCGCTGCGAATTAACTTTTCGAATGTGTTAATTCTGTTCACATGATCAAGTAATTTTGTCAGTACACTGAACATGAAATGACACTTAAGCAAGCAATCAATGATTTGAATTGAGCTTTAGTGCATAAATTGCAAAATTTTTCGAAAAATCAAAATAATCAAACAAAAAGATTAATTGATAAGAACGTTAATTGACTGATATTCAAGACAGTAACATCACGAAAGATCAATGAGAATGAAGTCAAAGCTTTAAAATTAATTTTCAATGATAGAGAATTTCTTATCGAAATCTTTAAAGTCATTGAACAAAAAATATTTGCTTCGCGCTTTAATTTGTCACGAATTTCGTCATTTATCTATCGTCAGAGAGAGAACTCTCATACATTTACTCGAGAATCAATTTCTAGTTTACTCAGATTAATGTCTGAATTGTTTTTATTTTTATCATTGTCATTGTTTTTTGTTTCATTTATCGTTCAAGAAGTCAGTTCGCGTCACATTTCATTGTCACTCTCTAATGTTCAAACATCGCGTATGTCAAATGACAGAATTGAGTACACTCAAAAATTTAGTTAGTTGAGTCAGATTCAAAATGTTAATGAGATGAGTGATGATTCAGAAAAATCTAAAACGTTTTCTAATCAATCATATCACAAAATTTTCGAAACTAGTGCGAGAGCTAATTTCGATTTGAACGAATTAATGAAACTGAACGATTTTCTCAATCTTGACTTTTCAAAGAGAAACAATTGACAATGCGAGTGCAAAAGCATTAGTGAAATTAACATGAAAAAGTTTCAAGATCTTGATAAGTCGATTGAGACACAGACAGTCAGTTTGCTCACTGTTATTGTTTCAAATATTAAAAGAGATATGACTGTCTGTTACAATCACATTAAACATTTAACATTCGTTTTTAATTTACAGACTCGAAAAGACGCAAGAATCTTGAAAAGTAAATTGAAACATTTTTATGATCATCGTTTAAATATCGAAACTGTTAAAGCATCGAAATCAACATATGAGTGATTTAGATTACACAGTCAATTAGCTCAGTTTAAAGATATTCTCAAAATTTTCAGATTTATTCATATCAATTCTGTTTCGAAACTAGCGACAATGACAAGTTATAATTGAGAAGCATTGATTAAAGCTTGTGATTTGAAAAGTTCGTTTGACAAGTTTGCGAATCGAGTCAAAGAATGAAAAAATACTGATTCAATCATTATCGAGAGTCTTTTCAACTGATAAGAAAACGATATTGAATATGCTAGTGAGAAAAGAATATAATTTAAATCATCAATTGCTAGAGAGATTTGACTCAAATATGATATGTATGAATTTTATCAGCGTCGTATCGAAAAAAGAGAAAATAAAAAGTGATTACGAAACATGTATCATTCTCTTGATCAACAGTTAATGAGACAAAATCTCACATACTATTTTTGATATGTGTTTTTGAGATCTGATCATAACTGAAAATTGATTTTTTACTCATACTATGCGAAGTATGTTAGAAAGAGCGATCATATTGAATTTTGACATATTGACATAAACATTTCACGATATATTAGTGAGAGAAGAGAAAAGAACATTATTTAAAAAACTCTCACGTGTATCAATGAGAAACGTGATCAGTGTATTATCATTTTGTCTGAAATGCACAAAGTGAGAAAGCTTGCTGTCTGATAAAAAAATATCAAAGAAATTAATTTGACAACTGATAAGTACGTTTATCATATCAAAATCAAGATATGAACTAAGAAACACGCGAAAAAGTACGACATTAATTGAATTGATGTATCTTGCTTTGCTGAATCTGTACGCATTATTATGTCAGTTCTGTCACATGAATTGTCTGAATTTGTCAAAGAGAATTGACAAATCATGTTGTCATGATATGTGAAAATATAAAACGATCACGAAAGTTTAAAATTAATTGAGAGTGAGACATGATTCGAATTATCTGTTGCACACAAAGATCTGCTGTTCAAATTTGCTTTTTTTTCAGAATTGCGCAATAAATATTTTATTGTGTCATTCAAATTTTCTGTTACGATTCAGTTAACTGAGTTAGAACTTATCTCTGATACTTTAGTAAAACGAACTCGCTGAAACAATTTTGAAATCATTGAGCTCTTAGACAAGCTAATCAGTGACTCAATGAAATTGTTTAAGTATGTTGCGAAATGAAGAAAGAATGTCACGCTGACATATGCAACACAAATACGTCAAATCGAACAATATGAACGCAAGACGTATGAGAAAAATTTTTACTTTTATTGCTTAAAGCATGAGATTGACTCGTTCTCAGTCGCTAGTCATTTTGTTCTCGAACACGTTTAGCAAGCTATAAATGAAAAAGAGAGAAATGTTAGCGCAAATGAAAAAAAACATGAAAATCATTACTAGTCAAGAATTTTATTTCTTAGACTTTTTTCGTCTCTCTTTTTGATTTCTGAGTGTTTTTCTTTTCTATCTTTTTTTAGTTGTTTTTTTTCTTTCTTTCTTTTCTTGTTAGTACGACAGTTTCTTTTCGTGAGAATCGATAAATTGATGAGTATTTGACTCGTTATTATGATTGATATTAACAAGAAACGTCAATATACGAGTCGAGATAAGATGAAATGAGAAAAATGATCATCATAAGACTAATTCTAAAGAGATTTAGCTTCGACTTCACTCGAGATTGAGTTTAAATTTCATGAATCATTGTTTTTTCTTTCAGAGTTCTTAACGTATCTCATCAATTCTTTTCTATTTCTTTTTCTATTACAGTCATTATTTTCTCTTTTTCATATTTTTTTTTTCTTAGAGACAGCTAGACAATCTTTTAATCACATTGATACTATTCGAGTTATTTTACGAGAGATCTTGATCGAAAGATTCATTGTAATTAATGTTTTTATTGTTTTTCATTGTTATTTTTCTTTGAGATTGTTGATTCTCTTTTGCTTTTCTCGTATTTATTTTCTCACGATTCGCTCGCATAAAGTATATATCGATTTTATCACTTCAGTAGCAAACAAGACAGCAAATGAGATAGCAAACGAATGACAAAAAAAGAGAAAAGATCAAGATCTTTCAGTGTCATTGATCATGAGTCAATCAAAAACTCGACACGATAATTTATAATCGCGTCAAGTTCATGAGACACGAGAAAAAACACAAACGTTAAACTTGCTAAAAAAGAAAGATTTTTTCGCGACAATTGAAAAGAGACTTTGTGTGAGAGATGCTATGACGCGATAAAACAAAAAATATAATTTTTTTTTGCGAGTACTAGCTTATATAATAGAATGTCGAATTTGATTGAAATTTTATAATGTTGTTTCGTGCAAAGAATAGTTTTACAACACGAATTAAATTCAATTATTCTGATATAATTATAGTATTGACTTACTTGACATACTTTTACGACAATCTTGTCAATTCTCAACTAAAAGACAATTTCGAGAATTTTTTGACTTCGAGTGATTGATCGAAAAAAAAGAAAACGAGATTTTGTCAAGACAAGATAAATTAATGAGTTTAACGCTAAGATAATGAAACACACAAAACATTAAAATAACTCGACTTTTGAGACTCGATCTCAGACTCTTTAAGAGAGATAACAATCGATTCAGACGTACTTACTCGCAAAAATATGCAAGTCTGTCAAAAAATGAAAACAATTGCAAAAAACATGACGATTTGCTTTTAACAATGTCTGATGAAAACTGACTTGCTTTTGTGAGTAAGTATATTTAAATTAATTGCTATCTCGCTCTCAATAAGCAAGCAATTGTTTATATGTTATGAGTGAGAAACATTAATTTTTCATCTTTAAGAGTCGAGACAAAAGAAAGAATTTGTAAATTAATTACGACGCGTGATCACTAAGCTAAACGATTTTAAAATCACTCAAGACTCGCTTGATAATAGCGCAAATGAGAATTACTTGTTAAACGAAGCGATAAACACTTCGCGTCACTTTGTACAACGTGAGAATTTTGAAAAAAAAGAGAATCAGCTTACTCTATTTAACAGAAAATATTATTCATTTTTGAGAATTTCATCTTTCGTGACTTCAGATTGAAAAGAGTTGAAATAATTGATTGTGACAATGTCTGAGTTGATACGAATCAAATAAAAATAAGTTGTAATTGTTAAGAAAAGCTGAATGCTAAGATAATGAACACACGACTTGAAAATAACTTGACTTGAAAACAACTTGACTTGAAATATCTGATCTCAAACTCTCTGAGAGAGATTATAACATTCTTAACGCGTGATGTGCTTGCTAATAAAATTGATAATGTTTTCAACGTACTTGCTCGCAAAAATAGATTTGTCAAATAAGAGCGATTGCAAAAAATATCGCGATGTGTTTTTCAATAAAGTTTTGTTCTTAACAGAGCATCGTTTCTCGCACGCGACATGAGAAAAGAAAGATTGAATTTTTTATCTATTCGAGTTGTTTCAAAAAGATGAAAATGAGTTTATTCACTCGTCAGTTTATCAAAGATAATAAATGCGTTTAAAATGTTTATCAATCGAAAAAAGAATTCTTTGAGAATTCAAATTTAATCACAAAAGACGTGACACGATCTTTCAAAAAGAAAAAAAGATAAGACGATAACGAACTTTATACTCATTGTTAAACTCAAGTGCAATTTGCACATTGCATGAGCATTCTCTTTTGTCTAATTTGTGAATATTCGAAGTCAGAAAACGAGATCAGAGAACGAGATCAGAAAAAAAAAAAAAAAAAAAAAAATTATTAATATATGAGCTCTTGAATGAAACAGAAAAGTGATAATCTGAAATGTCGACTCATCAATAAATTCGAGAATTATATCGAGAATGACTATCAAATGCTTTAATCAAGACTCATTGAAAGCAGTGTGAAAAATGTGTTAAAAAGTATGATTGTCAATGAAACGTACATGTTAATGAGAGATTCGCGAGAAAAACGTCGTGATCGAATTAAATTAAAACTTTTATTTAACTAAAACGCGCACAAAATTATTTTTGCAAAAAAAAAGTTCTTCTCTTTCATACTACAATTACGAAAGAATGATAGAAATTGAGCTATATTTAATTTATTTTTTTTTTTATTTTTTAAAATTTTGTATCATTGTCAATCGATCTAGTCAAATTTCATGTACGTTAATCACTCTCGTTCATGTCATATGCATACAGCACGTTTATAATATCAATTCGTTTTCTTTTTTATAGAATATAAACTATTATTGTAATCACACGTCGCAGTCACGAATGAACTCAATTTTTGTCACGTTCAACTTAGCTTAATTAACGTTTTCTCTCTCTTTCTCTTCTCTCTCTCTCTCTCGATTTCAAGATCGATGTCACACGTCATCGTTTTTTTTTTTTTTTTGCAAAGTTCAGAGCTGTCTCGTTTTGAGCTTAAACTCGAATTTGTGTGTCATGTTTTGACTTTCATGTTATAAAGACTTCAGATTGTGACTAACATAAAAGTCATTCATTGTGATATCAAGATTGAGACTGATTAACATGACTGATTTTCATTTTAATAATGAGAGATTTAAAGATATGTTCATGTTAACAAGAAATCAAGACTGTTACTTGAGTTAAAAAAGCAACGAAAAGAATCTAAAGTTGATGCGTATGCATATTGAAAAAGAAACAAAACGAAAGCGTAAATCGACTTTTGAAATCGTCATGATCAGTGCAAGATAAGTCACGACATTTGTTATCATAGTTTAAAAATTAGTTTTGATCATGAGTCGAAGTCGAAAAACAGAAAAAGAATCGACTGTCTCTCTCTCACAAAGCTCTGAAAAGCGAAATGAAACAAAAATCTCATTTATCGCTCACTTTTGACAAGAAGTAACTGAACTCAATTTTTTCTCTCACTCTCTCACTCTTTCTCTCTCTCGCCTGATCTTGATCACATGATTATATATAATCTTTTTATCAAAATTAACAGCGTTCAAGATTTAAATCTTTGAAATTGTCAGTGAATAAAAAACGACTATTACTCTTATCGAGATCATATTAATATTCTTTTCAAGCATCACTCTTATCTTATCTGTGAACTATCGATGAGAGCGAAGCTCGAAAAAAATATTAACTTGAAAAAAAGACAAAGCATTAAACAATATGATGTTATCTGATAGTAATGAATTTCATTATTGTGCACTCAATGAGTAATTGTGATGTTAAATCAGTCAACGCATTTTCGTTTAGTTTTAAATGACACGATATGCAACATGTCGCACGCTCGTTAATATTAAAATTTAATTAAACAAGCTCGCAATGATCGTTATTTGATTAAATCTTAAGACAACGTTGACGCGTTTTTGTGACACGATAATATTTGAACGCTTGTGAATAAATTGTCGTTAGTGAGCTCGTTTGTGCAAGTGCGTTGCAAATAATGATTTATGAATTGTGTCATTATTTGCACAACACTCATGTTATCTTGACATAATAATCTCTTGAATGTTATTCAGAAATTTGAGATTTAAACTCATTTAATTCAGAAACAACTTTTCAAACGATACGAAAATGTTAAAATCGAAACTGATTCGAGCATTAAAGAGAGCGATTGCGCTCGTCTCAGATACGAAGCAACTTGACGACATGACAATGTATAATAACAATAAAATCATGTTTTGTGACTATTTTGAGCTTTAAATGTCAATATATATATCTCTCTCTCTCAAAAGAGAGAGACAAAAAAAAAAAAAAAAAAAAGAACAAATTTCAGCGTTTGACGAGTAACTATCGAAAACTTTTTCATTCAATACGCTTTCGCTCAAGCGATTTGACTGCTTTCGAAATATAACTTTTGACTAGTGAATAAGAGAGTGAATGACATCGCAAGAGATAAATATGTCTGATTGAAATTTGACTGTTCTCACAATGAGATTGTCTCGATTGTTAACTAAACGTATCTTTGAAATATGTTTAATGTTTTTAAAATTTAACAGCAACATTTCTCTCATTGCTTTAACAATAACATTTCTCTCACTATTTCAATGACAACATTTCTCTCATTGCTTAGTTACATCAAATCGATTGAGCATTATCGAAAACGCACTGACACATGTGAAATTAGATTTTCATTGTCTTTGTGACATTTTTTTTGAAAGTGATTTTTTATCATTTTTCGTTTCAACTCAACGATTACTGACGTTAAACATTTGACACACGTCATTAACATGACTTCATTCACACGCAAGAACGCACGTCGTTCGCGAGAGAAAAATATATAAGAGTGAGATTTAATTATCTCTCACAATCAAGTTTTCGAGTCTTGCGATTTTGATTTTGAGCTGTGAGTTATCTGATATTATCATAACGTATCGTGATGATAAGAGAAATGTTTTTATATATATTAGAAAATACAACATACAGACTGAAATGCGAGTCGTGAGAGCATTTCAGCATAACATAAGTCAACTGATTTGACACAAATTGACGAACACGAGTCAATGACAAATATTAGTTTGATTACTCGCGATGAGCATTTCATGATAACTTAACTTGTCATCAAACATTGTCGAAAAACAGATTATCATGTCTTTTGAAATCGTTTTCGATTAATGACAAGTCAATTGTCATGAAATGCTTATCGTCAGCAGTCAAACTGATATTTGTTACTGACTCGAATCACATGTCAGTCATTGATATAGTTCGCGTAATTTGTCATTTGCGCGAATGATGATAAATTTAAATAAAACAACATTAATATTTCTGTCAAGTGTTGTCACGTTATCAGAACGACTTCGCTTATTAAAAGATGAAACGATTGATTAATCTTTCTTTGATAAACAAACGATTCGAAATATCGCTTTTTTCGTTATAGTTATCGCTGATCGTGACAATATTTTAAAATTATCAATGATCAGAACGAAATTCTCTGATGCATGAAACAATATCTTTCATTAACGCTTTTTTGTCTCTTTTTTCGTTTGAGTTCGATGACTGTGTCTTGACTTGAATTTATATATATGATTCTCAACGATTTTCTCACTAATGAGCGAATCTTTGCTCACGCTTTGATAACGCGAATAAGTTGTGTCAATGATCAATGTTTGCTCAAGAATTTGTTTAATAATGTGAAAAACACTCATCACATTATAATGATCATTGTCAGATTTAATAACTTTTTGTTTTCTTTCTCGTTTTAATCGTGAGACGATACGCGATACTCGCAGCTTATCGCAATTTGAAATAGTCAGATAATGAATATTTTCGTGTTCTCATTGTATTATTTTTAATTCTTGAGATCAAGCTTTTCTGACTGTGACGTGCTTGTCACTCTGTCACAAAAATCAATCAAAATTAAGATTTTCTCGTGACGTCTTATTAAACTGAAATATCACGTCGCTTGATTGCGACTCAGTATACTTTATAGTGAATTGCAATGTCGACAATAAATGCGCAATTTCTCAAAAAAAGAGAGAGAGAAAAAAGAAAAAACGCAAGAGAGATCTCAGACGTATACTCACGTCAATGAGTCGTTTATATATAAAAAGTATACAAATATACACTCGAGTCGTAAAAACGTTTGACGTTTCGTTTCATGAGATCGATCATGTTGTATTTATTCATTTCGTTCTATGACTAAAAATCATTAAGCAAATGTTCACTTTGCTTTGACAACAAAAGTGTCATTTTTCTTGAGCTCGATCTCACTATCGTGTATATATATAAAATTAGCTGAGCTTATTTCGTTGTAAAACGTCAGAAAATGTTTTTTCATCTCGAGAGTGCTTTTCTATGATATATAGAGAATGTATGTGTCAGATAGAAATGTAATATATATATATATATAGCACAGATTCGTGATGAAGTTCGTGATAAAATTCATTTTGTAACTCGCGCACTTATCTTATCATTGTCTCATTACGAGTTCAATTGCGATCTCTCACGACATGAGATTGACATACGACTCATGAGTATTTTCATGTCTCTTGAGAGATTTAGCTCAAGTTTTCATTGCTTAAGCTGTATTGTGACATTAACGCTCATAATTTTCTTTAAGTCGAATCAACTCTTTTGTCAGAGTAATATTGTTTTTCAAAAGTATTGCAAGAGATCGATAAACATTATCACACGATGACAATCATAGAAAGAGAAAAATATTTCGAATTTAAAATTATCTTGATAAGTATTGTCTGAGAAAGCATAGCATCTCTCACTCAATTTTCATTTAATTTTCGAATCATTCTCTCTCTCTCTCTCTCTCTCTCTCTCTCTCGAAAGAAATTTAAAATCGAACGTTTTCACTTAATGTTTTGAGAGTCTTGACGTTCTCACGAATACAAGTTCTCTCACATTCTCAAATTGCATCAGTCAATGAATCATGCGATTATATGCTTTCAAAGTCATACTTGTTGCTAGTCATGATTATGTGTCAAATCTTAACGACGAAAACAAAATTATTGAGTATTTTCGAAAGTGCATTGTGAAACAGCGCGAATTAAATTTTCATTGTCTTTGTTCTGAATCATTGTCATACGCATTTTCGACAACGAAAATATAATTTTCAATTCGATTTACGATATTCAGACAAAGTTTCTCTCTCTGTAACATTGTCTCTAAGAGTAATTTTATCGACTTTTTGTCTTGACTCGACGACAGAATTCGAGCACATTCAAGAAGAGAAGAAATATATATATATATATATATTCGCTGCTCAACTCGCTAAGCTCTCTCTTTTACGTTTCTGAGCGCGTTCTCAAGCAAGAGAGTCTGTCAAAAAAAAATGATTCGTTCTTGTGTTATTTACATTTAACGTCAACTCAATTTGTTGTCAGACATTGTCAAGAAACAAATTGTCATGTTTTCTGTGATTGTTTTCGATTGATGACAAGTCGATCATCGTCGAATGTAAATTAACACAAGAACGAAATTATTTTTCTCTCTTAAATTTTGTTTTTTTTTTCTTTTTTTTGCGTATAAGAGCGCGTCATTTCGCACTCTGATTGCGAGAAAAAACTTATTTTTAATTTTAATTACATTCACGATCACTTGTCATGTTTTCGAGTTTCGCGATTTCGATCTCGCAGCGCGAAATTGTCGAATATTGTCGTGATGCATGAATAGAAATTTATATATAAGAAATTTGCAAAGAAGACGAAGCACAAAAGAATGAATTGAAAGTTAAAACATTAAAAAGATTTCTTTTCTCTCTCATTATCGTATTAAAGACGTGTTTCACATTGCACGTGTGAGAGTCAACATCACAAATGTTAAATAAAAGAGCGATTTTGATATCGTGAAATGATTTTTGCTTCTGACACGAAATGTAACATTGATAACGCGAACGTCTTATTTTTCGTCTTTCACTGAATCAATCTTTAACTCTTGTTATCGTATCAAGAGCGTGTCAAACTTAATTTACGTTAAGTCTCGTATTTCATGAT
This sequence comes from Arachnomyces sp. KDTOL00113, assembly GCA_949709995.1. Classification (NCBI taxonomy): domain Eukaryota; kingdom Fungi; phylum Ascomycota; class Eurotiomycetes; order Onygenales; family Arachnomycetaceae; genus Arachnomyces; species Arachnomyces sp. KDTOL00113. The sequence goes on from OX453237.1 coordinate 28,804, forward strand.
AAGACTGTCGCGAGACTGATTAGAATAAAATTTAATCATTTTGTCAGCTCTTTTTTTTATTTTTTTATTTTTTTTTTATCAAGACGCTCTTATGATTTCAGAGTCAAGAGAGACAGAGAGAGAGAAATCTTGAGTTTTTTTTCTTTCTCTCTCTTTCTTGACGCACATGCTGTCTTGTTATTGTTTGAGACTTAATAAATTTTTTCTGAATATCTCATTCTCGAATAGCTCAAATCGAAAACGAATCGTTCTTGAGAGTTATCTTTTTTCGATTGATTTCGCTCAAGCTTTTTGACGAGACGTGATGCAATCGCTTTTTTAAAATTATTAATATAAAAATAAGCGAAAAAAATTATCATTTAATCTCTGATTCGAGTTGCACAGCTCGATCAATAAATTTGCAATGTGTTTCAGCACATTGACACGTCACTATGTCACAAAGAATTTAATCTGAAAATGAGTGTAAGATTTGAAAATTGTAAAAATTTTTTTTTCGAGATACTTCTTACACTCTCTTGCATATTTCTTCAATTCGAGAAAAATCAATTTATTTCTCTCTCAGTGCTTATCTCTCTTGAAGTACATTATCAATGTGAAATGACTTGAAAAGCGTTTTGTTCAAACTCTGAGTCAAGTCAAACTGTAAAATATCAAGACACAAACATTTGACATTTGCTTTTGCTTAACAATCAATGAAATCTTGTCTCATGAGAGATATATCAACTCTTAATGTTAATCGCTCACTCGACATGACGAATATAAACATGTAAGACTTTAATGTCTGAACATTAATAGACAATCGAGTAAATCGAATGAGAGCGTATAAGTTTAAAACGAAAAACTTTTCATACAAGAAAAAAGATGACGATGTTTAACAAATAGTCACTGAAAACTTTTTTATTGAATATTTTCAATGCTGCACGCTCGTCTTTTTGTTCGTGTTATTGATAATATTTAAATTGACTTTACGTCTCTCTTTCTCTCACAATAGAATTCGATTGTCAAAATGTGAAAAGATTGATGTCAAAACTGCTGTTATTTATCTCGCATGTTTTTACGATACAAGCATCTCTATCAGTAAGCACGTGAACAGAAAGCGTATATATAAAAAGAAAAAAAAAAAAAAAAAATTAAAGATCTCAGATACTCAAGAGTCAAGCGACACACGCAACATCACGTATTCATTTTGTAAGATAAGATTCTAAATTAAATTTAAAAAGAACAGTTTTAATGTGACTATCAATATCTGAGTCAAATATATGAGTTGATCGCGAAGTAAAAGAAACGAATACACGTCATACTCAAGAACGATTAATGACGAGAACTGATTTTGATATTTTTTTTCTGATAACATCAAGTGCAATTGTCTTTGATATCTGTTTTCTTAACTCGCTCTTGAGTGACGAATGAAATCAATCGAGAAAAAAAAGAAATAAATCTGTCATTTCATAAAAGAGATGAGAGAATAACTCTTTTCATTTTCTTTTTTCTTGCTGACGCGTGATGAGATTTGTCATGAGATTCGTCATGAAATTTATCATGAGAGATCGAAACAAAAACTTGCACATGACAAGAACACAAAAAAAAAAAAAAAAAAAATCATTTCAGAGATCTAATTCTGATCATTTTAAGACTCTAAGAAAACGAGAGTCTGTCGACTCTGTTTTCACTTTAAAGTCTGATGACGAGAATTTAAACTTTAACTCACTTTAAAACAAAAAAGTCTGATGACTCTTTTTTCATTTTAACTCATTCTAAAACTCTAAGAAAACGAGAGTTTATTGATTCTGTTTTCATTCTAATCGACTCTAAGAAAGTGAAAATCTCTTAATTATCAATTGTTTTTTATGTTCGTGTACATTCGTGTACATCTCGAATTGCGTCACGAGAGTGACAATTCTCGATACTTTTCACAGAGTGATATTAGTATGAATGAAATGTACATTAATTCATGATAAAAGAGAATGAAAAAGTGAAAGAAAAATAAAAAGAAAGACAAAAAGAAACTTTTCGCATGTAACTGCTTTTCGATACTTGAAAGATACAGAAAAATTATCAAGAGTTTTAAGTGAGACGAAAATATATAAGTAAATGACGATTGACAGATTTCGCATAATGAATGTTTCGTTTTCAGTTTGACTTAGAGTGAATTATCAATCAAGTAAAAACAATTGACAAAAATGAATGTTTTTTTCTCTCTCTCTCTCTCTCTTTCTTTTCAATGACAACTGATATTAAGTGAATTGAATTTTTTTCAGACTTGCAATTCATTTTCTTCTTTTTTTATTGTTTATTGAGTCAAGTCTGAAACGTGACTCTTTGTTAAAAACAACTTGAGTTTCAATTGTAAATAGTGACAAGAGAGAGATACACGTACATGAGAGAGAAAAGAGAAGTAACACAGAAAAAGACAAAGTAAATTCAACACATTAAGCACTGAATTGAGCTTTTCTTCTCTTCTCAGTCAATTACAGAAATGATGCAGTTTTTTCTTTTTTTTCTCGAGTGATATTAAGTTTAAAAAGAAAAGAGAAAGAAAAAAAATGAAAAAAGAAATATCTCATAGTGAGTGAATTTTGCAATTTCAACATTCACTGAATCAGTGATAACAATGTTTATTCACTCAATCACTTAAGAAAGAGAGAGAAGAAAATCGATAGCTTTATTCAAGTATTGATATATTCGCTGTTAGTTTTTCTTTTCTCTCTTTTTACTGTCATATTTTTATATATTAACGAATGATAGCAAACACACGCTCTCTGTTAGTTTCGTGACTTTAAACTTATCGTGAATTTGTTAACTCTGATAATATAAATATTCTTTTTAACACTGATTAATATTAGTGACAATGTGACGAGACGAACTGAATTTAAATCAGACATATTCGCGCTTTTTTTATCTCTTTTTTTTTCTTTTTCTCTCTATTCGTTTTCAATTTCGATTTTTCGATTGTTGACACGATCGACTTTTATAACTTTTTCTCATAAAATAAATATTTAGCTTGATGATCAGAACGCGATTGATATTCTCTCTCTCTCTCTCTCTCTCTCTCTCTCTCGCGACTGATATTGAGAAACGAAATGATCACGAGTATTAGATAGATGATATACGTATATATAAATAACTGAATATACGCATTGCTAATTATTGATAAAGCGAGCTTATTATCATTGTCAAATATTTTCAGAAAATACGATATGAAAAGAGCGAGATAGAGACAAGATTATGTTTGTAATTTCTTAAGAACATTTCGATTCTGCTGTATTAACACTGTTTTAATATTCAAATGAAAAGTCATTAACGATTCGTTTTCAAATAACTCGTTAATGAGACATTCATCACGCGTTCAACGTTATGTTAAAAGATTTCATTTTCATAGTCAAAAAAGCGTTTGTTTAGACTTTTCAAAGTCATGAAAATTGATTTATCTGACGATTTAAAAACTTTATTAAATACGTTTTTTTCATTGTATAGAGAGATATCGCGAAAAGTCGATCGAAAAATACACGTTTTGAGAGAATGACGAAAAGAAGAGTTTGATTTCTTTCAATTGATTGATAAGAGAAACTGATTTTTTGCGCGTTTCGATTCGTTAAATAATGCAATAACAGTTTATTCTTTTTTCTCGCGCTGACAAACTTTAATTAAAATGACGTGATCGCTGACATTGTACGAAATATTAATCAAAAAATAAAATCGTGAGCTTAACTCGTGCTCGTGATAAATACTTGAAATCGATCTATCACGATCTCATCACGATCTCATCACAAGATATATATCGAGTGAAATTGACAATTGAGAGTTTATATCACGTGATGAAACAAGAGTCTCACGAGTGAGACTGAGAAAAAAAAGAGAAAATAAAAATTATATGAATCAACAAAGACGAGCAAAGCAAGAGAAATTCATTGAGTTAATTATATATAAAATTTCTTCTCTCTGTAAAGAGACTGTAAATAGAAAAATCAAATTTTCTTTTTACGTTTTGATTTCAAATACAAAGTCGTTTACTCACGATGCAAAGACTGCTTGTCAAATATTACAAAAGAACGAATTGTAGCATTTGATGAGCAGTTATTGCAAACTTTTTGTTTAACTTTAACTCAATGCTTCACGCTCGTTTTATTCATATTATCAATGATTTTTGAGTTGATCTGATCAGATACACTCGCGATATAAACATTTTTGTTAATCTCTTGAATCAACTTGTGAGTGATAAGTATTGTGAGTCATTTGACTTATGAGAAACGAGTTTATCAACAAACTCGCTCACTCATCGCTCGCGAGTAAAAGTCTTTTAATTGAGTCTTTAAGTGTATCTGATCAGATACACTCGTGATATAAACATTTTTATTGATTTCTCGAATCATTGCAAGATCGAATGCGAGTTTTAAATAAAAAAGAAAAGAAAAAAGAAAAAAATCAGCTTAATGATTCGAATCAGATTGCGCAAAGAAACAACTCACTCGAAAAATGTTTTACGATTGTTAAAAACACTCGCGAGCGATGAGTGTTGTGAGTTATTCAACTCACGAGAAATGAGTCTATCAACAAACTCGCTCACTCATCGCTCGCGAGTAAAAATTTTTCAATCGAGACTATCGTGAATTCTTTGACAAGAATATAATGAGCGAATTGCGCTCGTTTTTTTAGTTGTTTCAGATATCTCATTTTCTTGCTTTATACAGAACGAATTAAATCGAACAAATGTCACTGAGACATGCGATAGTAAAGAAATTGATTGATATTCATCTAATGCTGTCAGCGAATGAATTTATCATAATAAAATAAAATGAGAGTTCTTATCGCGCTGAAAAATGAGTCATTTTACACATTTAACAAGTCGAAGTCTTCTTTATGTAAAAAAGACTGCGTGAGATTGATATATCGCTCAGATCGAAAGAGATGAATATTAATATAAACAACGTTGTGACGATGTTATAGATTAATTCTTTTGAAAAAGAATTTTGTTATTGTTGTTATTATTGTTAATGTTTTTTTTTTTTTTTTAAAATGTGTGAAAAGCTATGTTCGCTAGTTCAAGCGCTAACTCAAAGAGAAAATTGTTAACAGAAATAGATAATGAAACACAATGATCTGTTTTGCATCAAATATAAATGTAAAAGCGAGCTAAAAGAAATTTTTCATGACAGCATTTATCGCGAGCTCGTCATTATAAGATAAAAATTGAATGAATACTTTATCTTTACGAAATTTGTTGACTCTGACGCATATTGACATGAAAAAAAAAAAAAAAAGAATTTATTCAATTATTTGTTTGAGAGCACACAAAAGAAAACAATTTTAAGTAACTCACTTTCTAAACTCGAGACTGATATTGTTGCATCATATTCTCAATCATCATTCAAATCATATTGTGCAACTCGACGCGTGATCTGATATATTTAAAAAGATCTTGAGTTGAGACTTTGAGACGATCTCGTTTGTGAAATTTAAACATGTTAACATGATGCAACATTAGAATCATTTTTTTTTGATAATTAAGCTTTGCGTAAATTAGCTTGAGTTTTTGAAAGATAATGCTGTTATTGTGATAAACTTTTAATAACATTATCATTTTTTCGTTAACGTATGACTCGTAAAGAGACACGTCAAGATTCTTAAGACGCACGTTCTCAAGAATGATTGACAAGCGAGAACGAAAGATTTTCTGTATGAAATCGCTTGAGTCGAAAATGACTGAAAAAAGTGACTAAGCGATGAGAGACGCAAGTAAAATGTTACATATTTTAATCAGTATGAAGCACGCATTTAAGAAAAAAGTGTTACTCGCGTGTCACATCTCACTTACGTTAAATTTATGACTGAAATTTGCTGTGATGTGATTGAGACGATAAACACGTCAAACGACATAATAAAGCTTTTTCTTTTCTTATGTTCTTTTATCTGAAAAAGAGAGAGAAAAAGTCAGTTAAAATTCATTCAGAATCAATTGCTGCTTCACTTACGATAAGAGTAACGATGAGAGATGATCGATAATGATGAATAATGATAAGAAAAGATAATAAAAAAAGATAAAAAAATAATCTTGAACTGATTTGTTTCGAGACGAGAAAATAGATTGTAAATCAGCAGTGATCTTTTTTTTTTTTTTTTTTGAAATTTTGAGTGTTGAATTTTTCTCTTTTTATACATTTTTTTAAATATACAAACATACACACACAGCTTAAGTTAACTGATAAATGCATCATTCTAAACACACTGATACTGATATTGATATTGACACTTTGTTAACACTTGATATTAATTGACAACAAACTTATGACAATTAAGATTTGTCAATGATAATTATTGACTGTTTTTAAATCTTATCAAGAATTTGCTTGTTGATTTTGTTCAATGTAATTTGCTAAAAGTATACACGATTTGACTGTCACTGAATGATGATTTGTTCGAGAGCGAAATTGCTCGCAATCAGTTAAAAAAAGTGAATCTTTTCGCGTTTCTGATCAATGCGATGAATGCGCGCGATGATCTGTTCTTTCTTGAATTTTATGTAATCGCATTTAAACAGTATAATCTTGATAACGCGAGTGCACGTTAGTTCAATTTCACAAACTCTCGTGCTTTTGATAAGCAATTTACACTCGTCATTATTTTGAAAATTGTTTATCAAATTCTAATGATCGATGACGATCGTGTCAAATGTGAGAACGACAATATGTAAATTGAAATAGTGCTTGTTAAGTCACTGCGAATGAAAGAAAAAAAAAAAAAAGAAAAAAGTCAGCACGATCTCTTTCTTTTTTTTTCTTTTTTTTTTTGTTTTTTTTCTAGTTAATTTTTTGAGATGACAACTTATCAAATTTATTATGTGAATGACTGTCAAAAATGAGAAAATCATTATAATCGACTTCACGCGATCAAGATAATGTGAGTTAAGTTTGAAAATTTGAAAAAACTCTTGTATCTTGAAATTGCTGACGATTATCTTATCAAAATGCTTAATGTAAAAAGACTCATCAAATTTCTTGTGTCATTAATTGTCGATGATTTTTTGTTATGTGAGTTTCAAATTATTGATACGAAACAAAGAGACGAGATAGAAAAAGATAACGCAAATGCGCATTTTGTGAGCGATCGAGCTTTGAAACAGCACAAACAAGAGAAAATGTTTCATGAAAACGTTGTTTGCACGATTATCGTATTTTTTCTTTATAATCTTTTTGTGCTTCATCTCGAGTCTGATTATTTCTGATATGTAATGTTTTGATATGACGCATGAGACGTTTCGATAAATCAGCTTTAACAATTTGATAATAAAATGATTGAATTAACTGCTCTTGAGTACGCGTTGAATCATGAATCGCTATAAAATGATTTAAAAAATACGAATCGCGTTTTTAAAGTGAGTTATATGTTTGTGAGAGTTGATGACATACTTGTGAAACGCGCTTTTGATTTTAATCAGTCTATTCTCGTTGCAAAGCTTCAGCACGAAATTTTCGTTTCACTTGTTCATTTGAAAAACGAAAAAACACATTTTAATGTTCAATAATAACATCTCAAACGATGTTTCGATCATAAATTAGACAAGAGATTATCTCGAAAGATTCTTGAGAAATGTAATTACATTGATCATTGTGAATTAAACGTCATAAGACTTATCAAAGAAAACATAATTTCAATGCACGCGATTCATGTAACATGAGAGAATTTTGATTCTCAAATTTAACTCTTTGTTCGATCTCTTGAAAGTGACATTTTTTCAAAACTTTTTCAAAACATGCTTGAAATATAACTGTCATAATGTCAGAACAAGAGTTTCATTGACATTCAAATTTGTATATGTTCGCTTGTTCAAGTCGAGTGAGTTTAAAAATATCATTTGTAATGTGATTGCGTGATTGACGCGAAAGACATGTTTGTAAAGAGTGAAAAAGTAAGACAAGTAATTAATCAGCAATTGCATAATGATAAGACAATTGAATGTATCAAATATTGTCTTTGTATCAATTGTTTTAAAAAATTTCAAGTTTCAGTTTGAAATCAGTCTGAACGAAATGAATAGAAACGCGAGTCTCATCTCGCTTATCAATTAACTGTGACTGTTAACGCTAACGCAAAAACAAACAAAGAGAAATGAATCGCTGAGACACTTTGCTTTGAGTATCTTGACATTTATGATTGATAAATAATGATTGTAATCTTGTTTAATGCGATTCTCTTGCATTTTAAATATGATCATGTTTATCAGACGAAGCAAAACGTAAACGATGATAACAATGAGTGTCTTGTCAAGTTTCATAATATTTTCAAGTATATTTTCTTACTGAGCAATGTTTTCGTTAATCATTATTCGATACGCGACGTAAATTTGATACGATAGCAATGATAGCTTGAAACTTAACAGTTGAAATTGATCAATTTCGAGATTTTGCAAATTCTTGTTTGACAGTTTAAAAAAGTGTGTGAAATTGATTTAATTCTTGACGATTATTTGCTCGCAAATCAGATTGTTTTAAAATTTTTAAACACTTGCAATTGTGCTTGATTAGCTTCGCGATAACAAGAGAAAAAAAAAAGAAAGAAAAAGAAAAAAAGTTAATGCTCTCACTCACTAGTTCTGAGCAATCAGTTTAACATTTTTTGTTATCATGTCACAAAAAAGCTAATATTTAGTCTCTTGTCTGCTTTCATAGAAAAATTGCGTGATAAATGAGATTGATCTCTGTTTTTCATCATTTTAATTGTGTGATGATTTGAAATTTTTAAATAACACAAAATCGTTTTTCGCGTCAAGAGTGTGTGACTTGTGCTCGAGAGTGTGTGACTTGTGCTTGAGAGTGTGTGACTTGTGCTTGTGTTTAGTCAAGAAACTCGTCTAAGACTTGAAAACATCGCGAGATAAAAATCGAAAAAAAGAAAAGAGTGAAAATTTGTAATCATTATCGAACTGAAAAACACTTAAAAAAAGCGAGAGAAAAGACGAAAATGAGAAAAAAGACGAGTTGAGTGAGAAGAAAAACGAGTCAAGCGAAAAAAAAAACGAGTTAAGCGAGTTATCGTTATGTGTGTCATTCTGATTGACATTAATGAGATTGTCAAGATTGAAATCACTGTGAGATTGTCTTGAATTTAGCTTTTTTCTCTCATTATTATCATTTTCTCTCACGTGAATTATCATATCGTTACTTTGAGAGTCAGACATGATAAAATTTCTCTCGTCAGTTTGCGAGCGATTTTGTTGCAACTCATTTTTGTCAATTTGCATTCGATCGATTGACTGAGAAACGACGATAATGTTATTAACAAAAAAAATGAAAGTGATAATTACGAGAGCAAAAAATGAATCTTGAGACAGTGATTTCAATCGAATTTTCATGTTCAAGTTTGCGTTATTGTCAAGTTAATGTCAATGACGCATTAAAATAACGCTAAAGTTTTGCTAATTTCTGATAAGTTGACTTTGCGTGAGAGAATATCGATAGTAAATGTCATGAGTTGAAAAATTGTATTTCTGATCAAGATTTTCAAAGTTCGTGATGAGTGCGACTTGTCATAAACTAAAAGAGAAACAATTGATACTCGTGATTATTACGTCAGTTAACACTATCTGTTTCAAAATTGTAAACGTGACTGTGATAATGTTGTTCTTGTCTTTAAAAGTGATAATCAGCGTGTAATTTTCAAGTTGAGAAAATTCTCGCGAAGCAAGTGCTAACACGTTGCTCGAAATGACGCTCGAGATGAGTTAAATCATTTTTTGCTAAAATTTGATTTGAGACATTTTCTGTTAAGACATTTTCTCATTTTTTTGCTGAGACATTTTTTGCTGAGATCTGATCTGAGTGAAAAAACTATGATAAGCAAAAAAGCTAAAGTGAGCGAGAAAAAGAGACGAGAGAGTCAAGAGAAATTGCATGTGTGAGAATGTACTGTTCGCGTGTGCAAGAGACTGCGAGTAAAACTATTGTTATAATAAGTGAATTATCTCTTGAATCAACGAAATGTGCGAGAAAAGACTGAATTATTGACTGATCATGTGATTGATTCTTTTTCTCTTTGACAAACAATGTGAGAAATATTTTTAATAACAATTCGACTTTTGTGAATTGTTTTAATCGACGCTCAGACTTTTTAAATCATTCGTGAGACTCTTATCGAAAAGTGAAAAAAATGATGATCTGAATGAGATAAAGAAAAGTGAAAAAAAAAACGAGAAAAAGATAAATGTGCGTTAACGTTTGCGACTGAATGTGCGTCTCGAACGTTTGTAACTGAATGTGCGTTAATGTTTCTTTTCTTTTCTCTTTCTTTGTTTGCTTTTCAACTTGTTAAAAAGTTGCGCTTTTGTAACTTGATTCTTGCGAGTTTATCGCTTGAATGTCAGTTCTCATTAATATTTGACGAACTCGTAAAAATATGTAATCATTCGTTTCAATCGTTTTGCGTAAAGCTTGAAAACGTATTTAAGCAATTTCTCGTGATTACTCTCAATCAGTTTGTGTATTTAAGTCTTCATGCTCTCATCAAACAAGTTTTTCTTATTTTCACTCGAGTGCAGCAAATCGCGACTTTCGAGAAAATTTTACATGAACTGAGACAAGTTATCAAGTTTTTCTTTGTTCAATGCAAAGTATTGCATGAACTTGTTCATGTCAAAACGCTTTAATTTAAAATCAAACATGATATTGTTTGAGTAACGCAAGACTAATACAAAATAAAAAAATAGATAATGAGATGAAAAGATAGATGATGAGATAAAGAAAATAAATGATAAAATGAAAAAAATAAATGATGAGATGAAAAAGATAAATGATGAGATAATGAGATGATGAAATGAAAAAAGAAAAAAAAAGAGAAAAAAAGAGAGAAAAGAAAAAAAAGCAAAACAATAACAAACGCGTCGACGTGTTAAAGCTCGAACTTTTCTTGTGTGAGAACAACAAAAAAAAAGCAAAGTCGAAATGACGAGATAAGACGTGTGATGAAAAAAGCACAAAAATGAAATGATACAATAAAAGATAAGATAAGTGACTGATGAAATCAGTGATAAAAATCATATAATATCTCGCTTGTTATTTTTTCAAAACGTTAATCAAATCGATATCGAAAAGTCAATAAAAGAGAGAGTTGTACGATTTGAAAAAAGAAAAATAAAATTGTGTTAATGAAAAGTGTTGATGAGAAATGTTACTGAAATTAGAAAATCGAAATCTCATACTTGATAAGAATCTCGAATTTGTTGAGATTAGTATTCGCAATTTGTTAAGATCAAGTTTCAATTTTCTTTGCTTAACAAAAAAAAAAAAGATATTCATTTTTTGTCAAACGAAAAACAAGCATCGTTTGAATCGATACGAGATATCAAAAAAAAAGAGAGAAAGAGAGAGAGAGAAAAAAAAGACAAGAAAAAAAAAATGATCTCTTTTTTTTCGTCTCTTAGAAAAGAGAAAATGCGATTTTGTTAAGATAATGCTCTCATTGTCATTCATGCAAAAAGCACTAACTAAGTTATTCTGAAAAGTGAGATTGATGATTCGTTGATTACAATGTGCTCTCTCATTTTTTTTGTTTCATTCAATGCTCTCTCGTTTTTTTTGTATTGTCTGTTTGAAATCTTTAATGACGAGTGCGTTGAAACACAGAGCGAAACGAAAAGATAAAAAAAAACGTGCACACATTTATATAATCACTGATAACAATCGATCATATTATCTAAGTCATGATTGAGTTTGTCTTATTTGTTAAGTCTCATTTCATTCGCGATCGAGACGATCAATTAGACAGAAAAACGATCTTGAGCTAAAATCGAAAGAATTTTATACTTTTCGTGAAACAGAAAAGAAATCTTGTCAAAAATTTCAAACAACGTTTTCGTTTGAGATTTATCGTGTTCAAATTTGTTTGATTGATTAATTCTTTTTTAAATTAATATTTACATCTCGTACGAGCGTTACGCAATCAATGTTTTGTCAAGTCTCAAATTATCTTTACTTTTGCTCGTCTTACTAAATTATTTACAAACTTCTCGCTCACGTCATGACTGTTTGAAACTATCTCGTTGTTTTGTTGCTTCGTTCTTTAATTGTTAAATTCAAACTCGAAATCAGAAAAAATCATCATACTATTGACAGTAATATGATTTTTTTCTTTTACATTAACATTTTTCAAGTCAGACTTTTGATTATTGATTAGCAGTGTGTTCATTAACATCATGAACAAAAAAATTTTTTTTCAAACAAGCGAGTTTTATCTGATCTCGCTTTTTCTTGATTTCACGCTTCTTTTTCACGCTTCTCGCGAAATGTCTTGACATTAATGACAGAAAATTGCTTAACTTGTATTTTTTCGAGCTTTGATTTGAGTTTTAGTCTTAGTTTGTGTTATCAAACATGTCTTGTTTAGCTCAATTAATTCGAAAAGTTTTATCAGAACTTGATCAGAAATATCATTCGCAAATTCATATTCATTGTCACTAATCTTGATCGAGCTGAACGTAATTTTTGTAAAACTTGATAATTTTACTCTGTTTATTTAATTTTGTCATGATTAACGTGATGACAATTGACTTGCTCGAGTATGTTTTTAAAGCTTTGATAAATTTGATTTTCTTTTAAGAGAATTAACATAGTTTTGATAAAAGAATTTATTGCAATTGTCTCAATGAATAATATAGTTTTTTTAAAAACTGTCATTATCTCAAACTTTTTTAATCGTCGAAAAAACTTGCTCACAATTTTAATTAAAATCGTTTTAAAATATTTATTTTTTAGTCTTAATCATTTAATCATTACTGTCAATGTACGCGTTGATAATTGTATCAATTGCTCTTTTTTTTTTTTAAATTACGCTGACAAAGACACTATACTGATTAAATAAAAGCTTCGCGAACTGAATGCTATCACGATAGAATTCTATCATAAAATTTTTGTTATTTTTTCAGTTTAGTTTTGAAACTCATTAAACACTCGAAAATTTGACAAATTAAATGTGTCACATGCTCGTACATTAAATTGAATTGCGTTTTTTTCAACGTCACACTCGTTTTTTCTGAAAATTTCTTTAATTTGACGAGACTCAATATTTCTCGTAAAGCGACACGAAAGAGAGAAAAATATTGTTTTTGTGAAAATGTTTTATAATTTCATCTCAAAATTACATTTAAACATGTGCTTATCTCATGCTGCATTGTGTCTTTTTAATGAAAAAAAGACTCGTAATCTGACTTGAGAAACTGACTTTTCAGCTCAAGAGCGTTGCGAATGACATTTAAATTTAAAAATGATATATTTTCTCAACTTTTTTCAATCGAAAATTGTTAAGATTTCAAAGCACTGTCAATATCTTTCGTTACGACTTTAAGAACTTTAAAGAGAATAACACGCTTTACGATATTTTCTTAATAATTTGTGATTCGTGAAACAACTCAAGATGTAAACTAAAACATTAAGATTTTTTCAAAAGTAATGATATTTGATCATATCTGATAAAAGAAAAAACGAGCTGACTGAAATTCGTGAAATAGTTGATAAATAAGAAATCGACAAGCTTGTGACTGATGAGTCATTTTTAATAATAATATTAAAAGAACTGATTCATAATAACATATTCTTAAGTGACGAGTTCTCAAACTTTTCATCTGACACAATGAAAAAGACGATAAACTGAAAGTTAAAAAAGACTTGCTTAATAACAGTTTGAAGTAAAATTGTTTGCATTGCATTTTAAAAGTCATTCGAAATCTTTTGCAAAAATAGTGTCAAATGAAAAGTAAATGACGAAAACTCAATAACGAAAATGAGAGATATTTCATAACTAATTGACAAGCATCAATGTCTAAAGCGCGTAAATTATGAATGATTTGTTCTTTATTTAATGTTGCAACAATTTATTTCAAGTCATGTCACACAATGTTCTGAATTGCATTTGTTTGCATTTAATTGACAAGACACAATCTCAGAAACTGTCAAAGAATGTCTCTTGATGACAAAATCAAACTTTGTGATTATTGAAAATTTCTTGAATCTTGATCACGTTTTGATTGCTTAAATGCAATAATTTTCGTTTGTATTAAAAAGAAATCTCGTAACAGTGAGAACATGATTTAAAATCTTGAGAATTTATCTGATTTGAATCAGTTTGAATGATTTGTCAAAATATTGAGACAGTAAAGTCTCATCGTGTTCGAGTTCGTAAAAAGAGATGAAGCAATTTTGTGACAGAGAGAGAGAGAAAAAAAAAAAGAAAGAGAAAGAGAGAGAGAAAGAAAGAGATAAAGAAATTTCGCAAACAACAATCACTCGCGATTTTTTTGACTGTTTGCAACTTTGAAGCTTTTCGCAATTGTTTAAAATTTCTAACATTTTCTCTGATATTTTTTCACATGAATAGAATCAGTCATAGCTAATTTTCTTAAAGCATCTCGTACTGTTTACAGCGCGATCATAAAGTCGACAGCAAAAAGTTCACAGAATAAAATAATTGTAAAAATGAACAGACGCGTCAGCGATGTGTTTATTAAAAAAAAGAAATTGCAAAAAAAAGAGAGAGAGAGACTGCAAAAAAGAAGTTCAAAATATATATATATATATATATACACACATCACAGCAACGAATAAAACACTCACATTAAAGTGAACGCGATGAGATGAACGCGATTAGATTAAGTGATGAGACTCGTGATAAGACTCGTGATGAAACATATTAATATTTAAAATAAACATTTACACGTGACACACTCATAGTCTGATCGATTTCATCACGCGAAAGACATCACATTTTAAATGTTATCAACGCGATTGAAACTAATCAGACAACATGTAAAAATATTTCAAGAAAGACAATATCGTTTTCACTCGCGATAAATCTGATATCATCTCTTTTTAAGTTACTTTTTACATTTGATTTAAATAAATTATCTCGTTTCTCTCACACTCTCTAACGCAAAGAAGAAAAAGAAAAAAAAAAAAATAAGATTGTTGCTATTTAGATATTTAATTGTACATGTTTTTTTTTTTTTTTTTTTTTATTTCGTTTTTTCTTTTTGCATTGTCAAGTCTTGACTGCTCGCGTACATCTTGAAATCATTATCATTGATCATGAGAGACGAAAGACTTTGATAATGTGATATAGACTTTTTTCTTGTCATATTTATATTTTTTTTCTTATGTGACATGTTTTTTTTACTTTGCTTTCTTTGCATGTGTTCTTTGCTTTGCTTTCTTTGCATAAACTTTTTGCTTTACTTTTTTTGCATAAATTTTCTGCTTTGCTTTCTTTGCATAAACTTTTTGCTTTGTTTTTTTTGCATGTGCTCTTTGCTTTGCTTTCTTTGCATAAATTTCTTGCTTTGCTTTTTTTATAACATAATCTATGACAGCTTGCTTTGCGACGATAAAAAGAGTGAAAACGTTTGTGAAAAAAGCAAGATGAGTTTGTTAAACAATGATCAAGAAACTTTAATTTAGCGAGACGATGATCTTGAGAATGTATTTTTTGACATTGACAATATTCAAGATTTTGTTTATATAAATATCGAGAGAACAAAGAATGTATTTGACGCATTAAGCACGAGAAAGAGTCACGTTAAGACAATTCATCTCACGCACGAAGTTAACATTGTTAATGAAAATAAAATTGACAATAATGATAAGAATTTAATTGTCTTAAAACGTGTTAATGATGCGAGTGCGAATGTCATTAAAATTAACGCGAAAGTGATTCTCATGCATTTGAGCGAGTGCGATGTTATAGTTCTCATACTAATTTTTGTAAAAAATCAGAATCATGATATCGCGTTCGCAAATAAGATTTGACTGAGCATTGAGCAAATTGACGAATTAAGTTAAAAAATTATTGACAAGATCGATCTTGATACAAAAATTGAGAAAATTGTTGCGAAACTTGATAACATTAATCGAGACACAATCATTGCGAATGTTAATAAGAAAACTGATTTTGTTTTTTGTGAGCTTGTATTTGACTCGATTTAAACAAGTGACAACGTTAAAAATGCGAACGTGATTTGCGAGAATTCTGACAGAATCGATAACAATAATAACGTTGAGAAATTTGTTCTTGTAAAAAATGTCATTGATCATTTTCGTGATAAAAAAATGCATTTTGTGTTACTCATTCAACATAATGTAAAAATGATCGTTCTTGATGAGTCGTTTGAACAGAAAAATATCAAGTTGTTGTTAAAACTCATTTTTCTTATTGATAAACATGACAATGAGTAAAAACTGACACTGATCTCTGATTAAAACGTAAAAACGTGAGAAATATCATTCAAGAATACTAAAAATGTTGCTTTCAACAATTTTGATAATCTTGTTAACGAAAATAATGTCAAATTGAAAAACATCGTAAATGACAATTTAATCGATAATGAAAAGAGTGCAAATGACGACATAAGCGCTTGTGATAATGTCATGACAAAAATCGCTAATCATGAGAGACAACTCGAAAAGTTAATTTGAAATCATGATAATAATATTTTGCTCATATATGAAAAGCTGAGACTTTAAGCGAGCGTAACGCTCGCGAGCATTTAAATAAGTGAGAGAAGAGAAAATGATGTCAACGATTTGCAACATAACATGTTTTAGCGATAACTCGTAAACGCGAAAACAAGAGTCGTTCATGTCAAAAAAAATCATGTTGACATTATGATAAATGTTTATCAAAAATTGAATTAACATGATTTTTGTCATTTTGAACGCGATATTTGTCTTGTTAAAGATGACGAGCTTGACATAAACAAACTTGTCTTTTCATTCGTTTGACGATTTGAGAAAAATATTTTTTTTCGTTTTCGTAACGTGCATGCGTATTATGAGCAATGAGAGATGATGAAATTGTTCGCTGTTAATTATCATGATCATGAGTTTTTTTACGATATCATTAATTATCTCATTTATCAAAGTGACGAAAAGAAAACGATGATATTGAGATAATTTCTTGAATTCGAAAGTCAAATCATGTCATTTGTTAACAATCAAAGACAAAATGATAAAAAACATTTAGTAAATCTTGTCAATATTGAGAGATTCTTAAATCAGAGTCATGTTTTTTAAAGCGAAACGAGTGAAACGAAAAGTCTGAATTTATTAATTGTTGAAATTAACGAAAAACAGATATTTCTTGACAATTCGATTCGCGTTTTTGATAATGACATAAATGTTCACAAATTTGAAATAACTTGAAAAGAGATTGTTTGTGATTAGCAATTAATGCATTAAAACATGACAAATCAACTTTGACAAGTTAAACTTGAATGATTGAGTTAACACACGAAAACTAATCAAATTTTGTTGATAAGTCTTGTCGAAAAGAATTATTCGAAAACGAATGATCATGAAAATCATGTTATCAATGACAAACGTGAAACTGCGAATGACGCGATTCTGTGCAATTTTATTGAGAGACATGAGAGTGAACTCAACGCGAACGTTTTAAGAATTCTTGTCACTATGAGAGTTGAGTTTTTTCATGACTGTTATTTTCAAACATCAAACATTATTAGCAAAAACTAAAAAAAACGAGTTATTCGCAAGCGTAATAAACTTGACAAGTGAGTCTTGCATGAGCATATCAGATGCAAAAGCAATAACAAAAGTAACAAGAGTAACAGTAAAAGTAACAGCAAAAGTAGCAGCAAAAACAGCAGTTTTAAACATAAGCATATCAAACGCAAACTTGACTTGAGCGATATTCAGCTTTTGCTATTGCGTTAAAAAGAGATTATTTGAGTTGCAATGTCAGTTAGCGTTAGCTGAAAAAAAAAGAGCATTTAGTTAAACGAAATGTGAATTATTTTTGTTAAAAAAATCATTTGCGACATTCTGATTGTTTGTTTTTGTGACGATGACAACGCTAACGTTAATAAAACAAAAGTCACGATAATTATTGTCAAAAACAAAAATGAGACTGAAATCGTTAACTTAGTAAGAAAAGACTGAAAAGAAATTAAGCTTGACAAGTTCTCTGATTCAGAAACGATTGACGATTAGAAAAATAATGTCATGTGAAACAAAAAACAAAATTGAAATGACACAAGCGAGTCACTAATAATCTCAAGCGCGAGAAACGAAAGCGAACTGAATGAGAATTTTGTCACGCGATTGAAAACGCATGAGCATGACAAGAAAAAAGAAAATGAAATTAAAAAACGCGCGATCGTTAATGTCAAGAATGTGAGTGAAAAATAGTTTGACAATGTATTTAATAATAATGAGAAAATTGATGATTTGATACTCATGCTTCTGAATGATGACAAAATTAATAATAATAATATAATGCTTAAAAAAAACGAAACTGTTCTGAGCGAGAATCACAATTAAGAGACGATTTTCGAGACTGAGAATCTGATCAATCTGAATGTAATGTTTGTTAAAATAATTGAAATATCACTTGTTTAGTGAGCAATTGCAAATCTCGTTCTTGAATTAAGTGCGAACGTCATTAAATGTGATGTTAACACAAAAATCAAAAATCACGAACTCGATAATGTTAAACGTGATAAATCTTGAACGAACATGATTCAGCTCAACTTTAAGCTTGAGAATGAAACGTTTGATCAACAACTTGCTAACGTGAAAATAATCAAGATTTTTGTTAAAATCGTACTCAAAGATCACACATTAGAAACGATTGACGTTAATGTGATTGAAAATTTTGTTCTCGTGACTGTCAATGTTAATGAAAAAGAAACACTTTTTAATATTGACATGTGTGATCTTGAAAATGAAAATGATGATAATATTGATTGAGATAAAATAAACGTAAAAAGTGTAATCGAGATACGTTTTTTTCTGCACGTGAATGTGAACGCGAATTTTAACATGAGTGAAAAATTTGTTTTGCTAAATGACTTAAAAATGAAACTTGACATTTTAAGTGATTTCGTCAAGCTTGTCAAGAAAGTCGTTATTATTATAACAAAAAGAGATCATAAAAGAAACGTGATGATTTTTCTTGCGCTTAAGCTTGAGAGCATTAAAATTTAAATCAATTAAAATATTTTCATTGAGCGAGTTTTGTTTCATGATAACGAATGTGAACGTTTGTGAGTGATGTTTTTTTTGCACAGTGTGTTAAAGACAAAGTGACATAATGCAAATAAAATGTGCAAATGAAATGTGTAAATGAAATGTGCAGATAAAATGTTAATAATGAAATCAATAACACAAAATGAGAATAATAACATAGAGTGAGAATAATAACACAAAGTGAAAATAATAACACAAAGCAAAGCAAAAGCTGAAATGAAAGTTTAATATTAAAAACGCGACTGATAACATAAATTTCAGAGATTGAAATGAAACAGTGAAAGAGTATGCAAAAAAGCAATGAAGCGAGTGCGAGATATGAGATTACTTATCAAACAAAATGTAAAAAATAAGTGTAAAAAAGTGAAAAAAAATGAGTAAAAACGAGAATCTGAACTAGAGAGAATGCGAGATTAAATGATCGAGAATTGAAAGCAATAAAGCGAGTGCGAAATGTAAAATATAAAATGTGAAATTACTTATCGAAAGAGATACAAAAGAGATGAGTGTAAGAGAATGAAAAAAAATGAGTGTAAGAGAATGAAAAGAGATAAGTGTAAGAAAATGAAAAAAAATGAGTAAACAAACGAGAATTTGAACTAAAGAGAACGCGAAAGTCTGAAAGAACACGAGAGTAAACAAACGAGAATTCGAGAATTTGAACTAGAGATAAGCAAAGAAAATTTTTTTTATAAAACGTCAATTAAATCGATATCGAAAAGTCAAGATTTCATACTGCAAATGATGCTAATGCTAATGCTAATGTTAATGTAAATGAAAATGTAAACGAGAATGTAAACGAGAATGTAAATGAAAATGTAATGTAAATGTAAAGTAAATGTGATGAAAAAAGATAAGAAGTAATGAGATAAATCATTTGTAATCAACGAGTGCGTTTGCTTGAGAACGAGAAGAAAAGAGAATACGAAATGATTGAAAATACGAATAATCTTTTTTTCTTTTTTTTTTAAAGATAAATACAATGATTATTAAATGTCAATTAAAGCAAGTGAAACAGACGTAAGAGATACATAAGAATATATATGAAATAAATGAGACATGATTAAAATACGAAATATGAGCGAGACAATGAGACAAGACAATATGCGAATACAGTTGCGTAACAAACGAAAAAAGCGACATGCGAGAGAAAAAAAAAAATAACGTTTTTGTGTTTCTTGAACAAGACAACGTAAAAAAATGACAATATGATAAAATCGTTTCAAAGACGAACTGAGAATACATGATAATGAAAATACATAAGATAATAGATTTGAACATGACTAGAATACGAGACGAGACATGATAAAAGAACGATTTTTTTGCAAAAAGCAACGTGAAAATATGAAAAACTGATGACAACGCGAGACAAATTGATCATAGATCAAAAATGATATTTCAAAACAAAGCAAGTGCGATATTAAGATTGTACTAATAAAAAATATGATTGACAAAGACTGAGTTTGCGAGATTGATTATTTGAGTGATGATATTTCTGATATTGTCAACATTCTGATAAAGTAAATTGACAATGAAAAAAATGAGAAAAGTGACAAATTGATTGTGAAAACTGAGAACGTGAGATGTGAAAAAAATGATACACGTGACAAAATTATTATAAACGCAATCAATGTTATAATCGTCACGAAAGTGCATAAGAAAAGACATTATACAAATTCAGTGAATTTGATCAAGAGAGAAATTTTATGCGTTGCGAAAACAAGCTCAAAAAATGTCAATGAGCTCAATATCAAAAGTGAAAAACGAGAATGTGATGTTAAGATACTCGTGCATGTCATGATTCAAAATTTTTGAAATAATCTTGACACGCAAATTAATGTTACGCTTGTTTTTCTTGAGAAAAAAGTATCATTCACAAATTTCGTGATTGATAATGAACAGAATGAATCACTGAAACTGAATGCAAAAAAACGTTCTGATAAGCTTTTCGAAAACGTTAAATAAGATCGATAAAAAAACGACATAAAATCGCTGCGAGAAAAACTGTGATCATACAAGATTGCGTGACATTGTCATGTTTGTCAAAACAGAAAACGCGTTGCAAACGCAATTGCAATCGTTAAAAAATGAAAACAATGAGATGAAAAGTTTCGCATCGTTGTAAAAAACAAGCGACAAATTGTCAAGCGAGCGCAACGAGATATGAAAAATAAAAAGTGATTTTTTAAAGTCGATACTGATCATGATGAATCTCGTGATGAATCTTGTGATGAATTTTATAATAAATGACAACTTTGTCTGTTTAAAAAATGTGAAAAAGACGAACTTTTTGCGAGAAAAGTGATCGTACATGTCAATGAGCTTGATAAGAATGAAAATGCAATTTGTCTTGAATAATGATTGCAATGAGTTTTCGTTCTCATTATCATTATTGTTATCTGAAAAGTCAAGAGTGTTCATGAGTCTTCAATAAATGTAAAAAATGCACAAATTGAGACAGTTGACACAGAACAAGAACAAAGACTCAAGCTTGTCAACGTACTTAAACAAAACGATTCGCAAATAAAAAATATTCTTTTGTCTCTTGCGCTTGAGCGAGAACTGTGAGAAAGTGACAATGTGCAAATATTAACGCATGTTATTATTCAGTAAGCGAAAAAACTTGATTATCATGTCAATATTGTGTTGCTTGATGATAATGAGCAAAAAGCGAGTTTGCAATTTGAGTTAACAAGTGACATGAGTCATGTGCTAAATAAGCTTGATAATGTCATAAACTTTCAGTCAGTGCATGACAAGACTGATATTGAACAAATTAATGTTAATGTCAAGAGAGAAAATGTTAACAATCAGACACAACTTGTCAAAGCGTAACAAAATAATGAAAATCTTGTGAGAGTTTTTATCAATTTTAGCGTGATAAATGAGACAGTTAAGCTTGTTAAACAGAGAATTAATCACGATCTTGATACTAATGATAATAATGACAATGTTAACAAAAAAATATCTTTTTGCGTTGAAAATTGTGTCATTTGAAATAACGTTATGAATGTGCTCGTTCGCGATAAAATGATTTTGAGTAATGTTATTTTACAAATTGTTAAAATTGACAAGCTCACGCAACAAAATCAGAATGACATTTTGATAAATATTGACGCAGTGAACGCATGACTGAATGTGACAAAGCACGATAAGAATGCGAATGACAATAATGTCAGAGAGACGCAAATTGAATTTAATAAAAAAATTGTTCTTTTAAGACAAAAACAGCGTGTCAATGAGCAAAACTCAAAAAACGTGAAACTTGATAATAATTTTAATAAAAAGCAAAAAGTCTCGTTAGTGCTTATCGTAAATCATGATATGAGTCTCATCGAAAACGAGACGCATTAGCTCGTCGCGACTGACAATATTGACGAAAAAGCTGTGAAATGTAAGCGTGATAACGATTTTCGAGATGATAATGACAAGCGAGCTGAAATTATTGATTTAATCATGCGCTTTGAAAATGATAAGCTGAATGTTAATAATATGATAGTGAAAGAGAAAGTCATTTCACAAAATAATGAAAAAAATGATAATCACGATGATCTTAAGACTTAAAATAAGAAAAACAAGAATGATAATGATTAACATTTTGTCATTGTCAAAAAACAAAACGAATAAAAAATGATTTCGTTTCTTGAGAATGTGCAAGACACTTTATTACTGTTTCAAGAAATGTTATTAAGCGTTAAAATTGTCGTAAATCGTGCAAAGCGCATTCTGTGCTCGTTGCTTGAGCGTGACGATGTTAATGAGACAAACAATGTCATTCATGATATTCAAATTAATCAGAAAAAACTTTTTTTTCATTTTCTCTGACATTGACGTTAATGTTGACTTATTCTTGATCGCGAGCAACTCAGTGACAGTTTACAACTATTGTGATTGTTACGACTTTTTGATAAGCGAGATAAAAAAAAAAAACAATCATGACGCGTTGTCAAAGTTGAGCGAGTCAAGCGAGATTCATTGTTAGTTTTTGAAAAAAATTAGTGTATCATTTAGCGTGATAATCTTGATAATATAATTCGTAATAATAAAATGAAACAATTTCTTGACTGATATCGTGAGTGTCTTAAGCGAGCGTTGCGAGAGAAAGTCGTTTTTTTTATGAAAAAATTACGTGACGTGATTTTGTGTTTAATTTTTCGCATCAAGCGAAAAGTGATAAATGAAAGTCAAAAACTGCACGTGCACGCGTTTTTTAAAAATCGTTGACACAAAAATCGAAACGATTGCAATGACGATAATCTCGAGTTTGAAAATAAAAAACGAAACGAGACGCGAGTTAAGAATGATATTTTGAAACTGACTGATAAAAATGATCATGAGAGTCATAGCGAACAAAAACTGCTTTGTTAGCGAATTAATGTGAGAAATGACTAAAATCGATAAGATCGCGATGACATTACGCGAGAGTGATTTTGTGAGAGCTGAGTTGACAAGATAATTGACAAATTGCTAAAAAATGCGCGAACGATTTAAATAAAAAAACTCGTGTCAGATAAGAGAAACTTTGCAAAAAATAACAATTGTTTTCAAGATAATGCTTACGAGCATATCAAGAATGAGAGCGTAATAATGTTTGTTAATTTTCTTGATATGATCGAGTTACAAAATGTGATTGATAATAATATTAAACTGATTAAAGTCATTAACGATCGAGATCATGCTCGTGACAATAACGATAATTGTAACTATGAAAAAAACATGACTTAAGAAATTTTTAATCGCGACGACGCTAAGAATGTCAAGAAAAAGAAACTTACAATTGATAATAACAATCAGATAACATCACATGAACATGATAATACGTAAGTCAAGCATTTGCTTGATTATGAAACTTAGATAATGAGTGATATAATTCGTGCGTCACGAAATTAAAATGCTGTTAAAAGTGAAAAGAAAAAAAATAAGTGACTTGACAATGATAAGCTTGACAGAGAAAACAAATTGCAAAGTCAGCTTGTCATGTTAAATGAAAAAAAAAATATTGCGCAAGTAAATAATCATGAAACAATTGACGCGTGATGACAAAAAGCGAACAATGATCATAAAATGATTGATCTGAGTGTCATTTTTGTTGTAAAGAGAGACAATGATCATGATATTGAACTCAATTAAAACGTTGCGATTAATATTTCAAACGTTACTATGTTGCAATTTGAGCAACTTTGTGTCTTACATGAACAATTCATTAACAAGAAAATTGAGCATGACAAGATTGAGAAAATCGTGATTGACGCAACGCAAGTACTATTTGAACATTACGAGAGTCAGTGAGAGAAAAGAGAGAGAAAAAGAAAAAAAGAGAAAAAAAAAAAATAGCGTATTAAGACAATTAAATTATAATTTGTTGTTGATCAACTTGACAAAACAAATGTTAAGAATATTATGAAAATCAAGAGTGTTATTGCGTTAAAACGCGTGACAAATGATATTGAGATTGTCATAATCAAGCTCAGAGAGTCACTTGCTGTTTTTAAAATTCGAATTAAAAATGAAATAAAAAAAAATCTCAATAATGAAATCATTAATCTTGAATCAGTTTCAGTTGTTGACAAAATGAGTAAAATCGTAAAAGTTCAAATAGTGATGATCGATCTCTGTGAAAAAAATAAAGTTAAAATCTTAACAAAAAATTTTCTTAATATTGAAAAAAAACACGTTTATCATGTGACGAATGCGAGAGATCTGAATGCGCACGTCATGAAAATTGAGCATTTCAAAAATGTCATGAACGCGAAAAACGCACGAATTGTTGTAAAAGTCGCGTGCGATAATCTTGACATATGCGCGAAAAGAAAAAATCTTGATAAAAAAATTGAAAACATTGTTTAAGAGATAATCGTGCACGATGAGTTTAATGATACTGACAAAATCTTAGTTAAGATCGCGATTTTGCGTTTCAATGACAACATTTTGCATGAAAATCATGATCTGAACACGATAAATAATGTCGTTAATATTGAGATTGATGAGAAAGTGATATTGATTTAGCGAATTATCATTTTGAACAATAAGTTGATTGATAAAGAACTAAATTTTGTTAAACAAACTCGTGAGAGCGTCGTTGAGCAAATAAAAATAAATGATAAGCAAACGCATGCAATAAATTAAACAAAAAAACATGAAAAACATTTCGTGAGAGTAATATCAGTGATCGACGTTGATGTGAAAACAAAAGTAATTGATAAAAAGCATTAAAAAGCAACGTTTGATTATGCTAAGACAATTTTGCTAAATGAGACTCTGAGACAGAATTTGTATAATGACGAGAAAATCTGTGATCTAACGATTTTCTTTTAATTAAGTTGCAAAATTTGAGCTAACGTTACGATAATCACGTTATATGATATAAGCGATAAGACAAGAATGCAAATTTAAAGCTGCGATCAGTTACTTAAGAGTGAAAATTGAGTGATATGTCAGTTTCGACTTGAGCAAATTTTTGCGATTGACAAAACGCAAAATGAAAAAAATCAAATTAATTCAGAGAAAAATGTACTGTCTAAAACTGAAAATATGAATAAGACGAAAGAGCTTGAAACTAAGCTTAACGAGTTTGCAAATGCGAAAATAACGAAAAGTTAGCGTGTCGTGAGTGATCATGATAATGACGATAATGTGAATCAGACATTGCACGAAATCGCTAACAACGCATTTGTAAAAGAGAGAATTGTCTTAAGCATTAAAAACAATGACAAGAGAAATTAAATTCTGCATGCAAGCGTTCTGAAAGATAACGAGTCATTTAATGCGATTATGTCAGAGAAAGAAATCTTGATTGTCGTGTGCGAGTATTTGAATCAAAATCACGCGTTTGAGATGATCGTGATAATTGAAAAGTTTTTGAAAATCGCAAAACACGTGTTATATGTTGAAAAAGACGAAAGTGCGAGAACACTCTTTGTTATTGAACACATGCAAAAACAAATAACTTTGAGCAAAAGAATTTTTCGTGATGAGAATGAACTCGAGCTCGTGATTTGCTTGCTAAATAAATAAAAAGTGTTAGCAATCTTTGAGTAACAAAGAGTGTGTGAGAATAATGAGAGAAAAGAATGAGAGAAATCACTTGTGACGTATTGACAAAGTTTCAAGTGATAAATTGATTACAAAGTACTGAATACGATAAGCGAAAATGATGCAAACGCACACGAAATATTTGTAATGATTGACGAGCTCTTTCAAATCAATATTAATAACGAAAAAATCATTGATGAAATTTGTGATGAAAGAGAATACTTGATTTTTAATCAGTTCACGTGCATGAATTTTTTTCATATGCTGAGTCATGAAATCGAGAATGATACAAACGTATGAGCATTTTAACATCAGACAAAGACAATTGTCTCAATAAAGTTAAAAATGTGAAAAATAATTGAATATCTGAGCATGCAAGATGTCAATTATGTCAGTGAACTGAATGACTGACAGTGATTTGACAATTTTGAAAATGTGATCGCGCTTTGTTAACGAATAGCTGAAACAATGACATTGATAAAAATGAGTTCTCGCAAAATTAACATTGATAACATATTTACATATCGTGCATATCATCACACGACGATTCATGTCATGAAAGAGAAAAGTGATATTTGAAATTGAAAAAATCATGTTAATCATTTGTCTGTCGAAAACAGATATAATTAAATTGAAAAAAATGTCAAGACTGAACTTGATAAACGTAAACAGAAAAAAGACGAAACGAAAGACGAAATGAGAGAGATTGAATTAATTAAATATTTTTTTTGAAACAGAAACATTAGCGAAATGATAATGTTGATAGTAATTAATGTAAATGAACGAGAAAAGAAAACAGACAAAAAAACGCGTCAAGACTGAACTTAATAAACGTAAACAGAAAAAAGACGAAACGAAAGACAAAATGAGAGAGATTGAATCAATTAAATATTTTTTTTGAGACAGAAACATTAGCGAAATAATAACGTCAATAATAATTAATGAAAAAAAAAGAATGAACGAAACTTGAGATAGAGATCTGACAAAAAAACGAAAATGTTACACGCGTTGAAACGTGACAAAAATAAAAAAAAATGACAAAAATGACAGCGAGATAGAAAAGAGCGAGAGCAGAACAGAATTCTGATTTCAAAAATAATAATGATGATAATGAACGAAAAAAATGAGAAAATAAGAGAGTGAGATGTGTCTGAACGAGAGAGTAAAAAATAAAAGAGTCAGACAGAATGAAAGTGCTGATAACTAAAAAAAATACACAAAATTAAAATGACAGAATGAAAAAAGAAATATAAATCAATTAAATATCTTTTTTGAAACAGAAACATTAGCGAAATGATGACGTTAATAGTAATTAATGCAAAACTTAATGTAAAGACATGATAGAAAAGAGCAAAATGAAACAAAAGCGAAAAAACGCGTTAAAGTAACGCGTTGAGATGTGATAATGAAACGAGATAAACGCGTAAAAATGAAATGTGAGAACGAGACGCAAAACAAGAGAAAACAAAATAAGAAAACGAGATACAAAACGAGAAAAACGTAAAAAAACGAGATGAGAAAACGAGATGAGAAAACGAAATGAGAAAACGAGATATGAAAACGAAATGTGAAAACGAGATACAAAACGAGATGAGAAAACGAGATATGAAAACAAAATGTGAAAACAAGATACAAAATGAAATACAAAACGAGATGAAAAAATGACATAAAAACATTAATGTTAATATTTACAAGATTCGAAATACTTTACAAGATGAAAAGAAAAAAATGAATATTAAATTATTATTAAGTGCTGTTTGTTGATAGTAACACGAATTTGAAAAAAGTCAGAAAAATGAAACAGATCAATTTCTGAGCGAGATTGAAAGTGTCAAATGTGATGAAAAGAAAAGATGATTTTATTTACAATTACGTGTAAATATATGAAAAAGCTGTTAAAAGAAATGTTGCTGTGCAAATGACAAAAAAATACATTCAAGTTAACATGAACAACGTTTGCTCTTTTTATTATTAAACAAAGTCAATTCAGAGCAAGCTCATGCTTGATAAATAACAGTATTTTCGCTTAATTGTAAAATAAAAAATCTCGTATCATTTTCGCTTGCTCTTGTGTCGAGATTTTAAATGATGCTGTGAGATATGATAACAAAAACATTTTCAGATTTTAAAAAATAATTTCAATTTAATGAATGAAACTGTTTTATAATTAAAACACGTTAGTCAAGTTTCAAAACAAAAAAAGAGTAATGCACTTGCTTCATATTTTTATGATAACATTTAATGTTTAAAATTGAAAAAAGTTAAGAATGAGAATGAGTGAGTTGAAATCGCGAAAGTTTCTTGAGATTGACTTTGCGCATAATTGCAAAAACAAGCAAAATGAAATGTTTGTGCGAAAATGATAATTGCTGAATATTCAGCTGTTTTGAGTTTGCAAACGAAAATGCGTGAATGTAAATTACAAAAAATAATAAGTT
The DNA here is from genome assembly GCA_949709995.1 of Arachnomyces sp. KDTOL00113. NCBI lineage: Eukaryota > Fungi > Ascomycota > Eurotiomycetes > Onygenales > Arachnomycetaceae > Arachnomyces > Arachnomyces sp. KDTOL00113. The sequence goes on from OX453237.1 coordinate 57,293, forward strand.
TAATAAAAACTGAGAGAATCGAAAAGTTAATGTTGAGAGTAACTTGAGATTATAAATTAAATTACATAACATGATAATGATCGCTGTTCTGAGCTGTGAGTTTTGATTTGTTAAAAGCGATAATTGTTAAAAAATTTTTGTTTGAGATATTCGAAAATTTTCGAGAACATGATTTAATCTCAATGTTTTTTATGATAATATCGTTTTAAACTTGTTTGATATTGTAAAATGATTGATTACATTTTGAATGTCTTTTTTCATGCGTTGATTAATTACGAATTACTAGACAGATGACTGACGCGCGTGTTAATCAAAAAAACGTGCATTTGTTTCAATGTTCTTTCTTTTTAATGCGATAATAACGAGATGAGAGTGATATGATGAGAGAGAGAGAAATAACAATAATAAAATACATGATAATGTAAAGTGAGAATTTACGTAATCTTATCAATTTTTGTTGCAAATTAAGTGAAATCGATAATAGTAACGAGACGATAGACTGTTTGTTTGTGATATACTTGATACAAATATACAAAGAAAAAATCTTGATAAAAAATATCACTGTGATTTGAAAACGATAATGAGATAGCTAGTGATAAATGCGACTCAATCTTGATAAATATTAATTGAAACTGACTTGACTGAGTGTTGAATATATATATTTATCACACGAATAAGATCATGAAAAAAACAAACTCAACGCGTCAAAATCATGATAATTAAAACACTCATTTAGTCAATTATGAGAAAAGAACTTGATATTACTTTGACAAAATCACACAGCAAAAAAAAAAAAAAAAAGAAAGATAATAAAACGTTAAGTATGTATTTAAATATTTGTTTGTTTTTCTTAACAATGATTTTGCATATAAAAAAAAAAACACTGAGCTGATATATAATGATGATAATTATAGTGAATGCTGACTGATTATGAGTTTTTTTCTTTTCGCATTCAAATCTAGATTTGTGAATATTCGTCTTGACGCGTTAAAAGCAAAAAAAAGCGAACGCTTTTAAGTGTGATGATTAATGACTTTCGCTTAACTCGCAAAATCGCTCTTGAGTGTGATAATTCATGAGAAATTCACAAGCAAAGCGCATAACGTGTACAGCTCGTAAGTCAAAGTCAAGCGAGAGAATCAAGAGCGCGAGTCAAAAATATGTTAATAATAGCAAAATGAAAAAGATTTCAAATAAATAAGAAAGCTCGTGTGAAAAGATTCTATCAGACTAATTGATTAAAAATAAACACACAAATGTCAAGATTTTCAAGTCTCAGTGAGAATGACAAAGAAAATCAAGATATTAAAAAGAAAAATTTTTTAAGAGCATTTCTTTCACTCGAAAGAAACTGTTCGAAAAAACAATTCTTGAATAACAATTATAAAAAGCAATTACATTCGTCATTCGAAAACTTTCGAATGAATCACGTTTTGAAAGATCAACGAGTTGAGATCGCTGTTATACGCACTATGAAATATAATGATTTATTTTTTTTATTTTATCATTGTTGTTTTTGATATCAAAAGCATATATATTAACAATGTTGCTACTTTATAGATAACACAAAACACTCTCTCATTCACAAATCAACACAATTCATTTCATTTTGATAAGAGACTCATGAGCAAAGCGCATAGCGTGTACAATTCGTGAATCTTGATGACTTTTTTCAGAAATAACGTTGAGAGAGAGATAATGAAAGATAAATGAGAAAGTTCGTGTGTTAAGACAATTGACGCTAACGTTTTTGAAAAACACAAATATCAAGACTTTCAAGTTTCAGCGAGAATGAGAAAGAGCAAGACATTAAGAAAGAAAATCTCTTGAGAGCATTTCTCTTTTCAAAGAAACAGTTTTCAAAAAGAAAATTCTCGAACGATAAAACACAACTTCAAGTGATCATTTTGTTGTTAAGATTAATCTCGATAATCAATAATTCATTTGTGAAACAGTTTTTTTCTGTATTAATAAACTCGTTTCATGCGCATAATAATCTTTTCGACTTTTTCACTCTGAATAATGACGAGAAAAGAATTGAAAAATTCTCATATAAAGTTAACTCTTTGAAAGACAAAAAGATTAAGAAAAAAAATATGAGAGAAAAAATGAACTGTGTTTGAAAACATGTTAATGATTCGTGAGAGACTCACAAGCAAAGCGCATAACGTGTATAACTCGTAAATTTTGATTATATTTTTTTCAAGAATGTCATTGAGATAGAGAGAAATGTCTGTATCTTGAAAGTGATGTTAAGTGAATAGAATTGAGCTTGAAATATCAATTGATGAGTTTCTTATACTCAGACTTGAGAAAGAAACAGAAATAATTAATTTAATAAACACTAATGTCTTAATTTAATATTAATAAATTATTGTCAAACATTAAATATGATAAATACTTTATTTGAGACGAAATGAATGACGTGAGACTTGATGTGATAAGAACGCAAAAAATGTAAACAAAATAAAAAAAAAGTTGTAAAGAGCGTGAGAATGTGAGAGCAAAAATGAGAGTGATAATGAAAAAATAAGAGAGTGAAAAAGAGAGTGATAACGATGAGATGCACGATAATGTAAATTAAACAAAAACGAGAATGATAACGATGATATGACACGAAAACAAGATAATGTGAGCGTGTAATGAGAATAAGATTAAAAAAACAAAAAGAGAAATGATGACAGAAAAGTTGTATGATGTTAAGTGAGAATTAAATGATGACGATAAAAGTGAAAAATGCAATTATAATAAAAGTGTGAACAAATGAAATGTGTGCTGAGAATGAAATGATGATAATGAAAGAGATTGAAAATGACAATGATAAAATATATGAGAATGAGAAAAAACGAAAGTGATTGAGAAACGAGAGTGATTAAGAAACGAGAGTGATTGAGAAATGAGAGTGATTAAGAAACAAAAGTGATTGAGAAACGAGAGTGATTGAGAAATGAAAGTGATTAAGAAATGAAAATGACGACGATCAGATATATAATAAGAGAGTGATAAATAAAAACGAGAATGATAACGATGAGATGATAAGAAAAATAAGCAAAAACGAGAATGACAACAATGAAATAATAAGAGTGAAAATGAAAATGATAACAAAAGAGTATAAGATTCATTTTTGTGATAAGTCTGATAAAATAAGAACAGAATATTTAATCAATCAATCACAAAACGTCTGAAATGACTAGTCATTTCAAAGTATATGATGATAGAGTCAAGATAATGAGATAAGACGTGTGATGAAAAAAGCATAAAAATAAAATAATACAATAAGAAATGAGATAAGTGACTAATAAAATCAATAATGAGAATCGTGTAATATTTCACTTATTATTTTTTCAAAACGTCAATCAAATCAATATCAAAAAGTCAATAAAAGAGAGAGTTGTATGATTTGAAAAGAAAAAAATAAAATTGTGTTGATAAAGAGTGTTAATGAGAAATGTTACTAAGATCAGAAAATTGAAATCTCATATTTAATGAAAATCTCGAATTTGTCAAGATTAGTATTCGCAATTTGTTAAGATCAAGTTTCAATTTTTTTTATTTAACAAAAAAAAAAAGATACTCGTTTTTTGTCAAACGAAAAACGAGCATTGTTTAAATCAATGTGAGATATTAAAAAAAAAGAGAAAGAAAGAGAGAGAGAAAGAAAAAAGAAATAAAAAAAAAAAAATTATCTCTTTCTTCTCGTCTCTCAAAAAAAAGAAAACGCGATTTTGTTGAGATAATGCTCTCATTGTCATTCATGCAAAGAGCATTAACTAAACTGTTTTAAAAAGTGAGATTGATGATTTGTTAATTACAATGTGCTTTCTCATTTCTTTTGCTTCACTCAATGCTTTCTTGTTTTTTTTGCATCGTTTGTTTGAGATTTTTACTGACAAGTGCGTTGAAACACAAAACGAAACAAAAAAATAAGAAAAAACATGCACACATTTATATAATCACTGACAATGATCAATCATATTATTTAAGTCATGATTGAGTTTGTCTCGTTTGCTAAATCTTATCTTATTCACGATTAAGACGATTGATCAAACAGAAAAACGATCTTAAACTGAAATCGAGAGAATTTTATATTTTTCGTGAGACAGAAAAGAAATCTTGTTAAAAATTTCAAACAACGTTTTTGTCTGAGATTTATCATGTTCGAGTTCGTTTGATTAATTGATTCTTTTTTAAATTAATGTTTACATTTCGTATGAGCGTTACGCAATTAATGCTTTGTCAAGTCTTGAATTATTTTTACTTTCGCTCGTTTTACTAAATCATTTACAAACTTTTCGCTCACGTCGTAATTGTTCGAAACTATCTCGCTGTTCTGTTGCTTTGTTCTCTAGTTATCGAATTTGAACTCAAAATTAGAAAAAATTATCATACTATCAATAGCAATATGATTTTTCTTTTTTATATTAACACTTTTTAAATTAAATTCTTGATTATTGATCAGCAGTGTGTTTATCAACATCGCGAACAAAAAGATTTTTTTTTAAACGAGCGAGTTTCATCTAATCTCGCTTTTTTTTAATTTCACGCTTTTTTTTCACGCTTCTCGCGAAACGTCTCGACATTAACGACAGAAAATTGTTTAACTTGTATCTTTTCGAACTTTGATCTGAGCTTTAATCTTAGTTTGTGTTGTCAAACGTGTCTTGTTTAACTCAATCAATTCAAAAAGTTTTATTAAAACTTGATTAAAAATATCATTCGCAAATTCATATTCATTGTCACTGATCTTGATCGAACTGAACATAGTCTTTGTAAAACTTGATAATTTTACTTTGTTTATTTGATTTTGTCATGATTGACATGATGACAATTGACTTACTTGAGTATGTTTTCAAAACTTTAATAAGCTTGACTTTTTTTTAAGAGAATTAACATAGTTTTAATAAAAGAATTTATTGCAATCGTCTCAATGAATGATATAACTTTTTTGAAAACTGTCATTATCTCAAGCTTTTTTAATTGTCGAAAAAGCTTGCTTACAATTTCAATCAAGATCGTTTTAAGATATTTATCTTTCAGTCTCAATTATTTAATCATTACTGTCAATGTACGCGTTAACAATTGTATCAATTGCTCTTTTTTTTTTTTAAATTGCGCTGACAAAGACACTATATTAATTAAATAAAAGCTTTGCGAATTGAATGTTATCATGACAAAATTCTATCATAAAATTCTTATCATTTTTTTAGTTTAGCTTTAAAACTTGTCAGACGCTCGAGAATTTGACAAATTAAATGTGTCACATGTTTGTACATTAAATTGAATTGCGTTCTTTTCAACGTCACACTTGTTTTTTTTAAAAAATTTTTCAATTTAACGAGACTTAATATTTCTCGTAAAGTAACACAAGAGAGAGAAAAATATTGTTCTCGTGAAAATGTTTTATAATCTCATTTCAAAATTACATTTGAACATGTGCTTATCTCATGCTGTATCGTGTCTTTTTAATGAAAAAAAGACTCATAATCTGACTTGAGAGACTGACTTTTCAGTTTAAGAACATTGCGAATGACGTTTAAATTTAAAAATAATATATTTTCTTGACTTTTTTCAATCGAAAATTGTCAAAATTTCAGAGCACTGTCGATATTTTTCATTATGACTTTGAAAACTTTGAAAAGAACAACACACTTTATAATATTTTCTTAATGATTTGTGATTCATGAAACAACTTAAAATATAAACTAAAACATTAAAATCTTTTCGAAAACAATGATATTTGATTGTATTTAATAAAAAAAAAACGAGCTAACTAAAATTCGTGAAATAACTAATAAACGAGAAATTGACAAGTTTGTGACTGATGAGTCGTTTTTGATAATAACATTAAAAAAACTAATTCATAATAACATATTCTTAAGTGACGAGTTCTCGAACTTTTCATTTAACACGATGAAAAAGACAATAAACTGAGAGTTAAAAAAAACTTGCTTAATAACAGTTTAAAATGAGATTGTTTGCATCGTATCTTAAAAATCATTTGAAATCTTTTGCAAAAATAGTGTCAAATGAAAAATAAATGACAAAAACTTGATAACAAAAGTGAAAGATATTTCATAGCTAATTGACAAGCATCGATATTTAAAACGCGTAAATTATGAATGATTTGTTTTTTATTTAGTGTTATGACAATTCGTTTCAAATCATGTCACACAGTGTTTTGAATTGCATTTGTTTACATTTAATTGATAAAACGCGATTTCAAAAGCTGTCAAAGAATATCTCTTGATAACAAAATCAAACTTTGTAATTATTGAAAATTTCTTGAATCTTGATCACGCTTTGATTACTCAAATGCAATAATTTTCGTTTGTATTAAAGAGAAATCTCATGACAGTAAAAACATGATTTGAAATTTTGAAAATTCATTTAATCTGAATCAGTTTGAACGATTTGTTAAAATATTGAAATAGTAAAATTTCATCGTGTTCAAGTTCGTAAAAAAAGATGAAACAATTTTGTAACAAAGAGAGAGAGAAAAAGAGAGAGAGAGAAAAAAAAAAAGATAAAAAAATTTCGCAAACAGCAATCACTCGCGATTCTTTTGACTGTTTGCAACTTTGAAACTTTTCGCGATTATTTAAAATTTTTGACATTTTCTCTGATATTTTTTCACATGAATAAAATCAGTCATAGCTGATTTTCTTAAAGCATTTTATACTGTTTACAGCGCAATCACAAAGTCAACAGCAAAAAGTTTACAGAATAAAATAATCATAAAAATAAACAGACGCGTCAGCAATGTGTTTATTAAAAAAGAAAGATTATAAAAAAAAGAAAAAGAGAGATTGCAAAAAAGAAGTTCAAAATATATATATATATATATATACACACATCGCAACAACGAATAAAACACTCACATCGAAATGAACGCGATAAGATGAATGCGATTAGATTGAGTGATAAGACTCGCGATAAGACTCGCGATAAGACACATTAACATTTAAAATAAACATTTACACGTGACACACTTATAGTTTGATCAATTTTATCACGCGAGAGACATCGTATCTCGAATATCATTGACGCGATTGAAACTGATTAAATAACAATTGACAAATGAGACAAATGTGAGACAACATGTAAAAATATCTCAAAAAAGACAATATTGTCTTCACTCGCGATAGATCTGATATCATTTTTTTTTGAGTTATTTTTTACATTTGATTTAAATAAATCATCTCGTTTCTCTCACACTCTCTAACGCAAAGAAAAAAAAGAAGAAGAAAAAAATAAAATTACTGTTATTTAAATATCTAATTGTACATGTTTTTTTTTTTTTTTTTTTTTTTTTACTTTGTTTTTTTTTTTTGCATTGTCGAGTCTTGACTGCTCGCGTACATCTTGAAATCATCATCATTAATCACGAAAGACAAAAGACTTTGATAATGTGACATAGACTTTTTTCTTGTCATATTCATATTTTTTTTTTTATGTGACATGTTTTTTTTGTTTTGCTTTTTTTACATAAACTTTTTACTTTGCTTTCTTTGCATAAACTTTTTGTTTTGCTTTTTTTGCATAGACTTTTTGCTTTGTTTTTTTTGCATGTGTTTTTTGCTTTGTTTTTTTTGCAACATGATTTATGACAATTTGCTTTGCGATGACAAAAAAAGCGAAAACGTTTGTGAAAAAAGCGAGATGAGTTTGTTGAATAACGATCGAGAAACTTTAATTTAATAAGACGATGATCTTGAGAATGTATTTCTTGATATTGATAATATTCAAGATTCTGTTCATATAAATCTCAAGAAAACAGAAAATGTATTTGACGTACTGAGCACGAAAAAGAGTCACGTTGAAATGATTCATCTCATGCACAAAGTCAGCATTGTCAATGAAAATAAGATTAATGATAATGATAAGAGTCTGATTGTCTTGAAACGCGTTAATGATGCGAGTGCGAACGTTGTTAAAATTGACGCAAAAATAATTCTCGTGCATTTGAGCGAGTGCGATGTTATAGTTTTCGTATTGATTTTTGTAAAAAATCAGAATCGCGATGTCATGTTCATAAATGAGATTTGATTAAGCATTAAGCAAATTAATGAATTGAGTCAGAAAATCATTGACAAGATCAATCTTGATACAAAAATTAAAAAAATTGTTGCGAGACTTGACGACATTGATTGAAACGCAATCATCGCGAACGTTAATAAGAAAATTGATCTTGTTCTTTGTGAGCTTGTACTTGACTTAATTCAAACGAGTGATAATATCAAAAATGCAAATATGATTTGCGAGAATTCTGATAAAGTCAATGATAATAATAACGTTAAGAAATTTGCTCTTGTAAAAAACGTCATTAATCATTTTCATGATAAAAAAATGCATTCTGTGTTACTCGTTCAACATAATGTAAAAATAATCGTTCTTGATGAGTCGTTTGAACAGAGAGATATTGAGTTATTATTAAAATTCATTTTTTTTATTGATAAACATGATAATAAGTAAAAGCTAACACTGATTCTCAATTAAAACGTAAAAAAGTGAAAAATATCACGCGAGAATGTTAAAAATGTCGCTTTTAATGATTTTGACAATCTTGTTAACAAAAATAATGTCAAATTAAAAAACATTATAAATAATAGTTTAATCGATGACAAAAAGAGTGCAAATGATAACGTAAGCGTTTGTGATAATGTCACAATGAAAATCACTGATCATGAGAAACAGCTCGAAAAGTTGATTTGAGATTATAATAATAATATTTTGCTCATACATGAGAAACTGAAACTTTAAGCGAGCGTAACACTCGCGAGCATTTGAGTGAGTGAAAGAAAAGAGAATAATGTTAGTGACTTGCAGCATGACATGTTTTAGCGATAACTCGTAAACGCGAAAACAAAAATCATTCATGTCAAAAAGAGTCATGTTAACGTTGCGATAAATGTTTATTAAAAATTAAATTGACATGATTTTTGTTATCTCAAACGTAATGTTCGTTTTATTAAAAATGATAAGCTTAACATAAGTAAACTTGTCTCTTTGTTCATTTAACAATTTGAAAAAAATGTTTTTTTTCGTTTTCGTAACGTGCATGCGTATTATGAGCAGTGAAAAATGACAAAATTATTCATTATTAATTATCATGATTATGAGTTTCTTTGCAATATCATTAATCGTCTCATTTGTCAAAATGACAAAAAGAAAACGATAATGTCAAGACAATTTCTTGAATTTGAGAGTCAAGTTATGTCATTTATTAGCGATCAGAGACAAAACAATGAAAAACATTCAGTAAATCTTGTCAATATTGAAAAATTCTTGAATCAGAGTCATGTCTTTTAAAGCGAAACGAGTGAAACGAAAAGTTTAAATTTGTCAATTATTAAAATTGACGAAAAATAGATATTTCTTGACAACTCGATTCGCGTTCTTGATAATAACATAAATGTTCATAAATTTGAGATAGCTTGAAAAAAGATTATTTGCGATTAGCAATCAATGCATCAAAATGTAATAAATTAACTTTGATAAGTTAAACTTGAATGATCGAGTCAGCACACGAAAACTGATCAGATTTTGTCAGTGAGTCTTGTCAAAAAAAACTATTTAAGAACGAATGATCATGAAAGTCATGTTATCAATAATGAACGCGAGATTGTGAATGACACGATTTTGTGCAATTTCATCGAGAGACATAAGAGTGAACTTGACGCGAATGTTTCAAGAATTCTTGTCATTGTAAGAGTTGAGTTTTTTTATAATTATTGTTTTCAAACGTCAGACATCATTAGCAAAGATTGAAAAAAACAAGTTATTCGCAAGCGTAATAAACTTGACAAGCGAGTCTTGCATAAGCATATCAGACACAAAAGCAAAAACAAAAGCAAAAGCAATAACAAAAGCAAAAACAAAAATAAAAGCAATAGCAAAAGCAATAAAAACAGTAACAAAAGCAATAGCAAAAGCAGCAATTTCGAACATGAGCATATCAAACGCAAACTTGACTTAAGCAATGTTTAGTTTTTACTGTTACGTTAAAAAAAGATTATCTGAGTCGCAATGTTAGTCAGTGTTAATTGAAAAAAAAAAAACATTTAGCTGAACGAAATGTAAATTATCTTTATTAAAAAGATTGTTTGCGACATTCTGATTGTCTGTCTTTGTGATAATGACGACACTAATGTTAATAAAATGAAAGTCACAATAATCATTGTCAAAAACAAAAATGAAACTGAAATTGTCAATTCAGTAAAAAGAGACTAAGAAAAAGTTGAACTCAGTGAGTTCTCTGATTCAAAAATGATTAACAATTAGAGAGATAATGTCACATGAAACAAAAAGCAAAATTGAGATAACGTGAGTGAGTCATTGATAATCTTGAGCACGAGAAATGAGAGCGAACTAAATGAAAATTTTATTACGCGATTGAAAACGCACGAACATGATAAGAGAAAAAAAAATGAAATCAAAAAACGCGCGATCGTTAATGTCAAAAATGTAAACGAGAAACAATTTGACAATGTATTTAATGATAATGAGAAAATTGACGATTTGATACTCGTGTTTCTGAATAATGACAAAGTCGATAATAATAATATAATGCTCAAAGAAAACGAAATTGTTTTGAGCGAGAATCACGATTAAGAGACAATTTTCGAGACTGAAAATCTGATCAATCTGAATGTAATGTTTGCTAAAATAATTAAAATATCACTTGTTCAGTGAGCAATCGCAAATCTTGTTCTCAAACTAAATGCGAACGTTGTCAAATGTGATATTAACGCAAAAATTGAAAATCACAAATTCAATAATGTCAGACATGATGAATTTTGAACAAACGTGATTTAATTCAACTTTAAGTTCAAGAATGAAACGTTTGATTAGCAACTTGCTAACATGAAAATGATTGAGATTTTTGTCAAGATTGTACTCAAAAATCACACGTTAGAAACGATTAATGTTAACATGATCAAAAATTTTGCTCTCACGATTATTAATGTTAATAAGAGAGAGACACTTTTTAATGTTGACATGTGTGATCTTGAAAACGAAAATGACAATAATATTAATTGAAATAAAATAAACATAAAGAGTGTAATCAAGATACGTCTTTTTTTGCACGCGAATGTGAACGCGAATTTTGACACAAGTGAAAAATTTGTTTTGCTAAATGACTCGAAAATGAAACTTGACATTTTAAGTGATTTTGTCAAGCTTATCAAGAAAGTCGTTGTCATCATAACAAAAAGAGATTATGAAAAAGACATGACGATTTTTCTTGCGCTTAAACTCAAAAGTATCAAGATTTAAATTGATCAGAATGTTCTTATCAAGCGAGTTTTGTTTCATGATAACGAATGTGAATGTTTATGAGTGATGCTTTTTTTACACAGTGTGTTAAAAACAAAATAACATGATACAAATGAGATATGCAAATAAAATGTGCAAATGAAATGTGCAAATGAAATGTTAATAATAAGATCAGTAACACAAAGTGAGAATAATAACACAAAGTGAGAATAATAACACAAAACAAAACAAAAGCTGAAATAAGAGTTTAGTATTGAAAACGCGACTAATAACATAAATCTTAGAGATTGAAGCGAGATAGCAAAAAAATATGCAAAAAAACAGTGAAATGAGTGCGAAATATGAGATTATTTGTTAAACGAGATGTAAAAGATAAGTGTAAAAAAGTGAAAAGAGATGAATAGAAATGAGAATCTGAACTAGAAAGAACGCGAGATTAAACAATCGAGAATTAAAAGCAATAAAGCGAGTGCGAGATATGAAATATGAGATATGAGATTACTTATTAAAAAAAATGCAAAAAAGATAAATGTAAGAGAATGAAAAGAGATAAGTGTAAGAGAATGAAAAAAAATGAGTGTAAGAGAATGAAAAGAAATGAGTAAACAAACGAGAATTTGAACTAGAGAGAACGCGAGAATTTAAAAGAACGCGAAAGTAAACAAATGAGAATTTAAGAATTTGAACTAAAAATAAGCAAAGAAAATTCTTTTTATAAAATATTAATCAAATCGATATTGAAAAGTCAAGATTTCATACTGCGAACGATGCTAATGCTAATGCTAATGTTAATGTAAACAAAAATGTAAACGAGAATGTAAATGAAAATGTAATGTAAATGTAAAATAAATGTGATGAGAAGTAATGAGATGAAATCGTTTATAATTGATAAGTGCGTTTGCTCGAGAACGAGAGAAAAAGAGAATACGAAATAATTGAAAATACGAATAATCTTTTTTTTTTTTTCTTTTAAAGATAAATACAATAATTATTAAACATTGATTGAAACAAGTGAAGCAGACGTGAAAGATACATGAGAATACATATGAAATAAATGAGACATGATTAAAATACGAAACATGAGCGAGATAGTGAGACGAGATGATGTGCGAATATAATTGCGTAACAGACAAGAAAAGTGACATGTGAAAGAAAAAAAAGAATAACGTTTTTGTGTTTCTTAAATGAGACAGTGTAAAAAAGCGATAATATGATAAAATCGTTTCAAAGATAAACTGAGAATACATGATAATGAAAATACATAAGATAATAAATTCAAACATGACTAGAATACGAAACGAAACATGATAAAAAAATGATTTTTTTTGCAAGAAACAGCGTGAAAATGCGAAAAACTGATAATGACGCGAGACGAATTGATCACAAATCGAGAATAATATTTCAAAACAAAATGAGTGCGATGTTAAGATCGTACTAATGAAAAATGCAATTAACAAAGATTGAGTTTGCGAGATCAATTATTTAAATGACAATATTTTTAACGTTGTTAACATTCTGATAAAGCAAATTAACAATAAAAAGAATGAGAAAAGCGACAAATTAATCGTGAACAAACTGACGATGAGTTTCGAGTTTACTTATACTCATACTCGACTCATACTCATTTGAGTGAGTTTGACTATTGAGATGAAACTCGTGAGTGAGTTTAAAATTTATCGACTCAACTCAAATTCACTCACGAGTTTCACAAATTCGTCATATAACACGTGATGTTCGATTATTAATACTATTTATGAATCATGATATCATTTTTGATATTTAATTTAAGTTGAACATTATTCATTTTTTCTTTTTAGCGAATTACACATAACACACTACTGATAGTTTTTATATTGTTCAAGAATCGCTATAAGAATCTATTCTTAAACAATCAACTTAAGTTTATGTTGCAAATGAGAATTATCGAATTCAATCAAGATTTTATGAGTTGAACTTGAAAAACAAAATTTTGTCACATGTCACAAGATTGAGTTCTCATAGAAAATAATTGATGTTCAACTTAGAATAGATTCATAGAAAAGTTCATATAATTTTTTCTCATCTTTAATTTTTCATTTTCTTTATTCTCTCGATCAAGCATTCAAAAACTCAGTTTTTGAACTTCAACTTGTGTTTTGTCTCAATTGAAATTTCTTTTCTCTCTTTACTCAATTCAACTTTAGTTGAATTGAATATCATTCATATTATTACACTTCACGAAAGTAGTCAAGTTCAACTTAAGTTGAATAAGCATCAATGACAAGCGCTAAGAGAATTTTCAAGAAAAGAGACATTGCGAAGAAAAATCTCTCAATAACATTGAGTAACAAGATTAGTTATTTTTAGCGCGAAATTTGCTGATATGATATATTATAATATTCTGAGATAAGAACTGACGAACTAATTCATATATGATATAGAAACTCAATGACAGTATTATTGAATATCAAACTTTCAAGAAAAACAAGAATGACGAGCACGACGCTCAGTCTCAGAATACGTTTAATTTTAAAATCGCTAAGATATTTTCAAGTAAGAAAAAGCAGCATATTTTAATTGTGACGAATGTGTTAACTGAAACGAAAAATAAATTGCATAAAAATTGTCAAGAAAATATCAACTCAAGTTTAATATTTCATACTAATCATGAGCGACACTATAGAGAATTACGAATATGAGAGAGAGAAACGATTAAGTGAAATCTTGTATAATTATGATAATGAAATTAACACAAAAATCGCAAAAGCGTTTATGAGAACAGTGATCATGCGAGTGAATTAGCTAAATTCTGTGTGATTAAGTCTTTTAAAAAATTGAAAACTGAATCAGAAACAGATCAATAAGCTTAAAATCTCTCTTAAACAAAGAGCAAGAAAGTGAAACGCAAAAACTTGACTGAAAACAATAGTCAAGAGTGACATTTTTTTTAAAGTTGTCAAAGAGCTTGTTTTAGAGAATCGAAAGAATAACATTCGTGAAACGTTAATTTGCAATTATCTCACTTTCAAGAAAAACTTTATTGTTGTTCTCAATTACGCGAAAAAACTTTCAATACTTAAGTGCAAATAGCATTGACGTGCGACTTGCATGCAAATGTATAAAAAGAAAAAAACTGCAATCGACAATTTCTATGATAACACAAGAGTAAAATATATTTTAATTTCAAATCAACTTGAGTTAGATAATAGCTAACAAAAATTTCAGATTCTGAAATGAGCGATAGACTTTTTCGCGATCAAGAAATTGAATCAAGCAGCACTTATCAGTTTTCGCGTTAACAAATACGATGTGTACAAGTCAAATGAAAATAATAATGTGTTCACTAGCATAGCGCAATATTTAAAAATTTTAATGTTAAAAAAGCGAACAGATCTGTTGAAAAACGAACAGACATTGCGAGAGAGTATCTTTTGATTGACTAAAGTCAATTCTGAACATGTTATCAGATTAATGACAGTCTTGCGAAATGAACAAATTTGTCGAAAATTAATGTCATTTTGTGAGATCTCGTTTGAACGCGAGTTTATCAATATCACATGAGCAAAACGTATAATAACGCATAAAATAAATGAGATAGACTATTTTTGCTATATGTTTCAAGTGCTGAGTTCAACTTGAGTTAATTTACATGTTAACAATGCAATAGATCTATTTTAAATGAATTAATGATTTTCTTGTTTTTCATGATAACGTGCATTTACGCAAGAACACTTTCAAAATTAGTAAGAACGACATGTTGTTATTGTTGAAAATTCAGTGAAAAATTTATTCTGAGCAATTGAAAATGCTATTTTTTTTAAGAGTCGAGAATTACGTTCACAAACGTTTTCAGAGTTCTTTGAAAATGAACGACAATTGATTTGAGTTCGAGAGATGTTCTCGTTTGAGCAAAAAAATTTGATATTGCGAAAAGATTTTCATCTGACGTCATTCAGACTTTTTGACAAGCTAAAATCATGATAAGTATGTTCATGCGTGAATTATTGTTTCTCATAAAAAAGTGCTTATCTCGCACGTTGATAATTGAAAAGATTTTTGACATTTGATAATGTCGAACGAAAAGACTGTTTGAAAGATCTTGATTCACGTCATGTTATGATACATGTCAAATTAAAAAATGTTTTAATTCGCGAACGTTGATTTGCATAATTTCAAATGAGTCACAACACTCAGCAATTTTATGAGTATGAGAAATTGCAAGTTAACGTCAAAATTGACAAATGATCTTGTTTCAGAGAATGAGATTGAGCACTTTTCATATGCAGTGCAAATGTTAAGAGATTTTTTTTTCTTGATTCAAAAAAAACGATCGATTTTCTGAAAAATGCAAAATGTGAGTAATCTAACTTAAGTTAAATAGTTGATATTACAAAAGAAAACTAATATGATACGACTCAATAAATGATAAAGTTAAAACAAATATTTGAATTGCGATTGAAACATGACGATCTCAAGATCATTAAGTATCTAAAACGCTTTGAGAAAATTGAATGAATGCGTGTTCTCAACTTTGTGATTGAGAGATTGAAGTCTTGTTTCATTGACTTTATAAAAGTCATGAATGATGCGAAATTGATACGTTTAAGATTTAGAGTTTAGACTGATATAAAATTAACTTAAGTTAAAATGTGAATGCGAGCAAAGAGTCATTCGTCAAAATCGTGATAAAAAATATGTTTGACGCTGAGAGAGACTTAAAAGACTTTAAGATCAGATTGAAAAAAAAGCTTTAGTTCGATTTGACAAACGACTCTCAAATATTTGAAAAAATCTTTCTTTATTGACAGCGCAAAGAAAAATTAAACGCTTTAAAAAAGCGAAAGATTGATTGAAACGCTTGACAAAAGCGAGATGTAAGTTATTAATTATCGTTTTGATAATAATGTTGTTTATTGATTTTTAACTTAAGTTGAATTATCGAATGTCTCTCTCGCGTTAATGACTGACATGAAACGCTAACTATTATTAACAGACTCAAATTGCGAAACACTTAAATGTTCTGAACAAGAAAAGAAAGTTTTTGCGATTCGTGAGATGAGACGTAAAACTCTGACAGAAAACGAAACATGTTGATTAATTGTTTTTTGTCAAAAAAACTTTGTTATCTGAAAAGAAACGTAAGCATGAGAAAATTGAGAAAGAGTTTGAAATCAATGATAACAAAGACAAGAAGTCACAATCTGAATCTCGAAAACGTGTCTCAGATGAACTGAATATTGATGAATTCTTTGATAATACAATTTCAGAAAATCAGTCAAAAAAAGACTAAGTCTTGTTTTTTCTCTTTTGAGTTTACTGTTTTCGAAAAAATTTAAAGACAAAAAATCTTTTATGAAAATTTCTCTTTTTCTTTTTTATTGTTAACAGACTTGCTCTGTTCTTTTTTTTGTCACTGAGATCTCTCAAAGACTCACTGATATTTTTTTTCATAATTTCATTGAGTCGTCACTTGTGAATTCATCATTAATTAGTTCAGTCTAGATGAATTCAATCTCATTTCATTTGTTTTTTCATACGTTTGAGTAAAAACAAGTGAGTTTAGCATTCTTGACATTATATATCAATTTAACTTGAGTTGAATTGATATATGAACTAACAAACGTTGCATAAATTGCAAAACAATTAAATATCAGATCTCATGACTTATCAAGATTATGACTCACAAACTAGAAAACACTCAGATAAAAAATAGTTATTCACGAGAACGAGAATAAATATTAACAATGATACAAACAGATAATGCGAGTGATGACTATTGATAATATTTATATAGCGTAAAATAATGTTTTTTTTTCAGAGATTTGTGACAGACAATAACATGTCTTGTTAAAAACAGAGCTGAAAAAAGATAAGTGCTTTCATCTAATCGAAAATATATATATATATTGCTTTACTACTTATTTCATGATTCTGTCAGACTCTCAAACTCGAATGTCAGAAAAGACAATTATTGTCTCACTTCTCAATTATCGCTAATAAGTCTTATCTCTCTCATTATGTATATGAATAATTTGTCGCTGTCAATGATCTGTTGTTCAGTGCTATGATTTTTAGTTTTCATTCTTTCGCACACAACTTAATAATGTTTGAAAACGAAGCAACAATTATTATTTTGTTTGTTAATACACATGTTGCTAAGCAACGTGTCATGAGAAAAAAATAATTTTAGCGAATTGTTTATGCAATCAGAATCAATAAACAATGTCAAGACGTTGATTGCTTTTCTGATAAATCAATTTAACTTAAGTTAAATTAAAACGTAAGTTGTTTTTTCGCTTTTAATTTCAGTCTCTCGATTATCATTCTCGAAATCATCATTTAATTATAATATTTTTAACATTCAAAACAATCATCTCATGTTTTTTCTTTTTCTCTCTTTTTTTTTTTCGCGTTATTCTTTACACTCTTTTTCACACTTTATCTTTTCTTGAACGCGTTATTAGTCAGCATTATTAATGATGAGAGAGTGAAAATTTCTTTAAATTAAAATGCGATTAAAAGAAAGACAATTTCAGTTGTTTCTCATGATAATCTATGTCTGAAAAACGAAAAGAGTTGAAAATAAGTCTAGCGATGTCATTCACTCATCTTTCAGCGATTTAACTTAAGTTGATTTGAGCGTGAAACAGTTTCTTGATTAGTTTTCGCGAAATTTTCAAAGTCTTTCTAGAAAGCTATAGCTCAAAGTTTCAAAAAACTTTGCTTTAGCTTGTGTGTTTTTGTTATTGCTTTTTTTCGTTGATCTTTTTTTTCACAATTGAATGAAAATGTCAGTGAAAAATGTTTTTGACTTCGATTCTGATCTTTTTTCTGAAAGCAACTTTTATGTTTCTTTCTTTGAACTTTGCTCTCTCTTGATTGATGTCACTCGAACTGATATTATTAACATGTCTATTGCTTTTACTTTTTTTAACATAATATTTTTTTCATCGTCTCTCTTTTCGCTATTTTCTTCTTTCTTTTCGTCTCGTTTATTAGACGAAAAGACTCTCACGACTCGCGTTGAGTCATCGTCTCGCATTGTTCGAAAGAGACGAGATGAAAAGAAAATCACGAAATATGATTATAATTATGAAGCGAAATTTCTGATCTGATGACATCGAACGCTCATTGAAAGTAATTGAGTAAATTGAAAAAATGTGAGTCTTTGACAAAATGACAATTGACGATTTGCATGCTAAATAACGTTTATAAAAATAACATTAATACGTGATGAGATGCTCAAGATACAATGTAAAACGTGTCGCGCATTAATGAAACATTTGAAATATGACAAAAATGAAACATTCTCAATGAAAAAACATCACGACGATCATGAGAAGAAATCGAGAAATCTTAAATGTTATCAATCATCAAGAGCAGAAAAAGCAATTCAACAATGTTTTCAAATCAAAGACTCTAAACATGAAAAGATACGTGACGCTCAAAACTCTGATAATAATTTTTATTTTATCATTAATTAACATTAACTTGAGTTGAATCATGCGTTGTTGAATTTATAACTAATATTTTAACTGTTGACTCACAGAACGAAAGTCTGATGAACTTGAAATACTCGCATAAGCAATTAATAAAAAATTAATTCTTTATGTCGTCATCTCTTGCAATTTCTTTCGATCGATAAAAAACAAGCATTTTCGAGCGATCTTTATCATTGTCACAATCTCTCGAATAATAAGATTTTCATGTTATAAAACAATATTCAATAAGACGCACAAGATGACTGTGCAGTGACAAGATGAGACTTTTAGTCATTTTTCACTCAATGCGCGCGTTTTCTTGACTCTTAATTGCTAATCGAGTTCACAATGAGTGACTTACATGAGAATTATAGTCAGTTTCGTGAATCGCGACTGAACTTTGAGAAAGACTTTGATAAACTTCGAGCATTTTATAAAAAATCACACAGAAAAAAACTTGACAGTCATTCTTTTAAATTGTCTCAAAGAAATGAAACTGAAAAAACGCGTGATTGTAATAATCACGAACGAGATTAGCAATAATGAAACAATGTTCGAGACAATGAAACTTACACTGAAACAATAAACTTGACACTTTTCGATCTTTGAAAACAATTCGATAGCGAAAATTGTGAACTCGCATATCTTAATTTTTTATCTTGTTCATATTTTGCAACTGACGTTGAAAGACTTGTTGACAATCATTCGAATTGATCTCAAAAACGACAATGTGAAAAACGTTTAAAAAGATAACGACGAAGCAATTGAAAAAAATCGTGAGCTTTTTCAAATTTTGAAAAAAATATCTCATTCTCTCATCTCAATATTCAACTCAAGTTCATTTCACTAATCTCATGATTTTTGTTATAAATACGAAAGATCGCGCGTTACATAAACGTCAGTTTAAATAGAAAAACAACGTGATTAAAATGTCAGACAAATCAATCGAGCGATGCATTATTACTGATTCAGAACAATGCGACACGCTGAAATTTCACAATATTAATGCTAGAACGAGCATATATTCTTTGACAGTATATCAATGATTACTGAATCAATTACACTCAAAAAAATACTTCTCGTCTGAATTTTACATTGACAGAATGAAAGCATGTGCTGTTTCTTATTTTTGTTATCAGACTTTTTTTGTTTATGACGTTGACTTTGTTCAAGATAAACAAATTAAATATTCACAAAGTTTACAGCATATATAATGCTTTGTTTGATTATTTGAATGATTGTGTGACGCATTTTCGACAACGTGTTATGTTTTGAAAAACGAATTTGAAAAAATTCATTGACGCAGTCATTATCAAGTTGCAAAAATATTACAACGAAACTTACAAAATCAGAGAACATTTCTATGCTTTAAGTATTATTCTGACTTCAGATAGAAAGCTAAATTCTTTTAAAAAAGTCTCATGAATATCATTTGTTATTGACGAGAATCAAATTAATTAAGAGAAAATTTACAGTGACACGTTGCAAAAAATATTTCGACATTATCGCAACAAGTTTTTTTTGAAAAAATCTCGTGTTGAGAGAAAGCGTTGCAAAAATTTAATTGAAAAAGCGCTAAGCAAGACTTTCGTTTCTTAATAAGATCAAGCAAATCGTGAAAACATTAATGTCTTGAAACAAAAGCTGAATGATTATCTCAATTCTGATACGTAACTTGATAATTGTTGTCTTTTGTCATGCTATTTATTGAAATTCAAATCAACTTAAGTTGAAGTCTGATTTCTTGCTTTTTACACTAAAAACTTACAAAAGCGACAATTTTCTGAAACATTGAAAAAATCAGAAAATCAACTTTTCAATTTTTAGTCGCATCGTTAGAGACATACTTTCTATTTGTTCTAGCGAAATGTTGATTGAAATTGTCTTTAGTAATGCACGCGATGTTTGTACATATAAACGAGCAAACTTGCTGTCAGTCACAGTCAAGATTATCATGATAATTTTTTGTGCAAAACGATTTCAGCTAAACAAGAACATTGAAATTCACAGTGAGAATTCAGTCAATGACTTTTCAAATGAAATCAACGATTGTTTACTCGTCGAGATTCTTGAACTGACACAGAATGAAATGAAAAACAATCAGTTCAATTGACTCAGTTCAGACAATATTGACAAAACTGTGAACGTCATCAGAGATGAGAATGTCAGTGATGAAATCGATTTGAAAAAAGATTTGAATTTTAAATTATTATTGTCTTATTTTTTTTCGTCTGAGCAACTTGCACGAGCGAAAAACGATAATTAAGTTATGTCAATGAAAACTGAGTTCACAAGTCAATCAAACATTAGAGAAAACAAGCGTGAGACGAATGACATGAAATAAACAAAGTCTCATACAAAAAAACGTCATGAGTAAATGTTTGTTCACTTTGTAAATTTGCTATAAAAAAATAATCAACTTGAGTTGAAGTCAGATAATTGTGATCTTGAAAAGAAATAAACGACTTACATGAGCTTTATCAAAAATTATGTACGTACTTGTGTTACATAACGTTGATTTAGCTTATTCAGCAATACACACTAATCGAAAGTGTTTTAGTGCGTAATTATGCGAGTATAACGAGTTGAAAATTAAAAATTGAAATCAAACTCGTGAGCGAGTTTGAGATTCATCAACTCAACTCAAACTCGTCATGAGTGAGTTTGCTAAAAGACAAAATTTACTCAAACTCAACTCGTCGTCAGCTTGATCGTGAAAACTAAAAACGTGAGATACGAGAAAAATGATGCGCATGACAAAATCATTATAAACGTAATTAATGTTATAATCATCGCAAGAGTGCATGAGAAAGAGCATCATGCAAATTCAGTGAATTTGATCAAGAGAAAAGTCTCATGCGTTGTAAAAACGAGCTCGAAAAATATCGATGAGCTCAATGTTAAAAGTGAGAAATAAGAATGCGATGTTAAAGCACTCGTGCATGTCATGATTTAAAATTTTTGAAATAATCTTGACACACAAATTAACGTTACGCTTGTTTTTCTTAAGAAAAAAGCATTATTTGCAAATTTCGTAATCAATAATGAACAGAATGAATCACTAAAACTGAGTGCGAAAAAACGTTCTGATAAGTTTCTCGAAAACGTTGAATGAAATTGATAAAAAAACGACATAAAATCGTTGCGAGAAGAATTGTGATCATGTAAAATTACGTGACATTATCATATTTGTTAAAACAAAGAACGCGTTACAAACGCGATTGCGATTATCAAAAAATGAGAATAACAAAATGAAAAGTTTCGCATTGTTGTAAAAGATAAGCAACAGATTGTTAAGCGAACGCAATGAGATACGAGAAACGAAAAGTGATTTTTTAAAATCAATGCTAATCGTGATGAATCTCGTGATGAATCTTGTGATAAATTTCATGATAAATGACGACTTTATTTGTTTGAAAAATGTGAAAAAGACAAACTTTTTGCGAGAAAAGTGATTGTACATGTCAATAAGTTTAATGAAAATGAAAATGCAATTCGTCTTAAACAATGATTGCGATGAGTTTTCATTCTCGTTGTCATTATCATTGTTTGAAAAGTCAAGAATATTCATGAGTTTTCAATAAATGCAAAAAATGCACAAATTGAAACAATTGACGCAAAACAAAAACAAAGACTCGAGCTCGTCAACGTACTTGAATAAAACGATTTGCAAATAAAAAATATTCTTTTGTTTTTTGCGCTTGAGTGAGAATTGTGAGAGAGTGACAATGTGCAAATACTAACGCATGTCATTGTTCAGTGAGCGAAAAAACTTGATTATCATGTTAATATTGTGTTGCTTGATAATGATAAGCAAAGAGTGAGTTTGCAATTCAAATTAATGAGCGACGCGAGTCATGTGTTAAATGAGTTTAATAATGTCATAAACTTTTAGTCAGTGCATAACAAGACTAATATTAAGCAAATTAATGTCAATGTCGAGAGAAAAAATGTCAATGATTAAACATAGCTTGTCAAAACGCAACAAAGTGATGAAAATCTTGTGAGAGTTTTTGTCAATTTTAACGTGATAAATAAGACAATTGAGCTTGTTAAACAGAAAGTCAATCGCGATCTTAATATTAATAATGATAATGACAACATTAACAAAAAAATATTTTTTTGCGTTAAAAACTGTGTCATTTGAGATGACGTTGTGAATGTGCTCGTTCTCGATAAAACGATTTCAAGTAATATTGTTTTGCAAATTGTTAAGATTGATAAGCTCACGTAACAAAGTCAAAATAATATCTTAATAAATATTGACGCAATGAACGCATGACTGAATGTGACAAAATATAATGAGAATGCGAATAACAATAATGTCAAAGAGACACAAATTGAATTTAATAAAGAGACTGTTCTCTTAAGACGAAAACAGCGTGTCAATGAACAAAACTTAAAAAACGTGAAACTCAATGATAATCTTGATAAAAAACAAAGAGTCTTGTCAGTGTTTATTGTAAATTATAATATGAGTCTCGTCAAAAACAAGACGCGTCAG
This sequence comes from Arachnomyces sp. KDTOL00113, assembly GCA_949709995.1. NCBI lineage: Eukaryota > Fungi > Ascomycota > Eurotiomycetes > Onygenales > Arachnomycetaceae > Arachnomyces > Arachnomyces sp. KDTOL00113. The sequence continues at coordinate 80,534 of OX453237.1, forward strand.
CTCGTCATAACTAATAATGTTGACGAAAAAACTGTGAAATGCAAGCGTGATAACGATTTTCGAGATAATAATGACAAGCGAGCTGAAATTATTAATTTAATCATGCGTTTTAAAAATGATAAGCTAAATGTCAATAACATAACAATGAGAAAAAAAGTTGTCTCGCAAAATGATGAAAAGAATAATGATCACGATGATCTTGAGACTCAAGATGAAAAGAACAAAAATGATAATAATTAACGTTTTATTGTTGTTAAAAAACAAAATGAGTAAAAAATGATTTCGTTTTTTAAGAATGTGCAAGACACTCTGTTATTATTTCGAGAAATGTTATTAAGTGTTAAAATTGTCATAAATCGTGTAAAGCGCATTTTGTGCTCGCTGCTCAAGCGTGATAATATTAACGAGACAGACAATATCATTCATGATATTCAAATTAATCAGAAAAAACTCTTTTTTCATTTTTTTTAACATTGACATTAATGCTAACTCATTTTTGATAACAAGTGACTTAACAATAATTTGCGATTGTTGCGACTGTTGCGATTTCTTGATAAGCGAAATGAGAGAGAAAAGCAATTATAATACATTGTCAAAGTTAAGTGAGTCAAGCGAAATTCATTATCAGTTTTTGAAAAAAATCAGTGTATCGTTCAGCATGATAATTTTAATAATATGATTCGTAACGATAAGATAAGACAGTTTCTTGATTAATATCGTGAGCGTCTTGAGCGAGCGTTGCGAGAGAGAGTCATTTTTCTTGTAAGAAAATTGCGTGACATGATTTTATGTTTAATTTTTCATATCAAGCGAGAAATGATAAGTGAGAGTTGAGAATTACACGCGCACGCGTTTTCTAGAGATTGTTAACGCAAAAATTAAAACAATTATGATAACAATGATTTTGAGTTTAAGAATGAGAAACGAGACGAAATGCGAGTCAAGAACGATGCTTTAAAATTGATTGATAAAAATAATCATGAAAATCATAACAAACAAAAATTGCTTTATCAGCGAGTTGATGTAAAAAGTGACTGAAATCAATAAAATCATGATAACATCACGCAAGAATGATTTTGTGAGAGCTAAGTTAACAAAATAATTAACAGATTGTTAAAAAATGCGCAAATGATTTAAATGAAAAAACTCGTATTAAATGAAAGAAACTTTGCGAAAAACAATGATTGTTTTCAAGATAATGCTTACGAGCATATCGAGAGTGAAAGTGTAATAATATTTGTCAATTTTCTTGATATGATTAAATTGCAAAATGTGATTGATAATAATGTCAGACTGATTAAAGTCATCAATAATCAAGATCATGCTTGCGACGATAATGATAATTGTGACTGTAAAAAAAACGTGACTCAAAAAATTTTTAATTGTAATAACGCTAAAAATGTCAGAAAAAAGAAACTCGCGATTAATGACGACAATTAAATGACATTACATGAACATGATAATGCGTAAATTGAGCATTTGCTCAATCATGAAACTCAGATAATGAGTGATGTGATTCGTGCGTTACGAAATTAAAATACTGTTAAGAGTGAAAAGAAAAAAAGTGAATGACTTGATAATGATAAGCTTGACAGAGAAAACAAATTACAAAATTAACTTGTCATGTTAAATGAAAAGAAAAACGTTACGCAAATAAATAATTATGAGACAATTAACGCGTGATGACAAAAAGCGAACAATAATCATAAAACAATCGATTTGAATGTCGTTTTTGTTATAAAAAGAGACAATAATCATGATATCGAACTTGATCAAAACATTGCAATTGATGCTTCAAACATTATTATATTACAATTTAAATAACTTTGTATCTCGCATGAGCAATTCATTGACGAGAAAATTAAGTATGACAAGATTAAAAAAATCGCGATTAACGTAACACAAATACTGTTTAAACGCTATGAGAGTCAGTGAAAAAAGAGAAAGAGAGAGAGAGAGAGAAAAAGAGAGAAAAAAAACAGCGTATTGAAACGATTGAATTGCAATTTGTCATTGATTAACTTAATGAGACGAATGTCAAAAATATTGTGAAAATCAAAAGTATCGTTACGTTAAAACGCGTGACAAATAATATTGAGATTATCATGATCAAGCTCAAAAAATCGTTTATTATTTTTAAGATTCGAGTTAAAAACGAGATAAGAGAGAATCTTGATAATAAAATCATTAATCTTGAATTAGTTTCAGTTGTTAACAAAGTGAGTGAGATCGCAAAAGTTCAAATAGCGATGATCGATTTTTGTAAATGAAATAAAGTTAAGATCTTGACAAAAAATTTTTTTGATATTGAAAAGAAACACGTTTATTATGTGACGAATGCGAAAAATTTAAATGCGCATGTCATGAAAATCAAGCATTTTAAAAACATCATGAACGCGAAAAACGCACAAGTTGCTGTAAAAATCGCGTGCAATAATCTTGACGTATGCGTGAAAAAAAAAAATCTCAATAAAAAGATTGAAAATATTATTTAAAAGATGATCGTGCATGATGAATCTGATAATGCTGACAAGATCTTAATTAAAATCATAATTTTGCGTTTTAACAATGACATTTTGCATGAAAATCATGATTTGAACATGATAGATAATATCGTCAATATTGAGATTAATGAAAAAGTGATGCTAATTCAGCGAATTATCGTTTTAAATGACGAGTTAATTGATAAAGAACTGAATTTTGTCAAATAAACTCGTGAGAGCGTTGTTAAACAAATGAAAATGAATAATAAGCAAACGCATGCAATAAATCAGACAAGAAAGCATGAAAAACATTTTGTAAGAGTAATATTAGTGATCAACGTTAATGTGAAAACAAGAGTAATTAATGAAAAATATCAGAAAGCAATGTCTGATCATGTTAAGATAGTTTTGCTAAATGAGACTCTAAGACAAAACTTATATGATAACGAGAAAATCTGTGATTTAATGATTCTCTTTCAGCTAAATTGCAAAGTTTAAACTAATGTCATGACAATCACGTTATGTGACATAAATGATAAGACAAGAATACAAATTCAGAATTGCAATTAGCTGCTCGAGAGTGAAAATTGAATGATATATCAGTTTTAACTTGAGCAAATCTTTGCAATTGATAAAACGCAAAACAAAAAAAATCAGATTGATTCAGAGAAAGATGTACTGTCTAAGACTGAAAATGTGAATAAAACGAAAAAGCTTGAGACTGAGCTCGATAAGTTTGCAAATGCGAAAATAATGAAAAGTCAGCGTGTCGTGAGTGATCATAATAACAATGATAACGTGAATTAAATGTTGCACGAGATCGTTAAGAACGCGTTCATAAAAAAAAGAATTATCTCAAGCATTAAAAACAATAACAAGAGAAATCAAATTTTGCATACAAATGTTTTGAAAGATAACAAGTCATTTAATGCAATTATATTAAAGAAAAAAGTCTTGATCGTTATGTGCGAGTATTTGAGTCAGAATCACGCGTTTGAGATGATCATAATAATTGAGAAACTTTTGAAAATCACAAAACGCGTGTTATATGTTAAAGAAGACGAAAGTGTGAAAACATTTTTTGTTATTAAACGCGTGCAAAAACAAATGACTTTAAGCAAGAGAATTTTTCGTGATAAAAATGAACTCAAGCTTATGATTTGTTTGCTAAATAAATAAAAAATATTAACAATCTTTGAATAACAGAGAATGTGTGAGAATAATGAGAGAAAAGAATGAGAGAAATCGCTTGCGACGTATTAACAAAATCTCAAGTAACAAATTAATTACAAAATACTGAATGCGATAAGTGAAAATAATGCAAACGCACACAAAATATCTGTAATGATTGACGAGCTTTTTCAAATCAATATCAATGACGAAAAAATTATCGATGAAATTTGTGATGAAAGAGAATATTTAATTTTTAATTAATTCACGTGCATGAATTTTTTTCATATGCTAAGTCATAAAATCGAGAGTGATACAAACGTATGAGCATTTTGACATTAGACAAAAACAATCGTTTCAATAAAATTGAAAATGTGAAAAATAATCGAATGTTTAAGCATGCAAAATGTTAATTGTGTCAATGAACTGAATGACTGACAATGATTTGACAATCTTGAAAATGTGATTGCGCTTTGTTAACGAATAACTAAAATAATAATGTTAACGAAAATGAGTTCTCGCAAAATTAACATTAATGACATATTTGCATATCATGCATATTATCACACAACGATTCGTGTCGTGAAAAAAAGAAATAATGTTTGAGACTGAAAAAATCATGCTAATTATTTGTCTGTCGAAAACAAATGTAATTAAATTGAAAAAAATGTCAAGACTGAACTTGATAAACGTAAACAGAAAAAAAACGAAACGAAAGACAAAATGAGAAAGATTGAATTAATTAAATATTTTTTTTGAGACAGAAACACTAGCGAAATGATAATGTCGATAATAATTAATATAAATGAATGAGAAGAAAAGACAGACGAAAAAACGCGTTAAGACTAAACTTGATAAACGTAAACAGAAAAAAGACGAAACGAAAAACGAAACAAAAAAGATTGAATTAATTAAATATTTTTTTTGAGACAGAAACATCAGCGAAATGATAACGTTAATAATAATTGATAAAAAGAAAAGAATGAACGAAACTTGAGATAAAAATCTGACAAAGAAACGAAAATGTTACACGCGTTAAAACGTGACAAAAATAAAAGAGAATGACAGAAATAACAGTGAAGTAAAGAAAAGTGAGAGCAAAACAAAATTCTGATTTTGAAAATAATAATGATAATAATGAACGAAAAAAATGAAAGAATGAGAGAGTGAGATGTGTCTGAACGAAAGAGTAAAAAATAAGAAAATCAGACAGAATGAGAGTGTTGATAACTGAAAAAAATACACAAAATCAAAATGACAAAATGAGAAAAGAAATATAAATCAATTAAATATTTTTTTTGAAACAGAAACATTAACGAAATGATGATGTTAATAGTAATTGATGCAAAACTTGATGTAAAGACATGATAAAAAAAAGCAAGATGAAACAAAAGCGAAAGAACGCGTTAAAGTGACGCGTTAAAATGTGATAATGAAACGAGATAAACGCGTGAGAATGAGATGTGAGAATGAGACGCAAAACGAGAAAAAACGAAATGAAAAAACAAGATACAAAACGAGAAAAACGTGAAAAAACGAGATGAAAAAACGAGATAAGAAAACGAGATAAAAAAACAAGATAAGAAAACGAAATGTGAAAACGAGATATGAAAACGAAATACAGAACGAGATGAGAAAACGAAATGTAAAAACAAAATGTGAAAACGAAATACAAAATGAGATACAAAACGAGATGAGAAAACGACATGAAAACATCAATGTTAACGTTTACGAGATTCGAAATACTTTACGAGATGAAAAGAAAAAAATGAATATTAAATTGTTATCAAGTGCTGTTTGTTAATAATAACACGAATTTGAAAAAAGTCAGAAAAATGAAACAAGTCAATTTTTGAGCGAGATTGAAAGCGTCAGATATAATGAAAAAAAAAGATAATCTTATTTACAATTATGTGTAAATATATGAAAAAGCTATTAAAAGAAATGTTGCTGTGCAAATGATAAAAAAATACGTTCAAATTAACATAAACAGCGCTTGCTTTTTTCATTATTAAACAAAATCAATTCAGAGCAAGCTCATGCTTGATAAATAACAGTATTTTCGCTCGATTGTAAAATAAAAAATCTCGTATCATTTTCGCTCGCTCTTGTGTCGAGATTTCAGATAATGTTATGAAATATAATGACAAAGACATTTTCAGATTTCGAAAAATAATTTCAATTTAATGAATGAAATTATTTTATGATCAAAACACGTTAGTCAAGCTTCAAAACAAAAAAAAAATAATGCACTTACTTCATATTTTTGTGATAACATTTAATGTTTAAAGTTGAAAAGAGTTGAGAATGAGAATAAGTGAGTTGAAATCGCGAGAGTTTCTTGAAATTGACTTTATGCATAGTTACAAAGACAAGCAAAATGAAATGTTTGTGTGAAAATGATAATTATTAAATATTCAATTATTTTGAGTTTGCAAACGAAAATGCGTGAACGTGAGCTATAAAAAATGATAAATTTAATAAGAACTGAGAGAATTGAAAAATTGATGTTAAGAGTGACTTAAGATTATAAATTAAATTACATGACATGATAATAATCGCTGTTTTGAACTATGAGTTTTGATTCATTGAAAGCGATGATTGTTGAGAAATTTTTATTTGAAATATTCGAAAATTTTCGAGAACATGATTTAATCTCAATATTTTTTATGATAATATTATTCTGAACTTGTTTGATATTGTAAAATAATTGATTACATTTTGAATGTCTTTTTTTATGCGCTGATTAATTACGAATTATTAGATAAATGACTGACGCGCGTGTTAATTGAAAAAACGTGCATTTGTTTCAATGTTCTTTCTTTCTAATGCGATAATGACGAGATGAGAGTGATATGATAAGAGAAAGAGAAATGACAACGATAAAATACACGATAATGTAAAGTGAGAATTTATGTAATCTTATCGATTTTTGTTATAAATTGAGTGAAATTGATGATAGCAACGAGACGATAAACTGTCTGTTTGTAATGTATTTAATACAAATATATAAAGAAAAAATCTTGATAAAAAATATCATTGTGATTTGAAAACAATGATAAGATAGCTAGTGATAAATGCGACTTAATCTTGATAAATGTTAATTGAGACTGACTTAACTGAGTGTTGAATATATATATTTATCACACGAATGAGATCATGAAAAAAACAAACTCAACGCGTCAAAATCATGATAATCAAAACACTCATTTAATTAATTATGAGAAGAGAACTTGATATTACTTTGACAAAATCACACAGCGAAAAGAAAAAAAAAAAAAAAGATGATAAAACGTTGAGTATGTATTTAAATATTTGTTTGTTTTTTTTAACAATGATTTTGCATATAAAAAAAAAGACACTAAGCTGATATACAATGATAATGATTACAGTGAATGTTGACTAATTATGAGTCTTTTTCTTTTCGCATTTGAATCTAGATTCGTGAATATTTGTCTTGACGCGTTAAAAGCAAAAGAAAGTGAACGCTTTTGAGTGTGATAATCGATGACTTTCGCTCGACTCGCAAAATCATTTTTGAATGTAACAACTCATGAGAGACTTACGAGCAAAGCGCATAACGTGTATAACTCATGAATCAGAGTCGAGCGAAAAAGTCGAGAGCGCAAGTTAAAAATGCGTTAACAATAGCAAAATGAAAAAAATTTCAGATAAACGAGAAAGCTCGTGTGAAAAGATTCTATTAAATTAATTAATTAAAAACAAACACACAAATGTCAAAACTTTCGAGTCTCAGTGAGAATGACGAAAAAAATCAAAATATTAAAAAGAAAAATTTTTTAAAAGTATTTCTCTCACTCGAGAGAAACTGTTCAAAAAGACAGTTCTTGAATGACAATTACGAAAAGCAATTACATTTGTCATTCGAGAACTTTCAAATGAATCACGTTTTGAGAGATTGACGAGTTGAGATCGCTGTTGTACGCATTATAAAATATAATGATTCATTTTTTTTATTTTGTCATTGTTGTTTTTGATATTAAAAACGTATATATTAATAATGTTGTTATTTTATAAATAACGCAAAACACTCTCTCATTCACAAATTAACGCAACTCACTTTGTTTTGATAAAAAACTCACGAGCAAAGCGCATAGCGTGTACAGCTTGTGAGTTTCAACAATTTTTTTCAAAAATAACGTTAAAAGAAAGATGATAAAAGATAAATAAGAAAATTCGTGTGTTGAAACGATTGACGCTAACACTTTTAAGAAACACAAATGTCAAGACTTTTGAGTTTCAGTGAGAATGAGAAAGAGCAAGACATTAAAAAAAAAAATTTTTTAAGAGCTTTTTTCTTATTTGAGAGAAATTTTTCAAAAAGAAAGTTATCAGATAACGATTATGAGAAAAAATTTCAAGTGATCATTTTGTTGTCAAGATCAATCTTGATAATTGATAATTCATTTGTGAAACAATTTTTTTTTGTATTAATGAACTTGTTTCATGCGCATAATGATTTTTTTGACTTTTTCACTCTAAATAATGACAAGAAAAGAATCGAAAAATTTTCATATAAAACTAACTCTTTGAAAAACAAAGAGATCAAGAAAAAAAATATAAAAGAAAAAATGAACTGTGTCTGAAAACACGTTGATAATTCGTGAGAGACTTACGAGTAAAACGCATAGCGTGTATAATTCATAAGTCTCAATTATATCTTTTTCAAGAATGTCATTAAGATAGAGAGAAATGTTTGTATCTTGAAAATGATATTAAGTGAATAAAATTAAGCTCGAGATGTTAATTGATAAGTTTCTTATACTCAGACTCGAGAGAGAAACAGAAATAACTGATTTAATAAACACTGATGTCTTAATTCAATATCAATAAATTATTGTCAAACATTAAATATGATAAATACTTTATCTGAGACGAAATGAATGACGTGAGACTTGATGCGATAAAAACGCAAAGAATATAAACAAAATAAAAAAAGAGTTGTAAAAAGCGTGAGAATGTGAGAGCAAAGATAAGAGTGATGATAAGAAAATGAGAGAGTGAAAAAGAAAGTGATGACAATAAGATGCACGATAATATAGACTAAACAAAAACGAAAATGACAATGATGATATGACGCGAAAACAAGATAATGTGAGCGTGTAATAAGAATAAAATTAAAAAGACGAAAAAAGAAATGATAACAGAAAAGTTGTATGATATCGAGTGAAAATTAAATAATGACGACGAAAGTGAAAAATGCAATTATAATAAGAGTGTGAACAGATGAAATGTGTGCTGAGAATGAGATGACGATAATAAAAGAAATTAAAAATGACAATGATAAGATGTATGAAAATGAGAAAAAACAAGAGTGATTGAGAAACGAGAGTGATTGAGAAACGAAAGTGATTGAGAAATGAGAATGACAACGATCAGATATATGATAAGAGAGTGATGAGTAAAAACGAGAATGACAATGATAAGATAATGAGAGAGATAAGCAAAAACGAGAATGACGACAATGAGATGATAAAAATGAAAATGAGAATGATGACAAAAAAATATGAGATTCATTTCTGTGATAAGTCTGATAAGATAAGAACAGAATATTTAATCAATTAATCGCAGAACGCCTGAAATGACTAGTCATTCCAGAGTATATGATGATAGAATAATAGTGCGAGTCAGAATGTCTGAAATTTCAGACAAAAGTAAATGCAAATGCAGCGTCTCTTACTGTACTTTCAAGAATCTCAACTGATATTTCATCATAGATTCCCACGAGACTCTCGTCAATTCTGAGAAGAGCAAGCCTACAATCGGTCTAAGCTGGTGTTCGCATGCCGAGTGCGTGCGCTCTGGCCCAGAAGATGGTAAGTGCATGTACTTTTTCCATACAGGCAAACCCCCGCGCTAAAATCCTTCCAGTCGTCTACGAACTTATTGTTCCATCACAATCACCAAGTCCACCTGGAACTGGAATTCTCTCAGTAAATCTGCGCGGCGCTAGTCGCCTAGCCATACCAGACCCGTACGCAGGAGGTTTGAGAGGACCTGATTTATCAAACTGGCCTGAACCAGAAGATTACGAACCATGGTTGCCATACGCGATCATGGATTATGAACAGTTTGCGCTATCTACAGAGTCCAACTGTTGCGACAAAGGGGGCATAGTTTTGTGGACACCACCAAGACCCGGGTCTGACTCGTTCAAGTTTGAGGTCACTTTCTCTTCTGAGCTGACTGTGTACCTGTTTGCCCGACGTTCTGATCCGTCAGGAGAGCATCAGGTCGCATGTCTAGGTTTTATCAAAATGAACCCGTTTCTCGAACCTGAAACTTCGAATAAGAAGAAACGAATACACGTGCAAGATGGCACGGGACGTTTGTCAGTCGAAGTATGCTTCCTGGAGAAGGAGGTGCCGCCCCTAGAGGATCGGGACACTTGGCGAGTTTATGGTGAGATTGGTTCGAGTGGTCTCGTCTATGTTGAAAAGCAAGACACAGAGCGAAGCTACGGCATGAAGACCATCCCCATAGTCAACGTTGCGCCTGGATCTGAGATAGCAGATAGCGTCGAACACCCCTTTATCGCCCCGCTCAAATTCGCTTTCAAGTCGATCAAGGGGTTGAGCCTTCTTTCACCTCTGGCTAGCGGTGGACAGCTTTTCCACCACCTGCAGCGCGCACGATGGTTTCATGCTGACTGGGCCAGGTTTTATGCTGCCGAGCTTCTTTGTGCACTGGAATATTTACATGACAATCATATTATTCTTGCATATCTGAACGCGGAGAATGTTCTTCTGGATTCCTTTGGGCATCTCAATCTATGTAATCCTGATCTGTTCTATTTGGACATCAAGGATGACGTTCGCATTGTGTCTGGAATGTCAGAGTGCCCAGCCCCCGAGCTTATTCGCAATCAAAGAGCTTCTCGTACGGTGGATTGGTGGGCGTTGGGAGTCTTTCTCTACGAGATGTTGATCGGATTACCTCCGTTTTATCACAAGAACGCTGACGAGCGACGACTCAAGATACTTGATGAAGCCCCTAAGTTTCCCGAGAAACTCTCATCAAACGCCCAGGACATTTTAACCAAGCTTCTCGATAAAAGCCCCGGAAAACGCTTGGGAGCAAACGGAGTATTTGAAATAAAAGCTCATGCATTCTTCCATGACATGAACTGGCAAGAGCTCGCGCAGCGGAAATCTACTCCTCCTTTCAAGCCCCGTGACGCAGAAACAGTCTTCTGGCTTAGAACTTATGACCGCGCGACAGACTCAGAAGGAGAAGTGCAACGAAAAATTAAAGAAGGGACATTGTACGAGAAAGTAGTCGGTGCGGGGTGGCCACGATGTGGATGGTTACCAATAGGCCAAGTCAAGGACCGAACTAAAAGCGATGCCTCGAACAAGACTACATCTCAGGCAGAGAACGATGGATGGGAGTTGGTGTGGGATCCGGCATCTTATCAATTCCATTTTAAGAATCGTTTCACTAACGAAACTTCTCCGGGCCGTCTTCCGGATGATTATTCTCGATCGTGTCTGCCGAGCGCATCACGAAGTTCCTCAGCACCTTCATCTGCTGATTTCGATCTCGCCAGCAGATCACCTCGTTGTGAGGAGAAAAAGGAGGCGCTCGCGGCTGCATTGAACGCCGGGTATGGTAAGCAGGTGTTCTCGCAGATTCTGGGATACGGTACAGATTTAAGCCTGAACATACCGATTCTTTCCTATGACCAACCGCGCAGATATACAGAAGAGATTGAACTGTGTGATCATCACGAAGTCCGGGTTACACCCCTTGAATGGGCTGTAGAACATGGAAGGCTCGATCTTGTTAATTTATTCCTGGATAACGGCGCGGATGCGAACTTTACCATCGAGCCAGTTGAGGGACCTGCCCTGTTCAAGGCAGTAAGAATTGGCAATCAGAAACTCGTCGAAAGACTTGTACAGAAAATCAATCGGGTTTCATCGACCAGAGCACTTGCTCTAGCTGTAAAGCAGCAGGATATCGCCATTGTCAATACCTTGCTTGTCAATGGCGTTCAGTGCGACTTTAAAGAGTTAGATCGGCCTCTTCCTAAGCGTCCCGGTCATTCAAGTGGCTGCGCCTTTGACGCTCCTGACGCTCTCAAAGCAGAACACTTTCTACCTCCTCTAGTCTGGGCAGTTACACTCGGCAACACGGATCTAGTCAAAATGCTACTCGCAAATCACGCTGATGCCAATGTTGCCTACCATACTTCCGACGGTAATTTCTCCTGTGGGAGAGTCATACAGTGGGCGATGGAGCTTGAGCATTTCGAGATCGTTCAACTGCTTCTCGATTGTGGCGCAAATATCGGTCTCCCACATTCAGTCTGGCCCATGCCTCCCTGGCCTGAGCCGGTTCACATATGCGAGCCTGTAGACAGAAATGTGTACCTCAAGGTAACAGCTGGCTTGAAGGCAGCGGCCGCGGAGAGCAGAGAGCGAATGTAAATGTTCATTGCGACTGAGACTGCCGATGTTGTTGTTGCCAAGCGATTACATAAAAAGCTTGGCCATCATCGCCTCGATTTCCCCCAAATTAAGCGAGCTGCATCGCTTATTGGCGCAATTACGGAGGGAAAGATGCACCAGGCTTCTCAGTCTCTAAGAAAGGTATCTTTCGTGCTCCGGGTATCCTATCTCGTCGGTCAATTTTCAAGAGACACCCAAAAAGAAGAGATCAAGACGCGTGGAGTGTATATAGCATGGCTCCAGTGAAGCACTCGGGGAAGGGAACAATTCAAATATCGAGATATTCCCTGCCCACGGATACTATTTCGAAAGGAGATGGTAGAGATACGCAGCGATAGGCAGCGATGAATACAGGGGTTATCTGCAAACAGAAGGTGGCAAGGAAGTTAGTCTGAGGTATATACTCGGCCGAGCCCTTTTCCACTGATTGTCATTCTGCTTTCTCTCTGCCAAATTTGCCCTTCTCTCCAATCTCAAGAGCAAATCGACAAGGGATTCCGGTGCTGCAGCCTGCTTAGGCAGATAGTGATTGGGCTGCAAGATCTGGCATTTGTTTGGGTGGGATATATGTGTAGGTGGCGGTACTCCGCGGGGCGCTTCGAAGGAGGTCCCCCTCCACTCTCGGAGGGACAACGCTGCCGCCGTTTATTTCTCATATATGCAGCATATACACTCGTGACACCAGTTATTGCGGCGACCACGCGCTCAAGGTTCTTCGATGGTTGTTCCGTCCGCTAGAAGGGTCATATCGTGATGGTTTATGAGTTGGTGTGTAAACTCAGGTTCTTGCATGGTACTCTGGTTCCGTTTCATTCCCATCCCGTCTCGCATAGATTATATGCAACTAGTTGCTTCGTCCTTGGCTCCAACTTCGTTATAATCGTCCTAGGAACTCGGCAAAGCAGAGTAATAGAATCAAATGCCCATCAAGCACATGTAAAATATTCAGATTCAGATGAAAAACAACAGACGAGTGGCTGAACCAGTGCTTTACTGATTAGCAGCCTGGTTTTCTTTACTCGCTTCCAAGATAATATGAAGTCATAGAAAAGAGTAAGAATAGAAAAAATGGAAATTAGGTATCAAAGCACCCCGTTCCCAAGTGCGGAATGCCCCGCCGCCACCCCCCGCTGTGTTACAGCTGTTCCCTTGGACAGCTGGAGGCGGTGGGTATTCACAAGGCATTGATGATATATTTGGAACAGTTGGAAGAAGAGTAATGGGAATAGGGACTCGGTTACAGGAGCCATTTATCGCTCCAGTTTCAGACCCTCCTCGAGCTCGCGGTGTTATCTGAGAGAGCTCCGACTTGGATTATTGGAAAAGTCTCGAGCGTGAGGTTAAGTGGGGGGACTCGGGTATGTCAGATGAAAATAGCTACATCCCGATAGTCGCCGATAGAATGACGATTCTCGGGTGAGAATAAAGGAGGATCTGATGGAAAGGAACCAGTGTGTTGACGTAAAGTCATGATATCGGGGACGATGGTAAGATCGAATTATCCCGTGAAAGCGGTAATCTGGGGAAAGGTTTCAGGGCGTCGTTTGCGACTCAACGGTGTCTAGCTTGGGATATATGATAGCACAAAGCTTGTCTCTGGTGGTTTGAATGTGGAATTTTGAAACAGCCTAGTCCAAGAAGCATTAAGCGGAACTTATTGTTCACCGTTAGCCATCAATAGATGCCAATGTCAGTGCAATTCGGACTGTCAACATTGGGCTAAATATATATATACTGGAGAATGACGTCCTAGGCAACATTCATAGACACTTTATATATTTATGATGCCAATTGAAGCTTCCGAAACTGTAAGTACGGTGGTGAGAAGCTATATCTGAGGATAAATTAACAGGGAAACGAACTCCGCATAAGATGAACCAGGGGGGTTCAAATCCCTTTTTGGTAGGATACAGTTCTGGAAGTATTGGTTAAGATGATGAGATTGTCAAACGCATTTAAGCGGGCTAGATTGATAGGGTCAGCTGATTAAGAAAAAGCCACCATGCTTCAATCGTGTGTTGCTGTTCCTTCCTCTATCCCATAGCATGAGGCGGAGGTGAGATTTGATTGAGATTGTGGTTTAAGAGGAAGGAACAGCAGTCAAAGTTGGAGCAGAGGCAAGCGAAGACTGGATGGAACCGGCGTCCAGAGTGGACCGGAGTCCAAGAGAGACCGCAGTACAAAATGGACAGCGTCTCGCTGGCCAGCTTGAATGTGGCTGGTCATATTCTTCGTGTCTCTCAACACACTAACCTCTATGGCAGCGGACATATTTCCCTATGGCCGGGCGCATTCCCATGCGGCCATGCCTTAAAACCGCTCTTGTACTATAATTAGTAGCTAGTTCTGCTGGTATCTTTTAATAGAATCAATGTTTGCTTCAAATCACACAAGGCTAAGCGTCGCTTATATTCAACCGTGCCTGTGTCGTCTTCATACATCTGGGAACGTCTGTCTGCTCGAATGATATTCCCTCTCTGATCATTCGCGCAACCGCAAGAGCTGCCATGAACGCCAACGCCATGCCCCCTCCATTGTAGCCCGCAAGTACATACTGTCCAGAAGTACCAGGAACCTTGCCAATATGTGGCTGGCCGTCTTTGGTCACGCCTTGAACTGCTGATCATTAGCAATGTGCATCTCATCATACACATTCAGGTCATGTAGACGATAGTTTACTTACTCCCCGTCCAGACACTTTCCGTTGCAGCATCACTATCTTCCCACCCTCGGAAATGACGTTGCATGAGTCCGTCGAAATAATGCCTTGCAGGGTCAATCAGGGTGGAATCATCGTAGACGTTGTGCCAAAGCTCGCGCTCTTTCTCGTACGTCCGTTTCCCACCGCCCACTACAATGCTGCCATCTGGTCTGGGATTCAAGTAATCGATGTGGTTGGGGTCGTAGCGCAGGTTGTACGTGTTTGAAAGGTATGGCGTGTGTTGCCCTGGTGGCACTGAGATATGCGAGGCTGTGGCTTTTGTGGGAGTGATTATGTTATCATATTGCGGCAGAAGGCCGGCGGTATACCCATTGGTTGCAAAGACGATGATGGGGGTTTTAACTTGTCCACGATTGGTATTGACAGTATATTCTTCGTCGTCACCATCCGTTTCAATCGCTATCACGGGGGTGTTCGTTTGCAAATTGGCATTTCCTTTACTCAACACCCGCTCGAGTAGTTGCGTTACTAATTTGTATGGCCATAACGACAAGACGGGGGTGCTGAGGCCTGCCTTTGCGCCATGGATTGATGTGATCTGATACAGACTATTAGCAATGACGGTTTCCAGACAGGTCATCGTTGTCCACTCAATACATACCCGCTCCGCAAACTCCTCGCCAACATGTGCCACATCCTCCGTGAGGGGGAATCCAGACTCCAACTGCTCCTGAAACTCTCTCTGCACCACCTTCGCATCGTCCTTGTTTAGCGACACGTCAAAACTGCGCCGCAATTCTGCCTCCGCCTGGATCTGCTCTTTTTCTACGACACGCTTCACCCCATATATGTTCGCCCGCACGAATTTCACAATCTCGCCAGCGGCCGCGCTACCATAATTTCGAATCAGGTCTCCTGTTGTTGAAGGCAACTTCTTTATGTGCCCGCCGTTGCGTCCGGTAGCTCCGGAGCAGACTTGTCGTGCTTCGAGAAGAAGGATGGAGGGTTGTGGCGCCTCGTCATCGTCCTTTCTATCGACGAGGTGATACGCCGTGGAAACGCCAGCAAGACCGGTACCGATGATGACAATATCTGCTTGCGACGGAACCTGTTCGGATGAGCGATAGTTATCAAGCCAGTGTGGTTCGCTGCGCCAGTATGAGGCGGTGGAGTTGGGCACCGGGAGCATTCTGTTGATATCCGGGATTGTGTTACCTCCACCCATTTTGGTAATCCTGAGATGCGTTGCTCATGTGTAGGGCAGCATCTTGCTGCTTTTGAGGTGGGCGGGAGAAGGGAAATCCCATGGGCCAGAATGTGGGAGCCTTGCTGGCTGTGCACGTCATCGTAGAAGAACACATGCGCCTATGATCCTTTGAATGGAGCTGTTAGAATAGGGTTCCAAATAAACAGTAAGGGCCAACGAACGGAATCTGAGCGAATGTAGAATCAATGTAAGGCATTTTGAATGAGAAGGCTAACTATCTAAGAGAAAAGAAAAAGAATGAAGCTCTCAACACTCAAGAAAAGGGTAGGAAAACGGGCTCAGGATCGAATCTAATAAGAAGAAGGGGTAAAGAGACAGAGTAGTTGGAAAAAGAATAGACCGAACGACGACTTCCAGTCTGGCGGCAGGTCGGTCTGTATGTGTGAAATTACTGTCTCCGGTCTCTTGCGCACTTACACGATGAGAGCAGCGAGAAAGATTATAGCTTGGTGAGTACGAAGAACAGAGAACAGATCAGGAATGATAACTACTTCTTCAGTGCTAGCAGAGTATAACCTCTCCGCAACTCTTGAGCCATTCCTTGAATTGATTGTCAAGGGAACATGACTCGAATCTTTCATGCGGCCTCTCGGACTATTCCTCGGGGGTAACGGCTCAAGCTCGAGCCAGAAAATGCACACGTCTTTGAGTCAGGGGTATTAAAAAATGTGGCCAACGCTGAAAGCAGCTTTGGCGATCTTCCACTTGGCCGTCCTCCGTACACAAAGACTCTTCAGACTTGCTCAAACTTCTGGGACCCCTCGCCAAGAGAGTCCTTGCAAGCGAAATGCCGGCCGAAAAGTGCGGGGCGGGCCTGTCATGACTAGCAGAAGCTTTTCTTCCCCAAAATGCCGCGTATCGAGCCTCTTCCCACTGTAGTGAAAACCAAGAAGGCGACGAAGATCTATCAGATGTGAACATCTCGTATCTCGAAGCGAGCAAGCAAACCTACTCAAATGAAATAACAGCCACCGACTCCAGTGCTAGACTGTGTTTCGCGCAGAACAAAGAAGAAGAAGAAAACGACAAGAAAAGGCAAGGGAAAAAAGGACGGCAAAGCTATATCTAAAGTTTCTTGTTTCCTTCCTCTTCAACATGGCCGGCAATCTTCCCACGGAGCCCTCGATGTCTTCCCCCGATTACTTCGAAACGAGCTGGTCCATCATGAGTTCGGTCGGTCTGTTCGCCTTTCTCATGAGTACGTTGGTCATGGCTATCACCCGTCCCTCTCCTTTGATCGCTGTTCCCATAGTGGTCTCTGTGGCGGCGGCGATGGCGAACGGCTTGTGTTTCTATGCGTTTTATATGAACTATCCAATCCGAAATCGGATAGCAGCGTCTGTTTTCGCGGACATCTTTTGGCTGGTAAGCCTCCAATCCGCCTTCCCTCTTCTCGTTTGCGCATGGCGTTTCGATTCTAAACCAAACAAAAGATACAAGAGGCCGGCCTCTCGTTCTACAGTTACCAAATCTTGAGAAGAGTGCTTCATGACAAAAGCCGGAAGGTTTTCATGAGCGTATTTTGGCTGCTGATGGTGGTGATCGTGGCACTGCGCATTGCCATTGCGATCAGCCGCACTGACGAGCTGAGGCAGGGCTCCAACCTCCTACAGTCGCGCATCAATCTTCTACATATGGGATACTTTATCTCCATTGCTCTAGTCGAGTTATGCGGTTCCGGATTCCTCATCCAGGTTCTGGCGCGGGCACGTCGAACTTCCAGGCAATCGATGTCCAGCGGGATCCCTTTTCTCTACCTTTTACGAACGACAGAAGTTCGGATGGCGACTCTTGCGGGTATTGGAGTCGGCCGTGCCGTCACCTACTCATACCAGGCAACCTCACAAAGTGCCACGACCATTGCTAGCCAGGTCGATCGCTTCTTCGCTGCCCTTGAATGTCTCTTTCCATTTATGATGTTGTGAGTTCCTTCTCATCGCCTCCGACTCTTCTCAAAAGAGAGGCATTCAATTCCTGTTGAATCACTGCTTGGGCTCTTCTAACGCTGCTATTCTAGGATTGATATCTTAGGATCTCGGGTGATCAAAACCACCGAGCAGAATCTCTCCCTTCCAGTAAGATCACAACCTTATGACGGTTCATTCTGGGATACTCCTCGCGATCTCACCTTCCCCTCTGTTCACCATTGGTACAATTCACCTCATTCGGCGCGAATACCCCGAAAATCTGCGCCTATTGAAAAGGAATCATCCTTTCTGAAACCTTGTGCTTCTGCACATCCACACTTCATTGATTCCACGGCTAAAACCCCCCGATCTTGGAATAGAGAGTTGGAACAGCTTAGTGGGAATTTATAGCAGTGTTCTATTCTATAAATGTAATATAGTTACGAATTGATGTGTATCACGATTCATTTTTTCTCTCTCGACTATCATGTCTATGGTTGCTCTGACTGCAAGTCCGCATTGAATCAAATCAGACCTGAGGTGTTGTGACTACGTCACGATAGCTCTCGCTAGGCGGAAGGGAGAAGTGGTGGCCATTTGGTCGATGTTCCAGAGGTGGACGACGAGAAGCAGCCATCTCTTCCCCGCAACCATGGTGGTATCCCGATAGGACGTTGGCGACGAACCGTTTCGCGAATGTAGATCGGCGAGCTGCGGAAAGGCTATCGCTCTCAAAAGCAGTTTTCTTTCACTCGACGATTCATGGTGGAGCACAAACGGGCCCAACAGAATATCCTATCGCATTAAGCATCTTCTCGCGACCGGGTCTCTTCAAACTTCATCTTCGCTGCCATGGTGCTGGGCTCAATGGACGTATCTTGAGTATGGTTTCGGGTAAGCTCTTCCTCCAGGCTCGCTCGTGGGAATTTTGTATCGGCATCCTGTCCATTCAGCTACCCTTATCCCTTCACTTCTTGTTTGGGACAACGCCGGAACCAATCAGACATTATGGCAGAGCTGGTTGTGTGAAACACTCCACGCCACAATGCGAATGAAGAGCAACCGATGTCTGACAACCTTGATCGAGGCTATTCCGTTTTTAGATCGGAGATTTTGTAGGCCAATAACACCTGAAGTTCTTTTCGGACCAACGGTGGATTTAAGAAACCGAGAACGCCCAGACACTAGGAGACTAGGAGAAAGAACAACCCCTGATCTTCTATTTCCCCGCCTCCCCATGGTTTTCCTCGGGGAAAGTGGGTTAAAAGTGGGGGCCACATGTATAAACAAGCTTTGTGGGCATCTTGGTCATCGACATGCTGCTCACGTGCTCGCTTGGAGGGAAACCTTTCCTCCTTCCAAGGGTCTCTCGTCTGGAGAGACAACACATCCCCGACATTGCTTATATTTCAAAGAACTCTCCATACCTCGTTTCTTTGCCACATACAGAGGAAACCCTTGTGAGTTGAAGATGATGAAGCTCCTTTTTCCCCTCTTTCCTTGCTGTTGGCCTGGCCCGATTCCATCCGAACCAAGTTGAGAACTCAAATGATTAAATCTCATTCACTGTTCATTCATACCTTTGACCTATAGCGCGATATTTTCAAGACTCATTGTTCAGCGGCTTCCTCGTGATGAGAAGCTTCAACTTCTTCAGAGACGTGAGTTACTCGTTCTATGCTTTGACATGAACAAGTTCCAACCAGCTGCCCTCAACCAGAGTCGGTCATCCAGCGGACGTCAACCAAAAAGGGAATATTCCGGCATAGTTTGGAATAGCTTCGGGTTTTGACTTAAACCTGGCCAGACTCTGACCACATTACTCGACAAGCTTTTTGCCTGAACCAGGCTCTCCCAGGCTGACGCTGACCACCCAAACGGTTAAGACGGAACCGAAATCAAGGATCAAGGGGGTAAATCGAGAACCAAATACACGTGCTGGCCAGTAAGATTGGAAGAAGAGGCCGATACCCAACCAGACAACCCGTTCGCCAGTTTGGAATCGGTCAGGAGGCAACATCGATCACGACATACGGAGGACAACGACTGGTGGAGGATGAAGTCGAGCAGAGTGTCAGATTTTGGCGCCATTGTCCAAGTCTCCCCGCAATTTTAATCTCGCGCCTCGATCTTGGTATATAAGATGGCCAAGAAATGTCCACGGTCGTCATTATCCACCTCTTCGTCTTTTCTGTCCCCGTGTGATGGTATTCATCTCGCTATTTTGTCCCCCTTTGGCCACTGCTAGTACGATTTACAGTCAAAGTAGCTCAAGATGGGTTACACGAACGGGAACATCTATGTGATCACCACCATCGCCGTTATTGGGGGTGCGTTGTTTGGTTTTGATATTGCATCGATGTCGGCGATGTAAGTGAGGCTGTTTCCCTCCCCGTCTTGGATCTGAGCTAACAAGCTTGTAGCCTGGGTACTCAACAGTACAAGTGCTTTTTTAACCAGGGTGGCATGAAGGATGGCGACTGCGCAGGCCCGACGTCGAGCACACAGGGTGGCATTTCCGCAGCCATGCCTGGTGGCTCGTTCCTCGGCGCTCTCGCCTCCGGAATTTTGACTGATATGTTCGGACGGAAGCGTGCGATCCAGATCGGCGCCATTATCTGGTGTATCGGTAGCGTGATTTCCTGCTCGTCTTTCAGTATAGCACAACTGGTAGTAGGCCGTTTCATCAACGGCTTTTCCGTTGGTATTTGCAGTGCACAGGTTCCTGTTTACGTGGCCGAACTGGCACAGCCCAGTAAACGTGGGCAAGTGGTTGGGGCACAGCAATGGGCTATCACATGGGGGGTAAGTGAACGCTCTCGCCGAGATATTCCAATTTCCTGAATATTCAAAATATACTAAGGGGTGTTTTGTTCATTTAGATTTTGATCATGTTCTATATCTCTTATGGCAGTAGCTTCTTGAAAGGGCCGGCTGCTTGGCGTCTTCCTTGGGGTCTTCAGATGATCCCCGCCGTGTTTCTCTTCTTCGCCCTTTTCTTCCTTCCCGAAAGCCCACGCTGGCTTGCAAAAATGGACCGGTTTGACGAGTGTCACGAGGTCCTTGCTCTCGTTCATGCGAAAGGTGATCGGTCTGATCCCTTTGTCCAGACCGAGTTGGAAGAAATTCGAGAATTTTGTGAAATCGAGCGACAGAGTGCGAACGCAAGCTACCTGGATCTGTTCAAGCCCAACATGATCATGCGCACACATATCGGAATCTCTACACAAGTTTGGTCCCAACTGACGGGCATGAACGTAATGATGTTATACATCACTTACGTCTTCGGCATGGCGGGCTTGACAGGAAACTCGAATTTAATCGCATCCTCGATTCAGTACGTCATTAACGTTTGCATGACCATCATTGCCCTCGTCTTTATTGATAGATGGGGCCGTCGTATTCCACTCGTTGTGGGTTCCACCCTGATGATGACCTTCATGTTCGCGAATGCTGGACTTATGAAGTCATACGGCAAGCCTGCTCCCCCAGGAGGGGTCGATAACGTTCCAGAGGAATCCTGGGATCTTTCCGCCGCACCTGCCGCTGCAAAGGGCGTTATTGCTTGCACATACCTATTTGTGGCATCCTTCGCTCCCACATGGGGTCCCGTTTCTTGGATCTATCCTCCCGAGCTTTTCCCATTGAGACTTCGCGGGAAAGCCGTCGCTGTGACTACGTCGTCGAACTGGATTTTTAACTTTGCACTCTCCTACTTCGTGCCTCCTGCGTTTGAAAACATCAAGTGGAAAACGTATCTTGTTTTTGGCGCCTTCTGCGCCGCCATGACCATACACGTGTTCTTCCTCTTCCCAGAGACTGCCGGAAAAACACTGGAAGAGATTGACTCTATGTTCGCAGGCAACCTCAAAGCATGGGAGACGAGCGTGCAGTACCAAAAGGTTCGCAAACTCGAACAAGGAGCCGTCTTACCCAAGGGTGTAGATGATCGAGCTGAACGGGATGAGAAGACCGCTGAAAAGGAGGGCGCTACGGTCGAATCGGTCAACTAGGGTGGTGCATCTCACCCCGTCTATTCCCATGGTGCTCATTCCCATGGCCTATGTATGTCGTCGCCGCGATATCGCCGAGCTCGACATTCTCAATGAAATACGGGGTGCTCGACTGTTATTTTTTTACGTTTTCTCTTTCAAGCACCTTAAGTGCGCCTGTCTTATGTGTATTTTTGGTTTAGGTTACAGACTATTTCGATGCTTCCATTCATAGATATTGAAGGGATTTATTGATTTGTTCGCAACCGCACCATATCTTCCAGTAACAAAGATTTTGCTTGACACTTTGATCGGGCCTGCTGCTCCCCAAGTTGTCTTTGAAAGTCATAAATTGTCATTATTCCTCACCTAAAAATCAATAACTGCTTAAGAAAGCTACCAAAAATTTCCCTCATATATGTACCGAGTCAATGACGAAGATCCGAACCATTAAATAGAGATGATGTGATGCTTCATGGTCTCTCTCAACCAAGGGTTTCTTCGCTTCCGCTCCCCACCTCCCCCGGGTTCTCCACGTTCAGGTTTGTCATGTTTAACAGGTCCCGCCTTGGGGTGGGTAAGTTCTTCTATATTTCGAGAAGCTTCTGGAAATAAGGGTGGTTCCAAGGTGCCTCCCTGTTATGGAATCCTTATTTTCCTTCTTCTGATAAGGTATGAACAATAACCAAACATCTTCGTCGTTCCTCAGCAGACGATCCAGCCGGCTTTTCTTCCTCGTTTTTATTTTTGTTTCTATTTTTAGCGGAGTAAAGTCTGGAGATATATTTGGCGCTAATAATCCAAGTCCAGTGACTTCTCGATACGAGATTGTGCATCAAAAAGAAAAGACTCATACGTTTCAGCCATCATACCCAAAACACTCTGAGCTCTGCCTTCAACAATGATATTTCAATCACTTCTTTCCGCAGTGTCGATTGTTGACGACTATCAAGGCAAACCGAAAAAGGAAGAAGAAAGAGACCATGCGATACTCCCCGATGCTAGTGCCCGTGAAGATCTTGTCGAAGGGAGAAGACCCCTCTTATCGACTGCACGCTTTTTAGTCTGGTTGGCCGTTTTATGAGATCCCACGTCGTTGTTTCCACCTCCTGGTTCAGACGTTGATCCCGGTGTAGCAAGCTTGGAAACGGTCGGATGGAAGTTCTGCCCTGACATGAACATACCCAGTTTATGTGCTAAACAAGCTGGCATTAACTAACTATCAACTAGGGGCTTTTATGGGGTCTTTTTTTTTTTTCTTCATCTAAAAACTGCAAATCCCTTGTTTTATCTGCAGCTGGATGGTTTTCTCCGCAAAGTTCCTGTTCCTTTGAATAACAACAGAACTGTGCTCTATTCAACTTTTCACCGGTGAGAAGATGAGTACTAGTTGAAGAACAGCGAGGAGAACGAACAGACATTCAGACGAATGCAGCAAGAGCGAATCAACGTGGTCAGTAAGCAAGCGCGAGTCTTCTCTCGATATTGGACTGGCGGGGTCGAAACAGAAGAGAAGGGGGGCCAGTTCAACTTCCTTGTGCATCTTGAGACCATACAATGCACTATTCGGCCTGAGCGGATCGGGGATCGGACCACGGGAGATAGCTAACTCCGAACTGACTGAAGAGGCTGCGATACGATTGGCCAGTCACCCCCTTCAGCGTACGGGATTGCCTTGAGTCGTCTTCGGCCTGGTCAAAGACCGCAACCCCGTCGTATCCTGGCGACGCTATGGGTGGTTTTGCTTTCAAGCAAGAAGCAAAGTTTAATTTTCTCTCTCTGTAAGCACCGAAAATACGGAAATAGGGAGAATGATGAACTGACATTAATCTATTCTTATACAAATTCTCTACTATCTGGACGATGGGCTACAGATTTGAAACCGCCCCCTCTCCTTCTCCTCTCGTAAGAGTAAAATAAACGTCGTGTTGGGAAATCTCTGCAGCACTTGAAATGATAGTCAATTCATTTATATTGACTGTCAAACAATACCCTCATCTCATAGACATAGGGGTATCGTTTATTTAACAAAGTAACAAGGAGAGAGGGGGGCGAGGGGGAAGGGAGGTCAGAAAACAACTCAAGATTGAAGGAAAGGGAACAAAGGTTCTCATCAACGGCCGAGGTACTATCATATCCTTGCAACCCAGTCTCGCAGAATTTCTGGAATATATACTAAGCTCGTTGAATTTTCAAGTCGAAGCTTAATTGATAGACACTAGGCGAAACTCGATCGCTCTCGGCTCGCAAGAATGGAAGCAAATAGAAGCCTCCTGATGTTCGCTTGTTCCTGCTAGCTCTTTTCCATCGCGGTTTGAGTCAAAAGCCAGAAACCTATCAGTCGTGATAGCGATTGAATGGACCCAACTTCTACAAGGAGCCCTGGTCGGTCCCAAGAGCTTTTTATTAAGTGCGATATACTCCATACAACTAATCACTAATCAAGATCTTTCCAGCTCTATAGTAAGAGAAGGTCCTCTTTAGCCATGGCGATCGCGAGCTCATGAGAGGCAACACGCCTCCGCGAGCGGGGAAGGTGCTACAATGCACAGCCCACTAATGCAATATCTAGATGAAGTACCATTCATCTCATCTCATCAGTTTTCCTATTGTCAAGAACGGCAGAGAGAGAAAGATGGAGAGAGGCACTGCTCAGTCCACAGAATTGAAAGGTCAAGGGGTAAAGGGGCAACAAGCACTTGCATATAACTCCCGCTGGCTCTCATGCATGGGCTCCACGTGCAAAGCTCCCCAACTGAGCCCTTTCATCCGTCTTCCTCGCTGCCCAGCCCGACTTGATGAAGATTCACCGAGTTCCCTTTAACTCTTATATCATCCTTTTCTTGCAACCTCAGTCTTTCCATCGTTATGCGATCTGAAATACATTGTCTCCTAACCACTGCCTCTTTTATTTGATAACAAAAATATGTTCAGCACATTTGTTGGCGTTGACGGCGGAGACAAGGGCCAAGGGAACACCAGCCAGCGTCGTAGCGTCGTCGGCAAAGCGTGTGTGGAATGTCGGAGACGGAAAACAAAGTGCAGCGGCACATCTCCTTGCTCGGCGTGCAATGCCTGTAATGTACAATGCGTGTTCCCCGAATTGCGTCGAAGAGGGAAACTGTTAGTATTCTCCGGTTTCCCTGATTCCCTTTTTTTCACTATAGCTATAACCACTGTGACTGACCTCTTTTCTTTCAAGCCCACGGAAAGCAGTTGCAAAGCCGAAGAATGGTGAATACTCCGAAGTCATCAGTCGCCTTTTCGGAGATGTTTCGATTCAGTCACTGAAAGACCTATCGCGGAGCGAGCTGCTAGAACTAATTTCCGCACAAGATGGAAATTCACGCATTGAACCAGTAGCGTCTCTCGTTGCTTCTTCTCCTAGAAGCAAGTCTTTGGAAGAATCATGGCCTTCGCCCACTTGGGAGGCTTCCATCAGGCTGCAACAACTTCAACACGAAACCTCATCTACTATCTTTGAGTGGGACGAGGTGTCAGCCCACCCGCAAAAGTCCGTCGAAGATGACGTGAATGGACTCTCCCTTTCGCTAAACCGAAAGTCCTCATATGTTGGTATCTCTTCCGTCGCGGCAGCAGTAAGAGCCTTGTCGAAAGTCATACCAGACCAGCTCTTCGAGCAAACAAGTGTCCCGTCGAAAAAGTCGCAAGAAGAACGCCTGTCGCCCACTATCCAGTCGATGAGGGAACCATCCCCAAACCAGAGAGGCGGATCATCGTACCACGAACGACAACGTCTTATTGACTCCTATTTCGCCGCCATTCACGTTTTTGCTCCTGTCATCCATGAACCGACCTTTCGCAATAGTTACCTTTCCAACAGTCGCTCCGACCCGCCTTGGCTCGCTCTGCTCAATATTGTCTTTGCATTGGGGAGCATCGCTATCTCCCCCGGAGATTCTGATGAGGATATTCCATATTATGAACAGGCACAGAAGTATCTCACCTTAGAAAGCTTCGGCGCTGGTTGCCTAGAAACACTTCAGGCTCTTGTTCTCATGGGAGGAATGTATTTGCACCATCGCAACCGGCCCAACATGGCTTCCGCAATCATGGGCGCGTGTTATAGGGTCGCTCATGGGCTTGGTCTTCACTTTGAAGCATCTGAGGGCTCTCAAAATTCTGGCCTTGCGGAAGAGCTAAAGCGCAGAACTTGGTGGACAATTTACGTTTTGGATATTTGGGGCTCTGTTACCCTCGGTCGGCCATTAATTGCATCTAGATACTTTCCGGAACCTCCGCGAAATCTCCTGGATGACCAGGTGAGGCTACATTTCAGAAGCTAGTGGTTGATGATGTACCGTTCGTTCACACTAATTTCATTTTAGCACGGCGATGTCCCTCCCACGGAACCAACGATCCATTCTCCTCTAATTCATAACATTCAGCTTTGTAGTATAATCACTCGCGTGCAAGATCGCCTACTCGTCTCGCCAATTCTCAACATCGCAGAATTGGACCATTATGATAATATGCTGGTCTCTTGGTTTGAGGACCTCCCAGAGTTTCTTCGTTCAACCAAAATACCTGCACCAGGTCTTCAAGACGCGCGGGCGGTGCTTAAATGGAGGTATGAAAATATTCGTCTGCTTCTTCATCGCCCTCTTGTCCTCGATACATTGTTACGGCAGACCTCGTTCCACAACCTTTCATCGGACGAACAGACTGTGGTGAAAAAGTGTCGGGAACTTGCCGCAGAGGCAATCCTCTCCATCCAATGCGAATGGAGATCCAACAAAATCTCTTGCTGGAACGCCATATGGTTCCTCTTTCAAGCTTGCCTCGTCCCTATTATGGCACTAGCGATTGAGCCTCCAGAAACCGAGAATTATCAGAGCTGGATCTCTCAAGCACAGATGGCGATTGCTACTTGCACGAGTATGTCGGATCTGACCTTAGCAGGACACAAGACGAGGGCCTTCTTAGAAAGACTGTTGCTAGCAGCATTGAAGTTGCCAAATTGGACGCCTCAGAGTCAGCTGCATGGAGATTTCCAGGCCCCTTTGCAATCAGCGATGGAACTCTTATCAGACGAATGGGACCTCGTCACGAGGCAGGAATTCGTTCCCGGTTTCAACTCCCCTGATTTTCCGTATCTGGATGGTCCTCCTGTTTACCAGCAATACCATGTTCCTTAAGATGCTGTAGGGTATTGGCTACATTACATGTCAGGGTACCTGATTCTTTTTTTTTTTTATACCCCACTACCTTTGTTTCGGGAAAGCTTGCTTTTCCACCTTGTTGTTTGCAATATTTGAAAAGAACGGAGAAATAAAAGCAAAAAGAGAAAAAAGCAAGTTAATTTATTGGTCTTATATGGACACTGGCTTACTCGCTACTGGCGCATATCTTTCTCAACGCTGAACAGGCACAGTTGCTACGCCAAGGTAAGAATCACCCTGCCCAAAATACATAAACCATTTTCCATGAAACTGAATCAAGCCTTCGGTGAAAACAACGTTATCGACCTGTCCTGAAATCTCATGTACACTTGTAGGCTCCAACAGCGGCTTTTCTAGTCGAGCAATTGGTGGCCCTTTCGGAAAGCGCTCGGGATCTATGAGAAGTTGACCGGTGCTATATTGCCCTGGGGTGAATCCACCCAGACCGGTAGCGACTCCGTTGTAGATCAGGATCCATTTCCCGTCCCTTGTTTTGATAGGGGGTGGTCCTGGTTCCATCAAGGCTTGTTCCCAGACGTTCAGTTTGGAAGCGTACGGTAGGCTGTCACGATCGTAGTTCCAGTGAATGAGATCCGTCGAGTTGGCTATGTGGAGTAGCGACTCTCCGAACAGCATGTGATAGGTGCCGTCAGGCTGGCGCTCATTGAGGATGGATCCGGATTTGCTCCATCCCGAACGGGGACGATAAGTAGCCAGCGTCTGGTTCCACTCGTACACCACATCATTTATGTCTGGTAGAATCAGGCCGTGTTTTTCCCAATGGATAAGATCTGTGGAAGTGGCAAGGCATAGTCGCGCGGTGACCCCGTCATACCCGGTATATGTCATATAAAACGTGCCGTTAACTCGGATCACTCGTGGATCTTCACACCCGCCATCCTTCTCATACCACTCCGTGGGAACCAGGATCGGGTCGGAATACCTGGTGAAGTTGTATCCGTCGCTGGACCAAGCCAGACCAATAGAAGATGTTTTGGACTCGTTTTGCGCGCGGTAAAGCAGCCAGACTAGATCGTCGACGACAATCGCGCTAGGATTGTAAAGATAGGCTGACTCCCAGTTGTTGGCTGGATTTGGAGCGAGGATGGGGTTCCCTTCAAAGTCTTCGAAGCCTAGCAGGGGAAAGTACGGCGCAGAATAATTTCTATCTCCGTCGACGGAGTCCTGGGTGATTTGGGGTACCGTGTCTTTGGATTTTTTGGCTAGAGACAATGCGCTACCACTTCTCCCGAACGCAGCGGATGATGGGCCCAGGAGGGCCAAGAGGGATAGGAGGGTAGAAAAAGCCTTCATCTTGACGAGGAAACAAGAATTCTGTGAATATGAAGTGACCACTGCTTACGCCTAGGGTGGTACACCTGTCCAGCTCTTATATAATAGTCTCTCATAGCACCTTTATCGTAACGATCTCTCGTTTCCCACTCGATCAGTCGTCTCTCTCTCATGTTGGGCAGTTTCCGTCGGAGCAACCCTAACTTGGTAAAAACCCTCGACGAAGCCATATTTTCCCCTCAATTTTTCTGGGTCCGCTACTACCTAGTACTCCATGATCCATTCAGATGAGCCTGCTGCTCTTCTTGGTAGTAGGTACTAGGTAGTAACCTATGCGAGATCTGGTAGACTGTTAAGGATCATAATCCCGATGAGCTGGGATACAGCCCTCAGCTTCCTTGACGGAGCTTCCATAGCTTCATAGCTTCGAAAGCCGCCGATGCTAGAGCTTTGAGCAGCAGTTGAGCAGACAATTTCCCGAGGGTTCGATGCTCTCGCAAGGATAAACAAAAAATGAATTCGGAGCCGGGAAAAATATCTTATTTAGGGTTCGGAGTATCTCTGCTTATTCTCCGTTGCCCGTTCTGGTGCAGGACCGAACACCAGGCCAACTTCGAACTTCACCTCGCTGATAATCTCTCCGAAAGGGCGAAACAAAACATTCTCTGTGTGTTCGGATTATGTCAGGTCACCTTTAGATTATGCCGCTCTTTCTGAGAATATGTCCAGGCGAAGCTCTAGGGATGTTGCGATTTTGTGTGGGCCCCCTCCGGCTCTATCCCCCGCCGTTATCTTTCACCTGGCAGTAGTCGACAGCATCATCCAATCTACTATTTCTCTCGCTCGGCAATTTTGCATTCTCCGCTCTATATTGGGCATGTAGCTTTAGCACTTGCCATCATGCGGAGATTTGTGCGGCAGCTGCAGAAACGTACTGATTTTCTTAGTATGGGCCTGCACTTGCCGTCGTTCCTTGCAACGACAGTTAGCTAGTGCCTGAAGGCAATTGTTTAAATAAAGGTCAATGACCCATTGCCTTCTCCAAGGGGACAGCATTTCCAGTCTCTCGTTCTTTGACTGTACCGACCAAATGGGCCATTACAAAATGTCGCTGTTCACCTCTCTGGCTGCATGCTTCTCCTTTCTTCTTGCTCTTCCCGCTACTGCGTCCTACGAAACGAACTGGACTCAATACGTCAATCCTTTTATCGGGACTGAAGGAACGGTGCCTGGGACTTCGTTTAATGGAGGGAATGTCTTTCCCGGCGCAACAGTTCCGTTCGGAGCCGTCAAACTTGGCCCTGACACGACATCTTTTAATGCGAGCATCGGAGTCAACGCAGGCTATACTCCGGACGGAAATGTAACTGCTTTCTCCCTGATGCATGTCTCTGGTACGGGCGGCGGCCCCGTGTATGGCGTAGTCTCGCAAATGCCTCTGGTTACCTTGGAGGAAGTGAACATGCTTGACAACATAACTTACATGGAACCTCGCGAGGGGAAAGACGTCGCTGAAGTGGGGTACTATAAATCAACTTTCAAAAACGGCATTGTCACCGAGATGTCAACTACTTCTCATGTCGGAATGCTGCAGTACGATTTCAACAATACGGCTGGTGCTAGTCATATCCTGGTTGACGTGTCCCATTTTCTACCCGCCAGCGGAGGTGGTCCTCAGTCTCAGTTTTATAGCAACGGGGAGATCAAAATTGATAAACACGGTCAAAGGTATACGGGTTCAGGTGTCTATCGCGGAGCGTTCAGTGGAAGTGTGTTGTGCCCTCACAGAAACATGTATTGAACTGCGGGACATCGCGATGCTGACAATGTATAGTTCCCAGGTATCAGATTTACTTCTGTGGCGAGTTTGATGTCACTCCAAAATCTGCAGAGCTCTTTTCGGGACCCTATACGGACCCTTACTGGCCAGGCGATATGGGTGTTCAGGCTACACTTAAGTCTGGTTCCCGTTTGACTGGCGGCCGTGAAGGATATGATTACGGTGACAGAGTCGGTGCCGTTTTCAGTTTCGGGCCTCGCCAACGCACCGTTAAATCCAAAGTTGGAGTATCATGGATATCGGCAGAAAAGGCATGCCGATTCATTGACGATGAAATGCCTCATTGGGATCTAGATACCGTCGTCACGGAAGCCAGAAGCACGTGGAATAACGATGTGTTTGGCAAGCTGGCAGTAAAGGATCTCAAGAATCATACTAGACTGGAGATGTTCTACACAGCCATGTACCATGCCCATCTACTTCCTAGCGACCGCACCGGGGAAAACCCCCACTGGGAGAGTGATGAGCCCTATTATGATGACTACTACACACTATGGGATACTTTTCGCTGTCTGAACAGCCTGTATCTCCTCATCCAGCCAGAGCGTGCTATTGGTATGATCCGATCTCTGATTGACGTATGGCGTCATGAGCGTTTCATGCCAGATGGGAGGTCTGGAAACTATAATGGACAAGTTCAAGGTGGCAGCAACTCCGACAACGTACTAGCCGATGCTTTCGTCAAGGGCCTGAGAGAAGGAATCGATTGGGATGATGCTTACGCTGCCATGAAAACTAACGCAGAGGTTACTCCGTACAATACATTCAACCCAGATGATACCACCTGCAGCACGAAGGAGGGTCGAGGTTCGCTCCCTGACTGGTTGGAATATGGTTTTATCACGCCAGCATACAGTCGGAGTATCAGCCGCACGGTCGAGTACGCACTGAACGATTTCTCACTGGCACAGGTGGCCAAAGAAATTGAACCGAATGATTATCAGAAGTATCTGAATAGGTCCGCGTAAGTAGTTTGCAACTTGATTTCGTAAAGGCGACGGTACAATGACTAATAATAGACCATAGAGGCTGGCAGTACCTGTGGCAGCACGATCTCGAGAGTCTCAACCATACAGGTTTTCTTGCTGTTCGGCACGCTAACGGCTCTCGGGATCCCAATTACGATCCTGCCGGCTGTGGTGCATGTGAAGGCTTAGATGTCGCATATGAAGCTCTACCATGGGGTGCGATATAATAATTTCTTATTTCCGCCTGTTCTTACCTCTTTTTTTTTTTTTTTTTTGGACCAAAACAATTGCTAATATACTACCATATACGCAGAGTACTCGTGGACAGTGCCATTTGACATGGAGACCCTGATAGATTTTATGGGTGGTCCCCAACACACTGAAGCTCGTTTGGACACCATGTTTATCCCGGGTCTTCGTAAGAACGGTGTGGGTGTCGGAGGGCTTAATGGAGTGGGCACAACGCTCTTTAATCCAGGTGCGTTGATACTTCTACAATTCACATCCTGTGGTGCTCGTATAGGACGTAAAACTGACAGTAGATCCTTAATAGGCAACGAACCCAGCTTTTCCACCCCGCTCCTGTACAACTATCTTCAAGGCAGGCAATATAAATCTGTTCTCCGCAGTCGACAAATTGTAGACGAATATTACCACACGGGTCCATCGGGACTACCTGGTAACTCGGACGCCGGGGCCATAGATTCTTGGTTAATCTGGCAAATGATTGGACTCTACCCAGTGGCTACGCAGCCTGTCTATCTAATTACGTCTCCCTGGTTTGATGAAATTACGATGACCGTTGGGGACGGGAAAAAGCTTCGCATTTCCACAAAGGGCCTTGGTGAGAATAAATACTACGTTCAGAAACTAATGGTCAATGGTAAAGAGTGGGACAAAAGCTGGATCTGCCATGAGGATATTGCTGATGGAGGAACGCTGGAATTTGAATTGGGACAAACGCCGAAACAATGGGACCAGGGCCCTTTGCCTCCCAGCCCAGGTCACGTATCCCCAGTTCATGAATAAGTTCTTTGAACCAGTGCTTAGAACACGGCCCGTTTTTTCCGGCTTCCAATCTAGGCCTAGGAAACGTGGCCCTGAACTAGCCGTTCAGGTTCATTTCGATGTGGTTTCTTAGCTTCGATTTTGAGTCCCAGGCACTTGTAGATTGCTTTGAGAACCGTGATTAAGGACGTTTTACGTTGGCGGAATTAATTCTATTTTCCGTCACCGTTTATCATTATTTTGTCTTAGTCATATGGATAGATCATTCAAGGGATTAAACATAGCGGGATATTTTTAATAAGTGCATGACAGCACTTGAGGACTTCCTATTCACCAGTCCGGGGTTACCCTGTATGCCCCATCCCCCTCAGGGGAAACAGTTATCAATGT
Source organism: Arachnomyces sp. KDTOL00113 (assembly GCA_949709995.1). Taxonomy (NCBI): domain Eukaryota; kingdom Fungi; phylum Ascomycota; class Eurotiomycetes; order Onygenales; family Arachnomycetaceae; genus Arachnomyces; species Arachnomyces sp. KDTOL00113. The sequence continues at coordinate 113,171 of OX453237.1, forward strand.
GCCTAAGAAGCTGGTGCGAAATAGCAAATCGCACTTAGTATATTTCTAGAAAAGCACCCCCTTTCTAAAATAGATCGGAGATATGCACTGTAATCACTACAGTTTACTCCATACGGACCGAGGGTGTGAGTGTGAGTTGAACCAGAGGGTGCGTGGTATGAAGCTTGCTTAAAGATTGTATTTAGCTACGTAGTTTCAGTATCTGCTCCGGCCATTATCGTCACATCCTTGAGGAAGACACAAAAAGGGCCATAAATGAGATCGTGCGGCAAAGCGTTGAGACTGCTTTCCCAAGAGCCATCGGGTTGGAGTAGGAGCACTCCCGCTTATCCATTGAGTCTGTATCACCTCAGTCAGTCGACAGAGGGACTACTCGGTCTGGTGCTACAAAGGTTTCCGAGCTGCAAAAAGCGAAGAGACCCCAGGCTAGGAGGATATTAAATAGTAAACATGTTGCTAATTTATTCTCCCTTCGTGTCAAAGCTCCCAGCAAATATTACCGTACAACGTTTGAAGCCTTTCGGGCCAATCTACTGCTTAAAACGGGGTGGACAGTGATAAATAAACGAAAATATATATAGCTTCTTTCTAGTCTGGTCAGACCCAACAAGACGATAACCTCCGCTGTCTCTCGAAGCATGGGAACCTATTCATCCTAACCAACCAACGTATTATTCCAAATGCTTCTGATCGCGACATCTGACCACCATTCACCGTTCGTCCAATCCTGCTTGACGGTGAACTGGACCGTTTTATTTTCTCCGCTGGCCAACCAGAAGCCGTTGTCCGAAAAGTGCCCCTGTACCCCAGCCGGATGGTCCAGCCAAACCCATGCGGCGACTCCTTGGGTTGCTATAACATTGAAGTTATTTACGTCCTCATCGTAAGTGAATTGGAGTCCAGGGTCTTGTAATGCAGCTGCTTTCAGAGGTTCTGGATGGAAGAACGACGTGTGAGAGTATGTCTCTTGATCCAGCTCCTCAGTCTCGATTTCAATCCGAAGAATAATATCCGACAGATCAAGCCCATCGTATTCGTTCAACATGTTTGTCTGTAGAATGAGAGTCGAGTTGACAGCTCCTACTGAGAACTCAATGGATCCAGGGGTAGATATCTCAGGAATGAGATTACCGCCCCAATCCATCCATGTTAATTCAGCAGTGCCTTGTACCCGAGTCCAACGATCAGAGGTGACCCAGATCTCTAGATCACCAGTGGTGGCGTTGTAGTACGGGTAGCCAATAACTGGACTGAAAATATCTTTGGCGCGGTAGAACAAAACTTTCCATCGCCCGTCTGCTTCAATGCTAGACCAGGTAGGAGCAGTCCTAATTCGGAGTCAGAGTCTACCATAATCGTTTGAAATATAGGGTATTTAGAAACTGAAGCATTGGCTTACCAAAGGTCTTCCAGCTGCCAGTATAATGAGCCTAAGGTGCGCTCAGGCATCGCAGACCCGCGTCGATAAAAGGCTAATTGCGATGTGTAATAGTCTGCTTGAAAAACTTGGGTGGTCCAGCACCAGGCGCTGAAAAGGATTAGAATATGGTTTGAAATGAGGAATAGAAGCAGAGTGATAAGTGTAAGAGGAACAAACCTGAAGTTTGCTACTGGGTCCTGAAAGTCTGGAATCGGGTACCACAACGTCACACCAGCAGCCATCTCCTCCAATCCTAGGACGGACAATTCTTCGTCCGTCAAACCCGCTGGTGCCTCAAATGGGTAGTGGCGATTATGATGGACAACCATATCGGAGTAAAGTGAGAGTTGATCTTCCGGCACTGCCTGTTGCCATCCTTGTACAGATGGCATAGAAATGAACCCGAACTCGGCAGCAAAACGACCAACTTCGTAAGAAGCGATATCAAACGCTTGGCTTGCGTTGTAGTTATACATGTCTGGAAGAGAATTAGATATAATGGTTTGCTCAGCTCGATATGGGAAGCCTACCAGTGTCTGCATATATGTAGTTCGGACCTGAAGAATTCAAGTACCGCGGAACCTGAGGCATGGTCGAGTTGAAGTCCAGACTTGAGAACCCATGATAGGTGCTAGTAACTGTTAACGGGTCCTCCCACATTTGATGTTTCTTGGTACTTACGAAGAAGGAATATAACTGATCGACCTGGTGTTTGCATATACTATTTTGATGAGAATCTCCATAAAGATCTGCTGATATTCAAGCAATATGTCTCCGGGATTTGTGGGGCTGAAATAATAATTCAACATGATCTGTTCCAGTTCATTTCCGCCTGCCCAAAGGGCTAGACTGGGATGATGATTGACCCGACGCTGATGAGCCGTTATTCTCAGTTTACGCTTTACTAAACAGCAACATAATGAGTCAGTAGGAGAGTGAGGGCGCTTACCACTTGGTACGTAGCTTCAGCTTCATATTGAGCTAAGTAATCCTCTGTCGCCGGGTATGGTGAGTCTGAGAACTCTGCATTAAGTCAGTACTGAATCAGGTGGAACATGGACTGTCCCTAACTCACGGAATTCCGACCATAGGAATATCCCCATCTCATCAGCTATGTCGTAGATCCAACCTGCAAGGTAGGCTCCAGAAGACCACACCCGGAGCATATTTTGATTCTGGCAACGTAAGTAGTGTTTCAGGAAAGGAAAAAAGCAGGCTTGCATACCCCGATAACCACGGCTTCAAAGAGGCTGGTGTCAAATTTTAGTTAGCTATGTTTCGAGAGGCCCGAAGACACATGACTGGATGGAAGCATACTTGCGAACAGTTGTCTCATTCACCCGCGGCCAGAATACATCTGGGGGAACAAGATTCGATCCTTTAGCGTAGAACTGATGGCCATTGACTTCAAAGTGAAAGTTGCTACCCGGAGCAATGCCCAAGGATTGTTGTTCCTCGGTTATGGGTAGAAGGTTCAGTACTATAGTCCGAAATCCAACTCTTCTTTGAACTCGCGCCAGATCACTATTACCCGACACAACGCAAAGATGAGCATTATAGAGCGGTTGGGAGCCAAGCCCAGAAGGATACCACAGATCGACTAGGTTCGAGTCGACAAGAATGGTGCCCGTAATTGTTTCATCGGAGTGATACACGCCTTTCAGAAACTCGTCGAGAACCTTCAGACCGTCCGCATCCTCCAGTGTTAAATGAATGGCTGCATTCTGGGGTATTGAACCCAGGAAATCTATGCTCGCATTAAAAATCCAGGGCTGAGACTGATCTGGTGGAATATTATTTATCTGGCCTTGTCTGAAAATGTCGATATTTGTATTCCGGATATGTATCGGTGATGCGTTCCCCAATTGCACCACTCTTGCCGGTTGCCAAATGCCTGCCGGGGAGATCTTTGGGGCCCAATCCCAGCCGAAATCTGATTGCTCCTTTCTCATGTACTGTTTGCAGCAGAACTCTTCAGTATCCTCACCCTCCGAGGAAGCTAAGATTCCACGATTGGTCAGCTAAACGAGGGGATCACCGCGTACTTTTGACGCCCACTGGCGCCATCACAACTTACCAATATCCTGCACAATTTTGGAGGCAGAGCCAAAGTTCAGGCTCAATTGAAGGGTGCGGTTACAGGAGTGTACGATCTCCGTAACGTCGAAATACCATTGCCGGAATTGATTATCTGTCACTCCAACAAATTGGTCGCAGAGGTTGATGGAGGCAAAAGTGTCAATCCCGTCAAACACAAGCCAGGTGGAGCGCCCGGGATCTCGGTTTCTAGATTGCTATTGATATTAATATGTACGAAACAAATCCCGGTGTAATTGTACAAAGGTTATACTAACAGGTGAAGCTCTGATGATTCATACGTCCAGTTGGACCGTTGAACCCATAGAAGGGCAACATCGTTGTACCCATACAGAGGATCGTCAATGACGCCGGCAGAGAGTAGATCCAGATGTACGTTTGACGGGACTGATCCAGGTACAGTGACATTCGGGCCGCTCAACGTCCACTCCTGCTGGCTTAAGTCGACAATATGTTGGGCCCAGCCGGTGGCCGCGAAGAGAACCAAAGGTAGAAGTCTCATTGTAACAACCTTCTTCTTATTTCTCAGGCGTTACATGAGTCTCTTGGTTAATCGGAACGCGACCTTGAAGTTATATTTATTCTTTCAATCAAGAATTCTATAAAATCGCATCCCATCGACCTAGACATTCGCGGTTCACGTTCTACGCACAGAACAATCAGCTTTCCACAGTGTTTTTGCGCCAGGTCGAGTCGCAAACTCCGGTTCCCTTTCAGCATTGCTCGGAATGGATCTGTTGGAGCCTTGCCTACAGTCTTGATAGCCCTAAGGCCGTTTCTTTTGGCGGAGGTCATCACCCCGACAGAACCGAAGGAACCGGAGAATAACAAAACGGATTTGCTCCGGTCTTCCACGTTCGAATCTGGCCAGTAATCATACTTAGTCATTCCAAACTTTTCAACCCGATCACATTTCACGGTTCGTCCCTAATAAACAGCGGTTTGTAGTAAACATCTCTCTGTTTTTGCTAAGTTTGTTTATGTTTAACTCCAGTTCGTCCTCCGCATTCATCGGATCCTCTCGAAAAAGTAAACCTCCGTCTAGCTTTGTTTATGTACAGTATTTATTTAAGCGGCGGAGCCTGAAGGACTTCTCTCGAGTCCAGATGGCCCGAAGGCCGGGTTGTTGGGACTAATCTTTTTCTTTAACCGACCGGCATATGCCTCTAACGGTATTCAAGTCAGTCAGCACTTCTTCTATGCGGTGTAAGTAGCTCTCATCGAAGTCAATTGCAGTGGATGTATCTCGTTGATCTCATCTCCGGTCTAGTTGTGGCTGGCGCCGACGCATACTCCCGAATCGGGATGGATACTGTGCTGTGTACTCCGTACTCTTCGTATACCTTTGGTTATCAATCATTCATAATATCTTGAGGGGCAGAAGGTCCTTTCGCGGTCTACCTGCCTTCAAATCATATTCCTACCACACTTCAGACATAACTGCCGGGTTTCTACCATAACCTATTCACCGATGTGCTAACTGATCACAAATCAAGTACCTGGCGCGCAACCCATCGACCCATGCATATTTATTGACGACGACGGGCGAAACTACCTGTACTATGAAGGCGAGGGTACCGCTGGAGTCGTCGAGCTGAACAACGACATGGTCTCATTTGCGAGCGACTTCATGAACATTACACCTCCGAACTACATTGAAGCTCCCTTTGTCTTCAAACGGGATGGAACCTATTACTTTATGGATAGTAATGGGGCGTAAGTTTCCGTCAGGTTCAAAAAGAATTTGTCCGCATGAAGTAACTAGCTTTTGAACCATAGATGGCTCAAGGAATCGTGCAACGCTAGATATGTCTCCAGCCCGTCGCCGACGGGACCATGGGGCTTGGATTCGGTGCTCTTAAGTACGGATTCGAATGTTGGCACAGGACCTGGCTCGAATGGAGTTTTCAATGTTGAGGATGACTGATATGTTGTCTACCATCGCCGCAACATTGGCGAGGAAGATAGCAACAGTCCCCGTATCTGTCTTGATCGGATGAATTTCAACGACGACGGTTCAAATCAGGCAATCACTCTAACAATGAAAGGTGTGGAGGCTCGATACCTGTGGTAGAAATTGCCTGTAAAGCCCTTAATTTGACAATACATGACGTTGTTCAGAAAATCAATGCTACTATCGACTCTATTATTTTCTACGTTCTTGCGTACCCCTATCGTGAAAATTACAAAGAGTATCAAAGGTCACATAGTTAATAACAGTCAATATCATTTATCTATCGTAAACCTTTTAGAGTGTATCTAAATCGCAGCTTGTTAGCTTGTTTTCGAGTTTGAAACCTGTCCACTGACGAATTATATTCTAACTACATTTTGAAATGTCCATTTCATCATTCGTTGACTTGCCAGCACTTAAACTAAGAATAATATTAGGCTCGGCCTATATGCCGCTGATTACACCTCCTGGAACTAAACTACTCACTGGAAATAGTGTGCAGCCTTTCGAACTTATGTTCATTCGATATTATTCCCATTGAACATGAAGAAGCGGGTGAGAGTAAAGAGCTTTGCCGTCTAGAACGTCAGTCTTCGTGTAGGTAAGGTAGATATCGTTATCCCAAGGCTTTATAAGTGCCGGATGAGCCTGGAGTGAGTATCCGCCCAGTGAATAATTTCCATTTTGCGCGGAGTGGAACTGGCGGGGTTCTATCCAAGGGCCTTGGGGCTCCGGTGCGGTAGTGATATAAAAGTCAGCGGAGACAGATCCGGAGGTTTGACCAATCCACACATACGATTGCCACGTATCGGACCAATAAAATGTGCCCTGCCCACCAGCCGACGCATTTGGGATGTTCACTCCTGAAGTGTTTCTCATAGGTTGTTCCTTTGTCCAATTTCCGTTCACCCAGTACTCATATTCCCATATTTCCTCGACGTGAAGTGCTCCTACTCTGGCAAGAGAGACATTGCCATTGACTTGACCCCAGAGGTAGGCCGTCCCATCTTTTACCACGTTCCCATAGTTACCGAAAGGGATTTCGTTTTCTCCCCAAAACGTTTCGTTGACCACTTCTACCTGAGGAAGGCCCTTTGGGCCGTCGCGGGTTGGCAAATAGTGAACGCGGTAGAGGGTTGTTGCCACATTTGAAGACAGCGAGGACAGGTCTGGCATGATGTGACTTTTTTTAATCCATGTATATGCGAGAACCGAGCCATCGGGGTTAGTCAGTACCACCATTGGAGGGCTATCGGGCCAAAGGGCGTATCGCGATTGATCACCGCACTGACCAGCCTGGTTATCATTGCATTCGTCGTATAAAATGGGGTAAAATGACCGGTCATGATTGTTTCCGTATGCGAGAAGCTGAGATTCGTTCGAGCCAGCCGACACTTGGAGATCCGGCTTCCCTTCGGAGTTGAATTCAGTCCATGACGCCGTGCTGGTGAGCAAAGGGAACGTGGGCAGGTTGTCCGGACCAACGTACTGTGAATCTCGACATGCCCACAGGGCACGGTTATTGAATCGTGCAGATCCGCACGAGTCCCGAATGAAGCTGGGATCAGTCACATAGCCGACTAACTCAACTTCCCCTTTGACCGTGGGATTTTGCGGGCTGGACAAGGCAAATCCAGCCAGGAGACACAATAGAAATGGTAGGAACATGATGCCTTTCCCCATTAAATAGAAGAAAGAATGCAGAGACATCATCTGAGTGGGCATCATTGGCAAATATTTTGCAATGAGCTGGAAAAAAAGGATCAGTGCTGAAGGATTACAGCAGAAGGATTTAAGTCAGTTAAATCCCATATTTATCTCACTACCGACGAGCGCGGAGAAAATGTCGGGAAGTCGGGAATCGCCCAGTTTGCCTAAAGAGGAACGGAGATTCGGTGAAAGGCTCGACGTTTTCTTTTCTGTTGTGATTCGAAGCGAGTAAGAATTGTATTCAGAAGTACAACGATTTCGCTACTACTTATAGCAGAAACTCAGGTACCTTCCCATAGAACCTATCAACAAAGGAAAAGAATAAAACTCCTCCGTATCCAGTGGTAAAAACTAGGTGGCTGGCTGGCGAAAGCTATGGTGGGATCCATCGGCGACAAGCCAATATTGTACTATCCACAATAGTCCAACCCACAGCCACGGACCCCAAAACCACAGTGTAGAACGACCCCAAAGTTGGGACGGAGTTAAACAAGATCAGTTTAATTTTGAAATGACTTGCTACCTAGTTACCTAGCCCTTTCAATAATGGGGCGTGCGGGCGTGCGGGGTCCAGAGACATTTTTAAAGTCGTAGGTCCGACCTGGATGTAGAAAGAAATTTCCTAAATGTCCACTGTCGGTTTAATTCATGCCGACCCTGAGAATATGAATGCGTTGAATGTGTTGCTCCCGTTCGAGCTTCTTCGTCTGAGTTGGGTTTGGAAAAGATGATGTACTTACGCTACTTCCTACACATTTTTGCCTTATCGGCAAGTGCTCTCACCGTTGACAGAACACATCTCACGCAGAGAGACGAGCCTGATGGCCCTGTAGTGGATTTGGAATATGCGAGATATAGAGGAACGTACTTGGAAACTGGCGTCAGCCAGTTCCTCGGCATGCGGTTTGCAGCTCCTCCTCTTGATGATTTAAGATGGAGAGCCCCGCAAGATCCTGAGTATATCGAAGGTGTGGAAGACGCTACCGATGTGAGTGTTTCTACATGAACTTACTCTTCAACGGGGAGTTCGAATATAATCATTGCTTGGCTCACACTTCTCACAGTTCGGACCAACATGTCTTGGGAATTCTGGGCCTGTCCTAAGTGACACGACAAACGAGGATTGCCTCTTCATCAGTGTTTTCGCTCCCAGCAATGCCACCGAACACTCCAAACTACCAGTCTGGTTTTTCATCCAGGGAGGCGGCTATGCGGGAAACACAGATCAGAATTTCAATGGCACGGAAGTTGTTGCCCAGTCGAATTTTAACATGGTCTTTGTGCAAATCAATTATCGAGTCGGAGCTTTGGGATTCCTAGCGAGCGAAAAGATTCGAGAGAACGGGGATTTGAACGTCGGGCTCCTAGATCAGCGCAAGGCATTGGAATGGACGCAGAAATATATTCAGCTTGTGAGTCCCGCACGCCTTTTGTGTAGGTCTAACAAGGCATTGACAGTTGATAGTTCGGAGGAAATCCAGATCATGTTGTCATCCATGGCGACTCTGCTGGAGCTGGATCCGTCGCCTTTCACCTCACAGCATACGGTGGCGTAGATCAAGGGCTTTTCGTGGGTGCCATCGCGGAATCCCCATTTCTGAGCACTCACAGGACGGTCGAAGAGTCGGAGTTTCAATTCGACCGGCTGGCTGCAAACACCAACTGTAGTCACCATGCAGACGTTCTTGCCTGTATCAGATCAGTAGATACTGCCGCCATTCAAGCTGCAGACGTGATATACCCATTCCCCGGGGCGAAGAGTGCTCCGCTATGGTATTTTCTCCCTGTTATTGACGGCCAATTCTCTGAAGATTCTCTATATAAACTCTTCGAACAGGGAAAGGTGGTAAATGTGCCGTTGATTGTTGGAGACGACAACGACGAGGGCACTTCATTTGCCCCAAATGCCAGCACATCATCCGACGTGTTGAGCTTCATGAAAGCCAACTATCCACATCTAACTGCTGCGGATCTACAAGCGATTAATTCAACGTATCCACTGATGGATCCCTTACCTCTTCACGCTCCGTATTTTCCGTCCGCTGCAGCCGCCTACGGAGAATCGACATTTGTGTGTCCCGGGATGGAAATGACATGGTCGATTGCGAACCATCTTTCTCCGTCCAAGGCCTGGAATTACCGGTACAATGTCTATGACGCCGAGTCCGCGTCCACCGGGTTCGGGGTACCCCATGTTTCCGAAAAGCCTGCAATCTTCGGTCCGGGAAATGCGGGTGCATGCGACGACTGCTCTTATATCCATTACAACAAACCAATAGTTCCAATAGTTATGCACTATTGGATCAGTTTCATCCTCTCTCTGGACCCCAATACCTATAAAGATCCCGATGCACCGTGTTGGGAGCCATGGGTTTCGGACAACGGGACCATCCAGAGACTGAAATTCCAGCTGAATGCGACGGAGATGGAAACCGTCCCCGACGACCAACTGGAGAGGTGTGAATTTTGGAAGGGATTGGCTGGTACTTTGGAACAGAAGTGAGGATTTATCTTCGCATAAACCAACACCGGCTGTGAGAGTGGATCTGTTATTGGCGGGTGATATCGTTTGACGTGAGTCGTAACCTTGGCATCTTAGCACATAACCTCGAGTAGCAAGAACCTCTCTTCAACTGATATGCAAGGAGTTCACCAATTAACTTTGCAGAGAAAGCAACCGAAAACTGTATTACTATCCTTAAAAGTCATGAAACAAACTTAGAATATATATTCAAGCACTTCTTAAAACTGGGGGTTATCATCATCTTATCATTTAAAAAAACATATTAAAACACATCTCATTCATGCAGCGTCCAGTTCGGCGACGGGGGGTTGATCATCAACCTGAATCCCACCTCTTTTCGCCTCATTACTATCCCAGAAGGGCAATTTCCAGCCGCCCTCGCTCTCGGGAGTCGCCAGCCACAGCCTCATGAGGTGACGGCGTGGAGTCGGGGGAGCGTGGTCGGTGTAGGCGGTGCGAGCGTGGAGGACGTGGCAGTTGGAGAGGAATTGGATATCTCCGACTTCGAGGACCATGTGCAGAGCCAGCCGGTTGCAGGTGGCCTCCAACACGTCCATGGCTTCGAGCTGGGCGGGTGACAAGGCCGGGATGAGACCGGCATCAGAGAAGCGGGTGAGGGACCGGATGAAGTAGGGATCCCATCTGAAGGAGGATTTGTCAACATTGCTGGTTCTTGCCGGGCGGTTTGGGTAAAAAGGTCACTTACTTGCAATAGACACGTCCATTCTCACGAGGCTCGATATAGAAGATACTGGTTCGGATATATTCCTCTTCGCCTTCACTGGTCTCTCCCTTCCGGTCGAAGTACCAGATGGGCTCGGTCAGGGTCTTGAGCACATCGGGACGTTCCTTGGCGAGGGTGTTGTAAACATGATGAGTCGATGCAATGTCGGATTCACCACCTTCGAGAGCTCTCGCGATGCAGAGTAGGCCAACGATATCGGAATCATCCGTGTGGAAGTATTGACTGGAAAGTTGTTAGTGAACCTGATTGAAAAGAAAAAAAAGCGGACAGTACGTACCGAGCGTTTGTTCGATAGATTCTGACTTTATCGATCTGGTTGGAATCCTCGCCAAGATCCTTGACGTGCCCCAAGACGTGGCCACGGCTGTTCTGGCTGACAAAGTATCCGAGGTAGGTCCCTAGACCCATGTATGCTACGGCGGATTTGTGGTTGCCCCACTGCTCGACGGGGAAACCCTTGAACAGGATGAAACCCTTTCCGTCGAGGAGGTCATCGCGGAGAGCCTGTAAGGAGGCCGACAGTTTTGGAAGAGGGAAGCGACTCTATACGATCAATTGGTTAGTCTGGGGACACAAACAGAGAGAGTGTGTGTGGGTGTGGGAACACACCTTGGAGATACCGGTCAATGGGGTCTTGGAAGCGAGGAAGTCATCGGCGGCCTGGCTCAGCTCGGCGACCTCTTCGTCGGTGAAGCGATGCGTCCACTTTTCGGGGTTGTTGGTGTAATCTTCGGCCTTCCAGACGGTTTGGCCGGGGATCTCTTTGGGGAAGTTGGAGTAGGGCTGCAGCTGGTCGTAGATGGGTGGGTGCTGGCCGGTGGTCTTGAGGCCGTCGGGGAAGAGAGCCTTGGAGACGGGACCCGCCTTGAGTTGCTGGTGAGGGGCAGCAGCCGCAGACTGTGCTACGGGAGCTGGGACGGAGTCTGTAAGACCGGGTGCCATTATTCTGATATGTCTATCTATTGTCTCGATAGAAGAAGGAGAAGGAGAGAAATGGATCAATTGAGAGTACTATCAGTGAGGGGTTTGATAGAAGATAAGAGGATAAAGAAAGAAGCACGGAAAACGATGCTTCTTTATATGTATCTGTCCCACCATCATTCATATCTCTCGAGACCCGAGCAACTCGGCCGATATGAGAACAGCGGGAGGAATTGCGTGAGAGACAGAGGGAGGATCTCCCCTCTCTCTCCTCCTTTTTTTCCTCCTGTTCCACCTTCCACCCCTGACGCCATTGACATTCTTTGCCCGTCCGAGTGAATGTGGCGGCAGGGGGGTGGGACAAGACGAAAAAGACCCCGCTCAGCAATTGTTCAAGAGACAAGTGTGTTTCTTTGAAGTGTTTGAAGCACCGAGTAGTAAAAGGTATCTTCATCTCTGTCAGTCGAGACTGTCGAAACTGGAGAAGGTGATGTCTGGTTCGCATCATCGTATCATAGCTGGTGTCGATGGCGCCATTCCGGGGCGGAATTTGGCCTCTTTGCTTGTCGATGTTGTGATAGCCGAGAGTGACTAAAACCACCAGAACAGGATCCATCTCGGTTAATTAACAGTCATTCTCCCTCTTCAGACAGGAAAACTCCATAGAGAGCAATCAATCTCTTCCTCTTCTTCTTCTTAAGAAAAGACGATGTGACAAGAGGAACATCGCCAAGACACTAATCAGGTGATCTACATCGTGCCAAGAGATAACCAGACACAGACAACATGGCATCTCAGACGACAGAGAGAGCATCGTTGTTGTCGGACAGCAGAGTCGAAGAACAGGTGAGGCGTGTTTGCTGAAAGCATTCGCAGTTGCCTTGTCGAAGATGTGTAAGAACTGTCTTCGTTGAAGACAGGAGCGATGTCGTTGGGCATCATCAAGCGGCCATTGCCTTCAGAAACCTGTGAGAGAGGAAGAGAGAATATACTGACTTCATATACGATCAAGTGTTGAATGATCTATCCGAAAATGACATGTCAGAGCCACATGCCAGTCGTTCAGAAGAAAAGACCAACCCAGATGACCTTCAGGCTATATGGAGTCCAAGGTACCAGACTCCGACGGAAGCGCCTATTTCGAGCCAGGAATGCTCCCACCGCCCAGGTTGGATGCTCAGAGTGAGCATATATCCACAGAACCTTCCTGCTACGCTCCTGTGCTTCTGATAGACTCTCCGATCTGGATTAAATGAATCGAAGCTTATTATACGCTTTCCTGATTGTTTTGCCGTTGGGTGATTGAAGAATTCCCGCGAAGCGAAACGAATCAAGAACACATTAGCCTCCCCTCTCGAGCACTAGGCAGAGTCTTCTTTTTTATGCGTCCAGGATCCATTGATGTGCCTTGGTTCTCTCTGTCGCCAATCATTTCTAAATGCCGTCAGACCGTTCTCTTCGAGAATCATCTATTTCATGTTCTCATCAAAGGAAATTCCTTGGTTGGCGCCTCTATATTCCCTCCAATATGTGCGCTCTTCAAAGCAGCCTCTCTTTATTAGGCATGAGAATCTAAATGCTTTGCTTGCGACTAACATTTTTCAATGTCCTGTCGAAGAATTGGGCACAAAGGTCACAACATTGCAAGAACACCTCTCTCTCTATCTTTCCTTTTCGTAAATCATAGGTGTTTGCACTGAAATGGACCCTCTTACTCCCGGAGCGAAACCATCTTGAGTGTATTCCCTTGCAAGCTGGAATATCACCATAAGCTTTAAGGGAAAGATTCTGCTCAATGTCGCAAGTCAATTAACCCATCGAACACCCCGATCCCCGCTGGGTAGGACTTTCTAACCAAGCCGAAATATCAACAGCTTAAATTCTCCCTCTTCTCACTGGTTTTTCCTCTGTGAAGATGAGGCTGGGCAATCCCTGAAACAAAGCTAAGAGCGAATGAACCCTGCCAACATGCTAAACTAACCTAATTAGCCCAAGGGTGGTGGTCATGGCGTTCTCGGTGCGTTCCGGCATGACAGAGCAAGAAAACTACATTTGCTTCTCAAGGATACGAAGTTGCGGAGTTGGCCCAATAGTTATATTACGCTACCAGTTCAGGCAAAAGTGCATATATACATTTGTTTGTATTTAACGAGCTTTGAGCAGCCTTGAGCCGTCATCATCTCGGGCCAACTTGGGAGAATGAAAGCAATGCTAAAATGGGCTCCCTTTTGAACACCTGTTGGACCCGATGGTCGGGACATATATCGGCCTTTCTTTCATGCGGATCGGATCGTATGGCCCGATCACAGACACATCCCACGGTGTGATCTCAAGACATATATATAAAGAGTCGTTGAAGAACCGGCTTGTACTCAATTCATTCATCACGTTCCTTAACCTTTTCGCTTCGCAGACATTTCTATCAACTGCAATTACAAGATGAAGCCAGTTACTCTCCTTTCTAATGCGCTCATTCCCATCGTCTCTCTTCTGGGGTATAGTGCAGCCACCCAGCTTGTTGAGCGAGACAACGCCGGTGTTTCTTACGTGGAAGGGCCTTACACTGAGTTTCAACCCGGGTACTTGGATTCGTTGTCAGGCTAACCTCCGCAGAAAGAGATACTGTCTAATTTATGCTTCCAGCGGGCACCTGGCTTCTTTTCCATAATTCTGATTGGGTGACTCTATCCGGAACGGGATATGTTCGCCTACGATGGGAGGTGGAATACTGGAAGTAAGCAGATCCATCCATTCCCTGGGTTTGAGCTCAGCTAATAGATGCTCGCTAGACGTGCCGGAGAGACTGGAGACCTTTCCGTTTCGTATGATGGAGAATGGTCCCCAGTTTAACTCGAGGGTTATAGTGTTTCCCACCCATTCCCGGCCACTTCGTCTTCTATTTTGAGATATCACTTCACTCTTTTGTACATAGTTTCCGCATTGTTGCGCTTACCTACTTCGATTCACTCGTTTCCTGCAATGTTCATGATAGTGAGAAGTTAAAACTCCATATTCGGGTTTTTGATTGCAAGGTTTAAAAAAGACGTTCTCCACAGTCAGGCTGATCAAACGAAGAATCGCTTCATTCAAATTCATTAAGACCGTATTAAAACGTTCATAGCTTCCTCTCGTTTAGACATCCTCTCATCAAACCATGTATAACGGCCCCCTCTAGGGCGAACCCGGATACGCCTCCCCAACTGCTGCTAGAATAGGTTCATCGAGCTCAAGAACGTTGTAGGCATTCTCGTAAGCAGGTTAGGATAGTCTTGACCTTGGCCTAACCAGTTAGTCGCCTCTACACTCAGGGTCGTCCGCTCTCGGCATCTTCGCTTTTCTAGAACTGCGAGCTTCGAGAGTAGTGCCCCATACAGAATGGGCTCTTTCCCCGCTAGATTGTTTGTAGAGTCAGTTTTGGAGCTCAATATCTAATTGAGCGAGTTGAGTTCCAATCGTATATATAGAAAAATAGTGATCATGGCTGGTAAGGAGAGTTGTTCCTGATAATATACACCTCGCCAATGAGAACGGTACAACTGACGGCCATGGAAATTGCGATGATGGGAATATTCACGCGCGCAAATTCGAGATTACGGACGTGTATGTGCTTTCTGGAGAGGATATCGCGCCACAGAAGACCAGCCAGAGATGCGCTAAACGCCGTGCTAAATGCACCAAAGTTGACGCCAATCGCCATGCTGTACACAGTTGCCCAGAATGTTCGATCGGTGATAGGGATCTGGTTGGCAGCATGGATCTTTTCCCATTCTTGTATTACACGGGAGAGAAGAATGGCGGTACCGATATTTGTGCCCGCGAACTAGTCATGAGGGAAACAGTTTAGCTAATCACGTCTTCTAAGAATTATTCCTTGGAGGTACTCACATTGCACAAGATTACAGACAGGAAACCCATGCCACCGATGCTACCGACGGTCCCTGTCTTGTCCACCCAATGGTCCCAGCCGTAAGCGAATAATGGAACCCAGCCCTTGGTAACCAACGCTTGTACGAGGACGAACATAGCAAAGGCAAAAGGCACCAGTGCAAATGGCAGGTGGGCAACCACCGCCGTGACTGTGGGGAACGTATCCTGCAACCACCTATAACCATCCGCAACGAGAGAGACCAATGTGGGCCGTCCACGTTCCTGTCGAAGCGCGACCTCGAGCGATATCCGCTCAGTAGAAGTTCGCTTCTCCTCATCCATCTCCCTTGATGCCGTATTTAACAGCTCTTGTGGCGGGTTACTAGACTTTTCATAGGGTAGTTCCTTCTTCTCTTCCGGTATGCTCATCGCGCTGGTCGACGGTTGGCGGCTCTGTGACTGATCATCTCTCGGTATAAGCGTCGAGATTGATGATTCAAGCTGAGGGGTCAGCGCAGGAGTCGGGCCGTCGCCGTTCTCAGCACGTGGTAGAGACCTTGTATCGGTACTATGGGCTTCTAGCGTGATCTCATCGTCTGTATTTGTGTTACTATTTCTGCTAGGAGCTCCATCTGGTTGAGCTTCCGGCAAATGTGTGTCCCCAAGAGCAGGTTCGTCAGTCACATTGGCATCTTGCTCCCCTTGGCCCAAAGCCTCGGTATTTAGTTCCATCTCCTCCCTGATCGCTCGTTCAATTCGAGCTTTTTCAGCCTCCTGTCGACCCTTGCGAGCAATCTCGCGGGTCTCATGCCGATGACACCATCCGAAGGCAACGTCCCAGCAGAACATGACAAATGCCGCCGGCAAGGTCACCCAGAAGACGGGGTTTTCGTGTGTTCCCTGGCTGGCAGCGTTGAGCGCTAGAAGGGTGACAAGCGTTGCGGTCATAATCACGGCTCCGAACGCTGCACCTCCCCTGTCCACAAAAGGATTCATGATCTCCTCGAGTGAAAGAAGTTTACCTTGCTCGTTATTTGCAAGCGTGTTGTCTTGCTCCTCAACGTTTCCTCTGGCGTGAGGAATGTTGGGATTCACGGGCTTCTTTGCTTTCGCTTCCTCGGAGAGCTCGTGCATCCTGATTGAGAGTGGAATCAGAGACTCATCGGCGAAGATAATGTATAGCAGGAACGGGAATAGGACAATGGCTGTAATGACAACAGGGACAATCATGTTCGCGGTGTAGTCGATGAACTTGATTTTAAAAGCGCCGGCTAGCACGAGGTTGGTCGGGTTGGAGGAAACGAGAATTGCGGATGCAATGTTCGCCACAGCAAACTGGGTATGGATCCAAGCTCTTGGGTGGACAATATTGCTGGACACTCGGGTCATGTAGGCGAGAAAGGCCGTCCCAGATAGAATAATGGGGTCATTCCCAATGAAACTGCCCAAACCGAAGAAGAAGGCGTAGAGGTAGAAGAACAGTCTGTGCCCAACCCCGCCTCCTTTTTGCAGCACTTTGAATGCCAAAAATCTGATCAGACCCGAAGCATCGATCGAGATGGCAATGTACGCCAGAGTAAGGAAGAAAACCATGATATCGATCGGGGAGATGTTGTTTGCCCCGAGTGTACCGTCATGCACTTCTTTTCGGCCAATGGCCAAGATGGCAAGCAGGAAGAGATCTGCGATCAAGGGTGCCGTTATGAAATTCATGGGGAAGTTTAGCCGCACAAAAAAGTTGACGTTAGCATTCCGACCATCCTTACGATGGTTCTGACAGCGGTCCTTCCTTGGAGAAATTACTCGCAGGTCACTCAGGATGTCCAGGATAGCATTCGAGAGTGGTCGAGGAATGAAGATCGGTATATGGAAGGGAAAAAGTACAACGATATCTAAATAGTAACCGAGTTAATCATAGAACACGATCTGCCGGGGTATATTCCTGTACTTACTGGCGAAGACGAAGACGATGAGCGTGACGATTGATCGCCAGCTTTTGATCTCGCTGATATCAGGCGCTTCCGGCACTGCCATCTTGGAAACCCGTTGCTCGGTCACCAACAGGCGCGCTTGCTCAATCGATGACCCAGATGGTCTTCACCCAATGGCCTCGGCTAGGATATGTAGCGTATCCCAGGTCTCAGGTGATAGCACAATTGGTGTGTGCAGGAAGTTCGATGCAAAGAAAAGCACACCTTGGGAATACCTAAAAGCACGCCAACATCAGTTTTCCAACACCCCGTAACGAGTAAACGAAAAGCCTGAGATAACATCGTTGTATAAGAAAGGACGAAGTATTTTGCATGATGGGTTGAATTGCATTGCAATGTGGTTTCAACATCGTGCTGGACCAGGGAGATAGCTCTACACAAGAGTCGCGACCGCTTCCTCCCTTCAAACTTCAAGAAAACTAACCCGTGATCTTTTTGTATCTAACCTCTTTTACACGGAACGGACGCAAGATCCTATCCTATGGGAATGAATTGAAGAACGTGAGATACCAGTTATCGATGGGCCATCATCGGTACCTATCGTCCAGACCGTCACCTTCTTCGATATTCGAGAGCGTGAATGAAGGATTCGGTTCATGCACATCATCCACAGTCTGAAGGTCCGATGAAGAATGGAATTTCCGTCGAAAAAAGAAGAGCGACACAAGGCTATCTCGTTGAAGGATGCGAAACCATCGAGGATATTTATTTTCAAAAAAAAGCGGTTGAGCCGCAGGACAGCGGTCAAGTTGGTGGTGGCTGAGGCTGAGCTACGATGCGATGCGTGATATATTAACAAACAACATCGATGAATTGACGCTCAAAGATTTTCACGGGAAAGAAATCTGACAAGGAAAACCTGACCCCTCGCAGGATACCCCGCGCCCAGCGTATAAGGAAGAGAAGAGTGGCAATGGGCACGAGTTCTATCGTGCAACTACAGTGAAGAAGAGACATCCAGTCGCTAAAGGCTACAGGACATTCTACAAACGACCGACTAAATGGTCAAATAATCACGCTTCTGTTGTCCGCCATCTGAAATCAAACCTGTCAAAATAATGATATTAATAGATAACTCTCTCTTTTTACCAGAGTCATATCTCTTCTCCGCCACCAAAGAGGGACTTTTACAGACACAACAGCCATGAAAGCTGCCGTTAATATCCGTCCATTGCAGGTCATTCGCTCCTTTGCCCGGGTTTTGAGCCTCAAGTTTAAGCCGCAAGATGATCGCATAGCGACAGCCTTGTGCAAGGGTGAGGCTGACGCCCTGATTCGACGCGATGGGAAACATCTGTGTCCTGCCAGCCTCGTTGTCAGACAAGGCTGAGATCTCGACTCAATCCCCGAGAAAACGAACAAAATATAAGGAAACCCTGCTTTTCTCCATAAACGCTCAATCAACAACAATCATGCCTCTTTCTTCCATGAGAGAGCTACCTGATGAGAAATATACATATACACTCCGTATCCTTATGGGGTTTTGATATCTTTACTATGTGCGGATCAGCAGTATGCCAGCACTTCCATTTGCAACCCCACTGCTCAATACGCTCGTTGATCGCGATGTGATAAGCTCAACCGCCGCCAGTAATAGCACCAATGGCACTGCTTTGCAGGTCGTATGCGCCTGGCCGGTCTCGGGTCAGTATGGACCTGGTACAAGGGTTTTGTGAGTAGTTTCTCCACTTCCTGCGGTCACCCATAAAACAACTTCTCTTGGCAGCAGGATTGGAACTGACATCTCTATCCGTAGATACTATGTTCTCATCGCAGCCTGTGTCTTTGCTCGAAAATCAGAATGGATGAGAAACGCTTGCTTAGCTGCTGTGCTACTTTTTCCCGCTGTCGCCGCTCTTCATGGCATCGTCCTTGCCGCAGTACATGTCGATGGTGGGTCTCTGATCTCGACACCCAGAAGATCAGATATTGACAGCTCTCCTCCAGGTGCGGTTGATATGGATGTCTACGGCGCTTTTCAGATATGTTCGATAGGGATCATGACTGCTCCAGTAACCGTTCGACGGTCTCGAACGTACTTCGATGATCCTGGGCGGAACATCATCTTTCTGTGGACAGGTCTCATTCTTGCTGGTGAGCAGAGGTCTGGAACCTTTTTGTAAGATTCTGCTGATAATCAAATCCTTCTCGGCAGGTCTGCTCAGCTTAACGGTTGAATTTTTCCGCATCAAAACGTCTAGTTGCTTCCACGACGACTCTGGCAACCCTGTCTCCCTCGATTCTGGCAAGTTCTTTTATGGGACCTCATGTGGCCTCACTTGCTCCCCCGAGGATGGTCCGTTCTCTCCCATGCGAAGCGGCTCTGTGAGTGACATCAATGTCATCCCCGCTCCCAACAAACTCACATTCAGTACGGCGACGCTTATCGCCGCCGCATGCTGCATTCCCGCTATTCTCTCGCTGGTATTCATGTGGGACAAGATTCTGGAAATCAACTGGAAGAGAAGCTTCGGCGGTGGGAATGGAAATGAGCGGATGGACGAGCCGATCGAGGGCACAAATGGCGCCACTATTGGGAAGATGAAGGGAGTCAATTCCTTGATCCGGAAGTTTTTGAGTACCGTGGAAATCCCCGTGTTCGGTGCTGCAGTAGTTGCAATTCTCATCATGGGCGAGTTGAATTTCTTCAGCTTTCAGCTCAGATATGAGACTGAGCCAATAGCCAGTATCGGTAGGTAACCACCTTTGTTCCTGATCGTCACGGATGGCTAATAGATTTCATACCCACTTCTAGGCCAATGGGCACCCATTGTTGGTACTGGACTTGCCGTCCTAGGATCGCTATACCTCTTCTTGGCAGTAGATCTGGAGAAGGAATCGGACTCAAACACGTCCATGCACCAGTGCAATTGTTCGATGCATGGAGTTGGCAACTGCCTATCTCCAACATCCTCCCGCTCTGTTGCCTCTCCATGGGGCACCGATATGCGTCGTAGCCTTTCAAATGGCGATAGGGGAACATCCGGCGAAATAGTGCCTACGACTAGTCGACCGACCTCGAGGCGAAGCTACCAACTAACGCGATCCGTGACCGCCGGGACCGCTGACACGGGTAACAGACGCAAAGTGGCCATGGCATTGACTGCTGTCAGCAACTACCTCGGCACCGCAGCGCCCGACCGGTTCGACGACTCCGAATTCAAGCATGGAAAGGCGCTGGACTTCCCCGAGATTCCAGGGGAGGAACTTCGAAACCGTGCGTTACCTCAGATCCGTGAGCAATATAACACGGGCAGGGACGCGAATGGGAACGCCACGTCTTCGAGAGCCGGTAGCTTCATCAGTAGCGCTGCTTCCGGACGTGATGTGGAAGGTAGTTCGACGACCTCTAGAGCGACCTCACCTCAGCGATCGATGCCATCCAGCACTCCCCAAAGACCACTCCCCAGCGCGTTACCGGTTGAGCGAACCTCTTTCGATCTACAAAACCCTTTTCCATCTTCCCCTCCTGGTTCAACCGGAATTACTCCACGACCGCGGCGAGACACCCTTGAGGTGCCGGTGCCGGCTCACCATGGCTCTGTGCGAAACAACTCTTCCCCTTCCCCTGTCGTCTCCGTTGCCGAGGGCCAGAGATCCCCCGCCATCGTAGTGTCTTCCGATCCCAGTACATTCTCTCCCACATCTCCTTCGACCTCCGAGCCGCCTCCCCCGTCATGACACCGGCGCCAGCTTACCATCCCACTAGTTGTATTTTTAGAGTTACTTAATGAAGACTTAGAAGTTAATACCAAAATTCTGACTGTGACGGCTATCTTCTCCGGCTACCTGCCAGGTTTAGTTTCGTATCATACCCAGGTAGCCCATTTAATCCTGACCAGTGATTCCTAGGTTTTGTTATACTTAGACCACGAAATACTGAGACTTGTTCGAGTTCTTGATACGCACTCTTTATGGTGTAGGGAAAAGAAAGCAAAGAGAAGAAAGCGAAACGATTTATTTAATATCAGGAAGAAGTTAAGGACGACCAGTTCTGATTCAAGGTACCTGACGACAACCGATCTATCCATTCTGTCTCCTAGAGACCTCAACCAAAAGAATTCGGTATCAAAAAAGCATCAAGTGGGACCCATCATCCTTATCGCCAGATAAATACGTTGCGAACAAAATGTTTACTTCTCAGACGAAAGAAGGATTGATGTTGAAAAAAAGATGATCGAAAAACATCGTGAAGTGTTCGCGGATCGTTTGTTTTGGGTGCAGATTTTGATTCGTTGAAGACTTTGAGATAAAAAATATATAAAAAGGAAAAGAAAGCACCTTGGAAAGAATCGACAACAAGATAGAGAAAACATAGAGGAGGAAACACGATATCGAACACTCTTATTTATTTGAGCTTTATTCAAGTTGCGGTTTTTCGCTCATTTTCTCATCTCTAATTGTTTTTCGGGGCTGAAAATTTGCGCTTTTCTTCCTCGTCGCGTTTCTATGTAAGCGACAACATTTCTCTGTTTGTTTTTTCGTTTCTCCTTTCTTTTGCTTAACATCCATTCCATTCTTTTCTTTGAAAGACGTTTCACGATGCCTGAGAAAGTCCGCGATGCAGTTGGTGATGGGGACGATGGTGTGGAGATTGTCAAGGCGCAAAAAAGAAGAGCAAGGCATCCCGCGATTATAAAGATGTCTGGAGAAGCGCAACCTGAGAAAAGCCAAAGCAGAGATCGAGAGGGATACGAATCATTAAAGAAAAGCCGGAGAAAAAGGAAGAGAGATGATGATTCAAATGATAAACATCACACTTCGAAGAGAGTAGTCGCTCCCGGAAAGCGACATGCCAGCGGAGATCACTCTCACCCGCCGAAAATAGTTACCACAGCTACGACTAAATCTGTCGACGATGGCGGGAAACTCGATGAGAAGAGGAGCGAGTCTTCAATCACGATCCAAAAGGGCTACCATCCCTCTGCATCCCAACCTCTGAAGGAGAAAGCGAAGGCTCTACTCGAGCTTCGGAAGAATCTCCCCATCTTCCCACACGCAGAGGAGATCCGCGGGCATCTGAGACGCGCGGATGTGATGCTACTAGTCGGTGAGACGGGAAGCGGGAAAAGTACCCAGGTTCCACAGTTTCTCGTGAACGAGGAGTGGTGTCGAGCAAAGGCGGCGAAGGTTGCTACTAGCCCGGACGCGAATGGGGAGAAGAAAGCATCAGAGGTTAATGTGGGAGGATGTATCGCCATCACGCAGCCGAGGCGGGTTGCGGCCATTTCTCTCGCCAGACGGGTAGCTGATGAGATGGGCACGCCGCTTGGTTCATCTTCGCCGGCGAGCAAAGTGGGGTACTCGGTGCGGTTTGACTCCTCCACATCGCCAAGTACGAGAATTAAGTTCCTTACAGAGGGAATGCTGTTGCAGGAGATGCTGCGGGATCCGTGGCTAACCAAGTATAGCGCTGTGGTTGTTGATGAGGTGCATGAGAGAGGGTGTGAACGTTGACCTAGTGTTGGGATTTTTGAGGAATATGGTTTCGGGAATAAGGGAGGGAAGAGGAGGAGTCCCATTGAAAGTCGTGGTTATGAGTGCTACAGCAGATATGGAGAGTCTCTTGGGGTTTTTTCAGGAGGGTTTGGGGAAGGAAGAGACGGTGGACGGAAAAGCTGCCGCTGATGAGGATGAGGAATGGAGTGGTATATCCGACGAAGCAGAGGAGGGCCCTTCGGGCTCGAACACTAACCAGGAAGTGGCTGTATGCCATATCAAAGGTCGACAATATCCAGTGAAAACTATCTACTCTCCGGAGCCCGTTCCAGATTTTGTCGATGCCGCACTCAAGACGATTTTCCAAATCCATTACAAGGAACCCATGCCAGGGGATATTCTTGTATTTCTCACAGGCCAAGAAACGGTGGAGGCACTTGAATATCTTGTTAATGAGTATGCTGTCGGCATGGATCCGGCTTTGCCAAAAGTACTTGTGCTCCCGCTCTTTGCCGCCCTTCCACAAGCGGCCCAACAACGGGTCTTTTTACCTGCGCCTCCGAGAACTCGAAAGATTGTTTTGGCGACGAACATCGCAGAGACTTCCGTTACAGTCTCCGGGGTGCGGTATGTCGTGGACTGCGGAAAGGCGAAGATGAAGCAGTTCCGAACCCGACTCGGTCTAGATTCACTACTCGTCAAGCCGATCTCCAAGTCGGCAGCCATCCAGCGAAAAGGCCGTGCTGGCAGAGAAGCACCCGGTCAATGTTACAGGCTCTACACGGAAAAGGATTATGTCGACTTGCAAGAGGCGAATACACCTGAGATTCTACGATGCGATCTGAGTCAATCGATTCTTACAATGAAAGCACGAGGAGTTGACGACGTCGTTGGGTTTCCTTTCCTGACTCGACCACCGAGAGAGGCACTCGAGAAAGCTCTATTGCAATTGTTTAATCTTCAAGCACTGAATGAGACCGGGAAGATCAGTGAGATCGGGCGACAGATCGCCAAACTCCCATTGACCGCGCCACTCGGCCGAGTCCTTCTCGCAGCAGCGGAAAATGGATCTAACTGCTTGAACGACGTGATTGACATCATCTCCTGCCTCAGTGTGGAGAATATCTTTCTCAACACCAACTCTGAGGAGAAGAAGGAGGAGGCTGAGAAGGCTAGGCGTGATCTCTTCCGAAGAGAGGGCGATCACCTCACCATGCTGGCAACAGTGCAAGGGTATGCGGCCGAGAACAGCGATCGGAAGGCTTGGGCAGAGAGACACCTGGTGTCTCACCGGGCGATGCAATCGGTGATGGTACTCTAATCTCCTTTTATTTCACCCTGATTTCAACCCTCGCATGGATGGAATGCTAACGGACGTTGAAACTAGGACATCCGAAAGCAACTGACAACACAATGCCGTCAGGCCAAACTCCTTCAAGACGGCAATGCATCTGCGTCAAAGGATCAGGCCAACGGCACCGCATCAGAGCATCATCACACGGACACGATCCCGATCCTGAAGAGCTTCCTCACAGGATTCGCATCAAACACGGCCCGACTCTTTCCGGACGGTAGTTACCGAACTCTGGTCGGGAACCAGGTGGTAGCCATCCACCCGTCCAGTGTGCTGTTCGGGAGGAAAGTTGAGGCCATCATGTATAATGAGTTCGTGTTTACGAATCGCAGTTATGCCCGGGGAGTGAGCGCGGTACAGATGGATTGGGTTGGAGAAGTTTTAGGGGGATGACACCTATCTTCTTAGAATCCTCATTCTGGATAGTTTTCTTCTCCATAGAAGTCTTCCCATTGCCTGTATCTCCTTCTCACCTCGCCGTCGCCTTTTTGTCTAGCGCACCGGACTTTTGCAGCGTGACCTGCGATGTCGGGATGATCCACGCCATAGTTTTCACTAATACATGTTATTACACCTTATCACACCTACTTACGATCACATCTCGTGTAATTACCACTATCTGACCATACCAACGTCATCATCCTCGACTTCAACATCCAACATCCAACATCAAGTTTGTTGAGATTTCAAAAAACAGACGAGAAAGACACAGACTGATCTTGTTCAGTTTTGTTTCTGTCTCTGGTTATCCTCACTCTACCATTCCCATTATCACTATCTAAAGCATCAGTCTTCTTTCTACCTTCACCTGCTTTCATTTTGGTTAAAACATCATCCCGACAGCTTATCGATTGTGGAGTACTTGTCCTTGTCCTTGCATCACCGGATCTATCGTGAGGATCAACCTCAAAGACTTCAACCTTTCACTATAGAATACAGTTCTTTATTAGTATTTATTTACCTCTCACGGCTCCCTCGGGTCAAGAGGTTCATACCTTGACTTCGACATTCTAGCTATCTCGATTAAAACAACACCAAACATCAAACATCAAACACCATGGCGTTTCGCGTACCAACCCATGCGCCCCAGAGACAACAATCTTACCCCACCGTCGCGAGACCAACACCGATTGACCCGACGCCCCAGCACCAGGAAGATGATGATTCCAAAGAATGGGTGCTCTTCTCTCCTTCTCAAACTACCTCCAACGGCGATTTCACGCATACCTCCTCCACAGAACGTACCCCACGCACAGCAGCTGGACTCTCGCGATTCAGTGACTTTGGGTCGTTAGATACTGCGGCCCGCTCACTCGGCACCGATGACGAAGGCGATGAACCGGAAGATGACGGGACAGAGTTGGATAGTCTTGATGACAGACTTCCCGCTTTCCGGGAGCCCGCAACCCTCAGTAATAAACACCCATCGAGGCCGTTCGGTGGCCAGAGCGATCCTACAATTCTCCCCACGCATGATGGCCTCGGCACATTCCAGGCCTCCAGTCAGTCAGTTCAGGATCAGCTATGGCAGCATGAGCTCAACAACCCTCGTCGGAGACAGGAAGGGCGCCGTCGAAGGCGGTCGAGTGTACAGAGGCACTTAGATACGGTAGACGAAACAGAGGGTGGACATCTCGATCATGATCGATGGCAAAGAATTGAGAAGTGGAGGATGGAGCAGAGCAGGGCTTTGCTACACGAAATTGAGAAGGAGACGAAGCGGAGGAGAAGGAATAGTCGCGCCAGCCTGAGGAGCGAGCGGCAACCTGTTGGGCAGGACAATGTTGACGCTACTGAAAGAGACAGGTTAAAAGCTGAAAATACTGATGCAGCTACGGCCTCCCTGGATGTCCAATGTGAAACCGAGCAAGAGACCTTCTGGACGCGCATCACACGTAAAGTTATCAGAGAGTTGATGGGGATCGATGACTCCCTGCTTTCTGTTATATTCGGAGAGTCTCTGCCGCCGGATAATGATGGAGTACAGCAAGACCGGGATGACCAGAACCAAACACCCACTTCCACAGCTGAGCTACCACCGCTCGACACGGATAAAATGATGGCAGACGTCAATGCAACTACGCAAGGTGATGAATCATGGCAGGATAGGATTTTGGAACGGATAGCTCGCGAACTAGGGGTACTTGTTCACCAGATATGCGAGCATCCCGGTGCTTTTAGCACTTATATCAGGTCCTCTACCAGCGTCTCGAATGAATACGCCGGCATCCCCGTCTCTCATCCACCCCGGCCCTCTTCGGTGTCTCGACCACCCCAGCCTTCAAGGTCTATATCTGACAACAGCATTCCCCATTCGTCAACTCACTCACCCCATTTCTTTCCAACACTTCAGGACACCGCAGCCCCCACACATGAAGCCCTATGGGGTATCGATGAAGAGGAACATTATCCCTTGGCTTCGTCGCTACCTCCCAATCTAAGACCGGGAACGATACCCGACGATACTCCTGAATCTATCCGTCTTCGACACGAGCGTGAATATTGGGAACGCGAACTGGACGTTAACATGGTATTCCAATACCTTCGTAATCGCTTTGGAAGGGAGAAAGCAACCCCCAATTCAACACCATCTGCCCTTGGCCGCCGTCCTGAAACGTCAAACAACAGCAGGTCCCAACAAGACTTAACCCACCGCGCAGCCATCATTCGCCAGAACCACCCCCTGGTTGCCCGTGCCCACGCCCGCTCCCAAACTCAATTCCAGCGCCAACTACAACTTCGCACAAACACCTCCGGCAACGTGTCTTCCCCGTCCTCACCCATCCGGCATCGTCATCAGCATATCCGCCGCACAAGCTCGAGTTGTGCGAGCCAGAGCTCCAAAGTGTCTGTCTCTACAAACCGGACACTTGGCGTCGGTGGTGGGAGTGGTTCGAGCCGGAACTATTGGGATATAGGAGGGAGTGTAGGGAGCGGGAGACGAGGTGGTGCGGCTGTGGTAGCAGTTGGGGGAGGAAGCTTAGCGGGAGGCGTGGGGAACTGGGGAGAAGTGTAGTAATATTTTGTCCATCTATATATGTGATGGTGGCTACGGTTCGGTGCACGGAAAGGATGGCGATCATGAGGTAAAGATAATGATTTCGGTGGCATATGTCTATTTCGGTTTTTCATATTTCGGGGTTTCTTGTTGCTTTTTCTACTAGCTTTCTTGGATAATATCTATGGGCATATATATTATGGGCATATAAACATAATTCTAGAATCTCATCTTCACGAAAATAGCTTCTTATAAGTGTAAATCAATTTGAAATGTGGTAAATTTCCGTGCGTTGGCTGTATATATATTCCATCCTTCGTTTAAGCAGATCACTGCATCATTGGGACCTCACGTCAAACATGACCAAATAACTGCTCGAGTCTCCTCGAGTCGGCCTAGATTTCTCTCTGTAGACCTGCATGGCCAGATCAGTAATATTTTGGCTAATTACATACTGCAACTAAACAAAGTAATCACAGCCGAAAAAAGGGAGTTCTATTGCTGTTTGTGCTCATGCTGGTAAGATATGATCGCTTCTTTCTTGCCCTTAACACATCGAATCCTTTCGTAGTTGCGGCCATTGCGAATCTAATAGGAACCACTAGTTGAATTCTCCCAGCATGAGCACAACCCCTTCAGTCGGGCAAGAGAGAAAAAAAAGAGTTCGCCACAGGGGTTTCATCGAGGTGGAGACAGGAAGGCGTGAAAATGACAACATAAATTAATCCGTAAAAGCAAATGTGAAAAAACAACTCCAGAACATGAAAAAAGAGCGCAAGCTCTAATTCTATGCCGAAGCGGTTTCATATGCTTCTGGGAAACGTGACATGTTCTTTTCGACCGGGCCCTTGTGGCGGAGGAACTGGACGTAGGCACCGTCGATCTTAACACGGCCCTGTTGCCTCATGGCAACGTACTCTTCACGACGGAGAGGAGTGAAACCCCAGTTCTTGCTGACGATGATCTTTTGGCGGCCGGGGAACTTGTACATAGAGCGGCGCAGAGCCTCGACAGCGGTGGCACGGTGGGCGTCACGAGTACGGACACTGATGAGAATTTGGCCGATGTTGACACGGGCAACGATACCGTTGGGCTTTCCGAAGGCACCACGCATTCCGGTTTGGAGTCTATCGGCTCCGGCGCACGACAACATCTTGTTGATGCGGACGACGTGGTAAGGGTGGGCACGGATGCGGAGATGGAAACCTTCCTTTCCGGCAACCTTCACGAGGTATCTGAAATGGAGCAGTTAGATTGTTGTTCGTTTGTGGATCATTACGGATAGGACTGATAAGATGAACGTACTTGTTAGCGCAAATGCGCGCAGCCTCAAGAGCTTCGGAACCAAGCTGTTCATATTCGTTGGAAACCATATGAACGCAAAGGGGGAACTCGTCAACATTGGCCTTCTTGCGACCGAGATCGAAGATGCGAATTTTCGGGTCGGGGACACCACGGTTAAAACGAGACTTGGGGTAAGGCTGTTTAGATGAGCAACTTGTCAGTTATGCCATCACTCTCATCAAGTGTTCAATCAAACAACGACAGTAAGAGAAGCAGCGGCAGGTAGATGACGAGAACTCGAGTCTATTCCTCGATCTTCGTCGGTGTTGTCGTCGTCGCTGTCACTTCCCTTCCTTCATCCCCACACAAGGAATAACACAAAATATGAGAGACTGAGAAAACCACGTACCTTGTTCTTGCAATACCTATAACATCTGGCAGGACGGCGCGCCATTTTATTGAGGTGAGGACTATTAGCTGCACTTCTTGCGAACTAGATGTCAAAAGATGGCGTTGAGTTGTGAGTTGTGCGAGGAAAGAGAAGGAAAGGTGAAAGATGAAGATGAAAGATGAAGTTCTTTGTATGATTTCCAATCAACCCACTTAGCGATCCCAAAAGTGGCAAAAAAGCCCTAAACCCTAACGAGTCACATCGCTTACAAATCAGCGGTTCTTCTACGACGATTTATCAGCATTAACTTGCTTATTAATTTCAGATCTACGGCAGTTTTACGAGTGAGAGGCGAGTTATCAGAGTCATCTCGATAGAGCAATTAAGAAAGAAAAGAAGAAGAGGTAGAGAAGCATGTCTTGATTTCACTGGGCTAAGTTGGACGGCTACAGGTATCGAAGCGAAGATGCGCCAGGCCTATTATCTCAGAGAAGAGAAGAACAAGAGTCCCAGAAAGTAGCAAGGAGCTTTTCGTTTTTGTTTCTTCCTTCGAGATGGATTCCATCTATGCGGTGGTACCGGTCAAGATGTCGGAGTCACCAGCATCGAGAACAGCCATGGTGGAGCAACGGAACATCTTTCCGCAGGCGGTTCCGAGCTCGATCTGTAACGGTTGTCAGCGTGTGAATTCCACCCTCCAAAGCCATGCGGAGACGGCTTCTTCGCTGGGTGATCCCGAACCCTTCGGTTTTGACACCATTGGGTTTAGGAGAAGACCATGTGGGGGGTACTCACGTTGTTACCGGAGAAGTGGTGGACGTTGGTCTTGGACAACATGGAGTAGTCTATGGCATCTGTTAGCTTCTCTGTCTTACAGGAGAAGATCCGTTCGGATATGCTTACACTCGAGCTCACTCTTGCGGAGAGGGGGGCAGTTGCCGGCGATGATGACGAGCTTGGCCTTGCCGGAGCGGAGGGTCTTGAGGGTTGA
This sequence comes from Arachnomyces sp. KDTOL00113, assembly GCA_949709995.1. Taxonomy (NCBI): domain Eukaryota; kingdom Fungi; phylum Ascomycota; class Eurotiomycetes; order Onygenales; family Arachnomycetaceae; genus Arachnomyces; species Arachnomyces sp. KDTOL00113. Next base: position 142,857 of record OX453237.1, read on the forward strand.
CTTGTAGCCCAGGGTGACTGTTCCAATCACACACAGGTTAGCTTTCTCTCTTCCTGCAATTTTCTCCATGGTTTTTCCTGCGTGGGTTGCGACTGACCTTTTCCGGACTTCATCACCAGCGCCAAGCGCGAGTTGATGTTGTCACCGGTCTTAGACTTCTTTTGTGCCATCGTTACGCGTTAGAAGTGCTTGTGGGGAGACTTCTAAGATTGTAGGAATTGGAATATGCGCTCCGGCAGTGGTGATTATATCTGAGAATTGGTTGTGTTGCTGGTGGGATGAACAGGATGGTGCGATATCGAAATTCGAAATTCGATCTTTTTTTTTTTTTTTTTTGTGTTCTCGCTATCAGTAAAGGGAGATACGTTTATCCGTTCTGATGATATTGCTTGTCCCGTAACACAAAGTGTATTCACGTGACACTATTGTAAGTACTCCAGGTCTACAGCACAGAGAGAGAGGTGATAGTAATAGCTTGTGTGTAACCAGAGGTACCTTTTCTTCATCAAGTCTCTGTTCGCTGAAAAGAAGTAGTGGCAAAAGTTTCAGCTTCGCCTCGTGTGAACTATTTATAGTCAGAAACATCCATCCAGCTGAGATCATGTGATGTTTCGTATCTGACAATACCAGAATCAGGGGGAGATTATCTTCACCCCAAAGTGGTAAAGTAACCGTTTGTCAGTGTTTTCTCCGGTATGGTACTCTGTATTATTGGTAACCGCAGAGACCAACCCTGATGTTCACCGTTGCTGCCACCTCATGGTTTCTGGCTATCACTGAACGTTCCTTGCGGAGATTGATTTAATTTTATTTTGATACAGAGCAACCTCAAAGAACAGCAACCATAGACGGACTTTCTTTCTTTCTTGCAACCTGTTTGACTCCTATATACGTATCCCTTGACAATATCCTCATCGAAGATAAGAATAAGGCAGACACAAAGAGTCAAACGTTCTTTCTATCTTCTCCCGATATCTCCTATCCCTACCGGACAACAGACCCAAGACAACACCGACGACCTTGAAGACGAACAACACCAAAGAACAGTGCCAGTGGGTTCACCCAGGCCCATCATGTCGACGGCTAAAAAGCCTGTCACTCCCAACTCTTCGGGGAGCAGAAACAACTCCCTGACCGACACCAATCCCCCCAACGGTTCCTCCTCGCCTCGAGTCTCTGCTAGGCAATCGCCAAACCCATCAACCAATGGATTGGGCCGCTCTCCATCGGGGAGGCAATCTCCGGTCTCTGCCCGTGCCGCTGCGAGGAAGCCTGGTCGCTCCAACCTCAGCATGAGCAGTTTTCCCAAAATCCCTCGGGATCCTTCCGAAGAAGACGCGAGAGCAGAGAATGCCGCTCTGATCGAAGAACTCAAAGAACAACTGCAAAAGGCTGAAACCGTCTCGGAACAGTACCAAAAACAATTGGGTGTCTTGCAGATGCGCCTCGACGAAGCCGTCTCCGAACAGGGCAAGTTGGAGGAGCAGGCACACGAGAAGGACAGCAAGGTCGAAGCTTTATACAATGAAGTTCGGGACCATGCTCGACAGATCCGCGATCTCGAGCAGGGCTATGAGACCGAGCGGGCTGCCATGCTCAAGGAGAAGGAACTTCAAGCAAGTCGGGAAGAAGAGCTGCAATCGAGTATCCAGCGCCTCAAGGAGACGATTGCTCAAAAGGATTTGCGTATCAATGTCGAGAATGACCGCAACCTCTCCCGATCCCGTAAGTTCCCCCCCGGTCCATTGAATCGGACATGATTAGACAATAATACTAACTCGAACCCTCTAGCTTCACTACGAAATCGATCCTCCGATCTGGAAAATGGACAGTTTGCTCCCTCGTCGCAGCTCCAGCGGAGCCCATCCCGAAACAACTCAAATCTCATTTTACAAAAGGATAAACTGATCGAATCGTTACGACTAGAATTGGCCGAATCCCAAATCAAGCTAGTGGAGATGGAGAATATGGGCGGTGGGCGGCAACAAGAGTTGGAGCGGGATTTGCTGGAGGCGCGGATGTCGAACGCCCGTTTGATGGAAGACAATGAGAGTTACCAATTGCTACTGAGCGAAAAGACACTGAATGGTGACTTTACCAAAGGTGACTTTATGCACGAAGCAACGCCGGAACCAAAGCAGTCGACCACCAGCCTTGGCTCATTGGCCGACGAGCTAGAATCCGTCGGTGAGGGGGAGGAAAACGAGCACACCCAAAGGCCCGAAGAGGGAGAGGTCAAGGCGCTGAAGGACCAGAACAAAGCGTTGACGCTCTATATCGAAAGAATCATCGGCCGATTGTTGCAACACGAGGGTTTCGAGTCCATTCTCGATAAGAACGAAAACGAGAACCCTTTGGCCAACACTCCGAAACCGCCCAATACCGACAAAGATCTTCCTCTCACCCCTGGAAAAGATGGAAAGGAGGAGGGCGGTCCGACTTTCCTAGAGAGGGCTAAATCCGTCGTCTCTGGTCAAGCTGGCCGCCCGAGGCCGAAACCCCGAGCCGTGAGCCAGATCAGGGCACCCGCCCCCGAGCCAATTGCCGAGGCGAGGGTGACCGCAAACGAAGATCCCAATACCGCTCCTCGCATTCCTCTTGGACGCTCGCAGTCTGTACGTACGAGCCATCGAAGAGCTCGGTCGGATCAAGCGGAAGCTGTGGCTGCAGCGGCGGTTGTCGGGCAAATGTATCGTGGTACTGCTCCCGGCAGATCACCATCATCCGGTCCGATGAGCCCTGGGTTCAGCCCCACAATGGGTCCTAACTCGCGCCAGAGTCCGTTTGTGCCAGGGTCTGGGACCAACAGCACTACTGGTGGTCGCGTGGTGTCAATGTCAAGTCTCAGCGGCGATCGCGGCTTGAGCAGCGCCGGAAGCGTTGGGAGCGACCGCAGTGGTGAGGTCGGGTCCACCGAAGGAACAAATAGTTCTCCCCGTCAAGGGGCTGGTATGAACAATTATACCGGCGCAGTCATGACCCAGAACAAACTCCGGCCCCTACGACTCGTTCAGGAAAATAAAGAGATGGAGAGCGGTGACCAGGGAGGTTCTAGGACGTCCGAGGAAGACGACACTGCTAGAAAGAAGGCTAACCGGGGCAGCTGGATACCCTGGTTTAACCGTTCCAAGGAGGAAGAGGCCGCCCTGAAGAATCTTGCCCAACAATGAAGAAAATGTTGAAATTCTGGTATATTATTGGCCTACGGATATATATACACGAATCTCCTTTTTCTTTAATTTTTTTATTTTCTTTAAAGGTCGACTTTCTCGGTCGAGCGATCATTACGAGATCTACGTGTTTTTGGGGCTGATGGATGGTCTGCCGATATGAATGCTACTTTTCATGAAATCTGGATATTTATGTCTCGACGGAGGAGTTTGGGAGATTCAATGTTGCCCATAAGGCGGATTTTGTTTGTTTGGAATATTCCCATTTTCTCCCTTAAATACCCCCAGACCTGTTTATTTTCCCTTTTGTACCCCCATCCTCTCAAGGCGCCAGTTTGCCTCTTCGATGACTATATCGATTCTTCATGTGACCATCGTGATGTTACTCCCGAGTCTGCAGATATCCGGACATGCAAACAGAACGTTGGGCATGATGTCGGCCTCCTTCGTGGGTTTTTTCCCTTTTTTCACGACTTCCCTTCTCGCCTTACACTTCTTTCTATAGTACCTGTACTTGTTCTAGTGATTCTTCAGCCATTCTTCTTTAGAGCTGTGGTAATCGGTGACGTGTTAATGTTTTTATGAGCAGTTGCACCCCTTGTTGTTTGTTTGCTTTTCTTCTCAGAAACATATTTAACTTATTGGAAGTAATTTATTTTATCGAACTATTGACCCCGTTTGTGAGGTTCAATATTTTTCTCCTCTTTCGTTTCTTAAATCGCATCTCCCCCATTCCTCTGGCATCTTTCCCCTCGGCAGATATGTACCACGCTTCTCTTTGGGCGAATGATCGTGGGTTTGATGGGCTTGCGGGCTACAGTCCTACATTCACCCCGTACGATCGATGTCCCAGCTATACTGCGCATAGCAGGCCGGTATTTGGAAACTGGGATTTACCACACCATGTTCCGCGAAACCCCAATTGGTATCAGGCCCCGAGGCCCGCGTATGAAAGCGGCTGGGGCTATAGGGATAACCGCGGGCATGGCTTTCGGCCGCATCCCAATATATACGCTAATACCAGAGATTACTTAAATACGCAGGTAAATAACCTGCTCCCGGAGCAGTGGTTGTACGGAGACGTACATCTTCCTTCTAGATCGCCTTATTCAACTTACCCTGAGCACGACAGTGTAGAGGGATGCTTTCGTCCTGCCGTGCATAATTCTACAGAGCGAGCACGTCCGAATGCTTCGGCGGCGACACCAACTCTCTCTTACCTTGCGGATAGCGAGTCGGCGTCGCCCGTGCAACTGGAATCCGTATCTACACCCTTTACCGAAACCGCACCGGAAGAAGATTGCAATCAGGAACAAGCGAACGTCGCACGAGGCTCATTTATCGACAACCGGCACGGAAACCCCAGAATTCCTACAGCTATGAATCCGTCCCTAAGTAGGCAGACGGGGCTGCAAAAATGTATTCAGGAATTAAAAAGAGAAAGGCTACATCTACGGCGCGAACGACGATCCTTTCACCAACTGAATTCTCAATTGCGGTCAATTATGTCCTCGCTCAGGCCGGCGGTCAATCGGCAGCGTGGCGATGGATGCCGGTGTCGAACGGATAGGAACAAGGGGATGAATGCTCATCACGGCAGACGGGAGAGAACGCAATCCGGTCAGCAAAGCGATTACAGAGCCAATAGTCACGAAGAAAATGCATCTATGGACGAATCACCGGCTACTCGGAGAGTCGGAGGCGAGGAGAATCCCGCCCTTGGTCGATATAATGCCGCCTGGGATGCACTGAGGACGGCCGATGAGGGTGCCCTTCTTGATGCGGGGAGGCGTCTTGAGATCCCATGGCCAACCAAAGATCTTCAATACGCCGGCCTCGGACATGATAGTTTCTACGATGAGCACCACAACCACATTAATCATAATCTCCCGGAAGAGATCATGCACAACTCCTTTCAGCTACAGAAATGGAGGGCATTCTGCTTCTTCGTTGAAGCATTCGGCTTCAGGGCGTACTATGCGTTCGAACCGGTGATTGAAAGTCCTAGTCTAGGGAGTTGTCATGGACGAAGAAGAAAAAGACACCTTGAGGAAGACCAAATGCGACTAGTTTTCAAGATTGATCTCACGGGAAATACATGTAGCATGTCAAGGTGCAGACGACGGCTACAAGCATTGAAAGCTCAAATGCAGCAAGAGAAGTTGCGATGGCATCCGGATCGGTGGAGGTTATCGATGAGATGGGCCGTTGGCATGCTAGCAGATGAGAAGGAGAAGGAGGAGAGCGCGAAAGCTGTTTGGGGAGCGATTGTTGAGATTTCCCAGGCTTGTGATGCTTGCTTAAGGGAGTAAAACTTACTCTTTCTTATGCCTTAGATTAGTTATTTACGATATCAATGATGATTCAATTGCATGAGCGTCAAGAAGCAATCGTATCAAATATTTCTTCTCATTAAAGGATGTTTCAACTCCATAGCTATTGCAAGGATCTCTTGGTCTCTCACTTAGCAGTCGGTCTAAGCCGTTGGTGTGAGACGATCGTGAATCTGAAACGTGAACATCAGAATCCTTCCTCTCTCTCTTTTCATACCTACACAGAACTCATCTCCAACAAGATACCATGGCATCACCAGATAGAAGATCGAATCTTTCTCTCGTTGTTGAAGTTAACCAAGACAGATATCTCGTATTTTCTTCAGAATGGAAACCTGTGTGTGGTGGATCATCAACCTCTCTCTTTCTCTCTCCACAGTACTCCGTATATGCTTCCAATTGGAAATCCCTCACCACGATCCAAAAAATCATTCTTGAGCATTCCAAGTGCCTTCTAAGTACCGTCTTTATGGCGGAGACAAGCAATCGGATCCTCTTTCCAAAATCTTACTCGGTCTCACGGATCATGTCGATCATGAGACCGGTGATGTTGATTTGTCGGGCGCAGTTTCTTCGGCGATTCTGATGCTCTTGTGCTCTACCTTCTCCGCTGTGGATTCTTACTCTTCTTCCTATTGACTCAAGCAGTGTCATATTCAAATTAAGGTTGTTCTAGTTGGCAGTTTCTCCGAGTTGGGTTGCCGTATCCTCACTGCCGAAGCCTTGACGGTCCGATATAGACTGCCAACATATCAACACACCGGGACTTCAGAATGAGGAAATTGGGGCCTCCATCACCCCCACAGCAGTTCACAGTTTCCCTCCAACCTTCAGTGATCAAAAAGATGTCTGCTCCGTATCATGGCACTCTTTTGCGGAGCCAAGGAAAAGCGGAGGGCCCATGGGGAGAGGTGCTGTGTATTATTTGCCACGGAGAAGCTGGGACACGGGCTCTTTTATTCGGACCGGTACCCCTTGTTTTCTTTTCCCTTATTTTTCTCCTTTCATTTTTTTTCTCTTCAATTTCTAGCTCTTGCCTGGATCCATCGTTTTACCACGCAAAATAAGTCTGATTTGTACATTCATGTCCTCACAGGAATAGCCCGAAACTTGATAAGGAGTCTTGTTTCCCCAGCTTGATACACCCTAACCCGACGAGACTCAACGGTGCAAGCATGGACGACAAATTTGATGAGACCATCAAAGAAGAGTTTGCGGATTTTTCCCCAGCAGAGCTCGAACGCCAGGTCGAGTTGCGAGACCAGCGGTCCCGTGACGACCTCGAACATGAATCGATGTACGACAAGCTAGTCTCTGCGCAACTTCCTCTGCGCGTCAAGAGCACACGAACGCTGGTCATCACTCTGGGCGTTTTCGCCGCGTTTAGCGGTATGCTTAGCGGCTTGGATCAATCCGTTATATCAGGGGCTTTGCCTGGTATCAAGCAGCATTTCATTGCGTCGGGCGATTGGGCAAATATGGACGATCCGAAGCTGACCAACGACATCTCTCTAATCTCGTCGTTGATGCCTCTGGGAGCTATGGCTGGCTCGTTGATCATGACTCCCCTCAACTACTGGTTTGGCCGCCGGAATTCGATCATCATTTCGTGCTTGTGGTATACCCTAGGCGGTGGTCTTTGCGCTGGAGCACGGAGCGTGCCGATGTTATTTGCGGGCCGCTTTATTCTCGGCGTGGGGGTTGGTATTGAAGGTGGTTGTGTCGGTATCTATATATCCGAGTGTGTTCCGCCGGAGGTTCGAGGCAATTTGGTGTCAATCTACCAGTTGATGATCGCATTCGGGGAGGTTATCGGTTATGCCGCTGGTGGGGTGTTCTTCGATGTCAAATCGGGCAGCTGGCGGTGGATGCTGGGTTCATCTCTCCTGTTCTCCACTATCTTACTGGTTGGCATGTGCTTTCTCCCGGAGTCACCAAGGTGGCTCGTCTCGAAGTCCAAGAAAGGTCGCGCGTGGAAAGTATGGAAGTCGCTACGCGACATGACTGAAGTAAAGAACTTCACCGAGTTCGTTGTGATGGAGAAGACGGTGAAGGAAGAGATTGATCGGGCGGCTGCTGAGAACTGGTACACACGCTACATGGAGATTTTTATGTACCCGCGCAATCGCAGGGCTCTCGTTTATGCCTCTGCGATGATCTTCTTCGGCCAGATGACCGGTATCAACGCCATTATGTACAACATGTCAAATCTGATGGCCAAAATGAACTTCGACGACCGTCAGTCCGTCCTCATGTCGATGGTTGGTGGCGGCGCCTTGTTTCTAGGGACTATTCCTGCAGTGTTTACGATGGACAGATTTGGTCGTCGGGTCTGGGCACAAAACATCCTTATGTTCATCGCTGGACTAATCCTTGTTGGCGTCGGTTACTTGTACACGGACAAGTCCATGGAATACTTCGACGCCCATAAGACAACGGCGCTTGGCCTTTTCTTCTCCGGCTTGGTTCTTTACATGGGTTTCTTCGGGGCATACTCCTGTCTGACGTGGGTCGTTCCTGCGGAGAGCTTCGATTTCCGTACTCGCAGCCAGGGTATGGCCATCTGCTCAACATTCCTCTATCTCTGGTCGTTCATCGTCACCTTCAACTTCGAGGGGATGCAAGAAGCGATGACCTACACAGGCCTAACGATCGGCTTTTTCGGCGGCCTAGCTGTTATTGGTTTTTTCTACCAACTGTTCTTCATGCCCGAGACCAAGGACAAGACCCTGGAGGAGATTGATGAGCTGTTCCTGATGCCTACGAGGAAGCTTGTTGGTATCAACTCAAGCAATCTTTACAAACGTTGGTGTCGGTTATTCGGGAAAGCGCTCCCTGCCGAGAATCACTTTAACGATAACGTCTCTGTCGACTCAGTCCAATAGAGCAATGAATAGGCTTTATCAAAATTACCCTCAAGCTTCGGATATTCACCAATTCAATCTCGCCCTGAAAATATCTTAGATCAATATATATTATGGCTAGCTTCAATTCTCTAATACATTCCAAAAAGAAAAAATATATATTTACACATATACATTGTAACGCAGACCTACATTTCTTCTTTGAGGAAACCACGCGTAATTCTTAGATGAACAGGACAGAGTGTGCTATGTGATATAGTAATTCATACCTCGTAGCTGGCGGTTATGATAGTTGTTTGGAGAGATAGGGCTTGTAGATGGAACAAAGTTAAGCCGAACTTCTAGTCTTGGCATGATCATTCGTTTTGAAGCTCGTTGGAAGCCACGATTATCACAAAAAAGATACAAGACAAGTGAGTTGGATATACAAGAGAATCGAATCTAACATTGACGGATTGACACAAGTCTGCTTTGCTTCCTGTTAATCTCTCCCCCTTTCTTTTCCTATCTCTTGCAATAAAAAAGCATCAATTTCCGTCAAGATGCCGGCCCCGCTATCTCTCTTCTCGGTCAATGCCATTCTGGTCATGTCTACGGACGACTCGTCGCGGATATACGCAAAATACTACGCTCCACCCCATCCGCCAGCCGGTACTCCTGCTGGGTCGACCGACTACCCTGGCGCAAACCCTTATCCGAGCGTGAAGGAACAAAAGGCATTTGAAAAGGGGCTTCTGGAGAAGACGGTGAAGCAAACCAGCGACGTCATCCTCTACGATAACCGGGTGGTGGTGTTCAAGATGGAGAGCGATGTGATGCTGTATGTTGTCGGAGGAGCGGAGGAGAATGAAATTCTGCTCTACAACGTCGTGCTGTCATTGAGGGATACCTTGAGTATACTTTTCAAGTGAGTCCCATTGTGCGCTTGAAAACCAATTGGCTTCGACGTGCTCACCACCATCTTCTTCTTTAGGGGCGCAACTGATAAGCGCACCATTATCGAAAACTACGATCTGGTCACCCTGGCGATTGATGAGATTATTGATGACGGAATTATCCTTGAAACGGACCCGGTCCTTATTGCCTCCCGAGTCAGCCGCGCTCCCGTGCAGGACGTGCAGAATATGAAGGGAATCGATCTGTCGGAGCAAGGGTTGCTCAACGCCTGGGAGTTCGGAAAGAGACGTCTCGCTGAAGGTTTACGGCAAGGATTGTAGGATGGACGACTATGATTGAATGTTTGCCATGTTTCTTTCCTTACCTTTTATTTTCTGGGTTTATACTGGGCATGGCGTGATGGTTTTATGACATGCTTCATTATCTGTTCAAAGATTCCACTGATTCTCTTTTCCTCTCCTACGCCTTCTTATTTTTTCTTTCTGCAAAATATCAGTTTAGAGAAAAGCATGCTATCCGTGAATCGACTGGCTACATGCCATGTGGACATATACTAGTTACTACGTTTGCGGGTAGAGGGCCCATCGATACAAGAGCTAGCCAATCAGTCTTAATCAGCTCTTTGAAGAGGTCTCTCCGCCATTGAGATCTTCGCCTTGTTGAAATTATCAAGAAATCCAACTCGATTATAGATCCCACGGTTCGGCGAGATAAAATCGGGACGATATATAGATGGGGTCCCATGTTGGGCTTACAGACTATGAGCAGCGGAACCATCTCGGTCTATGGAATATCTCTTGTTCTCAGGGACGAGATGCCCGTTACCCGGAATTCCATGGTGTGCATCCAATCCGGGTTTTCAATACATTGTCAGGGACTCAAATCTAAGGATACCGGTATCACTTTGAGTAGTATAAGGTCGAGCATAGGAGAGACTGGCAGGCCCGAAAGACCAGACCAAAAGTCGCTCTTAAACTGTAATCCGCGGCATACCGATGAGTCTGCCGGAGCAGGATTCAGTAGTACGTCGCCCCGAGGTTACTTAAATCAGTGGTTATCCACGTCGTTGTTTTGTTTTGCTGACGATATACGATTATATATTTCCTACATGATGTATAGAAACAGCGAAATTGAATAGGAAATCCCCATGGTAAACGCAGATTTAAAACATTGATCACATAATATTCTTACATACGACATCCAACTTCATTCATAAGCTCCATCAGAATCCGCTGTCGATCGCCAGCATCCCCTGTTTCATCCTGCCAGTAGAACAACATCTCTATGACACTTGTGACCGCCTCCGCCCAGCCAAGCGGAAGAAGGTCCTCTGTTTCCGGGCAGCAACGTGCAGCCAGGAGCACAAGCGCACTTCGCGTGCATGAGCGCAACATCAACCAAACACCATGATGCCGATGCTTAAACCCAGCTCGATTCTTGTGGATCCGGTCCGCAGACATTTGCAGGCCTTTGCGAGCGAACTCGTCAACAACACCCATGTCTCGCCGTTGGTGGTTGATCACTTCCAGCATAAACGGGAAATAGATACTCTCGTAGCAGTCTAGTAAGTGGCCACGGAGAACAAATTTTAGGACATCGTCGTCATCCTCGGGAGTGTCAAGTGAGAATATCCGCGGCAAAGATGCGACCCTATATGGATGACTTAGTACGTAAAAAGCAAAAGAGTTAGATGTTATAAGTGTAGCATACCACTTAGCGGCTTGATTTTCAAATTCTACCGAGGAGTCGACCATTTGATGAATGTGAGGGAACGCTCCGTCGGTCTGGTTTTCGAAGAAGTACCGCAGGATTCGTAATGAAAGCCTCCTCACAGAAATTTCCGCGAGATAAAAGTACCATACTCGCGAACCATTATCGTCTAGTTGCCCTGTTGGCGGCGAGGGAAAAAAGTTGGGATATGTGACATCCTGCAGGCTGAAACTAGGTAGACCTAGCTCCATGCGAAGTTCTCTAGAAGTCGAAGCGGTGTCAGTAAAGTGTGAAAGTCGGAAGTATATTGCGTTTAAATCACTAACAGTTCCGATTTGAGGCTGGCCCAATACGTGCTTTCCACTGAAGCACGCTCGTTTCTCAAAGAATCATCAATATCTGGGTCACGCTCCCATGGCGTCCATGAAAAGTCGAATGATTGCGAAATTGCTGCGGCCTGTACAAAGGACCTCCAAGCCCTCATCGGCTGAAAGATGGTCATCAGGTATACGCCGGAATAAAAAAAGCATTGTGCTTCGAGTACTCCATGTGAATGTTGGAGGACTCCTAGCCGCATCTGGGCAGCCTCAAAATACTCCTGTGCAACGCGGAAACTTGTGGAAAGTCTCGCCACCATCGAACTGTTCCCATGGGCGTCTTGGAAAGCCTCGGAAATGGATCCCAATGAACAAATGAGTAGCTAAGTCACACTCTGTTAGCGGTTATCTTTATCGGGGTTTCACGGAGAAATGTTTCGAGGGCAAAAAACACTCACTACGAGGCATGATGGAGCGTCCCAACGGAGGCCATGTAGACAGACTTGGTGCAAATAATCAAGAACGGTGGTGGTGTTTAAAATCGGATTAGCTATGTGAACTCTTTCTAGGAAATTGTGCAGCAGTCTGATGCAAGCACTCAGGTCGAGGTTAAGGCTTTGGGGATGAGGTTCGCCAGAAGTCGATGACTCCGATCCACGATATACCGAGCTCTCAAGCAGAGCTTTTAGATTCGTCCGTGCCTCAAACTTGCCTCTGAAGGGACTCCACGTTAAGATGCTTTCGATCGTTATTCGGCTCAAGGGCGGGTTCGGTGATAAAGTCGATATCGATCCCGAGTTGCTGGCCGGAGAGGTTTTTTCCACGGGAACGTCTCGGGAGTCATCATCGGATTTCGGGCGGTTTAGCAATGTTTCAATCCGGTCAAGTCGCTCAAGGATCGCTAAGCTCGCAGGGTCGAAGCTTCACATATTAATCAGCGCAAGGAGCAGAGGCGTGGGTAAAGGAAGGGAATTCTCATACGATGAGTGGTCAATGGGGTTCGTGATGCATTTGGCTCCTACTCTCTCGCAGAACGAACATGCAGGTTTCTTGTTATCACACTTGGTCCTTCTTGCACGGCAAACCTGGCAGGCTCGAACCGCCCTCCTACGGGGGTAGCCTCCAGCGCCTCTAGAATTTATTTTTTTCGGATCTGGTGGTGCTGAGGTCGGCCCTTCTGGAAGGGGTAACTTGAAAGCACCATTCTCAGCATCAGGGGAAGAGTTCGACCAGTAGGCCCCTCCCTGAGGCTCGACTGGAGAGGCACTCATTGAGCAAGATGTAGCGTGGGGTATAATCAATCAGACAAATCAATCGTACAAAGCCATGATCGTGGGACTGGTCGCGGAATGTCGCGTTTCTCAACTGTCCAGCTGGCTAGAAGCAGGGGACTGTACAAGCTTTAAATCAGTCTGATGTTGCTGTCGTGGTGGGCCCTTTCCCCGCTACCCCATGCCTAATCACGCCAAGAGATTAGTGAGTTGCAGGGGATGTCAGACGCTGAAACTCTAGCCTGTCAAGCTAACTGGACACCCCGCATTCCCTTAGCGGTTTAGGTGCCGGGAAGTTCACTCACCGGTCGACATGCTTGTCTTCGGAACGGCTCGGTATCCAGGGTCCAATGCCAAATTTGAACATTGTTGCCAGTCGCGAGGGAGGGAGAGAGAGAGGGGTAGGCATATCCCGGCAAAGGCACCTCGACAAAGGGCGATAAGCGAAGCGGGAGAACATTTCCAGAATCGGGGATTCGGGGTTCATAAACACCGTGGTAACCGATATGCCAGTTGTCAGTGCGGCGCGCTCTCGCTTTTCACATAGTGGGGATATGGAAGCATATTTGTAGCTTGGCATAAGCCGTCGTTTTCATAGATATGGTATCCTCCTTGATGCGTGTTTGAAATTTTTCATAGCGCAGTAAAATGGACTTAGGCTGTGTTCCTTCGCTATTTCGTGTCTCGTGCTGCGCAGTGAAATATAGCGCCGGGCGAAGAACATAGGGCTTGCTGGCGATGCGATCTGGAAGACCCAGTGGCAATCATGCGATGGTATCTTGGGAGGAGAGACGAAGACGACCATGTTGGTCGTCCGACTGACCCTGATGGTTTGGTTCTGGAGGCATGGGCTCAGGGCTTCATGGTGGGATCGCTGGTATTAATGGCTGCTATCACCATTGCCAACATGCGTGCGAAGGTTCTGTTGCATAAGCTGATTTTGGCTGAGGTACTTCTTCCTATGATCCCCCCTAATTCCCCCTCTGATTGAATATGAATATCAGCTGAACGTAGGTACTTATCTTCGCCAGCTCATCCTTGGTATGGGCCATGGGACGTTCATCTTCCCCCACGAACCGGTCTATGGATGGTATCTCTCGGCCACGGCCATCGGTCTCAATGTCTCTTGGAGTTTGCACAACGTTATTGCGTGGATGAAGAATCGCCCATTCCTCGGAAGGAAAACGAGTTTGTTTTATATCGGAACGGTTGCTCTTGCACAACCATATTATATTCTTGAGATATACGCGAATTTCGCCTATTTTAATAATATCAATAAGATATTTGAAAGAACCAGGCCGTGGGAGCCTCTTTTCCGGTGAGACTTCGTATGTCTTTTTTCTTTCCCTTTGACTTCTTTGAAAGAAAGAGAGCTGATTTCTTCCGTTTCGCTTCTGGTGCAGAGATCCCTGGTGGGTATACACGACCTGCAATTTGTTCTGGGTGATCAAAAGGGAGTATGGGTTTGGAGCAATTGAGTTGGTGCTTCAGAGCCCCAGGTTCGGCGTGATGCTTCTTTCAATGTGTCTCTCGATCGCTTTTATCGTTGTCGATATCCTGAGCGTGATCTCAGTGTTCCGCGAAGCCTTGCCGGTTGGGCTGAACCCGTTTTGGAAAGTAAGTGTGTCCTCAATTGCTTCTCCTTTTCTTTCCTTTTTCTCGCGCTCAAAGGCTAAAGATATTCTCCTGAAGATGTCGTTCGTATTCAAATGCCTCTGTGACACCGTAATCCTCGACGATTTCAAAACTGCTCTGGATCGGCTGCGGGATTACTGGTTGTCGAGGAACGGAGCCACTGAGCGACTTGATTCTCATGGTGGAAATTCACTACGGCACGATCGCAATATAACCCTACCTTCTACTAGTACTATGCCCAGACACCCGTCGAGCGCTGTAAAACAATTCAATGGTGATAATGTTTAAGTTGATAATTTGAATCTTTCCTGTTCTTTAATGTTCTCCTGTCTGAGATTGACCAGTAGGTATATAGTCCTGGTTGGAATAGGGGTTGGGCAATAATACTAGGGAAGCGGGTGTGAAATCTGTATAAAAAAAAGAATGACTACGAGAACTCAATAAAATTTCCGGAGGATAATTTAAGATACAACCGGCAGTTCAGTTTCCGGCAGAATCCTTATTAGCCGTTAGGGAAACCAGAGAACAATGCTGAGATGTTGTGAAGTGTGCAAATATTTTGATACCAGCTCAATTATTATTAACATTTATGTTTGTGAACTCGCCTAACAGAGACGGGAAAAGAAAAAGAAATAGTAAGATTAGACACTGTGGGGTTAGGGAATTAAAGAATTCGCACTTGGTCAGTTTCATAAGACTATACGGGCTTCTTGTTTGCTGAGGTCGACAAACTAGCCTCCAGCTTTGAAACATAGCTTTCTAGTGCGGCTTTCTGTGTTTCCGATTCTTCGTAGTCGTGTCGTTTATTATCCTGGACAGCGGGCCAATAATCCTTGCTCATTAGTGAATCTTCAGGGACGGTCAGGGTGATGGCCGAGATTGGCGGGGACTCTAATTCCAATACGTCCCCAGACAGTTCCAAAAGGACGGGAAACAGGTGTGACGGGGAACCTCGGATGTTGGATAGAGCATTCAGAATTCCCCAGAGGAGGTCATTCGGGTGAATGGTTGGAAAATCGATCGATGTAGGGCAAGAGGAACGGGCAAACCTGGCCACGTCCGCAACGTATGTACCGACATCGAATAGCTTTTGTTCCTATTCATACATTGTTAGCTTCCAGATTAGGACAAGAGAGAACACTTGTGTCGCACCATTGAGATTCCATGCGCATCGATAGAGGTCTGAGATACGGAAGAGAGAACTTCCATAATCGAATGGGCGGCTGATAAAGGAGCGTCGAAGGCTATTGACCCCCGATTCCCAAGAAGCTTATGCGGTGATCGAATCAGACCCAGCTTCCACATCACTCCTTGGAGCCATTGCTGCGTAATTAAAATATCGACTTGCTGAGTCTCCAGGACGCCTTCCAGCGATAACGGAGCGCTCAAGCTGTTCTGAATAAAGCTCGCCAAAGCGAATCCCGAAGGCTCGTCCTCACATCCAGAGCTGATAAAATCGTAGAGTTCGACCGGTAGTTTCTCAAATATATTGATCACGTTCAAGAATCCATATGCTAGAATCGGATCATCCGCGTCGATGACTTCTGGTTTGCGTATGGAGTTCCGTGACATGACTGGTTTAGACTGCTGCAGAGCATATGCCCTGGGAAGTCGAAGGTCAATAGATGTCGCGAGAAACTTTGGGAGTGGGTGGTCAAAAAATACCTTTCTGAAACAAAAATAAGCCAGAATATTCTCCGGCAGGTGTCAGCTACTCCTGAATCCATTTCCAAGTACGTGGATTCTCTGTTCAAACCCAGCGTATGCACCATGCAGACAGCCTGACAAAGGTAAAAGGAGGCATGGCAATGGTTTTCCAAGTTGCCGTATGCAGCAAACAAGTAAAAGGACGTTAACAAGCTGTCCACACTTGCATGTTCAATGTTGTTGTATTCATTCCGGGCTCTCACTGCCTCCGAGAGTAGAGCGTCGCCCGATATCGATGTTCCTTCTTCGGCGAAGCCAGGGCCATCCAACTTCAACTGGATATGTGTGATGGCGCATAACGCTGCTAAAAAAGCATACCGTTCGGGAGGCAAACTCTCGGGGTCGTTGCTGTCCCGAATCACGGTTTCGGGATGGAAGACGGGCATAATTGAGAATAGATATTTGAGGTGGACGCTGACATGAGCAAGGATTACTAGAGATGAAAGCCGCGGTGACGATGGCGCAAACTGTGTTCCCCCTCTGGGTACCTGGACGGGTTCCTCAGGGCTCGACACCGATGGGATTGGCGAGGAGGATGTGGCGGTTGACGGAGAGCATTCACGAGGGCTCTCTGAAAGAGAGGGTTGAAAGGTGTAAAAGGTACCTGAATCGGGAGAATCACGACCATCGTTATCGGACTTGGTCGAGGTGCGAGAAAAGCGTTTGTCCGGCTTGGGACCTTTCCTTTGCAGAACATGATTGTATGAGCACTGAAGAAGCGAAACCTTGCATGCGCCGCATGGATATAGTCGGTCACACTTCAGCTTCCGCCGTCGACAACAATCGCAGACCTGCATGGTAGAAAGACCGAAGTTGGAGGTACGAGTATCCATCTTGAAGACTGACAAGAAGTGTCTCTCTAGAGAATGGGTATACCATATGGTGGGGGTTCATTCTGAACGAGCGGCTTAAGTGGTGCAGCAGCATCTTGCTTGATATACGGTCCCTCAATGATCAAATGTCTCTCTCTCCCTCTCTCTCTCTCTCTCTTTTTCTCGCGTTAGCTACATGCCGATAAGCCCAAGCGGGCAGGGTCAGCGAAGATGATGAACATCTTTCTTTTTCTCGTTTTCCATTTGTAGTTACAACCCCTTTGACCCCCTTTTTGATACACCTCACATGGCTTGTCTCTCAGTTAGGGTTAAGTGCGGAACTTTAGAAGGATGATGGTGGAAGCTTCTAAACAGTAGCCCTTTTAGGGTTAGTCCCGATACGCGGAAGCTTAAATAGATGAAAATGCGGAGTTCGCTTCAACTTTTTGGTGGCAGAACGACGAGACGACGTTGAGGGATTAAAGCGGTTGAATGAAAGGATATACGAATTATGAAGAACTCTTAGCAACGGGGCGAGATGAAGGGCCTCACTGGTGCCACACGACTACTTGTCTAGCATGTTTCTGATCTTGGAACAACCCTTGGTGACAGCTGGGAAATAAGTCAGGAGAAGAGGTCAACCCAACCGCCTTCAACCTTCATATGTTTCCCCGCTCTCTTCTCTACTACCATCATATACAAAATGAGGAATGAGGGGCAGGGAAATGACAGGAGGGAAGCCAGCAACCTGGTCGTGGGGCGAGTTTCCGCGGGGCTGAGAGAGAGAGTGAAGATAGTGAGACGACTGGCAGTCTCCCATGTCCAAGCTTTCGACTGGGGTGCATCGTCCCGATAATCCGCGCTTCGTTTCTTGAAGACTGCGACTTTCATTTTGCAAAGAGAGTGTGTGCTCGACAGCCATAAAAGTGATGAGCGATTCAGGTACCGCATCATAGTTATATCGATGCCCTTGACAAGACGTCAGGATCTCTTTTGCCAGGGACTGATGAAGACTGACGAAATTTTTGCGCTGTTGTTTCACCCCAGCAGAAGACATGATGGACAGACATCAAGCTTTCCAAGGCTTTTTGGCCCCGTTTCTCTTTGGATACTAGTCTCCGTTTCCCCCGGATTAAGTGATTGAAGCGGAAGCACCGATTTCTTGAAGATGCGAGCAGGAATGTTCGTTCCTGGCATCGGGAGATCGGAAATAAGCCAGATCAGGAGATGCGATACCCCCTCGGCCGCAACCTGGTCTACAAGACGCAGGAACGAGAAGTTTCGTTGATACGGACAGGGCTATCAAGTCGACTCGGGCTTAAATAGAGTCAATTCGCCCACAATGGATTCCTCCAGAGAAGTTGAACTGATATCCGAGCAGCATCAGCCGTCAGAGACTCTAAACCTCGTCTTTTCTTCCTCAACAAACCCTTTCCAATCGTGTTGGCTTTATAGCAAAAATGATTTCCAAGCTTCTCCTCGTCCTCTCCATCGCATCCCACGTAACGGCGGAGGGAAAACGCGGCCTGACATATGAGGATTCTGCTCTTGCGAACCTCTTCAAGGACTCCGCAGAGGTGACATGGGGATACAATTGGGGATTCACCCCCAATGGCCTAGATAGCTCCCTCGAATACTCGCCGATGTTGTGGGGACTTCCTTCTGGACCGGACCCAGAATGGACAGCTGCTCTTGAGTCAAACGCGACCCTCCACGCTCTCAGTTTCAACGAGCCCGACCTCGGAGATCAAGCAAACATCAGCACCACCGATGCGGCGGAAGGACATCGCACCTTCCTGGAACCCTTTGCTGGTAAAGTGAAGCTTTCAACCCCTGCTGTGACCAACGGGCCTCCACCAGAGATGGGAATTGGTTGGATGAGGCAATTTTTGGAGGAATGCTCCGACTGCACTTTCGACTTTGCTGCGATCCATTGGTACTCCAACAACGATCCGGAGGGCTTCAAGTCTCATGTTCAGAGTTTCTATGAGGCCTTCGGTTTGCCAATTTGGGTTACCGAGTTCGCGGCCAGCGGGGACGAGAAGGAGCAAATTTCGTTTCTTCAGGAGGTGCTCCCTTGGCTTGACGCCCAAGACTACGTGGAGAGATATTCTTACTTCGGCGTTTTCCCTGGCTTTTTGGCAAACGAAAACGGTGACGGGCTTTCCGATCTTGGAGATGTGTATGCAACATATACCGGGTAGATAGACGACCGGGCTATTATGGCTGGTGATAACTATTTCTCTATATCCAGGGGCCATGGGATGTACGATCAGAATTGTAAATAAAGCAGTTACATTTAAAACGTGGTTATTAACTATGTGTTGAAAATATGAAGTGTTTTCTGGAGGCATAAACGAAGTAGATTGATTGAGGAAACTAGCTATGGCCGGTGACTATATTTATGTTTAAATAAACTAAGAAAATGATAGTAATCTTTTAGAACTGAATGAAAAGTTTCAGATTCTTACACTCTGTCGTTATATATTTGTCAAAAAGTCATGTGTTCATAAAATTCCCTTTCAAGCTTCGAATCTACCCCCAGTTCCGCAATAAGAAATGATGATAATCAATCTGTGAAACTTAAGTTGACCTATGTAAGCTATAGACCATTCCAATTCCTCGATTTATGCACCTTGAACCGTCCTGTGAAGCTGTTCTTGTCACCGGTGCCCACAACCATTCCACCGTAATCTCCTGCCTCACTCAGCCATGCCGCGTGTTGTTCGTCCCAGTAACTTGTTGCAAGAGTTTTAGGCACTATGATAGTTACTGGTTTCTTCTCACCCGGCTGCAACGTGATTTTCTGGAACCCCTTGAGCTCCTTCAACGGGCGGCCCACTCTTGACTTCTGAGGTGGGAGAACGTAAAACTGAATCACCTCTGCACCAGTGCGGGATCCAACATTCTCAACAGAGGCACTAGCAACGACGACTTCATCTTTTATTTCTGATCCCTCGTCGGATTGCGAAATTGCGACGTTAGAAAGCCTGAAGGATGTGTATGAGAGGCCATGTCCAAAGCGGAACAGGGGCGACACCTTGACCATGTCGTAGTAGCGATATCCGACGTAGACGTCCTCGCTATACAGCACTCTGCCTCCTTCTGACCTGAAACTCAGATATGTTGGGTTACTGTGGAGGTTCTCGGGGAAACTGAGAGGCAATTTGGCGGACTATCGTTAAAAGGTCAGAGAGACGAAGGTGAAAAGAAAAGGCCTGTAAAGCTGTAAATTTCACTTACTGGATTCACATCTCCGAACAAGACATCAGCTATGCCATTCCCCGTTTCGTTTCCTCCATACCAAGCTTGAAGCAATGCCTTTGACTGATGGGCCCACGGCATAGTGACAGGCGTCCCGCTCTGTACCACAATCACCGCGTTAGGCTGGGCCGCCAGAATGCTCTGTATAAGCTCATCGCTTCCCGGTGGGAGATCCATATGCGGACGGTCGAAGCCCTCACTCTCCCAGTCGCCGCTGAGGCCGACACAAACCACTACCTGATCCACCTGCGAAGCAAGCTCTACAGCATCTTTCACAGCTTGCTCAGGATCTATTCTCCGACAGCCACCCAGCCGCACACCGCCGGGCCCAAAAGAAACAACCCCGTGCAATTTCAGGTTCGATGTTGGTGCTGTTCCGTATTCGACAAAAATTCGATGAGCCTTTCCAGCCTCGAGATACTTGGAACCCCTTTCTTCTACAGTCCCAATTCCAAAAAACGAGGTTCCTTGACGTTGTTTCGATTTGTTATCCACGACAAGCTCTCCATCGACAAATAGTTCTCCTGTTCCGGCAACGGTCAAGCCAAAGTCATATACGCCACTCTCAGTAGGCTCTAAGATACCCTCAAGGGTGGCATAGTAACGATCACTTGTGACCCGTTCGTGGTAATAGTCCATCAAGAAGGCGCAGCTATTGGTCATGTGCAGCTCTTCGACTAGTTCGCGATCTTTACAGGACGCCGGTTCTGTATAGACGCGGAACTTGTATCCTGGTTCTCCGTTCTCCGTTTTCAGGTGTTCGCCAAGCAGAGGAAGCTCTTTGTGTCCGTACGCGCCCTGTGTAAAGAGAACTTCCCCTTTGCACTTTTCAGAAATTCCCTGCCGAGGAGTGACGGTATAGTATCCAGGCAAGGCAGCCGAACCGCCGCCACAGATGGTGGCGATATTTGAGTTGGGCCCGAGAACAAGAGTCTTCTTATTTGGGTCCAGAGGAAGAATGTTTTCGTCATTTTTAAGCAAGACAATAGATTCGGCGGCGGCTTTCCTAAGAAGCTGGCGGTCTTGTGGTCGATTTAGTTCAAGCACTGGGGCATGTTCAGGTACATTTGCTTTCGCGACATGTTTTATCATCTCGAGTACACGGCGTACCCTGTCATTGAGCGTGACTTCGAGAACCTTATTTGACGTAAGTGCGTGCATAAGGGCTGGACCGCGAAAGCGAGTCGGCCCAGGCATTTCGAGGTCAAGTCCAGCATTGACTGCTTCGCAAACGCTATAGGTGCCATACCTACTCATTGTTTTAGTATGGGTTATGGTATGCAATTGAAACTAATAAACATACCAGTCGCTCATGATGAGCCCGTCATACCCCCATTCTTTTCGGACGATATCCCGAAGCAACGGAGAGCTCTCACTCGCGTGGCAGCCGTTGACTTTGTTGTACGAGGTCATCAAGGCGCCAGGATTGGAATCTTTGACCGCAATTTGGAAAGGTAGGAGGTAGATTTCCCGCAAGGCTCTCTCTGTTATAATAGCGTTGACGGCAACCCGCTCATGCTCCTGGTCATTACAGACCAAATGTTTCGGTGTGGGAATTGTATTCGTGCTTTTAACTCCCGTACAGTAACTCGCAGCTAAGCTACCAGAGAGCACAGGGTCTTCTGAGAACGACTCAAAGCCACGACCACCCAGAGGGCCTCTTTGGGTATTGATGGTTGGACCAAGCAAAACATGTGCACCTTTTGCTTTGCATTCATCGCCTAGGAGCGTGCCTAGAGCCACCAGAAGCTCGGTGTCAAAGGTTGCACCTAGTGCAGTTGCACAAGGCAGACAAGCCGCCGGAACTCCATTGAAGTAACGAGTGCCGCGCACGCCATTTGGCCCGTCTGACATGCGAATGGAGGGCACGCCTAACCGAGGAATCGCAGCGGTATGCCAGCCGTCGATGCCTAGTTGGATTATAGGACGTTAGCATTCCATACCCGATTCAATAAGTGAAAATAATATGACAAGACACCAACCAGAAAGGAGCGCGACCTTCTCGGGCATTGAAAGTTCGGAGAGGACATGGTCCACGTCAATATCAGCCATTTTGATATCCAGAATCTCTGTTGAAGCACTAAAACACCGAGAGGCAGTTTCTTGTTGGAGTTGAACAGGAAGAGGTAAACAATGAGAGTTTGTGGAGAGCAAAATAGAACGTCCTTGAAGTCTTATAAGTTCTATTATACCAACTCAAAGGATAAACAAACGTGTCTTCCTGCTCCCATAACGGCTTTCGTCTTTCGAGCGAAGGGGAGGCAATTGGCCGTGGATCTCCATCCATCGCTCTGCCTTATCCACCTCGATCATCTGAGAGCCGAAACAGGGTAGCATCTTGTAGCTAACGGCTTCTGAAGCTGTTTGAGAAGGTGGGTTTGTGCGTGGATCAAGCTCCAAGCGCATATTCTGAGACTTGGAGGTTGTTGGTTCGCGCGGAGTGTCGGTCGTCGTTCCCTGTTCGTGACCGAGATCGATGGTTACATTTTTTCGGTAAGTAAGCGAGGTGTTCATGCTATTAATATTTTTATATAGAATAACGGTCCGGACGCGGGGAGATAAAAGAGCTCTAGATCGAGACGAGACACCCCATGTTTCACAAGAAATGCAAGGCAAGGTAAGAAGTGAAGCGACGACATAGACTATGGTTGCGAGAAGGCATCGATTGCTTGACATCGGTGAACCCCTCGAATTCCCCCAAGCATCTTCGGCAGTAGAACGAGTATGCATGAGCTTTACTTCCTATACCTTGGTGAGCTTTTGAATCGTTTCATTTTCAACCTCTGATTGTTATCTACCTACTACTTAATCTATCTGCCCAATTTCAGTTGAAGTTCTGCAATTTAATTATTCGATGGCGCTGGTATGTATCATATACCTCAGTGATATGATGTACTTCAGATCGATATTCTGATATTTTACCAGGCGCACACTCATCGAAATGTTGTAAACGAATCACTGTAGACCATTGTGGAAAGTTTTCAAGATTCATTGATAAGGGTGTTTTTATATTCATCATCCTCGCGACCATCGTCCAGAACACACCATCGTTCGGAGCCGTACAGAAAGTATATATTACATAGATTAACAAAGTCGGGCAGAACTAACCCGAGTATGAAAACAAATAGGGATGGAGATGAACGATAGGAGCAGAAGGAAGGCCTGATTCTAAACCAAGGCGTCGTTCCCCTTTCTTTCCACCGACAAATTAGATGTGCTTCCAGGCGCTTAGGGCCGCCCCGTCTCATGTTCGATTGAATATTGACCCATTTTCCGGGGACTCACGCGATTGGAGAACATGACATCGATCTCCTCGAATGTCCGGCCTTTCAGATCAGGGATGTAGAAGAAACAAACGATCGTCGCGAGAACGCCAAGTCCGCCAAAGATGAAACCAACTTTGCCCTTCAGATCTCCTTCGTCAGGATTAACCATGTAGGGAACAGCGATATTCATCACGATACCAAACACGGACTGTGTTGCAGTTGCTAAAGCAGCTGTCTTAGCGCGTAGGGTGATGGTGGACGTCTCTCCGAGTAAAACAAACGCCACCGCTCCGATCGAAACTTGATAGAAGAAGGCCCATATCACAGTGAGGGCGGCCTGAGCCCAGCTAGAAGCGCTGGTGTTGACAAAACTCAAGATACCTATGAGAAGATTAATCGTCGAAAGCATAGCCATTCCGCAAAGGAATATACGTCTGCGTCCGATGCGATTGATAATAAACCAAGACATCACCGTCCCGACGACTCCGCATGCAGTGACACCAACCCCAAGATTAAACGAATTGGCGTCGTCAAGGCCCGCAAGCTGAAAGAAGTACGTGGAGAATCCGAGGACGAAAATGATACCAACCAAATGCTGGCTAAGAAAAGCTCCGCACGAGATCATGGTTCGGACCAAATTCGTACCTTGAACGCAGTCGATCCATTTTGACTCTTGGGCCGCAACATCCATGGCAACAGTCATCTGAATGGCCTCGAGCTTGGTCTCGATGTGAGCATCTTTGCCATACAATCGCTGGAGCGCGTCACGGGCACCCGGGATGTTTTGCTTTCGGACGAAGTACCATGGAGATTCGACAGAGAAGGGAAGGCCGATCGCCAGGAACGCTAGAAGGTTGACTCGATTAGCAACCCACTTGAAATGTCCTTGATGAGTTTGGGACTTAACCGAACTCACCGATGAAGAAAAACTGAATAGCAAACGGTCCGCGGTAGGCCCAGTGATCCTCTCGGTCACCAAACCCTTTGATGGCTGCATTCGACAGCAATTGCCCCATAACGATGCCCAGGTTGATACCTGCCGTGGTGATACCTCGAAGAACGACAGGGGAAACCTTCAAAGGCCTCGTCAGTCCATAGAATTTCAATGATGAACGATAACATGGAAATGCATACTTCGGAGGAATACAATGGGCCAATGGTGAGATAGAAACCCAGTCCAACACCCAAAATCAGTTTGCTGATCAGGAATGACACTCTGGCGGTGGAGAAGATTTCGCCAAATACTCCACCACAACTGATCAGGACACCCACAGCCAGACCTGCCCGCCGACCAATGCGGTCGACCGCTACGCTACAAAGAAAGCCGCCAAAAAACTGGCCGACAGATGAGATCATGTTGAAAGCACTTAGCCAATCCGCCGGAATCGTGGGCTGCCCTTCATACATGTAGCCAAAGTCCCGCCGGAAGGCAGGCACAGATAGGATGGCTCCATTGACTTGAGCATCGAAACCCCTATCAACCCATAAATGTCAGCGGTTTGAACGTAAATATCTACCACAGTGGATCAGAATCGGGGATAATCATTACCATCCGATGGCGCTGACGCTGAAGAAAAAGGCCCACCAAACCAAAGCGGGGTGGTTACGGGCAACCATGCGAACCGTCTGTCGGTGTTCAAAGACATTGTCGTTTATCACGGCAGACTTGGCATCGGGTGGTCTGTCTCCATCATGGGAAGTCGTAGCTTCCACCTTGAGTTCATTGGCCATTGCGGAACGGTTATTTCAGTGACTCGAAAGGCTGCGAAGATACAATTCCCTGAAATGAGAAGGAAAATATAGGAGACAATAGTTATAAAGCGCCGTCAGTCGTTCCTATGGAGTAGAGACAGACCGAACAGCCTCATACTTATACAAGATTCCGCTATATTAAACGGAAACTATTTCTCACCACACGGCCGTTGTCTAGAACGTATGGGAACCTCGGGCGAAGTTCTGACAGCGGTTTATCGATAGCAAGAGAATCGCTATTCCTGACGTCGATAATAATATCTCAGGAGCGCTAGGTCCTCGAGCGGGAAGGAGGGGCTCCGGGAAGCGTATACTTCCCAAACCGCGAACAACATTTTAGTTCGGGCACCAGGTTTCAGGGTCAGAGGTCTCTGGCAACGGCCGAGTCGCGATCGAGGATCGAGGGTTGGCATCTGCACCCTGGTCGGATGAGGTCCTCAAAAAAGACAGGGGTGTGAGGTGGGGAGTTGGATCCTGTGATGGGTGGTTACCCACATCACAATCTGTCCGAAACGGTTTTGTTCCCCAGATTATCCTTCAATTTGTGGTGCTGCTTATCTTGCCACCCAACCCCTCCAGAGTGCCAAAGACCAGCGGATTCCACAAACAGCACGCTATGACAGACGAACCGCATGCATAAAAACAATCCACACCCATGCTTAGTTTAAACATGGCCCCCAGGGTTTGCAGGCATCGCTTGGAAAAAGACAAGTTCGCGGAGTCTCGGCGATCGGGGGCGCGACAGCGGTTCGCGTCCTCATCACACGCGTTTCCGTGCGGGGTTCTGGTTGAAGAGGTTCAACCCTCATTTTTTCATGGGGTGGGAGTATATGTGACAGCCCTTCAAGAGCAAGACTTGGCCGAGTTGAAGTTGACTGTCCACAAGCTCCGTCTTTCCCCAGATTCTTTTCCGCAACCCGCATTGGATACCAGTTTAGCGGTAAGCCACACATGGGCAAAAGACGACTCGGCATAATTGCTATTGGATAGGATGGTTCAACTTTGTTTCTTACCGGAGAGCCTGGCGGCTGAGGGAGAATAGAGTCCATGTTCGTTTCGTCCTCCGACACAGCCAAGGTCTCAAGATCCATGAGGGTCTGCCCATCGCTCACCCGAACACCGTCGCTTTTCTTTCGTTAACCACATGACGTTCTAATCAGTCTTTATCATCATTTCAAGACTGAGAAGTGTAAGTCACTCTTCTCTCGATCTTTCATCTGCCTCGGTTCGAAGCACGACAGGTACCCGGGAATATTCTGGAACAACCTTAATCCTTGAGTTACCAAAAACGGTTTATGGAAACAACCAATAAAATCATCAGAACATGCATAAACCCCACAAACTTAAATATATTAATAGCAAGGACTCTCGACTAGCCTGATATGGACTAGTTTAGTTCAACGCTGGTCACACATGGTTGGGGAAGGAAACTAACCCAATTCAGGAAAGCGCGAACTTGAAAACACAGACGACGTTCGGAAAGACACACAGACAACACACAGACAAAGACACACAGACATCCGGATAGATCGAAGATGCTTGGGATAGTGTCCCCGACCCCGAGAGGAGGAAACAATACCCATCATGGGCGTCATGCACATACGAGAACATCGCTTCGGGTTTCGCGGATTGTCGGACCCACCTCCTGCTCGCCTCCAGCTTCCTCTGCTCGTGACACGTGCTGGGAAATGAAGGAGGAATCGAGAAGGATCCTGACTCGCGTCTGTTTCGCGTTCCTGAAGCGGACTTTGTTCCTGCACAAAATGATGTCGATCTCCTGCAGGTACCCCGGAGCTCATTCCAGATCAGTGATATGTTCTCTGCCAAGAGTCCTGAAGAATCTCTTGCTCTTCGGAACGAGGGAGTCTATCCTGACATCACTTGCCGACGGGGCTTAAGCGCCAGGAATGTCGTTTAATTTATTTGTATGCAGGGCTCGGACAGAGAGGAGGCGTGAGATTATTCGGTTTACCGACCTTGGTGAAGCACGACTAAATTCAATCAACAATTAACATCTCCTGAGTGGACACGATGAAGATGGTGTTGCCAAAGGCCTCTCATTTCGCGGACTGTCGGGGCAGACGACGCGACGGCAGACGACCTATCCCTTTCTCCCAGCCAAAATTCTTCAACGATAGCTCCATCGTTCTGCGCTTGGCGGGGAGGTATGAGATCGCACTCCGTGCCTTGCTGATGCAGGGACACTATCCAAGAGATCGCGGGTCTATTTGTCCGATATTGCTAGCAGTCTCTCGTTTTTCGTGAATTGGCAGAAGACGAGACGAGATGCTGGCATGACTTGCCTCTCTTCGTTGATTCAAGATATATACATATAAATACCGCCGCAATGGAGCTGCTCTCGATTTTTCAATTTCCTCAAACAGACTATCCATCAATTCTTGTGACGGAGAAGTCTTTTTGTCAGGATGCGATTTACCTCTATGCTGCCGGTGGCACTTGCCACTGGAGCCCTGTCGAATAGCCTGGTCATCCCTCAAGTCAAGGCAGCAGTAGACCAAGCCCTCGAGGCGTATAGCAATTATGCCGCCTACACTGGTCCAACCAACGATCCGCCGGACTCGGGTCTCAACACGTTGGATCGCCGGCAAAATGGATCTGGCTCTTACTGGCTGGAGGCTATCGAGCATCAAGGGGTAGCTCCCTTTGCTGCTGACGGTTACAAGGTTTTCCGCAACGTGAAAGATTTTGGTGCCACAGGTAAGTAGATCAAGAGGTTCTCTCGTTCAGCGCCATGCATCTAATTGGGAATCTAGGTGACGGGTCTACCGACGATACCGCCGCCATTCAGGAAGCTATTGCCAGCGGTGACCGCTGTGGTGAAGGCTGCGCCTCCAGCACCATCACCCCGGCGGTAGTCTACTTCCCCGCCGGTACCTATATGGTCTCGTACCCGATCTTTGACTATTATCATACCGTTTTGATTGGAGATCCTACCTCCCTTCCCGTCATTAAAGGGGCATCAAATTTTGAAGGCGGCTATCTCATTGACGGCGACCCATACTTCACCGAGAATCTGAACTGGGTATCCACCACCGTTTTCTTTCGACAGGTCCGCAACTTTGTTCTGGATTTGACAGAAGTTCCTACCGATCTCGAGATTAGTGCGATTCACTGGCCCACCGCTCAAGCAACAACACTTCAAAACGTTGTATTTGAGATGAGCGACGCAGAGGGCAATCAAAACCAGGGTCTCTTTTGTGAAAGCGGTATGTCAATGCTTTCAAATGACAGTGGATTTTAGCTCTTTCCCTTAGATTCTCCTACTCCATTATCACTTGCTCTTCAGCTAATTTATACCCATCGCACAGGCTCGGCTGGTTTCGCCGGCGATCTTGTTTTCAATGGTGGAAAAATTGGTGCTGCTGTTGGTAACCAACAATTTACAATGCGGAATCTAACCTTCAATAATGTCGGAACTGCCATCAGCCACTTTTGGGACTGGGGTTGGACCTACCACGACATCAAAATAAACAACTGTCAGGTGGGAATTGATATCTCCGCCGCCGACGACGACGGAGCCCAAAGTACCGGCTCCATCACCCTTTTTGATAGCTCCATCAAAAACACACCAATTGGAATCAAAACCGCACACTCCCAGGACTCCACCCCCGTTAGTGCTGGTAACGTCATTCTCGAAAATCTATCCATTGAGAATGTTCCCGTCGTTGTTGAAAATCTGAACAGTACCGTCTTGGAAGGAAGTTCGAGCTCTGACACAATTGCCGCCTGGGGTCAAGGCCGCAGGGTTGGTGATGGCGGTGCAGAGTACTTCCAGGAAGCCCTCACACCCACCAAGCGACCAGAGGCCCTACTGGCCGGTGACATTTATTATGCGCGGTCGAAGCCACAGTATGAGTCGCTGTCAGTCGATTCTTTCTCGAGTGTTCGCAGCGGTGGTGCCAAAGGCGACGCCAGCACTGATGACACGGCCGCACTGCAGAAGGTGATTAATGAAGCTGCCTCGTCCGACAAGGTTGTGTTCTTTGACGCCGGTATTTACGTCGTTACCAAGACTCTAGAGGTTCCCGCCAATTCCAAGATAGTCGGAGAAGGACTCTCCGTTATCGTATCCAGCGGCCAATTCTTCAACTCCATGGATGATCCGAAGCCTGTGATTCAGGTCGGAAAATCGGGAGATAAAGGTCAGGTCGAATGGTCCGACATGATTGTCGGCACACAAGGACCTCAAGCTGGTGCCATTTTGATCGAATGGAACTTGGCATCACCAGCCGAAGAGCCATCCGGTGTGTGGGACGTTCATGCACGTGTTGGAGGGTTTTCCGGCAGCAACCAGGGGTTGGAAGAATGCGCGAAGACTCCTGACACCACTCATCCGCCGATTGACGAAAAATGTATTGCCGCTTATATGCTTGTACATGTCACCCCTTCGGCCTCTGGTTTGTTGATGGAAAATTGTTGGATGTGGGTTGCAGATCAGTAAGCTATAGAATTTCCCCTGATTATATGATACTCTTGCTCACTGTCCTATAGCGATTTGGAGGAAGGGTCAGACAACGAACAAATATCCATCTACGTGGGCCGCGGTATTTATATTGAGAGTACCGAGGGCCCCATTTGGCTGTACGTGAACAGTGAACCAGTTGAATATCCCCTTCAGTTTTGTTGGAAAACGCTAATTTCATTTACAGCTGGGCCTCCTCCTCGGAGCACTGTGCCCTATACCAATATCAGTTTGCCTCAACCAAGAACATTTTCATGGGGCAAATTCAAACTGAATCAGCGTTTGTGAAACCCTCTCCTTATATATTTTTCCTTTCTGTTTAGTTTTCCACTGACCTTTTTTGCCTTTCCAAGATACTATCAACCGAACCCCGATGCTACGGTTCCTTTCCCGGCAGTACCTGCACTCAATGATCCTGACTTCACCAATTGCGACGACTCGTCTGGAAATTGCGCTGTCGGGTGGGGAGTCCGCGTTCTCGATACTACCGACTTGCTCATTTATGGGGCAGGACTATATTCCTTCTTTGACAACTGGGACGTTTGTATGAGCCCCCGTTTCCGCTTTTCCATGTTCTTCGGTCTTAAAAACTTTTTGCTAATCTTATATTCTTAGCGTGCTCCGACTATAATGGAACCGACACTTGCCAGGAATCTATCTTCAGCATTGATGCAAACTCTACGGTCTCCGTGTTCAATTTGAATACTATTGGGGTTCCAAACATGGTGACCGTTGATGGCGAGAGTAAAGCGGTCTCCTCGGAGAATGTCGGTGTCTTTGTTGACAGCCTGACTCTTTTCAACACTGGATCGTCCTAGACCATACGGTTGAGTATTTCAGCTTAGAGAGGCTGGAACTCCGTTTTGAATGCTTTTATTTAAACATTCTCAAAGTGGAAGAGAAAGTTGCAGTCAGATAAACTGGGACTTTCAATCCTTCCATTCTTCATTTTTGTCAAAATAATTCTTCTGCAAAGTCCCATGTATATATATTATCATGTCATATATTTGCTATATATCAGAATGGAAAATGGTTAGCTCTTCTTTGATGTTTGTGTGTTTGAGTGCTTGGGCGCGACCGTCGTCTTTCACCCCGAGTATGTTGATTTCCAGGTTTTCGCGGCTTCAAAAACTTGTCTTGACCTATCTATACAGACGGCTTATATGTATATACAAGGCGTATTCGGAGAGAGAACCTATTAAGGGGATCTTTTCCGGAAAGAGTCAAAGAGACGTTTGGTCTTGCGTCTCCACATGCATTGTACATTGTGTCTTGCCAGCCCATTTTATCTACTATGGGCTTACCTTCCCTTCAGAGATTCACCTCGATCAGTATCTATCTTTGTCAGTTCACTGTGATGTTTCTTGATCATGCCGTCTCGTTCTCGGTCTAGTGGATCTGACGGCGTGGACGGAAGTGATGCTAGGAGGGTCGCCGACTTGGTACGTGCACAGGGCTCTTCCTTCGAACAAATCTTTGTCTGGACGACCACTCCAATCGTCACGTAAATGCCAAAAGTAGGCCTCTCCTCGATCAACATTAAAACGAAATACTTACAGGAGACCCAAGCTATTCAGGCTTTAGAACCTACTGAGATGTCTCTCAAAACAGCTGAAGAACGTGCTAAAACTTGAGGCTGCCTCTCAAGACTTCCCCAATCAGCATCAGCTCAGTCGGTTGCTCTTCTCAGTCTTATATCTTCTTACGTCCAGGCTAGTTGGCCGCTTCTCCCGTCCTAAACTGTTCATTCGCTCAAGCCTTATTGCCAACAATCTCGGTTAGGGTTAATAATTGTCAGTCTCCGGCTATCAGGATGGCACCTCCATATCCAAAATTCGAATACTCTCCTTTGCTCGAGGATGACCAAATCCGACTTGTGGTCATCCATCCCGGCTGGCCATTCCAAGGAATCACCTGCTCGATTACCCCGGCTTCTCTCACAGACTCTTTTGAAGCTCTTTCTTATACCTGGGGGGATCCGAGCTCTACCTGCATACTGCGATGCAACGGTTACTCTCTCCAAATTACAAAGTCTCTCCGTACTGCTCTTCTGCACTTGCGCAGACGGGATGCTCCCGTTACTCTCTGGATTGACCAGATCTGTATCAACCAGCAAGACTTGGACGAAAAAGGACGCCAGATCGGCCTCATGTCTAGAATCTTCAGCTCAGCGGAGCGAGTGGTGGTATGGCTTGGGCCCGAGGCTGATTCCTCCAAAGTGGCATTGAAATTTGCAAAGACTTTTATAGACACGCTGCTCTCCGCAGGACTTCCTAATGACGCCCATCTCATGGGTGGATATGGGGAACTTATAAGAGGTAATCGCTTTTACGCATACGAAGGTAAACGGTTCCCAAAAAGGCAACATAAGAAATGGCGAGCTCTTCGCGACTTCTTGTCTCGGCCCTGGTTTACTCGCATATGGGTCATCCAAGAGGCTGCTATGGCGTCGGATATTATTGTCTTGTGCGGCAAGCAATCAATTCCCTGGAAAGAACTCCTTCTCTTGGTGCAAATAATCTATAGTAAAATTCCACCGCTCTTCTTTGGTGTCGAGACGGAGATCCAGGGTCTTCCTGGAGACCATGTGCGAGACATCTGCAAGATTCAGGCAGCAAAGAATGAGGGTATTACTCCGGATCTTTATGAGCTCCTCTGTCGGCATCGAGGCTATCAGGCAACTAATCCAAGGGATAAGGTGTACGCGCTCCTAGGCCTGGCGGGCTTAAATGGGAAACAAGACTATCGTATGCCCGTGACCGAGATTTACACTCGAATCATGCTCCATTTTCTCGCGCAGTACCTACATACGGATGACCTACCATCCAATGAGCCAATAGGCCGTGCCTTGCTTTCGAAAACCAATATTTCCGTCGGACTGCCGCTCAGTCGAAAGGGGAGGCTCACGAGTCTGATCTATGCGGCGGGAATGGCCTCGCAACAGCTGGACCTTCCTTCCTGGGTGCCTGATTGGAGCTGCTCCACGGTTCTATTCCCTATTTTTGGTTACGTTCCCCCCGGGCGCCAGTCGCGTGTCATAGAAGCCGGCGGGAGTGCCCTTGGTTCCATCAAGCTCTCTGGGATACCATTCGAAATCAAAGAGAGTGTGGTAACAATCCCAAGTATTCCAGACACCATACAGCTCCAAATTGAAGGCAAGCTGTGCGACGCGGTAAAGTTCGCTAGTACTACACTATTACGCCATGACGCGCCGTTCGAGTCCCCAGCCCAGCAGCAAGCTCTCACGGCATGGTTTGTCGAAAGTGGTCATATTGTCTCCAATGCTCCCGGAAACGATGCAAGCTACACATTTTATTCCACCCTTAGAATGAGTTGGGCGTCAGAATCGCTCCTAGATTATGACGAAACATACTTCAGCAGGAAAATATACGATGCAGAGCCGTACCTCGCATTCAAGCGCTCGGCCGAGTTCAAGGCCAAAATGCCTTTCGAGGTCAGTAACAGCACAATATTTGAAGGCCTGCCACGCATAGTGGGAAGGTCATTTTTCTTGACTGAAAAAGGCGAACCTGGCCTTGCTCCCCATGGAACCCGACCGGGCGACATGCTCTGTCTGTTCCTAGGCTTTGATATTCCCGTCATACTGCGCCCAGTAGGGGACGGGATATTTCGACTTGTTGGTCAGTGCTATGTTCTTAGTGCTCAGATATGGAATGGCAGTGCTATCGGGGTCAGATATTCAGAACACCCATATCACAGTCTCCCTCTTGAAATGATTACGCTTGTCTAAGCAATGATCCGAGGTTTCATAAAATGGCAATCCGATCTGCCAATCGAAAAGCCGTCACTTCATGTCAGATCGCCAACCAACTCAGCGAAAAAGAAAAGTCCCGGATCTAGATTGTCGCGGTAGCGTACTCATATGAAGAGACAGATTTTGCTCATCTGCCTTAATAAGAGAGCTATATGACTTCGATGATGAGTGAGTGATAGGTTATCGTGTGGACGAACGAGTTTTACACTCGAGAAGAGATATTCAAAGGCTCAATATTTACTGGATTTGTTCGGTGAAAATAATACTTGCCTGGGTACTCCGTAGGTAGCAATGGGAATTGCAGCGTATGCTGGCGACAACCCTACGAGTAGCGTTTGATAGTCTGATTCTTGATATACTATTCCAGATCTAAGGGACCTGCAACAGATAAGATAGGAGTTCCAAGTTCGACAATGACTTATCATTTAATTAGCCAGTGCTAACATCGAAGAGGCTGGTAGATATAGAAGCTGAGGTATTCTGAACAGAACCCCTATCCATGGATATCCATGGATATACTATAGACACACGTGATCCAAACATATTTCCAAAGTTCTTCATTTGTTTGGCTTGGCGTTTGTTTCCCCCACAGATGAGAGAATAGCTTCAAGTTCTCACTTTCAACGGTCAGACGACGTCCTTAATTTAAACTAATATATATTTCATGCGAAACAACAATCTCGATCAGGAAAACGGGACACTATCTGATACAGCCGTCGTCCCGCTGAGCTTTTGAACCTTGTCGGAGTCCGACCCTTGAAATGCATTGACACCCGCTCTTAGACTGGTCCAGGTTTGCTTCCTGCAGGGGTGAGCGGAGTCTTCAACGATCGGGGATGTTCGGATGTCTGCTATTGAAGAAAAAGAAGAAGGTCAGGGTCGGTTACGGGAAATCAAATAGAATGCTGAGTCTCATTGCTCCGTGGGGACGGTAATATAGCTCTCCTCGTTGTCTCGTGAGCTTGGGGACAACACCCACGAAACAAGATGGCGGGCGCTCATGTGAAAGAAACTGTATCCCAACACGGAGGCCCGCACTCTGTCATATCTGGGCAAATGCCGATTGCCTCTTTCGAGTTAGACCTCGTCGGCCCAGCTTGAGAGGCCCACGCTACTTTGCTTCTATCTTGAAGCGACTAGATGGGTTTGGGAGAAGGGCTAACATATAAAGGGTACGCTCGGTACCACGGTGCAATGTAGATACAGGTTCTTTTGGTAAGTGTTTGTGAGTATCAGATATATACATACTTTTTCAGCAACTCGAAACGACGAACAAGTTATCTTTCATCACGATGCATTTGTCGAACTCGGCGTTGACGGCCTCAGTGCTCCTCGCCCTTTCCGCTCTGAGCTATGGCCAGACTACGGATGAATTTACGGTTTCCTGCACCACCCTGACGACGCAGCGCTCCGATCCCATCGTTGATCCGGGGGAAAATTCGGGGCATGTGCATGTTGTGGTAGGAGGAACGGGTTTCCAGCAGACCATGGACCAAGACACTGCCAAAAACTCGAAATCCACTACCTGCGACAAAGATATCGACAAGAGTAGCTACTGGATCCCTCAGTTGTATCATCAGACTTCGGACGGTCAGTTTGAGTTGGTAGAGAATCAGGGCAATGTAAGGGGATACTTGGTTTGAAGCATAGTGCGAGATGGAGACTGATTGCAGGCTATCCCCTAGGCCGTCTATTACTTCAACAGAGCCTGCAACCACACCGCAGATGCGACACAATGCGACAACGAGAATAATAAGAATGTTGCCATGGCCCCGCCTGCAGGACTGCGAATGGTCGCCGGTGACCCATTTCTTCGGTACGAAGTTCAATCTTTTCGATACTAGTCACTACTTTTGTTTGTGTGTCTATTTGCAGAAAATACTAATAGAATTATTTCATTTCTTGCAGAACATTCGATGAGTCCAAAGTTGAACAGCTCGCCATCTCCCACATGTGTCTGAAAGATGGCACCTCCCAGGAGACCAACAGCTTGCCGCAAGAGCCTTGCCTGAGACTTCGGTCTCAGGTCACCTTCCCATCTTGTTGGGATGGGAAGAACCTAGACTCTGACGATCACAAGAGTCACGTAAGTGCATACCTACTATTCTCTACGATATATCAGTCCGGAGTGGCATGAGCACTACTAAACGAACCTATTTTATTCGTGTCTAGATGGCCTATCCGTCGAGCTACAACGGTGGTGTATGTCCTGAATCTCACCCAATCGCGATCTTCGGCGTCTTCTACGAATTTTTCTTTAACACCGAACCGTTCTCTGATTATGAGAATCTTGTCTACGCCATGGGCGACCCCACCGGATACGGATTACACGGCGATTTCGTCAACGGCTGGACTGATCAGGAGGCACTGCAAAACGCCTTCGCGACATGCACAGGGACCGAAGGCATGAATGCCCCCGATTGCTCGCTCGGGTCAGGTGCAGCGGCCAATAGAGAGGTGGAGGTTTCCGGGCCTGGTGAAGCCGTGGGTCTAGATGGCCCGCTGGACAAGCTGCCGGGCGATAACCCCGTGACTGGGTCTTTGAAAATGATGAAGCCGCGTTCGAGGGTTTACCGTGCCATGATGTAAAGAGGAAGAGGGTCAGGGTTGACGCAAGATTGTAAATATGAAGGTGTTCCTTATGGTGAAGGGGGAGAGAGTAGACCAGATACACTTATTTTTAATTCACTTTGAAACTTCTAACGATTTCCTTCCCAGAGGCTGTGTTCATGTTTCTATTCTGCGATGGTATCCTTAGTATTTAAAGAGTCTCTCCTTTTAATAAAAGAGTCTCCCTTCAAAGGGATGTACCTCGATGTTGTCGTTAAAGGCCTTACCTAAGCTTCATCTTCCAATCATGTTTACCCCGCATGTATCTTAGGGCTTGCCACAGCTATTTGAGGATATCTTGACTGTGAAAGAGAGATCTATCTCATAGAGCTTCTCTGTTTTGCTAAACACACCGGATTTAAAGCAACAGGAGAACACACTCGTCGAGTATGAAGCAGAGATTCTCTTCCCTCGATGTTAAGGTATGTGATAGCTTCTATTCTCCACGCGCATCGAGAAAAGCTCCCAAACCACCCCACCATCAATATCAATAGTACTGGAGTTAACTGACAAGCTCCGTCAACAGGTCATCGCCCACGAACTCTCCACCACAGTGACCAGCTTACGGATTTCCAACATATATGATCTCTCATCGGTATGCGCAATCATCAACTCCCGTCAGAGTGCCCGAATAAACAATTCTAACCTGCAGAGGTAGCGCATATTCCTCTTCAAACTCGCCAAACCAGACAGCCGAGAACAGCTTATCGTTGACTCCGGATTCCGCTGCCACCTTACAGAATACTCTCGAACTACCGCTACGCACCCCTCACATTTTGTCAGCAGGCTCCGGAAATATCTAAAGTCGAGGCGGATTACCGGGGTGTCGCAAGTCGGCACAGACAGGATCATTCATTTCGAGTTCAGCGGACGGTATCACTTATTCCTAGAGTTCTTCGCCGGTGGGAACATTGTCCTCACCGACAATGAATACAATATTCTCACCTTGTTCCGAGTGGTGTCGGAAGCGACGAGCCACGACGAGCTTCGGGTTGGGTTGAAATATTCCTTGACCGATAAGCAAAATTATGACGGCATACCACCTTTATCCATGGAGAGGGTGAAAGGTTCCTTGCTCAAGGCGCGAGAAAAGGAACAATCTAACCAGGCGGCTCCCTCGAAGAAGTCAAAAAATAAACAGCCCAACGCAATTAGGCAGGCCCTTACGACCGAGTTCCCCGAGTTTCCACCATTACTGCTCGATCATGCCTTCGAGGTCGTTGGATACGACCCGGCATTGCGGCTCGATCAGGTTTTGGATGACCACACGTTACAGGAAAAATTAATGTTGGTCCTACAGGAAGCAGAGAAGGTCGATCGTCAACTCTCAACCACCGATAACCTGACAGGATATATCGTGGCGAAGAAGGATACCAGCCCTAAACCCAAAGGCGTTACCTTCGAAGACACATCCGTGAAGCACGGTAGTTTACTCTACGATGACTTTCACCCTTTTCGACCCCAGCAGTTTAATGAGAAACCCGGAATTTCGATTCTAGAGTTCCAGGGGTATAACAAAACTGTTGACAAATACTTCTCGTCGGCGGAATCACAAAAACTCGAATCACGACTCAATGAGAAGGAGGAAAATGCAAGAAGGAAGCTGGACTCCGCCCGCCAGGACCATGAAAAACGCATCGGTGCTCTTCAGGAGACCCAAGAACTCCACATCCGGAAAGCACAGGCAATAGAGGCCAACCTATACAGGGTGGAGGAGGCAATGGCTGCTGTCAATGGTCTTATTGCCCAGGGCATGGATTGGGTTGAGATTGCTCGCCTCATTGAGATGGAACAGAAGAAGCAGAACCCTGTTGCGAAAACTATCAAGCTACCTCTGAAACTATATGAAAACACAGCTACCCTTCTCTTGGCTGAAAGTGCTTATGAGGATGAGGAAGATAAAACCTATGAAAGCAGTGATAATGAAGAAAATGATGAATCCGACAGCGATAGTGAAAAGGCTGGAAATACCAGTTCCACCCAACACCAGCTGCTATCCATTGATATTGACCTTGGTATTTCGCCATGGGCGAATTCTCGGCAATACTATAACCAGAAAAAGTCGGTAGCTGCAAAGCAAGAAAAAACCATGCAGTCTTCTACCAAGGCCCTCAAGAGTACGGAAAAGAAGGTAACTGCGGACCTAAAAAAGGGTTTGAAACAGGAGAAACAAGTTTTGCGTCCCGCAAGGAAAACGTTTTGGTTTGAAAAGTTTACATTCTTTATCTCTTCGGATGGCTATTTAGTACTCGGGTAGGTTGGTGTTGTAATTGAGTTCCATTCGTATTCTTCTACTAACTGTCAATATAGGGGAAGGGATGCTGCCCAGCATGATATGCTATACCGTCAATATCTGAAAAAGGGAGACGTATTTGTCCACGCAGACTTAGAGGGTGCAATTCCCCTCGTGATAAAGAATAAAATCGGTTCTTCTAACTCTCCGATCCCTCCCGGAACCCTATCTCAAGCAGGTACACTATCTGTAGCAACTTCGGTTGCATGGGACTCCAAAGCTGTAATCGCTGCTTGGTGGGTCAACGCTGAGCAGGTTTCAAAAACGGCCCCAACTGGGGATTATTTATCTCCAGGAAACTTTTTCGTGCGAGGTGATAAGAATTTCTTGCCACCTGCGCAGCTTGTGTTGGGATTTGCAGTGTTGTTCCACATCAGTGAGGACAGCCTTGCTAACCATACGAAACATCGAGTACAGGAGGGCGAGGGGGAACAGACAACAACTCAAGCGGAAGCCGCAGGGGTTAGCGCCTCTGCGGAGCAGGGGAGTCACGATAAAGGCCAAAATAACTCGGCCAATGATGATGTGGAAAGCGATATTGGTTCTGAAGAGGAAATTGGTGACGCTGGTGAGCCCACAAATTTGTTGCAAAACCGTGAGCCCGAACAAGAGGTCCAAGACGTGCCTGGAAATTCTAGCAATGACAACGATGATGAGAATGATGAGGAAGAAGATGATGATAATGACGATAGTGGGGAAGAAGAACAAATTGAGGAAGAGGATGACAACCTCTCCGTCAAAACTGCGGATCGACAGGAAACCCTCGTAAAAAGGCAGGGCAATGCGGAGTCTATCTCTTCAACCCACGGTTCCTCCACACCATCACAAGGCAAAAAGCCATCAGTTCCCCAGACCCGCGGGAAAAAGGGCAAGAAGAAGAAGCTCACAACAAAATACGCACACCAAGATGAAGAAGACCGAGAATTAGCTCTTCGACTTCTAGGATCAGGAACGAAACCAGATAAAGCCGCGGAGGCAGCAAAAGTAAAAGCAGCCCGTGAAGCTGAGGCCGAAGCTCAAAAAGAGCGTCGACGGATTCAGCATAACCGTGCTGCAGAAGCAGAACGGCAGCGACAGCTCGCATTCGCAAAGCAGGAAGGAGGCGAGGACCATGAAGGACCAGCCTCAATAGATCAAGATCTCACCGAAATCGAAATCGCTGATTTAGCATGCATCCCATGTTTAATTGGTACGCCCGTCCCGGGTGATGAAATTCTTGCCGCCGTACCCATTTGTGCTCCCTGGACTGCTCTGTCGCGATGTAAGTTTCGGACGAAGATGCAGCCGGGAACGACAAAAAAGGGGAAAGCAGTGAGGGACATGCTAGGCCGGTGGATTTCGGACGCGACCGCGGCTACTTCTTCTCGTTCTAGAAGAGGAAAGAAACCTGAAACTGCCTCTGAGGATGCGGGCACGGAAGAGACCGTAGGAGAGGATGGTGGGGAAGGGGAGAAGAGTGGCAATATTGAGTCGAGGGAGTTGGAGCTTATTAAGGGATGGAGAGATGTGGAGGTGATAAATACGGTACCTGTTGGGAAGGTCAGGATCGTTGCGTCCGGGGGTGGAGGAGATAAAGGCAAAGGAGGAAATGTAAAGGGAAAAGGCAATAATAGTAAGAAGGGCGGTGGGAAAGGCGGGAGGGGAAGTAAGAAGCAGAAATAAGGACCAGATAGGTTGTTGTACCCAATAAAGGAGAGATATCTTCGAACTATTGCCTCTCAGTTACGTGTATACAAGGAGGGAAACGGTCATGACTTCTGACTGTTTCATAAACTTTTCAGCAGTCCTGAGGTAATGGCCCCTATCTGTCAATGTCGCCATGTCCTGTGCACCACTTGAAATGTTTTCATCTCAAATCTCGTTGTGCTTCTGTATTCAAAGCCTGTAGCCACTACTTTCAGAAGGCCCTACTCCTCGGCAACGTCGTTGAGCGACAATACAATCCCCATCCTTCACGACACGTTCCCTTGCAGACAACACCAAGACACTAACACTCTTCAATGGTCGGAAGATGGGTTACGCTGAGTATAGGAGCCTAGCGAGTCATCATTTCTGCTTTGTCTACGGCATATCAGACTGCCATCGACTTGACCGCCAGCTCCGAAGATGAAGCTCTCGTGGAGTGGCTCTACATCCGTTGGATTAATATTGATAGACCGGGCCTTGGACTTTCCTCCCTCCGATAATGATGAACAGCGACGAGGATGGTGGCCGTAAAATCTAACAAGGTCTTAGGGGGTACGTCAATTGAAAGTTTGGGAAGAGGAGATTTTGAACGGTGCTACCGACGTAAACGAAAGAAATCTATTGAAAGAGATTGTTTTCTAAACCTTACCCAACCTCATGTGTATATGCATATATGCCTTCCCAGTTATCTTAAGAAAGTTCTTTTTTGTATATCTTCTTAGTTTCCCGACGACTTGACCTCAACTTCTGCGGCCTTTCGGAGTCGATTCATTATCGCAGCAGACAGATCACCCTCCGTGTCCGAGATGCCCTCCACGTAAATGATATCCACCTCCTTCTCATCCAAGGCTCGTAAAGCTGAAAACAAGCCTCGTGCGATAGACTCCGCCTCTATTCCCAGAGAAATGTCGTACATTTCGGTTATGCTATTATTAAGTCCGGGGATTTGCACACGTGCTGGAGAGAGGATGGTGTTTCCAGCAGCAGATGCTAAGGCAGGTGATGGTCTCGCGGAGCCGTTTGGATTAGTGTGGTCATAGTTGGTAGTAGATCTCGGTATTCCCGTATCAGCTCCATTCTGTCGAATTAAGCCGAGTCCCGCCTTCCATAGCCTTGTTCTGACAACGCCTATTCGTTTTATTGGTTTTCCGCCCTCAGAAGTCCCAAGATCCTGCTGCACTTTTTTCGTCACTAAATCTTGCCCCTGGCCAGCTTCAAATAACACCACCTTTGCTTTCGGTGAATAATGTCTATATTTCATCCCCGGTGCGCGTGGAGCCTCCTTTCCCCGCTGTGCGCCGTCCTTGTAGCCGATCCTGGCATTCTCCCAACCTTTACAAGATCGTATCTCTTCGATCCCGATCCCACCTGGTCTGAGAATAGCCGGAGGATCTGATAAGCCATCCACAACTGTGCTCTCTACACCGACGCCGGA
Source organism: Arachnomyces sp. KDTOL00113 (assembly GCA_949709995.1). Classification (NCBI taxonomy): domain Eukaryota; kingdom Fungi; phylum Ascomycota; class Eurotiomycetes; order Onygenales; family Arachnomycetaceae; genus Arachnomyces; species Arachnomyces sp. KDTOL00113. The sequence goes on from OX453237.1 coordinate 184,137, forward strand.
CGGTCCGCCGTCAAGGATTATATCTATCCGGCCGTTAAGGTCAGTGTAGACGTGCTGAGCTGTCGTTGGTGAAGGTTTTGTAGAAGCATTCGCAGATGGAGCGGCAAGTGGCTCGTCGGTGAGGTAGATAAGGAGGCGCGCGAGGTCGGAGGATGGCATACGAACACCAAATGTGGAGAGTTTAGATGTTACCTCCGGCGCCAGGGGAGATTGTGGGGGGTTCGGAAGGATTATGGTCAAAGGTCCCGGCCAGAAACGGGATATCAGAGGTTCATAGATCGGAGGGACCGACCCCATTCCGGTCTCTGCGGAGATATCCGTTGTGCCATTTGCTTTCGTGGATAATCCCGACGGGCGTAGGATTTTTTGCAGCTGATCGCGGGAGCACACGTGGACGATCAGCGGGTTATCTGAAGGCCTCTGCTTCGCTCTGTATATGCCTTGGACGGCGGAACTCCTTGTTGCGACTGCGCCGAGTCCATACACCGTCTCCGTGGGGAAAGCTACCGGGGTATCTGTAGAACGGAGAGCTTCGGCGGCTTGGAGAAGATGTCTCGACTCCGGATTCTGAGCAGCCTGTGCTTCCCACCAGCTTCGTAAAGACCGATCCCTCGGGATTGTTGTGTTGAGACTGTGGACGGGGAGTATTCTTGTGGGTGAGTGTGTCTGGCCGTTTTGCGACTCCGCTGATTCCAGCAGCGGGGCAGCCATGGCCGCAAAACGTCTTTGGTTGCGGCCGTAGAAACGCAGCGGAGGGAGGTTTTTTGCGAGTCGTAGTTTCGCCGTGGTTGTGAGAAGAGAGCTAGAAACCCTTGACTTCGAAAATCCGTCAGTTCGGTCCTTTCATGTCTGTGATCAAAGGTGGAAAGATTTTGGTTCGCTTTACCAGGTTTCGCAGATAGCCTACCAGAGACTGAGAACTCTATCTCTTCTTTGTTGACAGAGCAGATCTTATATTCTAGAATGAGAGGATTGTATCAGTGTGATTTTTGTTGAATAAATACGAGGCTGTGAAAGTTGCGACTTCCAGCTCTGTTTGTGCAAAATCGAAGAATGCGAAAAGAAAGAAAAATATATTTTTCGATGACTCGACGACGATGACGTCGAAGAGAAAACAAACAAAACAACCTCTACATCTACACATCTACACACAACTGCGAGTCCACGACAACATCTATGTTTCTACACCTACTGGGTACATAAAAGTCAGTCACTTTCCAATACTCATTAGAGCTACAGCCCTTTCCAGATAGCCATGGGTTTACCGCAAGATGTCCGATATAAACTGGTGTTCTTCGTGCCTCACTCGCATCTCACTGTCTGCAAAGATGCCGTCTTCAACACCGGGGCTGGATCCTTTCCACAGGGAAAATATAGCAGAGTGTGCTTTCAGACTTCTGGGATCGGTGAATTCCTCCCTGGCCCTGAAGCGGTTCCGAATATCGGAGAGGCGGGCAAGCTGGAGAGGGTGGAAGAGATGAAAGTCGAGATCCTCTGCGTCGGAAGAGAGACGATGCTGCAGGCTGTCGAGGCTCTGCTCAAAAGCCATCCATACGAAGAGGTTGCTTACGAGGTTTATAAGCTAGAAGATGTTTGAATGAGGGAAGATAGGGTCTATTGATCAACGGCTTCAACGCTGTTTCCCGTCTGCGTCCGAGAAGCGCATTCCCATGAAGTCGTCGGGCTATCGAGTTGCCATTACATATGGCTTCGTCTGGAGGATGTCAATTGTCTTTTACTAGTTTTACTGTCCGACATTTCTTCATTGTTGGGAAAAGGGGGATGGAATGATGGTTCTTCGGGTTCATAGATCTTCAACAGCTTTCTCTGCGAGTCCCGGCTTTGCTTTCATAGATCACGTATACATAATAGATATATCTTTATAACATGAATGATATCTCCAACTATCACCGTAGATTCTCCCTTCACTGCGATCTCGTCGTCTTCGTCTTCTTCTTTTGATAGAAAAAGTTGCTGACATGAGACTCCAAATACACTGTTTGTGATTGGTGGAGAGAATGTCAAGTCAGCTTTCGGCAACCAAAAAGAACGACGACGATAACAAAAGGCAGAAGAGAGAAGAAACAGAAGAGACGAACGACAAACAGAAGAAAACAACAACTCAAGCCATCTGGTTCATTCTCCTCGTTGGCAATGGCTTCGAAACTTCTTCCGTCGGCTTTGCGCCATGGTCGACGCTTCGCTCCACGCATACAATCTTCGCAATGCCGGCCTTTCACTCCTGGTCCTCAGCTCTCCAGCGACACTCTCACCGTCGTACGTTTAAAAAACCCGCGCGGAGTTCTCGTCAATGATCATAGACATGGTTCCTGTCGATGTTATTTCCAGTTTATGATGGCTGACTGGGAGCTTCCCTTCTTTAGCATCGAAATAAACCGACGAACAACCCTTCCATCCCCTTCAAATTCTCCTCCCAGAACCTCGCCCTCGTCGATGAGATCCTGAAACGATACCCTCCACAATACAAGAAGGCTGCTGTCATGCCGCTTCTCGATCTCGGACAGCGTCAGCATGGCTTCACCAGTATCAGCGTGATGAATGAGGTCGCCCGGATGCTCGAAATGCCCCCCATGCGAGTCTACGAGGTTGCCACCTTTTATACCATGTACAACCGCGAACCCGTTGGAAAGTACCATGTCCAGATCTGCACAACGGTATGTCGATATAGACGCTTTTCTAGCGTGCCCATTGCCGTCACGCGAACTATGTAGGATCATCTACTGATACATATCGACCTAACTACAGACCCCATGCCAACTGGGCGGCTGTGGCAGTGATAAAATCGTGAAAGCCATCACCGACCACCTCGGAGTCACTCCTGGCCACACTACCGAAGACAACCTGTTTACCGTCCTCGAGGTCGAGTGTCTAGGCGCTTGCGTCAACGCTCCCATGGTCCAGATTAACGATGACTACTACGAAGACCTGACCCCGGAATCCGTCGTATCACTCCTCACAGCACTCAAAGAAGCCGCTGTAGCAAGCGAAGCCGGAAAGCCCACCAAGTTGCCGGCCCCCGGACCAACTTCTGCGCGGGATACATGCGAGAACAGCGCCGGTTTGACATCACTAACGAGCCCAATGTGGAGCACCGAGACTCTGAGGACGGATGGTGAGCTATAAGTTGGAGACGACGAGGAAATAATAATCAAATTATAGATATTAAAAAAACACACCACCTGCGCTGTTCAGTCGACTCCACTGGGCTCGAATGTTGGCGATATGTACAGTAACTATTGATCTTTCTTTCCCTTTTTCCTTGGGGACAAGAGAAATATTTGCATTCCTGGAGGCAGGGAATCAAAGCCTCAGTCCGTCTCATTACCACAAATATGACCGCTTTCTATTGTCTCAACCCGAATACATTTATTTATATTGTCCAATTGCTTGCCAGGGATTTACTATATATTCCCGCTCAACGGTAGTACGCTCTGTTCTGGTCACTATTGAAAGGTATTGTTTTCCTTCTGCTCTGCTATTCCGGTCGTGGGTAGTGATATAAACTCCTGCGCTTCTACAAATCATTGATAGTTTCCAAGAAGATTGGCTTTAGCTTCACGAAAAGATCCCAATTTTATTTCATGAGCTAAAGCTTTATCAATTTGGATCGCATTTTTCAACCTAGGTTGCAAAACAAAGGAGAACTCCCTTGGGAGAATATGACTGTAAAACATCTGGCTGGACAAGAAGAGGCTATGACAGATTATCGGAGACCAGGAAAAGAAAAAATGAAGCAAAAAGGACCAAATGACTTATCGAGTAATACTCTTGTACAGAAGATAAAGCTGGTGGAATCCAACTCATACAAAAAAAGAAAAAGGAAAATGCCGGTCTGGTCGTCGTCTTAATCACTCATCAAAATTGCCTCTGGCATGGACTCCATCCAACGAAGACCCGCGCCAATTCGCCTTGTCAGTTTCCAAGACTTGATCCTCTGGAACCAACAGGAATTTACCTTCTCTCTCGACTAGAATTTCCCGTCGACGATTCTGTAACACGTTGACATCGATGGTCTCCAAAGCCAAGAAGTGATAAATATGAACCTGCTTCTTCTGACCGAAGCGTCGGCAACGTCCGATTGTCTGGGTCATTGTCGACTCATAGTCATATTGAGAATCAGTCAGCACCGGGGATAAGAAAATGACATGGTTGGCATTTTGGAGGTTCCTACCACAGGTTTCTTGTTAGCTAAATCATATACACTCACCGTGAGAAGGACGGGAACGCATAACAAATAAGTATTTAATTCATGCACTTACAATCCAGCCGCCGTCTCACCGCCGAGGTTGAGGATGAGAACCTTGGGTTTTTGCAATTTGCCTCTGCTGGCTTCCTTCTTGAACTCTTCGACGATTTTACCGCCACCTGTACCGGCGGCATTGATGGCAGAGTGCGTAATCCCGTTGGCTTCTAACGCAGTCTTGGCCGCCTTCATCAGCTGTTCGAATTGGACAAATAGAATAACTTGATCGTCCTTCTCGATCCTCTTCGTGTCTTGTAGAAGTTTCACTAGTTCTTCGAATTTCTTCCCACCGTATGGAGTACCTGTCCTGTTTGCCTCATCACGGCCAAGATTCTCGGTCCTTAAAATATGGTATGTTTGAGCAGAACCTCCACAAAACTCTACCATGCATTCCTCGTTTGCCTGTGCGTCGGCAAGGCAAGCCTCACAAGCAACATGCCCACATTGTCCCAAAATAAACATGTTGCCGTCAGCTGGTGGCATATGTCCGCACTTGGAACAGTTACGAAGGCTTGGATTGGTTGGTTCCAATTCTTGAAAAGATCGTATGGCTTTTAGAAGCCGAAGTGCCCTTGCACGAGATATTGCTTCGTCGAAAAGCTTGCGTAGAGCGGATGATACCTGGCGTAAATCTTCTTGGAAGTCTTCTTGGGAAACAGGAAAAACGGGGCGCTCAGCCATCTCCTTCTCCTCGACCGTCATTTGGTTGTCCTTAGACTTCTTGACTTTTTTGGCCCTCTTGCGCCCGCTGCTCTTCACATCGGTTTCCTCCTCTAGCCGATAGAACTCATTGCCATCATTCGGATCCGCATTTTGAATGGCGTTGGATAAATGACCCTGCAGCTTGGCAGCAACCATTTCATCACCAAGGCTATGATTCGTAAGAATTGTCTTCAAATTGGTGAACTGAGGACAAGTGCTATTGTGGTTCATCTCTAGCCATAGGGCTAATTTGAATTTCTTCTCTATGTCTAAGCCAAGTTCTCCAATTTGTCGCTCACGGGTGTCGATGATCGCACCGCAGGATAGACCAGCGTCGTTGTTGATATTGGACGGATTCTCAGGGTCAAACATGGAGCATCGCTTCTGCAGTGCCTCGCGGGGCGTCTTACTATTCTTAATTAGATCGTTAAGACGTTTAGCCTGATCATTATCGAGGCCGTTCTGGATCCCTTTCCTAGGGTTTAACTTTTGAGACATTAGTTGTAGGTAGAGTTCGCAGTAGATAGCTCGTTCTGCAGAAGTCAAAACGACTGGACATATATGCTCGGTCCAAGGGATCTCGTCAATTTCAGCGGTATTCTGTTTCCTTGTCAGCTCTGATTTAAGTGCATTGTGGGGAGAGAGACAAGGAAAGGCATCGCCTACCTGCCGCATGAACTGATCAAGAAATCTCTGGGAAATTTCATGTCTGCGTCTGTGCCAAGCAGCGCTACGAGGAGTCTTGAACGAGTGGAAATGCTCCGCATCTTCCAAGCTGGTTAGCATGAAACTAAGATATGAGAGAGAGTTTTTCGAATTACCTGAGCGGTTTTGTTGCATTTCCTTCAGTCTGGCGTTCTCATGTTTGACCGATCCATCATCGTCAACCCCAAGGTTAATTCCAAGAAAGGGAGAGATGGTTTTCACATCGGCGAAATTGTTCAACGGAGGCGTCCCGGATATAATCCATTTCGTCCTCGACTTGAGAGCCACGAGCGTAACATAGCTTTTACTGCCAGCATAAGTGAATTCGTCCACTACCACACGGTTAAACTCGAACATGTGGAAAAGAGGGGATTTCACCCTCCTCCAATCTTGTAGTTGTGGCAGTTCTGATAGCCCGAATACTTTACTATCGTTCCTCCCTCGAGGCGGTTTGACTTCATCACCATCATCATTAACCTCATCATCGCGCTTGCGTTTGCTAGAATCTTGGTGGCCAATCTCGCTATTTGCTGCTTCTTTGCGTTGCTGGTCCTCAACGTAGGCTCTACCTCTTAGCCTTTTGGAGGGAATGTACGTCGAATACGCTGCATTAGCCTCCATTTCTTGTCTTTTGCGTCGAATAGATTCCAGCACAGCCTTTGGACCATCGCTTCTCAGGAGATTAACATGATCTGCCAGCCGAACAAGAGCGTCGGTGAACCAGTTGCTAAAAATGCGCCCTGTCTTCGTGGGAACCCCCGGAGTAACGGCGAACTGTTCTATCTTTTCATAATATGCCTTCCCATGTAGGATTGCCCAGGTTACCAGGACAATGTCGGCATTTTGAACGTCACGGATAGTGATCGAGCCCAGACTTTGAGTTTGGGAAACAACTAGGACTTTATATTTTTGGCCCAAGAATTTCGTGATCTCGGCTCTCCATTGTTGGATGAGGACGTCAGGGACGACAACCAACGTCGCCCTTGACGGAATAAGACCATCGACAAAATCCGGAGTTTGTTGTCCACCTTTGCTGAATTGTGAATCGATCAAACCAAGTACCGTGGCAGTCTTGCCGTACCCAACTTCGTCCGCTAGTACACCGCCATGAACAACTTTACTGGCCGTGGCCCGTCCTTCGGCTCTCCAGTTCATGGGGATCAGCACGGCTTCCTCAACCTCCTCTTCCAGGAAAGGAGGGGCTCCACTTTTTTCTTGTTCTACCATCCAATTCAGGGAGCGAAGCTGCTCAGGACGGAGCTTATACCTCCTAAAACCAGGAGGCTGAGCATATTCCGGGTTGGATCGATTGCTTTTAACCGCGAAGGGGGGCAAGACCGTATCTTGGAGGCTGGAATCCTCAACTGATAGGCGCCAATGGAGGGAGGTGCAATCTCTAACGTCCAGTTTAGCAGAAGCCTGATGAATAAGGGTAGTCATATTGACGCAGATCTGGATGTAGCCGATATCATGCTCGTCGACTCGCGTGAACGCCACAAAGGGGGGTGGACGGGCTTTGAGTTGGCGCTCAAATACACCTGCTTCCACGGGATCCTCAAACGGTTTAATTCCCTTCCTACTGTCCTGAGTCCATGTGATTCTAGGCGGCAGGGGGCTACACGTGGTACATCTGCCGGCAGCCGAGAGCTGACCACTCGCCTCTCTCCATTCGGCAAAGGGGGTGACGCTGCGCAACCTCTGTATCAACCAGCCAAAGTCCTGGAGTATAGAGGGTGATTCCATCAAATTTATCATGGACCAATCCCCTCTAATCCACGGCAAACCCGAACCGGCCGCAGGAATTGAGCAACCTAAAAGAGTGATAAGTGCCTCATGGCAGCTTGACATACCGATATCCAAAATGAAATCCGGGCTAGGCGTTCGGCAACGAAGTTCTGAATCAGAATTTAATTTTTGAATCGACGCGCTGACACAAGCCTGCTTCCTAAAGAAGCATTGTACAACAGTAGGATCTGCGTAAACACGGGATGGTCGCCAAAGAGGTGTCATCTCGGCAATCGTCACCCGCGACTGGCTATGATCCAAACGGTCGTGCTCCAAAGAAAATACAAAGGAGTCTAGCTCCGGTAGGCCGAGCTTCGCTGGATCCAGAAACAAATACGTCGGAGGCGAGGACCCAGCGGAAGCTTTCCTATGCAAGCTACCACCGGCAGAACCACAGTCTGGAAGTAGTTCATACACTCCGCTAATATCATGGCCAAGGTCTGCAATGTCTTCCTCGCTTGCGGATATCCGAAGTTGCGTCCATACTGTAGATTCACGGTAACGTTCGTCTTGGAGGCCAACCCTCGAACCCCATGATTCACACTCTGTGCCTTCGCCTGTCACGGCTAAGCTAATGCTGCAACTTAGAGGCGCACTTATTTTCCACTGTCCGATGAAGAGGGAGTCTCCATTAGGATTCATCCGTGCAATGGGTTGGGAAAGCATTTCGCGAAGAATGCTATTACTAGCCTCGGTTGGAGGCGTTTTGACGTATAGAAACCAAGTAGCCCCACGCGCAGAGAGAGTTAAATTGGCTGTTGAACGAGCTCCGTCGTAGCGCACAACCCAAGTCTTCCCTCGGAAAATATCCCGAAAATTGAGCACTTCGCCTAGTGCCGGCTGGACTACCTCTAGAAATTTGTCCCATGCAGGTCCATGGCGAACACCACCGCGTTGCATAAACACATCGAATGCATTGATCGAAATGCCCTGAAGTAAAAATCTCATCGGAAGGCAGTCCTTCAGCTGGTCGGTTACTTCCCCCGGAACACTGCGCTCATTTAATTCCTGGATCGGGATATTATTGTACTCGTGCCGTGGATTTCCTGCGCAGTTGATGCAAGCTGTATGAGCGCACTTGGAGCAGACCTTTATACCCTTCTTAGTGGTCGATGTACGTCCCTCACATATGCAGAGTCGGGAACCCTTCTGAGCAACAGCCAAAATTTCACCGACAGGCTTATCCCCAAAGCTAGATAAATCTAGTAGGTGTCGAATCATATTTTGGTCATTTAAGGTCATAACCTGAGACTTCGTTGTCTTAGGAGATGATTGGAGGGTGTTGGCTGGCCCAGCAGGGAGTGTTTTAAATCCGGCTATCAGAGCGGAAAGAATGGCAGCTCCGACAGCGGTAGTACTCATTGCGTTGCCAGCGAGGTCCTGGAGTTCCCTCTGTGACTCGCATGTCAAGAGCAGGTCATTGATAGGTATACCCTGAACAGCAAGTGCTTCGATCCCTAGGAGAGGTCCACCTCGGGTAGTAATATATGGGATCCCGCATGGCGTTATACAACCCACTACCCCGAAAGCGCGTTTATCGATTTCTCGATCAATGCCTTGGGAGAGTTCCAGAACCCGTCTTTTAACTGTCAGTCTATTCATAACCAAAAGATATCTTGGGGAAAAAACTCACAGTTTATAACTCAAGTCATAGCCTCGGTAAATAGAACGAAGGAAATTCATGTCTAAAGTGTCCCATACACGTTCTGGTTGAAATTTGCTCCAATCTTTCCAAGCGAAATCGGGCATTTTGCATGAACCGTTGTCTTGCCATCTCGTGAGTGGCCGCTTGTTCCCCAATTGCCCCTCCATTCTGTATACCTGATGGCGGGTTTTATACGCTGACCAATCATGAACTTGTCCATCCTTCGAATTGCGCAACGCTATTTCCCTGCGGATTCGCTGTACCCGGGGGTCATCATCATTCAAGAGAAATTTATCCACAGAAGAACTCGCGGGCCTTTTAAACTGATCCATGAGAGTTTTCCAATTGAGGTATCCGTCATTTTCAGGGGCTAGTTTATTGACAACACTCATGTCAACGCAGAGCATATACCCTCTCTCCCGAGTCTGAGGGAGGTAGTAGTTCTTTGTGTCGACTTTAACATGGGTCGCGTGATATCCGATGTTTTCCCAATCCTTTGTAATTGCGGGCCACGGTGCGCCGCTAACGTTCTCGAGGACAACTAGGGGAGGGCGGCATTTTTTCGCATAGTTTAAGGTAGCATAGAAAGTATCCCGGGATTCGCCAATCTCACCCGCCTGTTTTCGTTTCTTGTTGAGGTTTGAATAGTCGACACAGGAAAACCCTGCGACCATAATGTCGGCACCAACAGGTACTTCACAGATTGCACCATATGCGGTGGTACTAGATATGTCAGATAGGAAAATACATAAGCCGATACGTGACAGACAACTTACGCCTTAGGTTGTTTCAGTTCTTTAACGTCCCTAAAAATGACCGGTGGATGAAAATTTCGCTCGATATAAGCTTGTTTAAAGGGCACAATTTCGGCACTGAAAAGGTGTTCGATGTCGAAGGTTTTACCAAACAGCCGATGGAGGCCTTCGGAATGTCAGTAATAAGTTTTGTCCATAAATATAACGAGGCGATGTATTGACTTACTTTCTGCAAACATCTTAAGAGATAGTAGAGGACTCTCCGTTCCAGAGCACATAGTAACAACACGTAGCTTTCGAGAACCAAGATGCGATAGGACGTCATTGAACCCAAGTTCCTCGGCTTTCTTTGCGATATCGTCAAAAATATCTTGAATACAATCCAATGGGGGTCTATCTAGATCGATAGCTAGTTTCGATTTCAGGCTGTCTGTACGGTGCTGGTAGAGGACTCTGAGAATCTCTGGCGCCACGCTCAAATAATGCTTCTCAGAAAGCCTAACCTGGTCGAGGTCCTCGATATTCACGTAGTCAGGGTGTTGGGTCGAGGCGTCTTTGACTTCGCTGGGCGGTCTGTTCATGCTGATTAAGTTCCGGTCATTGCTAAGGCCATCAACTGTACTACTTGAGGCTTCTCCAAGAAAGTCTCTTATCGACGCGGACCAGCTACCCTCTACCTTTGAGGGCAAGCTATGGCGCCCGTCTGAGGCAGAACCCAGGGCTCTCCTGGCCGCTGGCCTGGAAGGTTTCTTTTGCTCCATCAACAAAACGTGACCAAATCTAAAGCGATAAAAGAAAAGATTCCCAAAACAAAGAGAAACCTGGCCCACCGGCTGAACTGAGAGAATCGCTTGAGAAGAGCGTCCAAATCACGTGCAAGGGGTATAAAGGAGGATGAATTGAGAGGTTGTGAAGAACACGTGATTGTGTTTGTGGTAGAAAGTAGGTGAGTTTAGGTGGTGAAGCTAGATGATACATGTACCCTTTTTGGGAAAAAAGAAACGGGAATAACAAACATTCGTGTGATACAACCACATGACTAGGGCTGAAGCGTGAAAACCGCAGCGGAACCATGAACTGGGTCCGGATTCCTTTGGTCGTAGAATACCTTCCATACGTATTATAAAACTGTGCAGTAACTTCATATCACGCATGAAAAACATCGTGAAACGAACTCTCAATCTTTCACAAAGGCTTGACGTTAATGCAGAAATATAGGAAAGCATTAGGCGTGAAGTCAACAAAAAGGAATACATGACCAGGGGAAGTAGACTCTTCGCCTACTGGGAATACTATTATTGGTCCCGCAAATTGGACATTTAAGTCAACCATGATACTGAAGAACACGGTCATCGATACTAAGACCCATCATGGATACCCTGACATGATATTTCATCCCCGGATTGAAGTTTTAACATGCCCAAGCCCGATGAGAATGACTTGGACTTGTCTTCATGGACCAGATGGAAGAAGGCTTAATTAGGTGAGCGACATGTCCCTAATATATAGCAGAACGAAGTGGAGACCATGCTAATCTAATACGCATGATATCAAAAGGAGAATGCGGCTTAGAAAGTAGCCGAACCTGATGGTTCCAGTTGAGGTTGGGTGCAAGGACGAAGCACGGTAGAAATGCTACATTTTAGCATAAAATGGCCCTTGCATTGTTCCGTTCCCTCAAGGACTCCCCTGAGAATTAGAGGATAGACACGCTGTGAAAAGACCCTCATAGTTGTGATACCAGCACAAGCAGCTGAGCATAGCTTAAAATGGAGAGAGAGCATCTCTGTAGCCGTTGGATGTAGCTACACAGGTGCAAGGAAATTTCGGCTTATCCGAAAATAAGCTGGCGAGAGGAGGATAAAACAAATAAGGGGAAGGAACGATCATCAAAAGAGATTCACGGATGTGAAATATAGCTATCGGCCCCTTCATCAGGTCGGTCGAGACATTGACCGTCAAAAGGACACAGTTCCATGCTTAGTTACACTGCAAGATGATATAAGAGATAGATAGTACTCTATAATGGGGCAAGCACTAATAAGATGCTAACATGAGCGCAATCTCTTCGAGATGAAGTATCTCAGGTGTTCATTTACAAGTTCTACGATGAAGGTGGTCACTGAAGCAGAAAGAGAAGACGTTGGTTCAAGGTAATCACGTGCGGCCGCAGTCAAGTGTATCTTACGTGATCTTGAGCAGATTAGTCAGCTGGGTGAACAAGAAGGAAGCCAGTTGTGATAGATCGATTATAACTTGAACAGAGGACAAGGCAGAGGAACTATTTAGGAGGATTAATTAATGGATGCTGGCTGTTATTGTGCAGGCCTGTAAATTTGATTCTTCAATATCTAGGTCATAAACAATAACAATTTCGCACCTAGTGGGAAGAATCAAAGGCCGTAGGATATCGAGGTTTACTATTGGTGTGGGCATGCCAATAAGTGAAATAGTACAGGATAGTACAGGATAGGCTCAGTAATGCATTGACCAGTAAATAAAGGGACAGTTATCAATTTAGACCATTTTTGGCACCTGAACCATGCAAAACCTGCCGACAAAGCTTCCTTTTACGCCGTCTGCAAACTCCGTTAAAAGTCCCGTCCTAAACCTCCCACAAAGACAAAAAAAAAAGAGAGAGAACATGAGTGTTTGTAAGGTTGAAGGGTTGGCTAGAAAAGATAGGCTACCGCATCAATTGTTGGCGCAAAGCCATCAATTGACTCCGCTCGGCTGGAGGGAGACCATCTATGGTGGCTTGGGACATGTTAAGAACTTGCTGAAGCAGCTCCTCCTGGCCGGGAATCTGTGTCTGCGGGTGCGGAAGTGGTGGTTGTTGTTGTGGTAATGGTTGTTGCGGCGCGGGAGGCGGGGCATAGGGAGTACTATGAGCAGGTGGGGTAGGTACCTGACCTGGCATTGATGGGTATGGCTGGAACGGTTGTGGCGCCTGCGCGGGCGTCGGCTGAGGTTGTGGAACCGGGGGAATATTGGAAACGTTCGGCTGTGCAGCTTGTTCAACCACCGAGCCGAGCGCGCTATAATCGACGAGGTTCATAAGAAGCAGCGCTTGAAATATTGCATATGCGAGTTGAGGAGCCTGTCTCAGAAGCTCTGTAGCACGAACTGGATCGGCAACAACCAAGGATTTCATTTGGGAGAGAACATCTAAAAGCTGGGGCGCCGGTAACGAGGCGAGGGTCTGTGATATAGCATTTGGGCAGCTGAGATTTGGTGGCAAGTCGGTTCCAGGTGGCAGAGGAGGCAATGCATTTGACTGGGCCTGGAACCCCGGTTGTCCCGATTGCCCATCCTGTGCGGCCATCCCTAACTGCGTTTGCTGAGAATAATCTGGGGGCACGGAGTCCTTCTCGTTGTTATGAGGCCAATCCACCCTGATCTTCCTGCCCATAACTTCATAATCGTTCAAATTCCTTACAGCAGAAGCTGCTGCGTCCGCGTCCGCAAAATCCGCAAATCCATATCCCTTCGGCTTCCCTGTCTCATTGTTCATCATCAGACGGAATTTGGTGACTGTCCCGGCAGAGCTCAGAATATCTTTCACCTGCTCTTCGGTGAGATCTAGAACCAAATCGGTCAGCTAATCTGCGGCGCGCAACCTCTCGAATGCGACGTTTACTTACTATATGGGATATTCCCCAGAAACACACTCTTCCCTGACCTATCTGGCGCCATTGTTGTGAAAGCAGTTCTTGCGAATGCCGCTCAGAGGCCTAACTGTCTGAATTCGAGGGAGTATTAAATAAAAAGATGGTTTGGTTTTAGCAAGAATCGCAAAGAAGGTTGATCGATGCTATCTCTACAATGAATATCGAAAGCTGATGGAGAAGTTCAAAGAGTGAATTCAATGCCAGTCATGTGATCAACCCCAAGCTCCATCACGAAGATCTAATACATCCAAAAAAAAGACCGAAATGGGCGGTTATGCAATTAATTGTAATTTTTGAATAAGGCATATATGAAACATATAAGCTACAGCTTCTTCCTTTGTAATTTTCTAAGCTACATCTCTTCCTTTGCCTATTATTCTTCTCCAAGTGAAAACCACGCTGTATGCTGTTGTCGACTACGTCTTTGGTCTCTCCCCTTCACCGTAGCCAGTCATCACTCCCAATCGGTTCTAGCGTATGATCCCAGACTTTTGACTCTTTTGCAACCAAAAAGCTTCATGAACTTCCCTCTCCACCTGCTGAACAATTGCTGAAGCTTCAGGTCCCATCAACACCTTTCAACTCTATCCTGACAGCCGCTCGATAGAAATCATGGCTGGTGATCCGCGAGAGACCTGGCAGAGACTGCAGACTGCTCTGCAGCAGCGAACCAAGGGTGGTTTTGGAGGAGGAATGCCTGGAGGTGGCCCAAAGGCTCTGGGAGGTGCCGGAGCTTTGATTCTTCTTGGTCTCGGAGGCTATGTGGCATCGAATTCTCTCTTCAACGGTGAGTCGGTCGAGTTTTGGTGTCTCTGTGTTATGGAATACGTCGCTGACATGGTTTCCTTGCGACAGTTGATGGTGGTCATCGAGCAATCAAGTACACGAGAGTAGGTGGTGTGAAGAAGGATATCTACAACGAAGGTAACCATTAGCCCTCTCTCTCCCGGCCTCCTTTATCCGCTGCTTTAAATTGACTTGGTGAACTTCTTCTTCAAGGAACCCATATCCGGATCCCTTGGTTCGAGACACCCATTATCTACGACGTCCGCGCGAAGCCGCGGAATGTTGCCTCCCTCACTGGTACCAAAGATCTTCAGATGGTGAACATCACATGCCGTGTGTTGTCACGGCCACGAGTCGAAGCCCTACCCCAGATCTACCGTACCCTCGGATCCGACTTTGACGAGCGAGTCCTTCCGTCCATTGTCAATGAGGTATTGAAGAGCGTTGTAGCTCAGTTCAATGCTAGTCAACTTATCACACAGCGTGAGAATGTCGCGAGACTCGTTCGTGAAAACCTTGCTCGACGAGCTGCCCGCTTCAACATCACTCTTGATGACGTTTCGTTAACGGTAAGGGACTCTTTCCCAAAATCCTTAATTACCTTCTTCGTCTTCTTCTACTGACATCAATGTTTCACCTATTATTAGCACCTTGCCTTCTCTCCCGAATTTACCGCTGCCGTCGAGGCAAAACAAGTAGCACAGCAAGAGGCCCAACGTGCGGCCTTCGTCGTCGACAAAGCCCGACAGGAGAAACAAGCCACCATCGTCCGAGCCCAGGGTGAGGCCCGCTCTGCGGAACTAATTGGTGAAGCGATCAAGAAGAGCAGAAGTTATGTTGATCTGAGGAGGATTGAGAACGCGAGAAATATCGCGACAATCCTCCAAGAGTCCGGTGGAAAGAATAAGTTGTATTTGGATTCACAGGGCTTGGGGTTGAATATCAATGCGGATGATGGCCAATAAAAAGGGATGCGAGAGAAAGAGCCTGGCTAATTTCGGAGGAGTTCTGGAAAGGTTCTCAGCAGTGACCCATGCTATATGAGTTCGCAAACCCTTTTCGTTCTGCGGGAAAATAGGATCATCAGGGTGCGAATGGAAGCATCTAAGCGTTTTATGTACCATTAAATATTGTATAGGAGTAAAAATATCACTCTAAATCCCCCTGCTCATAATAATGGCCAGCCATCTAAGCTCTCAATGGGCTCAATTTGCGAGAAGCTAAGCGGCTTGTAACTAGCTTTGAATCTACTCGCCCATTCACCCTCTATTGTGGTTAAGCTTCATCAAAGAACTTGTATACATAGCCATAGCTATAATGCCTCCATGAGTGCAACAAATTTAGGAAAGAATTGATTACTATTCAAGTACGAGGGAAAGGCACATAACCCTCATCCAGATAATCTTATTTTCGGTGCATGTATGTAGGCGCACGCTAAACTTATGGGTGTATCTTCCGTACAATATAATAACAGTTAATTCGCAATTTCCAACTGGTGTCTTTCTTTCCAGAGTCTCCGCCCAGTAATAACAAAAAAAGAAAACGGAATTTAGACGATATAGAAAATAAAGAGAAAGCAAATTCCTCATATAACCAACCAGCTGGGGCCTCTGGGGGGAAAACAGAGCTATTACTACCCAAATGTCTAGTTTTAGGGAGGAAAGTTCACCTCTATAGTAGAGTTAGATCGAACTGCGGTGCGGTGGGGGTAACTTCCAGGATAGCGGGTCCGGCGAGGACAGCGCTTTCGACAAAGGCTCCCGACATATCTGAGTTCGTGACAAACGCGTAGGTTTGCCCCTGCGCGATTTTTGGAATGGTAGCTGAGAGGACACCGCCTGCATTCGTGCCCGCTACGCTGATCACTTCCAAACCACTGACGAAAGTGATGAAGAAGTTTTGAGGGATCGTCACACCTCCGCCAAAAGTAAATGTGGTGACAGTATCGATGGAGTTCGGGTTCGCCTGGGTTGGAACTAGGCTAGCGAAGCTCTGGAATGGCAAGGGGGGGTTGGCGGGAGGGCAGGAGGCGATAAATGCAGAGGCGACAGTGAAGATGGAGTTGGCAGTGATAGCCGTGCCGGCGATGTTTGCGGACGCTACCTGGTGAAGACTGGTTCGCTGAATGGACTGGTGCAGTCCTTCAGCGACGAGAATTGCTCCGGCAGAAGCGAGGATATCCTTAGACGAGATCACTGCGGCGCCACCAAGGTATGCTGCCACGCCCACACCTTCAAGGACCGAGCCCAACGCGACGAAGCTGTGGATATCGTCATAGGGGAAATTATAGGTGCAAGCAGAGACGGGAGTTCCCCCGGCAGCGGTAATAGCATCTTGCAGGAACACCACGTGCGCTTCCTCGTCACTGACGATAAATTGCAAGTTGTTGAAGTACTGGGAAGTGAATCCAGCTGCAAGGAAATCTGCTTCAGTGAAGCGAGACAATGCCCCTTTGTAGAAGACGTTCTCCAAGTGTTCGAGCTAAAGGGACTTCGGTTAGCTTCAAAGATTTGAGAACGCGGCAATTGAAAGTTTACACTCACAGTCAATGCAAACTGAAGGACATCAAGATCAGTTACACCTTGCTGCTTCTTTTCTAGGGGTGCCGATAGCACGGCCGAGGCTGAGAGGGCAGCTACAAGGGAAAAAGTGGGGAACTTCATGATTATTTTTCTTGAAGAGGCAATGAAGGAGATATCGACAAGAATCAAGTATTAGATAATAAGGGTATATAAATAAATATAGAAAGATTGGACGGAAATGACCAGCAAGTCCAAGGTTAAAGAAAGGAATCGAGAGAACGGCAACCGGAACGGGTTTCTCAGAACCGCAAAAGGAGAGGATGGTTAAAGAGGCAGAGATCGAAGTGAACGTGGATGAGAAGATAAAAAGATTCTGTCAGTGGGAAATTCCATTGCTTTTAGAGTAACCGTCCTTTGATCCTTGGCATCACGAAGCGCTTACAATGGAAGCAGGTCTTCCCGGGCTGAATGTTCTGCAGGCGGCTCGAGAGCGAGCCGGTGCGGTGTCCCTTGCAGAAACGCTGTAGCTTAATGGACATGAGACGAAGCCAGAGATGATGGATTAACGCTTTTGGATATCTGAGACGCCAACCGTCGCCATTGCGGGCGACAACCTTACGGAAAGGTTCTCAGGACATCTCCGGCGCATTGTATTATAGCCAGCGCCGGGATCGAAGACATCCTTAAACCATCGGCCAGCGCCATCTTTCAAGAGGTTAGAAAATATTGTTGAAGTGTTAATTTAAATTTTTCTCTGATATCCTGTGAGAAATTAGCTGCTCCATGGCGAAGTTCTCCATTTTTCCCGATTTTGGGAGCTAAGAATGCACGAAGCATGTACCAGTACCCGTACCTCTCAGGTGAACTGGTATACACACCCCACAGGTCGTCTAGCCTCGATTCCTTTTCATCAGATAGGTTCCTCCTCAGGTCACTGATTTTGGTTCCCTGTGGCTAGGGTGATCAAGCGGTGTCCGAAGCACCAACACCAACTCAAGGGTCCAGTATGAGCAGGGGGGAAAGAACGGGAGCATCGTCATCCGAAGACCTGTGGGTGTTTTAAAAGTAGAGCTAGTCAGTTAGTTAATAGTTCAGTTATCCTCTCCAGTTTGTTCGGTGGTTGTTGATGAGACGATGTCCTTCACGATGTGACAACCTCGGTTTCAAGATACTCCGATGTCTTGGCATCATAGAGGCTTTACCTGTCAAAGACTAGTGTATCACATCTTATTGGCCAGAGGGAAAATAAGAATATCTTAGTCATCTTAAGGTCTTGGCACAGTCGTCCGATCTTTCTCTGTATGTCAAGAAAGAGAGACAGAGAGAAAGAGAGACGCTTCGCTTCATCTTTGAAACTCTTCCTTTGTCCATCAGATGATCAAAATGAAATGAAAGGGATGTATGAATATCAGGTCAATTTATGATCTTTGCTACACTCGGGCCAATCGATAATGAAGATAAAGTACAGAGGTCAAAGATGTCCGTTTTCTTGGTAGTCCACGGGCGAGAGGGACCCTGGAACGCACTCTCCTTGATCTACGCAGCTCTGGGACACAACTCCTCTTCATCGCCATGATCATCAGCTAGGTTACATGGTTACAGAATACTCCTTCGTCTGATCTTGTGTTCATCTTCCGGCTGAAAAGAACCATTGCTCTTCCCAAAGCTCGTCGTCGCTTCCAAGGTTGGCGGTGTATGGTCACGTGGTCAGACAGATTGTGAATATCAAAATTCTGTTTTTTAGGAACTTTTCATTATTTACTCGACACTTTAGCAATTCTACCGATTTCCCCAAACGGACCAAGAAGGTGTTTCACACTTATACATTGGTGAACACTGAGCCCGGTTTTCCGCTAAAAGGTGTCTTGATTAACAGATCAAAGCCTCTCGTACTTGATCGAGAAAATTCTCTGTGAGGGGCACCAAAAAGGGAGAAGGGAAAAAACGAAGAAAAAACGAAGAGACCACAGGCCTAATTAGAGGTGAAGAGACAGGACAACACATATAGATTTAGAAGCTATCTCTTTTCTATTATTGGCACATAAATCTTCGACATAGATCTGCTCTCACAATTGCGGAGATGTCAGATCAGATTGCGGGGATAGACGTCAACGTTGACATCGGCGTTCAAGAAATTTTACTCGCCGCTTCACAACATGAAGTTTCCCGACTGCAAAAATTGCTCCGCTCTAATGACAAGGTGCAGGACCCTGTGAACGTGAGAGATCCGGAAACAGGGTATACCCCCTTACATGCTGCCATTGCTGCTTGCGAGCCAGACACGGACGACCAAGAAAGTACTGCAAAGGAATCTACTGCCTCCCCGACACCGGATGGAGAGGAGGAATCGAGGAATAAGACTCTGGAAGCTGGTAAAAAGACGGTTAGATTGCTCTTAGAAGAAGGCGCCATTTGGAATGACCTGGATGTGAAAAACGAAACACCCGGATGTCTTGCTCATCGGCTGGGGCTGACTGAGCTCTATGAACTTATGGTGGATGCTGGCGTACGGGCTGAAATGTTGCTCAACCGTCTTGATGGTTATGAACCCCTCGCTGATGACGGGGATGATGACGAGAGTGAAGAGGAGACTGAAGTCACGAACAACGTTGATGCCGAGAACGAGAAACCTGCTGCGTCCGATGAAGTTCACAGTCAAACCAACCCTGTCAGCGAGGACCCGGAAGTCTCCAGCGACCGTTATTTGCAATCAAACCTCACGTTTCAAAGCGGTCGACTACTGGACCAAGATCAGAACGGTGTGATGATGGCTTGGGAATCCGGCATCATGGCGCAATCAGCCAAGAACCTACTCCCGACTCCCGGCCTCCGTGTTCTAAACATTGGCCATGGGATGGGCATCATTGATGGCTTTTTCCAAGCCCAGTCCCCCAGTTCCCACCACATCGTCGAAGCCCATCCCGATGTTCTCGCGGACATGAAGAGTAAGAGGTGGTACGAAAAGCCCGGGGTCGTGGTGCATGAAGCAAGATGGCAAGACGCTCTTTCGAAGCTTGTAGAAGAAGGAGTGACATTTGATGCCATCTACTACGACACCTTTGCCGAATCATACTCCGACTTCCGGGAGTTCTTCTCGGAGCACGTTATTGGACTATTAGATCCAGATGGAAAATGGGGTTACTTCAACGGCATGGGTGCTGATCGCCCGATTAGCTACGACGTCTATCAAAAAGTAGTTGAGATTGACCTTTTCGAAGCTGGGTTTGATGTTGAATGGGAGAAGGTTAAGGTTCCAGAGTTGGAAGGTGAATGGGCTGGCGTTCGGCGAAGTTACTGGGCTGTCGACAATTACAGATTGCCAACATGTAAATACATGTAGGCCGGAAAGATCTAATACCAGCTAAACGATATAAAATAACCCAAGTTCAAGATCAACCTTTCTCCTATTAGGCTCGCTCATTTGCCGGAGATACCTCGAGTTTGAGGTTATAATCTACATTTCTTGGCCCTTGGCTCGAAAGTTTCCTTACTTGAATTGACGTCATAATATATCGACAACATCTATCTTGATTCCGACGATGATCATGTCAAGATATAACAACAAAACCCATTGGAAAAGATCGTTGATCAAGAGTCTAGACGAAAGATGAAGAGATTATACTCCGGCCTTCATCGACGTGTATCGCAATCCCGATCTTCAAATACCTCCAAAGATGAAGAACAAAACGATGAGAAGCCTCAGCCTCCTCGGCGCTCCTCGAGTATAGCCCTTCTAGAACGCGCAACCACGCGGCGACGTCCACGGAGCAGTAGCACACCCCAGATCCATCCTCCTCCAAGCGACACACCTGCGCATCTTGTTCTTACCGCAGAGGCACCTGAAATTGACCAAGTCACCGTCCGACGTTTTCAAGAAGAGGGCTTTAGTGTGTCGTTTTTGCCGTACTCGGGCAATCCGAAAGAATATGATAGCCAATTACAGCAGCTTGCAGATCCGTTAGAAGCAGGAGTCAAGTACGCAATTGTTGGTATGTAAAGATCTTGGCAATAAGAAGCTGTTCTATCTTCCAGTTTTCGGAGTGTTACTACAGATCTGAAAGTTAATATATCTAATTACTGCAGCTTACGGACAACCCGCTACCTTTGTTCTTAATGCGTGTGTCAAGCCAATGCCCAAGCTGTGTGCGGTAGTTGCCTACTACCCTACCCACGTCCCTAATGTCGGTCCCGCATTTGATTCGTCTATTCACGTCCAAATCCACCTGGCAGGCACACAAGGCTTTTCTCCAAAATGCCTGTCCTTCTTATATATCAATTCGGATGTTGGCTTCGCTGAAAGAAACCGGGACCAGTACGATAGGACCAATGCAAGGCTGGCCTGGAGTCGGGCGCTGAGTTGTCTTAGGAGAGGGTTTGGGATGGATGTTGATATAGAAAGTGTATGGGAAAATCATATTACACGAGAATTCCACGCAAGGGATGCAGATTCCGCAATGGAGACTGTGGCTCAAGATAAGCCATATGTTAACTTCGTTCCGACGATGACCGGCGGTGAGTTAAGCGCTCTTCTCTCCCTTGCCCTCGCTCCCCCTTTTTTGGTAACTAGTTACTGTAATTTTGGAGAGAAGACTAATTCGAATATCCTTGTTATTTTAGGAACCGGATACAAGGATTTCAGTCGCTTCTATTACAACTTCGTTATCCCCTCTAACCCGCCTTCTTTAAATGTACGCCTTGTCTCTCGCACTGTTGGCACGGACCAAATTGTGGATGAGATGCATATGTCATTCAGGCACACACAGGAAGTCCCCTGGATGCTTCCGGGTGTTCCGCCCACGGACAAGTTTGTCGAAATTGCCGTTGTTAACATCGTTGCTATCCGCGGCGGCAAACTGTGTCATCGGCAGGTTTATTGGGATCATGCAAGCGTACTGGTTCAGGTAGGCCTATTAGATCCAAAGCTCATCCCACCAGGTTTCCAGGTGCCAGGGGAGAACCAACAAATGGAAAGGCTACCCGTTGTTGGCGCAGAGGGCGCCCGGAAGGTCTTGGATGAAGACTCGGAGCCAAGCAACCAACTCATATCCAATTGGTAGCAATCAAATTTTAATCTCCGTTTAGAATTCTTCAAAAATTCGATGATATATTGATGTCTACTTGTCAAGGGTTCTTGTACAAATTTCTATCACTAGAAGTTAACTAAACGCCAGTAAAAATGCTAGTGATCATTCGGATTTCTATTAGTTAATATTCGGGATGCAGAATTACACCTAGAATATGAGGATCTGTGAAAACGACGCCGAAAATGACAGCTTTTGGCGCCAGAAACGGCTACTTTTCCACACATCACCGCCAGACCGCCCACCACCCCTATACCCTCAACTATTCTGCACCCACCAAGCGCTGTTAGTTTCCTCTTGACCTAGTGTTAGCCGCTTGACCTTTGCGAGTTGTTCTCCGCATTTCTACCCACGACCAAAACGACGCCGAAAATGGCTTCCCTCTGCAGCTTAAACCCGCCCCTGTCTCTTCGCCTGGACCGTTTAGGCCCTTATAAGATGCTTCGTGTCCCTCCCTCGTAGTGTCCTCCTACCCTTATCTCTTCTCTTCTCGTCTTCCAACTCCCTAAGTTGACTGACCGTTGAATCCCGACCTTCGTCTCGGTTACTTTTATAGTACCCGCACCTGCTACCCCTGCTCAGTCTAGTAAGCACCAATATGGTTCCGATACTATTCTCTGTGAAGAAACTCGAGTTAGATTAGAACACTTCCGTAATACTGGATGGCTTCTCCCAATTTTCAAGCCAAAGATATTGGAAGGTATTGCTGTTATTGAAAGTTATTAGCGGAAGTGAGCATCTCTTACTCTGAAATGCGCTATGGTCGGGGAATAACTCATCGAAACAGGTATGGTATCTAATCGAAATAGGATCAAGCGATTTATATGGATTTCTTTGATTGACCTCGAAAAAAAAGATGCTTCAGTCATACGATGAATACTGGAGAGGTCTTTGTCAATACTTCAGTCTCTTCGCCCGCCATCGCGTTAACGACCGAGTCGAAGAACAGATGCGATGAGTAGGTGCGATTATGTGGCCTTCACAGAGGAGAGGCTAACAAGGGGAGTAGTTCATGGAAAATCCGGCCGACTCGACGAATGAAGCAAAAAAAAACCCCCCCCTGGATGTGGACGTTTTCTGCGTGACGTACCGTCACCACCGGGTTCATTCGAGTATATCTACATGATTGCATCCAGTTCGTCGACCACATCATCGTCTATAGCAATAGACCCATGCGATCATGTCCGCAACGCCGAATCACTCCCAGAAGCTTTATACTGTCCCGATCTGCGCGCTATCTCCTCCCGGACCCGGGCCTTCTTTTGATCCGACACAAGCATCCGCCCGTGACGATATGCGCCAAGGACCACCAAGACGGCCGCCGCTGAAACCGTCACTGCAGCCACCATGTCGTTGTGGAAAGCTTCCGAGAACGCTCGGTGCACTGCACTTCGCTGCTCCGGCGAAAGCGGTGCTCCGCCGTGACCGAGTGTGGCCTGTTCTTGTGGCGTCAGAAGCCCCGAGAGCAGTTCGCTGGTTTTAGTGTTCAGGAAGATGGTTGAGGTAGAGATGCCGAGGCTGCCCCCGAGGATTCTCAGCTGTGCTATAATACCCTGCGCGGGTGCTGCGTTTGATTAGCCCAGGGTAACTTGACAGATTTGGGAGGGCGTCGATGAAACTTACCATAGTCTATGATGGGTACTTCGACAGACGTGAGCATCGTTGCGGACGCGATGTTTAATCCAAACCCAAGACCGGCAAAGACAATGAAAGCGAGTGCCTTGGCATCGTCGTCGGCATCGTGAACTATGGTAAGTAGTCCGACCCCAAGAGTCATCAGGGAAGCACCAACGAGCATCGTCTCGAAAAGATAGTTTTTGGTCCTGCTCAAGGCTCCCGCGAGAATGCTTCCCACAGCTGTGGCGCCCAACATGGGGAGCAGCATGATACCAGCTAACAACGGGCTTTTGTCATCCACGACCTGGGCCCTGAGCGGAAAAGCATAGTTGATTATGAAGTACGGATAGCCAGTGAATAGCGTAGAGATCGCAGCGGCCGCGTATGCTCTGTTGCGAAAGAGGCCGATGGGAAAGGTGGGAGCGAGGCGGCCCTCAAAGACACGTCCGGCCAGGTATCCCCAACCTAGGAGGGCCAGCCATAGGACAAGGCCGACGGTCAAGGGCGCGATGAAGACGGCGGTGCCCCATGTCACGGCTGGAGACTCACCCGCATTCTGGAAGGCGAAGACGACCAGAACAGCCGCGGCAATGATAAGAAAGGAGCCGACATAGTCGAATTCTTTCCAAGATCGTCTTGTCATCGAAGGCAGGTGTTCGGCTTTCGGCCAGGAGAGAAAGAAGATGATCAAGGAGACGAAACCAATGGGCCCACTATCAAGAGTCAATGGCATGTCGATGCTGCAATCCAGGAAGCCTGATCGGAAACATACTTTATCCAAAAGACCCATCTCCAGGTGGTGTAGTGCGTCAATATGCCTCCCAGAACAGGCCCAAGGGCCCCGGACCCGGCGATGACTAGGCCGATTATGCTGCTGATATATTGCCGAAGATTCTCGGGACAGAGCTCGGGCAAAATTATCATGGAAAGAGAGTAAAGGCCTGGTCAAAATTAGCACGGCCACAGCCTCAGACAATGAGCCCTCGCCTACCAGAGCCGCCTATCCCCTGCAGAGCCCGGCATGCGATGAGCTGGTCCAGGCTCTGCGCAAAACCACATCCCAGGGAAAAAGCGAAGAAGACAATATAGGCAGCGACAAAGGCGTTGCGCCTCCCCACCACATCGGAGACGCGAGCAAAGGTCACAGCGCAGCCGAGATAGGCAAGCGTGTAGGCCAAGGCGACCCAGTTGACGCGGCGGACGTCTTGGAACTCCACGCCGATGCTGAAGATGCTGGTGGCGATGATGGAGGTGTCGATGATGGAGAGGAAAAGCCCTAGACAGACTCTAAAGCGGACTTGTAAAGATGTTAAGTAGTTTGTCCCGTGGGTGTTTGAATATCTAGGGCAGACTTACCCGACGCTGAGTATCCAGAAACGCACCGCAGGCACGGTGGTCTCTTTGAAGCCAGACCGCGCTTCGTGTTTCGGACGGTCTCTGGAGTCTCTGTCTGTGGCAAAGGCAACGCCAGGAGGGTTCTTCTCCATGGTGATGTCAATCAAGAGCCTTGCGGTTCGAATAACGGTGTCGATATCAAGTTGGGTACGCGCAGGAGAGCCTTCTCCTGTGCTAGTGTGCTAAACGACGACGACCACGCAACAGAGGACTTATATATGTCGGCCTTCCAACACAGTGACATTCACTAGTCGGCATCTCGGTTCATGGTACTCCGTTCGCTCAAGCCAGTTAAGCCGCCCGTAGCTTGCGCCAAAGACCGACTTCCCCCTGCAGCATCACAGCAGTGGGAAGAGTAGCAAACATCATGTCGCCTCGGTAGTCAAGACACAGTGAGGCCGAAGGCCGAACAGACCAAATTAATGACCCTGCCTTCCCTGCGGTCTAATGCGACAGCTTCGGCCGATTGTCTTTTGATCACAGGTCACAAGTGCGGCACGCAGTGGGGGGGAAGAATGCCAACCGGGCCATCTTGGGCTGAATACGGGATCGCTGAGAGAGAGGTGACTGGGACCGAACCGACCCACCACTTAGGATGCACCCGGCCCGCCAGACCACAATTAATCCCAGTTCGGACTTCTCGGTTCCGAGAAGCCCGAGGAGCTTGCCGCCGACATGATCTCCAACATTGTGCTGCTAGAATCAAACTTCTTTCTTTCCCCCGGATTCTGAGCACTGAATAGTATCGAACATCGATTACCATGGCTAGAGCACGAAAAAGGTCTGCCTCCTCTGCCGATGACGATGACACGGCACGCCCATCCCGAAAATCGGCTGCACGGACTGACAGACCAGGGGCGCGGTCCTGTGAAGGCTGCCATCAGCGAAAAGTCCGCTGTGACCGTGGAGTGCCTTGCATCAATTGTTCGAGGCATGATATGGCCTGCGTGTATCCCACAAGGGACCCGGACGCGGCACGAAAAACTCCTCCGCTCCGAGACATCTCCAACCGTCTAAAACGACTGGAGATTTTGCTCTCACGTTTTGCTGAGAGTGGCGAAGTCACTACGCGATCTGCAGTCGATGATGATGGTGGTCGCAGTCGTGCCGAGTCCGAAATTCAAATCCAGTCTCGACCTAATGCAAATGTCAATGCAATTGAAACTGCGAGTCAGCATCCATCCGATAGACCCCCAAACAAATCAACATGGGAGATATTATTGAATAACTCTGATATCGAGCCATTGCTACAAGATGTAAGCCTAGATTTTGTCTTAAGGTTGTTCGAATTTTCCTCCCTCTACGAAGAAACCATACATAACCCGACTAAGCTAATGTATGGCCCATTTACCAGGAATCCATTGGCTTGGAAACAGCACCTTTGCACCTTCGGGTGAATACGACGGCGCATCACAAACTTCCTACGCAGCCAGGTGCTTGTGCTCCTCTAGAAAGGGAATCCGAGCCACTAGATTTCTATCCTGATACCCAACTAGCTCTCCGATTATGGGATGTGTACGTCAAATCGGTCGATCCAGTCCTTAAAATCTTGCATATACCAACGGTACAGTCTGCTGTTCTGGCAACTATTCTGGACCCCAGATCTGCACAACCCTCAACGGTGGTGTTGACATTTGCCATCTATTATGCCGCCGTCACGGCCCTTTGTCACGATGATAGTGACGAGCCTGTTGAGCTACCGTGGGAGAAACCGGTCCTTTTGAAACGCTACCAGACTGCCTTGGACCGACTTCTCGTGACGCCCGATTTCATGAGTCGACCTGAAATAGCGGGCTTACAGGCTCTCGCAGTTTATGTGGTGAGTACCGAGGCTAGCCCTGTCATCGATCATGTATTCCTACTTGGTTGGTTTATCTAACTGACCACATTCTCACCAGACCTGCTTACGCGCTCATGAACTTGGCCGCAGAGTATGGGTCCTCACTGGGCTAGTAATCCGGCTCGCCCAATCGATTGGCCTGCACCGAGACGGTGTCTCCCTCAAGTTGAGCCCCTTTGAGACGGAGATGCGTCTTCGCCTTTGGTGGCATCTATGCGTGCTTGACTCTCGTGCCCCGGAGGATCAAGGGTTTCAACCCACGATTGATCTCACGAACCAGGAACTACGACTTCCCTTGAATGTGAATGACGATCGAATCTACCCAGATATGACACACTTTCCAGCAGGGTCGGATGGTTGGACGGAAATGTCTTTTTTTCTGATCCAAACCAAGTCGTGTCGGGTGATACATCCGATTCTTGACACTCAACAGCAATATTCCGCAGATACTCTTCTTGATATCAGAGAAAAGCGAAAAATGATTCAAGACCCTGGCCAATATCTGTCAGCTAAATATGGTATCTCATCTGAATCTGGAACACCGACTGATCTGCCGCGCATTGCAACTCAACATGTCATCACTGCCTGTCAGAAAATGGAGTTCGTGTTGCAACTACGAGAAGAGATTTGCATGCGAAAGCAAAACGAGGCACAAAATGATGCGACTCCTGAAGTGCTCAGGCTTTCTTTCAAATTGGCCTGTGACGCGCTGGAAAGCAGTCATTTGTTGTTGAAAGAAGGTCTTGCTTGGAGGTTCAAATGGTTCTTCAACATGTATACTCAATGGTACGCCCTGGCGTACGTTCTGCGCTCTCTCCGTAGCAGCCCCTGTGGATCCGACGCGGACCGTGCCTGGACTTTGGTTGAAGGGCTATTCCCTCACGGAACGAATTATCAGAGTCCCCCGGCGGCAATCTATGATGAGCATGGGCACGGCAGAATTTGGAAGTTTCTCGAGCTGCTTCGAAATCAAGCTTGGTCGTTGAGACAGCATGGCCAGCTATCTACAGCCACTGCAGATAACCGGGTTCAGCTATCCAGCAGTGGGAGGCATTTTACTTCCCAGCTTTTCCCAGATGCCGAGATCCCGCCGCCCACGGGCACGACGGTAGCAGATCATGGGACATCCATCCTCCCCGAGTGGGGTC
The DNA here is from genome assembly GCA_949709995.1 of Arachnomyces sp. KDTOL00113. Taxonomy (NCBI): domain Eukaryota; kingdom Fungi; phylum Ascomycota; class Eurotiomycetes; order Onygenales; family Arachnomycetaceae; genus Arachnomyces; species Arachnomyces sp. KDTOL00113. Next base: position 212,053 of record OX453237.1, read on the forward strand.
ACGAATTCATTAATAATCTTGACCAAAGTGTCTCTTCATCTCCGAATCTATTGATGCCGGAGATTCCGTTTTTGCCGGATTGGAGTGCGATTATCAACGGCCAGTAACCTATAGTTAAGTGTTAATGAAGATCGATCTCACTATACAGTATCTACACCCCTTTGAACTCGAGTAGGTCTGGTTCTAGGGGATGGAGAAACTGCTAGGCGCCTGCCTTATCAGCATTTAGCATTCAACCAGAGCAAACCCTACCTGTTTCTACCTCGAGAGGTATCCACGTCGCTCAATGGTGTCCCGACCCCAGGCATGTTCATCATTGCGTTTGCTTCAGTCGGCAACGGAGATTCGGCTAATACGCCTCCTCCCCGAAGTGGTACGGCGTAGCCTTGTCTTTGTTTTTCCTTTTCGTCAAGCCCCGTGTAGTTCGCCCTACTTCTTTTTTCAGGCTTGAGGAGGAACCTGTAAGAGCCGCGCTTTGCCTCAGGATTCGGACTAGCTCTGGGAGTAGGAAGAAGTGGTGAATCTGTTATTTCTACGTTCACAGGGAGGGGAGGTTAGCGGACAGCGTATTAGGGAACTAAACCGGAAGCGGTAAAACTAACCTATAACGGCAATCCACGGTTCCGCCGTTTACAACCCCAAAATAAGATGGGTATCACTGGGCAATTTGAGGCCGTTCCGATATATATTGAAATCATAAAATATGAATCCCAGACTCCAAGCATTTGAACTTCTTATTTTGTCTAATGGCTTTGTGATGTTTGATTATCAAGAGCTGTAAAATGCTAGGGGTACATAATTCGATATTGTATTATCAAACCATTCGGAAGACTTCTAAGCTCATAAAGCTCTCAATAGCGGTTCTAGGGACGTGATATCTGAACTCACGGCGGCTTTGCTCCTTAAAGAACAGATGCTGGCTCGCTGTGCGAGCGGAATGATATCTTCTAAATTCCTCGGCCCTTTCTTCCCCCCTTCCATGGCTAGACCGGCTACCACAACCCCGAGGAAAGTGTCTCCGGCTCCATTCACGCTCACAACTTCATCCTCCGGGATGACTTCTGCAGCGGGAAAATGCCGCACGTATACGCCACCAACTACCTCGCTACCGGTAATTGCGGGGGTAAGAATGTAAGGTCGAGAGGCTGGTGAGGTCAACCGTGGGTCGCCCGGCCTCAAGAATTGGGTGAGAAGTACACCCTGGGCTCCAAGCTTAACAAGCAGGCAAGGGATAAATGGGAGTAGCTGTATGCACTGCTGTGGGATTCCCTCATCGACCAACTTTGTATTGGTAAGAGATATTAGGGGGTCTCTGGATCCCGCACCCGGAATTCCGAGAGAATTGATGATTTGCCACCACTCCGGAGCATCGAAAAGATCTGCTTCGCGTGCAGCAGTGTACATAGTTGTTAATTCAAGGCGGTTTGGCGCGGCGAGGTCCACAACGTGGTTAGGGGTGATGTTAGAGGCGTCGATAACAGAACTGCCTTGCCCATCTCCCGTGAAAAGCCTCGTAGACTTGGCAGTGGAAACGGGTTCAAATGCAACTCGAGCACCCTGTTGACGAGCGGCGTCAGTCCATCGTTTTAAAACACTTGGACCCCAGTTAGCATCGACCACGGCCCAATTCGGTTGAGTGCGCCGAATAGCAGTACCCCAGAAGTTATCGAACTCAAGGTTAGACTCGGGCGTTTCCATAATACTCATATCAGCCATGGCGACTAAAAGATCTTTCTTCGTGTCGTTGACCGCAATATACTGCGCTGTTCTAGCACCTGTTGAGGGCGGTAGCACCTGGACCCCTTGACAGCCAATCTTGGATCCCTCGAGGGCGGCCATGGCAGTACGCCCACCGAGGTCATCTGCTACAAGGCTACAGAAAAGCAGAGAGCTCCCTACATATTTCGCAGCCTGTGCGACATTCTGGCCAACACCCCCGAGCTGTTGCTCGATGACAGAAGGGTTCGAGGTGTGAAGTGCGGGTGTTGCGCTCTTATCGTTTTTTGATAAAGGAGCAAAGTCACAGGAGTGATCAATTGCTAAAGCTCCGGCGACTAGGACTTCGGCTTTACCCACAGCTGGTTCCGCTATGGGATTGTCACTTGGATGCCGCACACTGTCGGATTTCACAAAACTGGCTGGTATGGGCCTATATACAGTAGAACAAGCAGTACTCAGCTAATGATTCAAGTTCTTCCCTAAAACGTAGTAGCTCACCGCTCCATCGCCTCTCCGCTTTGAAGTTCTAGCTTAGCAAGCTCCACTGCAACCTTTGTCCCTCGCTGGACATTTGACTCGATTAAAGCTTCATTCGCGGTCACACTCTTTCCTCCGCTCAATTCCTTGATTTTTGACAATATGAACGGGGTATTGTCACTTCCTTGAGCTCCCTCTATTTCTGCAAGTCGGATGGCTTCCTCGATTATTTTATTCATCTCAGCCAATGGAATAGACTGCTCTAAAGGAACAGGATTGGCGAAATGCAGACCAGAAGAGAGTTGTAAACTTGACTGGGCGACTAGAGCAGGTTTATATTAGTCACTGGCTGTAGGAGTAAGAGAGAATATACCGATACATATGTGCTCAGAAGTGGCAAGTTGGTGCAATAGTCCGGTATAATTCCCGCAAACGGTGACTCACAAATCATTCCAGCAGCTTCCTTCTCATCCTGGACAACCAGAGGAGCTTTTATTCCGCTGTCCCTGGTAAAAAATGCAGGGAAATCGATGTTTCCATTTCGGCCATCGGCGAAAGTTGCTACTCCGACACCCTCTGTTTCCAAGAATTCTAAAGTCCTAGGGATATCCAAAAAGCTTTTACATCCTGAGCTAATAACAGCTACAGGAGTACGTCCCAATTCTCTAAGATCAGCTAAGAAAAGGTCAGCATTTAAAAATCTCCTCAAACCCATCTATATCCACTCGAAATTACCGGAAATGTCCATCGAAGATTCACCGCCGCGATGAACTCCACCTACACGGTGTTAGATATGTCCAAAAAAATGTATAACCTTTTTTCTCAAAATAGACATACCGAGCCCGCCAGTTGCGAAGACTTTTATCCCAGCAAGGTGGGAAAGTATCATTGTCCCGGAGACTGTGGTTCCGCCATGAATCTTCCTCCCGCTCGCTCCCTTTTCTCATTCAGAATAAGTCACCAGAAAGAATGAAAATAAGAAAGGTTCCATATTACCAATCCACAAATATAGCCGAGGTCACGGCGAGAAACCTTTAGTGCGGATTTGCTCTCAGCGGAAGTTGCTAACTCTATGAGTTCCTCCGCTGACATACCAACATGTGCAATGCCATTGAGAATTCCAACCGTCGCTGGAATTCCTCCATTGATTCGCACAATAGACTCAAGACGTGATGCAAGGGCGATGTTTGCCGGGTACGGGAATCCTGATTGTATTGCTTCAGTCGATGAAACATATAATAAAGACGCTCAACGCTTACCGTGAGTATATATTGTTGTCTCTAAGGCGACAACCGGCTTCCCAATATTGAGAGCATCTCGAACCTCTTCCGATACTTTCAGGAACCGGCTTTGATCTGGGGAGAGCTGTTGTTGTTGGTGATATTTTCTATATCGACATGAGGCCACTCCAGTTAACTTTCTATTTGAACACCGCCAGAACTTGGCTGTAGTCCGTAGTGTAAACATTTTCCACTACTGGTTTCTCGAATCGCCCACTCACTAATGCCTTCTTCAGATCAAGAAGAAAGAAAGAGAGTCAAGGCAAATGCGGAGAAAGAGGTGGGGAAGGAAAGGAACTAGTGTTTCGGACCGACGACTTTCCCGACGCGGCTAAAAGAGCTTGATTAGCGCCGGCATGCCGCTTCGGTCACCGTACAAACTTCGGAGGGACACCTAATCCAAGCTTGTGAGAGCTTCAAGTGTGAAAGAGGATTTGGAACTCTTCCACTCTACATGTCAATTGTCGCCATCGAAACTTATTATCCTCCTCTATTCTATATTCCAAGGCATTGTGAAGCTTAAAGCGGTCTGCTGGAGGTGACCGCCCTTCACAATGAGGTTCCTTGCTGTCACCGCCGCGCTCTGCGGCCTGCTATCTACTGGCTTTTGCGACGCTGAACCGAACCTCGCAGCTGCCTCTTCGTCCCGCCAAACCTTACCGAGCGATTTCAAACCACCCCAAGTCTTTAAGAATCTTCATCTCGTCCGGAACACGAATCTAGAAAAGGGCTACGTGAGGGAGACTACCAATATTGTTGTTGAGAACATCGACAAGAAGCCGCAGGATGAATACTATCTTCCGTTCTCGTCGGACTTGATCAACCACATCGGAGGCCTAGAAGTACGAGACAAAAAGGCCGAAACAGAGTCTAAATTCAACGTTAAGGTCGTTGAATATGACACAGAGAGGTTCGTTCCTTCATATCTCAATATCCAAGAATGCCATTGCTTCCCTCGAGTAAACACGTACACGTTGTCTCATTTCAGTTACTGACACTTCCTCTGGATAGCTCGACTCAGTACTTCGTTGCTCAGTTCCCCGAGCCCCTTGCCCCGTCTGAGCAACTCACGCTCAGTGTTTCGTACTATTTCCTATCCACAGTCCAACCTGTCCCCGCTGCTATCAAGCAGGATGACAAGCAGTACTTGAGCTACAGCTTCTCCGCTTACGTTCCGACCTCATACTATACGGAGAAACAAAAGACCAAGATCAAGCTCCCCAATTCCGACGTGCGAGAATATACCAAAACGTCAGGATTGACTACCGGTGAAGACCCTGACAAGCAAGGCAGCTCAATCGTATATGGGCCGTATGACACACCCGATGTAGCTCCGGGCACAGAGCTTCCGGTATCTGTGCGCTATGAATTCACAAAACCCATTCTTACATGCTCCCTTCTTGAACGTGATATGGAAGTCTCCCACTGGGGCGGCAACTTGGCGACCGAAGAACGATACTGGCTCCGCAACGACGCGGCCGACCTTGCTGACAACTTCGACCGAGTATCATGGACCATGAAAACCTACCAAGGACTCCCCACCGCTGCTGTTCGCGAACTCAAGGTTTTGCTGAGCCCCGGATCCGTCGACCCTTATTTTATTGATGATATTGGCAACGTATCCACTAGCCGGTTCAGACCAGGTCAGCGCCGTGAAGCTTCCCTGGAATTGAAACCGCGCTACCCCATCTTCGGAGGCTGGAAGTATAGCTTCAAAATCGGCTGGAACAACGAACTGTCCACCTTCCTCCGCCGCCTCACCGGCGACTCGTACATCCTCAAAGTTCCCTTCCTCGAGGGACCCAAAATGGGGGAGGGAATCCAGTATGAGCGAATCGACACACGCATCACACTCCCCGAAGGAGCGACAAATGTGAAGTTTGAGGTCGCCGGCGGCGCAGGCATGCCAATTGCAGGACTGATCGACTCAGAGCTCAGCTTGCACAAGACTTTCATGGATACTCTAGGGAGGACTGTATTGAAGCTTTCGGCGAACAACATTGCCGACGAAGCTAGGGGAGGAGAACTCATCGTAAGTCTTTCCGCATCCCGCGTATCTCTTATTTTATATATATTTATATATTTATTAACACCATCGTCTCTCTTATAGGTCACATATGAATATCCCTTCTTGGCTGGTTTCCGAAAGCCTCTTACCATCTTCGGAGCTATGATCACCGTGTTTGTGACCGCTTGGGGAATTGGGCGGTTGGATATTAGTATCAAGAAGAGATGAGGGATAGAGGGATAAAGGTGTAAAAAATTTACATATATGTATTTCTTATCAATGTCAAGATGTGTTTCCTTGGTTTTCCCTTCTTCCTCTCTAACTGTGTTGGCGAGGGCTTGTTTTATCTGCCGTTTGTTCCGATTTCATTTGAAATGTTTGAATCACCACCCCGTATCCCGCTTTCCTTTGCTATTGTGATTTGGGTTTTAGAATAAATATAAAGAAGTGTTCTGTTTTCTTTCGCCGTCTCTGTCCACAGGGTTGGTGGGACGCATATGGGTCTATCTTTGACAACAACGGCGTGTATTTCTTGATTCTTACAGATTAGCCTGCAGGGAAACCAAGATATAATATACCGATTACTCCAGAACACCGAGAAGACGACTGCCGCGAAGGTCGTAGTGTACAAATAGAAAATGCAGAAATGCTATAGAAATATTGGACAGAAACCATGACAAAGAAAAGATATCCAAAATGACACCGGCTGACTGCCTCATGCTCTATGGCTGAGTTCACCGGGTTTCCCAAGAACCAGGGGGAAAATCCAGAAGGAAATATTTGGGAATATACCAAATACCTCAAGATGTCAATTAGACAAGAGTCCAGCTCATAGCTCTCCTCCATGCCTTCCCCCATGCTCTGGTAATCCTCCCCTACCCATTCCCCCATCAACACCACCGCCCCGGATCCTTAGTCCGGCATTCACCATGAACGCAACAACCATCCCGACGCAAAGAATAGAAGGCCCCCATTTTTCGTGATAGATCCGTCGCACATCCCTCCTCTTGCGTATCTTTTCTACACGCCATATATATAACACCAGGCTGTACAGCAAAGCCAAACAAGCGAGAATTGTGAATGCCCACGAAGAGGCGAGAGCAATGGTGTCCTTTCCAAGATTTAGGAGTGCCGCTGCAATGGAGCCGAGGATAATGGAGAACTCGAGCCAGGAGAGGAATGTTCGCTCGGCTGCAAAGTAAACTTTTGGTTCGACACGAACAGGAACATGAATACCTATAAATAAGTTTTGTAAGCAAAGGTTCAATTTCATTCTCTTGATGAGGACAATTGGTCGGGTGGTTCTTACGTTTGCCCTTCGGGGCCTTGAACTTTTTGACCTGGGTTTCGCTTCCCATTGCCCCCACCCTGGTCGAATCCGGGGGAGGCATGGGGGTAGGTCTGGGCACAGGAGCCAAATTTCGAAGAGTGTTGAGAATGAATCTACCGGTGTGACGAAGAGCACGTTTTGCCAGTGTGGATCGATAGTATATGCCGCCGATCCGCCTGGCCTCTTCCAACTCATCTGGGTCAGATGATTCATCCTCCGAGTCATAGAGGGGGTAGTCTTCGTCGCCCGCAAGTGGTGGAGCAGCGACTCGTTCCTCAACATCGAGCACGTTTCCGGTGGCTTCAGGGTATGACGCACTCTGTTCTTGCTCATAACGACTCATTGCATCACGGGCTTCATGGAGTCGACGGATACCCTCATCAGACGGTGTTTCAGCTCCAGATGGTTTTACGCCATTTACCAGTTCGCCAGCTGGTTCATCATCATCCGATTCATCGTCCATTGGGTCATCGCTGTTTGAAATACTCGTTGACTGCGTGGGACGCTCGATACCAAACTGATGGGTGACAGGTTTCCGTATATCCACATCCATCTGCGGCATCCAAAAGGGTAAAAGGTGGATCCGTTCGGGGAACATGGTAGCTGTTCCGTGGATGAATTTACTATATTTGGGGACGGCTTCGACGAGATGGCTTGCAGTGAGTTCCTTAATCCACTCGGGCGGTTCTTGTCCTGCTTGTGTCTGCAATTTGACTTCCAAAACAGCGTATGGGAATCTTTCAACGTCTTCCGGTGGGAGGTTGGCAAATGGATAATCGATTCCGATGTCCATTCGCCGCCAGTTGTCACCGGCACGTCTGCGGCCGTCCAGATTATCTTCTCGAGTCATTGTCAGCTCTGTGTCCAGGGATATCCGAACTCTGGCATCTCCGGGAAGCTGAAACGCTGTGCGATGGTAGAATGATCTTGTGACGGGGACAAGTTTCCTCGTGACAACTCGATATTGTACCTCTCGGGCGAGCTGCTCCCAGTCCTCAATCTGTTTCGGGCTCTTCTTCCCGTCCTTTCTGGCCTTGTCGAAGACACTCTCTACCGTTATTCTGCCGGCCATGAATGCGTTGACGTACTTTTCCTTGATCGGGAATCTTGCTTTGACAGATTTTTCCCCCGTCCAATCTTCCCGATGGGTCTTTCTCTCAATGAAAATTTGATCGTTCTCCATTCCCCCGTACCATCGTAACCGGATTGCTTCAGCGCCCTCTGTTTTCTTCAGTCGCCCCATGTATAGTTCCCATGTCTCGGGGTTGTCGTAATAAATGGAAGATATAGCAGAATCCTTCTCCTCGAATTCTTTAGTGGGATTAAAGACCAGGACAGGGAGATGCTAGGAAAAATAAGTTAGCTATCATTCGGAGGGGCAGCATCGAGTAGGGTTGGGGAACCTTTAAGATGATGAGTTTCAATTCAGTGATGTTGTCGGGATGCACCCAATATTTTGTCGTCTGTCGGATGAAGTTTTGCTGGCCACCCCCAGCAGCACTGTCTCCCTCGATCGGGTTACCCTTATTCCTTACCAGGTCGTAGAGTTTGGATAGCTTCACGATAAAAGCGTCATAGTTATCTTTGAAGAATGGCTTGGCCTTGAGGCGGGCGGCGAATACTGGTTTTAAATACCATCGGGTTTGTTTCTGCGTGGATCATTGCCTGTTAGCAGAAATATGGTGAGGTCGGGAGCGCGCAAGCATACATCGTGCTTCTTGATAATCTTCTGGAAACCGGTATAATTTAACTGAGTATATTTAGCGAGATCGTGGACATCGGCGATAATGTCGCTCAGGTCCTCCTCCAAGAGCAGAAAGTCACTATCGCTTGGGGGGACATGCCCGCTTCGACGGCGCGAATCCCCCTGGTGTCGGGACCTGTCCAGTCGCGAGACCACATCTGCAACCTCTTTCTCACTGGCCTGGATCCGGCGCACGATCTCCTCGCTCTTTACTTTTTGGAAGGTGAAGACCTTGTCGAGCTCGCTCTCCAGCAAAGCGATGAAATGCTTCTCGTTTTCCTCGGTCCACGGTTTGCGTTTCGGTTTCGGGTTCTCGGGGGTGGGATCGGTTTCGAAGGGTGTTTTTAAAGCATCTTTTAGAGCGTCGTACGCGATATAATGCCAATGGTAGCCCTTGATCAAGGACGTCCGTAACTGATGACCGAACCTAGGCAGACGAGCTCCCTGTCAGTGATGCTCTGGTTGTGAATCGGAGAAGAGGGGGGGAATCATTGGACACTCACCTCATCTTGATTCAAGATAAACTGAAAGAGAGAAAGAAAGAAAGAGAGAAAGGAAAAGTAAAGAAAATGCTATGGATAGGAATATCTAAGAAATCATGACACTCGTTAAGAATACAGAAACATGGACGGAGAGATATCGCTTCGAATGGGTTCAAGGTAAAGGGCACAGTCGGAGGGAAGTCTTGAAGATAGAGGGTTTATGTATGACCCGCCACCGCGTCTAGAGTTTCCTGGTTTACCGCAATGGGAATCGCCAGAGCCGCTCGCTTCTGCTTACGACTGAGTCAGTCTTATTATTCAGACTCATTCTTCTCATATCATCCATCATATTTTGGCTGTGTGTCACCCACCATATCGTGAAGATGTCTCTCTCCATCCCACGCTGCTCCGGGGGGGAAGATATGGGCATGTGACTGTATCTGAAGCATCCCAGTTCCATTTCCACAACCACCGATGCCTGAAACACGACATTTACCTGATGTCTACTCTTTACAATCATATACTCTGGTAGCTATCATTCACGGTGAAAACAAAGTCTCCTTCTTGAAGTACTTCTTCAGTCTTTGAGTCTTCGAGTCTTTGATGTTTTGATTCTTGTTGTTTTTGTTTTTTGCTTCTTCCTTGAAGATCAGGACTGCAGCCATTGACCAATCGCATCATCCAATCAAAGCACGTGTGACTCGCGTCGGATCACCATCGAGGAGCTATCTGAAAGAGGAATAGTGCATCACATGATCTCAACGCAGAGCACGTGATCCACCTTCTTCAGCTTCTTCTCCCCCAGGTATCTTTCCTGAGGCACCAGGAGCCCTGGATCACCCTCCCAATTCAACCTCAATCCTCTCCCTATTTCTATTCCATTTCCATCTCGCTCTTATTCTAATTCAACCTCAATCCATTCTCTACTCCTCTTCCAGTTCAAGTGTAGAATTTCTTTATTGGAACGCACATTCCCCTATCACGAGGGAACCCGTTAGGGTTGCCCAATACGGTCTAGGTCCCTAGCTCGTGATCTTGGGCATTCCATGAGAGATTCCAACCTCTATATGGACTTGGAATCTTCAGCCCTCCACTCGTCTGTGTCGATGAGTTGGCCTTTCATAGATGAGATATCTATGATGCTAGCATCTGTTTGTGACTCATTCTTGAGCGTGAAGTGACCTTCTTTAAGTGAAAATAATTGATGAAAACGTTAGGAGAAAGAGGAGAAAAGAGGCAGATCTTTCTTACATAGTACGACCATGCCCAAGGACGAGATTTCGAGATTTCGAGGTGCGTGTCACTGTGGTCAGTCGATGTTCTCCTCGTCATTGAGCTGTAGCCTGTGGAACCTCATGCGGACATCGATCGGGTTGTTGTTGTGTATCGCGCCTGACGCCTCAATTGACCGAGATTTGGTGAATACTCCCGAGGAATTCCCAGCACCCGACGGTATGTGCCTGCAGTAATTTGCGACATGTCACAATATTGCCCTCACATGTCCCTCCTTTGTCTGTGTCTCGGGTGCCTTTGGCCGCAGTCTACGGAGTTCAACAGGTCTTTTTTTTAAAATAAAAAATAAAAAATAAAAAAACCCGCTTCCGTCCTGCTTTCCTCTTCCTTTTCTCTTCAACTTGTAAGACAATATGGTCCTGTCATGATTTTCCTAAAGTTATTTATCTTCTATTGCTCTTCAAATAGAGATCGAAATTATTTTCCTCTGGTCCTTTCAAGCCCTCGGTTGAACGCCCAAAAGAAGACACAATCATAGGAGCGTGAATATCATGGAGTCCTCGTCTAGCAGGTCCAGCAGGAACCGGTCAGGCGATCAGATGATCCGTATGAATCTTGAGAGCAATGTTCAAGAGGGACAAGAGAGACAACCACAACTACTGATGCGTGTTTGGATGGTTTCCGCAACTCGACTGAAGGGCCACTGGATGTCTGACTTGTTCAAATTAATGGCTTGCCTCATGACCGCGCTGTAAGAGAACGTTGCAAGCCTTCCGCCGATTCGTTACTGACACTGCTTATTTGGCAGGTGTATTTTTCAGTTTATCTGGTTTCAACGCCAGATTGCTGGGTTCATCCGCGTACCAAACGACAATTTTGACGGAATGTTTAAACACATCGATCGGAACAGTCCCTTGATATGGGATAAGGACCGGCAATCCTTTATACATAACGCTATACCGGTCCCCACCCATTCGCATAATGATTACTCACAACGCCTTCCTCTCTTCGAGGCGCTTGGCTCCGGATGCATCAGCGTCGAGGCTGATGTCCACCTCCAGAATTCCGACCTTCTCGTCGGGCACACATCATCGAACCTGGACGGCGGCTCAACCCTGCGCTCCATGTACCTGGAACCATTGCAGCGCATGCTTGAGATGCAAAACGCCGACATCACCAACGGCACGTGGCAAGGCATCTTTAATAAAGCTCCTCAGCAAACGGTCGTCCTTCTCGTTGACCATAAATCCGAAGGTCCGGAGACTTTTGCGGAGTTGGATGTTCAACTGCAACCGCTACGTGACCTCGACTATCTCACCTACTGGGATGGCACAGAAAGAGTCGTACGCCCCCTTACTGTCGTGGCGTCAGGAAATGCTCCATTCGAATCCGTCATTGCACTTAACGCAACTCACAGGGACATTTTCTGGGACGCGCAGCTCGACATGTTGAGATCTTTGGATGATGATTTTTATGTGGAGCCGCCCATATACGCATACAACCAGTCGAATTCGTACTTCGCATCCACAGAGTTCAGACGGGCCAGGTTTCACCCGCCTTCAATGCTCCACCCGGCCTCAGAGTCATCGCAGATTGAGGAAGCGAAGGCTCGAGGCTTGATATCCAGATATTGGGATACGCCTGAAAGCCCACCAAACCTAAGAGATATTGTGTGGCGAGTCTTGGTTGATTCCCAGATTGGCATTTTGAATGTGGATGACATGGGTATTGTAAGGCAGAGGGCTCGTGGATTGGGTAAGATACCATCGTAAGATATCTATCAGAAAAGTTTCCAAGTCATCCAAGTAAGCCATCCCTATTCTTTGATTCTACACATCCTTCAGATGCCGTAATGCGCATTAAATAATACTTCCTCGTCAGTATATATATATATATATAGGGACAGGCGCCCTTGGGACCGGTGGCTCCAGACACCTATTAGAGCCGGGCCGTGGAGTCGGCGCGAGCGTAAATTTCGAGAACTGACGAGGGATAGCTTGAGATGTGTCGGCTTAATGGCAAGAAGTTGATATCAAACAAGTGATGATGGTTTCTGTGGCCGCCGATTCCACTGTCCAGGGGGGACTAATTGATACACTTAACAAAATTAGGCTCCAGCGTGGGGATACTTAGGTGCCTAGTAGGCAACGGGTATGGCTCGGGGAGCATATCCATTCGATGATACGCTACCGATGCCGTCCGTCGTTTCCGGAGCGACACGCGATGCCTACTTTCGAACCGACGCTTAATCATTTTTCTGGCAGGCTCTCTACGCCGATCATTGTGTCAGGTTCTCTCGCCACCAGAGGGGATTATGGAACGGAAAAAATGAGGGCAATAATAGAGATAATAATATCCAGAAGCAAGGGGGAACCCCCTTTCTACAGGAATGTGGGGTTCCCGCACACAGTATGAATTCAAATACCTGCCGCTTGAAGGAAGTTGACCTTTGCTATCTCTTATGTCGTACTACAGCATTCTTGCATTTTTTAGATTCATTATGTCTTCATGCTGATCTCCGGCAATTTTGATATGAGAAACATCACCTCTATCGAACGAGAATATCTGTAAAAAGACCAATATATCTGTCACCGTTCTCATTCACAACGTCTATTTCTTTCAATTGACGGTTCACACTATTCACGATCGTATGGCATGAAGTTTCATCTTGATCTCTTTCTGCTGTTTGATGTTGCTCAACCCGTAGCTGCTTCAGCTGATTCATACATTATCACAATGTTCTCTCAAACTGACTAAATCGATCGTTCTAACATCTCTTTTGACGTGCAGCTCGTGTTTTTGTTTTGTTTTAAGAATAAATAAAATCATTCAAAAAATCAGACGTTCTCCTGTACTAATTCAGACATTTCAGAAAAAGCTGTTTCCAAATCGCTGAATCGTTGATCAAGTCAAAGGATTTTAGATATCCCATTTAAAGGGAGACAAAGGCAAAACCATGGAAGAGTTGGAAGACAGTCTACCAACGTTGAAGTAATGAATTAGGTATTCGTGAGCTCTACTAGTATAAAAGGGGGGAAAGACGTAGAACCATCATGACAACCTACATATTTCAGAAATAATTCCTGAACTCCACCAGATCTCACCATAAACCATCCGTCAACATCATTAACATTCCGTCTCGAAGAGGTGAAAGGCAGAAAAGGGTAAGGATCCATCAGGTCGAATGATAAGATCGTGTAGCTCATACAATCCCTCCAACCCGTCGGAGACTCCTCCGTGCCCCATCACCGATAATATTCACCGAACCCTCGCTTTCCAATGCCTTCACAGCATCTGCAAACTCTGCACTATCGAGTGGAACGGAACTCTGTTCGCTGAGTCCACGGAATACATCCGCCCACCGGACCACCGCGCCGCGACCACCACCACTCTCGTCCAAGACACGTAGAACATTCTTCTTCAGGTTGTCCTGCTGTCTTCTATCGCTCGCGCTGGTCCCCTCCGTCAGGAGGCTCATGTCGATCAGCCCCGTGCGGGAGTCGGTCGCTGCCTGCTTGAGCGCAGACCGGATCAGTCGGACTGCTTCCTCAACATCTTCCGCGGTGACTTCGGTGGAGAGTCGCATCCGGGCGTGGGCTTCCGCAAGCCGGATCATGGATTCCAGTTGCCGAGTCGTCGCGGTGATGCGGCGATCGGCGGCGCGGATGTCATCTCCCAGTTTGCGCATGGCGACGTATGCAGAAGTTAATGCGGCTCCAGCAGCTGGCGTCAGGACCGGTGAGATCTTCGTTTTGGCATAGGTGATGTAGCTGGTGAGAAATTCAACCGGCTGAATAGTAGAAGATAAGATTAGGTTAGTTCACTCAAAGTATTTGTGTGATTGTGATGGGGGGGGGGGAGAAACTTACGAGAATCTCTTCGCTGCTTGCATTATCTGGAGTATCTTCGAGATACATTCCAACCAAATGCTTTGCCAGGCGACGATCGTTTTGTTCATCGACACGGTCAAGCACCAAGTAGACCAAGTCAAATCGAGACAAGAGTGTTGGCGGGAGATCGATGTTCTGCGGCACCGGGAGATTGGGGTTGTATTTGCTCCCAATGGGATTGGCAGATGCAAGGATACTCGTTCTTGCGTTGAGGGTCGTGATGATACCAGCTTTTGCAATCGATACCGTCTGCTGCTCCATAACCTCATGCAAGACGGATCGCGTCGAATCGTTCATCTTGTCAAATTCGTCGATGCAGCATACACCACCATCAGAGAGAACCAGTGCGCCGGATTCTAGCACCAGCTGCCGTGACTCTGGATCCCTGGTGACATACGCGGTGAGACCAACGGCAGAAGAACCCTTGCCACTGGTGTACACACCGCGCGGCGCAATCTTGTGGACATATTGCAAAAGTTGGGATTTTGAGGTCGAAGGATCGCCACAGAGTAGTACATTGATATCACCACGGTACCTTGGGTTACCGCCCTTCTCGAACACTTTGTTGGTTCCCCCAAAGAGTTGCAGTAGGATGCCCTTCTTTACATCGTCCATTTCGTAGACACTCGGCGCCAATGAGCGAGACAACAGCTCGTAAATGTCGGGTCTAGCACCAGTCTCTCGGATCTTCTGTTCCTCTTCTGCCGTGACCTTCCGAGTCTGCTCAACATCTCCAGCAATCTGCTCGGAAAGCTCTTGCTCCACCGTAGAGACATCAATCCCGAGTTTCTTGCGATCCACTTTCTGAACGTGCAGGATATCCACGTAGGTCTTAAAGAGAGACTTGGTCGTCCGCTGCCGAGGGTTTACACGGACAGGATTACAGCGGAAAATACCGGTGACCTCGATTCGGTCTCCGGCTTTACAAACATCTACCAGCTCATCATAGGCGCAGAGCGAGACAGAGTGCGGTGTTTGACCATCAGGGATCGAGTCGGGGGTTTCTTGGAGCTTGATGACCTGTTTATCGGCAAAAACGCAACGGTTGTGAACAATTTGCATGGAGTTTTGGGCGCCGCAGACACTCCGAGCGCAAGTGGTTGGTTCCATGATCTTGCCACGGTCGATGTCGACTTGGACGGTATGGTTGCAGACTTGACAACGGAAAAATGCTAATTGACCGAGTCAGTATCCAGCATCCAAGAAGGGGATGTACGCATCAAAGAGAGCTCAACGAACCTTCCTTCATGTCAGGGATAATTGGTGTTGCACGGATAACCAGCCCCTTGATACTGATAAGATGGTCCATATCTACCACTAGATTAGTGTTTGGAGAGAAAGGGACGAGATCAGATTGGTGGCCTACCGGCAGGATCGAGATCTCTCATATTGACAGATTTTTCCAAACCGAATGGCAAAACCTTGTAGATCTTGGTTTCCACTTCTTCGACCAGGTCCGGAACATCCGTCTGCGGAGGCCGAGCCGCTTCGATTCCAGACTCGGAACTCGGATTGGGAGGAGCGGAATGATCGACTCTGGGTCTTTGGTTCCCCCTATTTCGGCCTCGTACCTTCAATCTCTCCATCTCCCGCGAAGCCAAATCGACCATGACATCTTTCACCGCCTGATCCATCAAGGGGATGATTTCCTGCGGATATGCCACCAACTGATGGCAGAGCTTCTTCGTCAATGGATATGCACCCAAGTTGCGAACGTCCAGATTCAGGCCCGTCACCCCCAATTGGCGCATGTTGTTCAGCAGAGCCACGTACTCCCGCTCGTCCGCTGCGGCGCCCATGGCGCGGGTTTCCTCGTCCGTGGCCCCATCCGCCCACAGGCGATATTTCTTGGCAAAGTTCAACAAGAAATTTTTAAAGGCCGACATGGAATCCTGGATGGCGATGTTGGTCCCCCAGATGACGCGGCTTGAGTCACCGCCCAAGGCGTCGGCTTCGGAGGTATTCGGT
Organism: Arachnomyces sp. KDTOL00113; assembly: GCA_949709995.1. Classification (NCBI taxonomy): domain Eukaryota; kingdom Fungi; phylum Ascomycota; class Eurotiomycetes; order Onygenales; family Arachnomycetaceae; genus Arachnomyces; species Arachnomyces sp. KDTOL00113. The sequence goes on from OX453237.1 coordinate 228,184, forward strand.
TGGAGATTGGAAAAAGTGGCGTCGGAGTGCGGGTCATTGTCATTGACCGTCCGGCCGTTCTCGTCGACAAAGACTCTTCTTCGACGGTTCGGGGTGGAAGCAAAGGAATCCGAATGGATATCGCCTCGTCGCGAGGAGATGTTTGGGATTCCGGACGGGGCATTTCCCCTTGACTGTGAAACAAATAGGCCGCTGCTGCTACTAGGAATATCGAGACCCGGTTCGGAGCGGCCGTTTGCACGATTTGGGCTCGAACTTGCGACGTAGTTGGAACTGGACCCGTAGTTTACAGGAGAGGAGTCTATTTTTCCGTGGTCAGCATGAAAGATGTATAAAAGATCATATCAGAAGAAGAAAGAAAAAACGACATACCCCCGACTGGTTGTTGTGTATTTCCGCGAGGGGTTCGATCTCCCTGTCCGAGATCCGACGACGGCCTGGGCGGAGAGCTGATGACCATGTGGGAGTTCCCTCGTTGTTGTTGGGCGCCATTGGGAGCGGGTGAGGACTGGAAAGGAATGGGGGATGAGGTGGCCGCCAGTCTCCTTGAAGCTCTTGGGGTGGTCTGCGAACCATCTTGCGACTGTGATTGCGACTGCTGGTTACTGCCTGCGGTTGATGGGGGGTTCTCGGGCTGCTGAGGATTTCCTGGGCGAGTCGGGGTGGACGCAGCGGGGCTTCTGGCGGGACGGCCACGACGGCGAGAGGAAGCGGGAGACGACATGCCGTTCTTTCAGAGTGGGTGTTGTCGTCGTCGTTGTTGTAAGTGGTGAGAGTGAGAGTGAGAGTGAGGTGGGATATGGTGGTTGAAAATCGGAAATCAGCAAGCACCCTGATTGGGGAGGTGGAACCCCTTGTTCTTGTTCTTTTCTGCTTTGACGCGTCGGGAAACGCGAACGACGTGTAAAGTGGTTTCCTCTTTGGGCTTAGTGGATATCTTTTCGCGTGAAGGATATCCTTCATGCCACTAGTCCTAAATGAGGTTAGTTCCTTTCACTTGAAACATCGAAACATCAAAAAGTGCTGGACATCTGAGTGTCTGGATATGGGGTTCACCCAAGGGACAACCAAGGGACATCTTGGGTGGTGGTTGTCCCTGGAGGAACCAAGGAGAAGTGAAACACTGATGAGAATATTCTCCAAGACATCCCCTGTTCAGTGATATTACTCGTCTTCTCTCTCTCTCTCTATCTATATATATCTACTTACTACCATCCATTCATCTCGCTGGCGCTTCGACGTTGATGTCATGTTTCCAGTTCACGGTCAACTCACCTGATCACCGTCACTGATTGGTGCCATCCCTCTATCCCCACTAATCCACCACCAACAGCCACTGACAACAAACAAACTTCGCTTTGCCTTCCATCACCAAAATCCGGATTTGGTCAACTTCTCTCTTCTTTGTCTTCTTTTCTTTCACTCCTTTATTTCTTCTCTTCTTCATTCTCTCAATTCATTATCCAGTTCTCTTACAGACGAGAGACATTGACATCCTTCATTGTTCTTTCTCGATCAATTGCCATTCATCTACCTTCAGCAAACAAACACACAAACACACCACCATCTCTCTATATACAAAATGCCCCAGACCTAGGTTTCTCTCTACCCTATCTTTACCCATTATCTCTTTCCATATCCTCTATCCCGCAGACGACTGGGCATGTGAGCCGTCTGGAAACAACCTTCGATCCCCCGTTCATCCTTTCCTTTGTTGGCTCCTCTCCATCACAGTTCCACCTCCGCAGTCGCATCTCAGCTTCCATCCCCAGGTAGCTGCTGACCCCGACGTCTTCCCACCGAGGCGCGCTCGATCGATCCCGAGCATGGCCACGAGCGATCAAGGTGTGGGTGATGCGCTCGACTCCCAGAGTGGGACCGGCCAGCGAGCGGCGGGCATCTCCATCTCCACCTTCTTATCTTCCCTCGCTGCCGCAGTCGTCGTCTTCACCGTCGAATTCTTACTCTTTTTGGTCTTGAAGGGGAAACTCACCAGGATATAGTATGCCAAAGTCAACTCCCTTCTTCACACAAACCTGAATCGCTAACCCTCTCCTAGCCAACCACGAACCTATCTAGTCCCGGAGCGCGAGCGCACCGGACCCTCGCCAGCCGGCTTGCTTCGATGGATCGCCCCCGTCTTCCGAACCTCCAACTCTGAGTTTATACAGAAATGTGGTCTCGATGCCTTTTTCTTTCTCCGTTATCTGCGCATGCTTCTCAAAATCTTCCTCCCCCTCGCCTTCATCATCCTCCCCATCCTCCTCCCGCTCAATAAGTCCGGCGGGCGAGATACCACCACCGTGGACGGGGTCCAATACAACGTCAGGGGCCTGGATCAACTGGCGTGGGGAAATGTCGCTCCCCAGAACACCGATCGCTATTGGGCCCATCTGGTCCTCGCCGTGGTCGTCGTGGCCTATGTGTGTGCCGTCTTTTTCGACGAACTCAGGGGCTATATTCGACTGCGGCAGGCTTATTTGACGTCTCCGCAACATCGCCTACGAGCTTCCGCCACCACCGTCCTGGTGACCGCCATCCCTCGCAAATGGCTTTCGGTGGAGGCTCTAGATGGCTTGTATGATGTATTTCCGGGCGGCGTTCGAAATATCTGGATCAACCGGAATTTCGACCAGCTCAGTGAAAAAGTCAAACTACGCAATAAATTCGCCTTGGCCCTCGAATCATCCGAAACAGAATTGGTGAAGAAGTGCAAAAAGTCCCAACTGAAGAAGGCCAAGGCGGAAGCGAAAAAGGCGGGGAAGTCTTCCAAAGACTCCACGGACCGTGGAAAGATGGCAGACGACAAGAGGGCCACCCAGCTGGCGGAAGGAGCAGGTGTCAGTTCCGGGAACCCCCACCAAGTTGCCCATACGTTAGGAGAAGCCTTGCATCATGCCAACCGAGAAAGCTCCCGGAACTCGACTCAGCCTAGAGATCGGAACCGGGCCTTCATCCCGGTCGTAACCGAAGGAATCGGGGCCGTGGGTCAAGGTGTTGGCCGGTTGGGGAAAACCGTCCTCGGAGGATTTAAGAAGAACGGCAACGGTCAGGTCCCCACTGCCGGTTCAGCTCCAGCCACAACGGAGGTCCCCGATCGAACTCTTGAAACCGACGATCCAAATACACCCGTTTCCTGGCCCAGTGAGCATCCGGACGACGTCGAGCACGAAGTAGTAGACCCTTATCTCCCGAGGCAGAGCCATTCTGTCGAATACAACGATACTTTAGTTTCCGGGGAGCATCAGTTTAACCCCCAGTCAACTGACGGGGCGGCCGATTCAACCAGACCCGAGCCTATATTCACTGCGTCCTCAAGGGCCCGCCTGGATAGAGACGAGGATCCTCTTACAGCTCCAAGCCCGGTAACCCCTGTGAGCCCTGACCTTGGGAGACGGCCGACTGGGAAAAGGCGGCCACATCAGCGTGCGTACATCCCCAAGGAGAAAGTAGTGGAAGAAGATCCGAACGATTTCCCCGAATATCCCGCTGCTTTCAACGAAAACTCCGAGGAAGACGATTACGGTGAACCCATGTGGATGAAATATATCAGGCCTAAGGATCGTGATACCATGCGCCTCCCTATTTTTGGTTGGAGCTGGATGCCATCCCTTCCGTTGTTGGGGAAGAAGGTCGACAAGATCGACCACTGCCGGAAGGAAGTTGCTCGTCTGAATCTAGAGATCGAGATCGACCAACAGCAGCCTGAGAAATTCCCGCTCATGAACTCTGCCTTTGTCCAGTTTAACCACCAAGTCGCAGCCCACATGGCTTGTCAGTCCGTGAGTCATCACTTGCCGAAGCAAATGGCGCCCCGGTTAGTGGAGATCTCGCCAGACGATGTTATTTGGGATAACATGTCCATCAAGTGGTGGGAGCGCTATGTAAGAACCTTTGGCGTGGTCATCATCGTGTGCGCTATGGTTGTCGGTTGGGCTTTTCCGGTTGCCTTCACAGGTTTGCTGTCTCAACTTTCCTATCTCGAGGACAAATTTACATGGCTCCACTGGCTTTCTGAACTTCCCGAATGGTTGATCTCGGCCGTTCAGGGAATTTTGCCACCACTATTTCTAGCAATTCTCATGGCTCTCTTGCCGCTTATTCTCCGCTTTCTTACGCGCAACCAAGGGGTGCACACCGGCATGGCTATCGAGCTTACAGTCCAGAATTACTTTTTTGCATTCTTGTTTGTCCAGCTCTTCCTCGTCGTCTCTATCTCCTCCAGTTTCTCGAGCATCTTCAATTCTTTCAAGGACGTTACCAGTGTCCCCGAAATTCTTGCGCAGAATATCCCGAAGGCGGCCAACTACTTTTTCTCCTACATGATTTTGCAAGCGATGTCCGTGAGTGCAGGAGCACTCGTTCAGATATTCGGTCTGGTCAGCTGGTTCATCCTTGCACCTCTTTTGGATAGTACCGCCCGGATGAAATGGGCCAGAACGACGAATCTAAACCAGATGCAGTGGGGGACGTTTTTCCCTGTCTACACCACACTCGCATCTATTGGTATGTATTTTTTCCATTTTTGGTATCTCCCTTGTTTTAACTGCAGACACGGCTCTAATACTCTTCAAAATAGGTCTTATCTATTGTGTCATTGCACCTCTGATCATGGTCTTCAATGTCCTCACTTTCGGACTTTTCTGGTTCGTGTACCGGTACAATACTCTCTATGTGACCAAGTTCCGCTTTGACACGGGCGGTCTGCTTTTCCCAAAAGCTATTAATCAGCTATTTGCGGGTATATACGTCATGGAAGTCTGCTTGATCGGCATGTTCTTTCTCGTGAGAGATGATAAGGGGGAAGTAGCCTGTGAAGGTCAAGCTATATGCATGATCGTGGTCCTAATCCTCACAATTGGATATCAGTACTTCCTTAATGAGGCCTTCGATCCGCTCTTCCGGTATCTACCGATCACTTTGGAGGAGGAGGCTACTCGCCGCGATGAAGAATTTGCCCTCGTCCAGCGAAAACGACTGGGCCTTGACCCAGATGACGGGGAAAATGATGAGCGCGGTTTTATGGAAGAATCCGAGAGAACTGGGGACGAGGACGATGACCCAAGGCAAGGAGATATTGAACTAAAGAGGTTCGAGGCCAGTGATGGGCAAAAGAAGAATCGGGCTCTCCGCATGGTTCCGGGCACGGTCAATAAGATCATGCCGAATAAATCCAAAACCGGCCGGATGTCGTGGGCCGACCGCTCTAATAATCGCCGCTCCCGTTATTTTGGGGGAAACTCAGATGCGGCTGTTCCAACCGTCAAGCGCATGCGCGAAAAGTTGGCCCACGACGCTGAGGCTCAGGGCCCGTCTACTAATGCCATCGGTCACGCCCTCTTCGCGGGGATTAACGACGAGCTAGAAGACTTGACGCCTGACGAGCGTGACCAACTTGTTCAGCGGGCCTTCCAACATGAGGCACTCCGAATGAAGCGACCCGTCATTTGGATCCCTCGGGACGATCTTGGTGTGAGTGACGATGAGGTGTTCCGGACACAGAGGCTCAGCAAGCACATTTGGATCAGTAATGAGTACCAGGCGCTAGACGGGAAATGTCGAACCATTTTCAGTCGCAGCCCGCCGGACTTCTCAGAAGTTGATCTCATCCAGTTATGATACTTCTTTCTACTTGTTTTTTCCTTTTTCAATAGACGGCAGCGAGCCAACGATTTTGAACGATTAGCATATACGGAGTTTGGCTTACACGTTGTTTAGATCCACACTCTCAAATCACTCTTTCTTTCGTATCACATATTCTCTCCCTCAAGCCCTCTTTCCGCCTCACTGGTTCTTCTGTATATGCATCATTCTTTTGTGTTTAAAGCGTTGCATCTGTCTTTCTTCCTCTTTCACTTTCCTAAGTCCCACAACAACTCTTTGCATTTGTCTCTGATAGTCAATTTTAGCCAAGTCCTACTCCTCAGGAGTAGACTTCTTTCGCTGAATCCTTGCTTTCCCTCTCTGGATGGGATATTAGGAAATCCAGTTCCTTAACTGAGGTTTAAATGTCTCTCTCGCCCATCCCTGAATAATAAGAAAGGCTGTAGAAAAGAGTCGTTCTCGCGAGAGAAGGTTCCCCGTTTCCCTTTTCGCCTAGCCCTAGCCCTTTTGAAGTTTCCACGCAAACATGGGTGAGTACCAGTCCCAGCGCAACGAGCTGTTCCATCCCTATTTTCTCGGCCTTTAGTTATCTTCAATATTTATCTACCAGCTTTTTCCCTTTTAGTAATCACGCTCTAGAGATGGATTTTTACGTGGAATTTCTCCCGTCCGTCGGATTTTCGTTTCACATAAATGCAGGCCAATCATTTCATCCAACTAGATTAAATTCTAGAGCTGCCACGGTGATTCCTCCGTACCTGCATCTAGTAGTCAACATAAGGCCCAGCTCTTAAATCGGGGCTATTTCCCCCGCGAAATAATCTCGACTGGTTTCTTGGGAATTGAAGCTTCCTTTCGACTTTTCTTTTTTTTTTTTTAGTTGACATTTCAATTTGTTGCAAACATGCTCTCCTTCAAATCTCTTGCACCACTCGCCGGCCTTGTGAGCCAGGCCTTTGGGGCTAATTATACACAGGTCACTGATTATGGAGACAATCCTGCGGGCGTAGATATGTAAGTTTCGATTATTTTATTTATTCATAGCCGCTTTGCGCAGTATTAACCAAAAGGTTCCAGGTATATCTATGTCCCTGACAAGCTCGCCAATCCGCCCCCGATCGTTCTCGGGATTCATTGGTGCCACGGGAACGCGGAGGCATTCTATTCCGGAACGCAGTGGAAGACGCAGGCGGACAGCAAAGGATTCATTGTGATCTACCCAGATTCACCGCATACGGCCGATCAATGTTGGGATGTCGCGAGCAACGCGACCCTGACTCACGGCGGCGGGGGCGATTCAAACTCTCTTGCGAATATGGTTGAATATACGATTGAGACATACGATGCGGACGCCAGCCGAGTATTCGTCACCGGGGTATCATCTGGAGGTGAGATATTCGCTTTTTTGGTCTCTTCTTCGTCGTTACATAAATAAGCTAATCACGGCGAGGACCGCCGATAGCGATGATGACGAATGTCATGGCAGCCGTCTATCCCAACCTCTTCAAGGCTGCTGCAGCTCAATCCGGCGTCGCCGCCGGTTGCTTTGCCTCGGCCAACGATGTCGTCGATGAATGGAATGACGCCTGTGCCACCGGAACCGTGATCAAGACGCAAGAGGAGTGGGCCGCCGTGGTCACCGCAATGGGTGGAAGCGCTCCATATCCCAAGATGCAAATTTTCCACGGCAGCGCCGATGACGTCCTTGATCCGCAAAACTTCGAGGAAGAGATCAAGCAATGGACCGGGGTTTTCGGGCTCAGCGACACCCCGACAAGCACCGAACCGGATACCCCAGAGGCTGGGTATACCCTCACCAATTATGGCGACAAGGTACAGGCAATTTACGCTGAAGGCGAAGGGCATAATCTGCCTGACCAGAACCCTCTAAACCTCGAGTGGTTTGACTTGTAGATGAAGATTGTTCGTACTCAGATAGATATATAGATAGATAGGAGATATGTACCTAATATTGAGTAACATATGGTCATGATCATCCACGCTTTTAAATTCTTTGCCCGAACCCAGTGAGGACAAAGCGGACTTTCGCTTTCGCTTTTGTGGTTGTTGTGTACTTCGTTTCGGAAGGACTTGATGATCTAAAGCAGCCAGTGGGGCGTAAATATAGAAATATATTTATATCCACTGTCTCACTCCACACTACCTTCTCACCGTCGACATCCACAGAACAGAAATCTAGCGTTGTCGTCTCTAGAAGGGGAGGGAAGTAAAATAAAATAAAAGACCTTCTCAAACACTCCTCGTCCGAGAGGCCACCGAGAGAAATCGCCGTTTTCCACCAATTTTTTGCGTCAATCCCATTCGACGAGAACCGAATCAACCATGTGCAGCAAAATGACCTGTCAGAATTGCCGTATGTTTTGCACCTTCATTGCTCAAAGCCGAAGAGAAGTCAGCGATGCTAACCCATACCCTCAGAAAAAGCCACATGGCGAGGTTGTGGTCTGCATATCCCTTCGGTCATGAACGCCGTTCCGAAGGACCAGTGGTGCACATGCATCCCGAAGACGAGAGTTGGGGACGACGACTTCCCGCCCAAGATCGGACAGGGCCAGCCTCCGAGATCGAATGACCACTAGAAGGGGTAGTCTGCTGGATGGATTATTAGGGAAGATAGCTATCTTCCTCATGAGTGAATGAATGATTATAGGAGATACATAGAACGGAGATGATATTCAATATTCTGAGGCTTCTTGCTTCTCTTCTTCTATTCGGTTCAGTTAATTCATGTCTCTTCGCATGTATCCCCTCTCTCCTTCACAGTAGAACTTGCCGTATCGATAAACATCATCTTTAGAAAATATCTACACAATATATCGATATATATATTTATATATATATCTCTCTCTCTCAATCTTTCAATTCTCACCTGATTGTAATTTGTGGTAACATCTGGTATTTCCGAGCACCAAAGATTGGATTCCTAATCAAAATCCCGTATTCGTATCGTTATCGTGACTGCATGTAATTTTCTTTTTTGTTCATTTCAACTTCAACTTCGTCTTTCTCTATTTCATTTCTCGAAACCAGACGCTATCCATTGAGATATTTGAGAGCTTCTTCTTCTTCTACCTTTCATTAATATATTTTTAGTTTGACTACCCAGGAGAAGGAGACAAAAGACCGACGATGCGACCAGAAGGCGCCCGTGATCCCGTCGCGGGGCCTGACAGCGGGCCAGAGGCTCCTTTTCCCATCAGATTATCCGGGCCAGTCATTAAGGGGTTTGGGAGAGGAAGTAAAGAGGTATGTTGAGATATATACATTCTTTCTTTCTTATCTTCTCTCTTCTTTTTCTCTCTATCACCAGTTATATCCCGACGGGAGGTTGTTCCTAGGGATACAATCATGGCCCCGCGTCAGTCCACTCACCATATTATTGCTGCTCCTCTTATTTATTCTACTTGAGTCTTTGCTCTGGTATTATCAGTGTTTATGATATTTTCGGTTTTGTATTCGTTCCTCTCGGAACTAAGAAGAAGAAAAAATACAAACATGCATCCCTTTGCCCGCGCTCAGGATGATACAAATCCACAGCCTCATTATCCCCGCCGAGGTCAGGGAAATCAAAGGGCTCGAATGTTTATAGTGTCTTGCATTTATAACTTCTGTTTTCTTAGAAGCACCTGCTCATTAAACATGTCTAGCTGGGTATCCCAACGGCCAACATCCCCCCTGAAGGTCTATCCGCGTACCCAGATCTTCAGACGGGTGTCTACTATGGCGTCGTCGCTCTTGACCCGTCCAAGTTCACCTACTCTGACGGGCCGGACCGAACCGGCGCAACCGACGTGGATGTTAATACGGAGGAAGCCGTGTCCAAGAATCAAGAAAATGCAGTCCTCCCCTGCGTCTTGAGTATTGGCTACAATCCCTTCTATAAAAATACCGTTCGATCTGTGGTATGACCGATCTATCGAATTCCCCTTCTCCCACCGGCGGGAGGCATATAAGGAACTCACTTTTTTCCGTCCTACTCACTGGTTATAGGAAATCCATGTTCTCCGACCTCTATCCGCACCTTCACCCACGACTACCAATGCGACAACAACTAACACCCTTTTTTACAAACTTCCCGACTTCTACGGGACGCCTCTTAATCTCCTGATCCTGGGGTATATCCGGCCCGAATACGATTATGTGAGCACCGATGCCCTGATTGAAGACATCAGGACCGACTGCGAGGTTGCCCGCGAGAGCCTAAAGAGGAAAGCCTACGCCGGGTATCTAGAGGAGAATGTAAACGATGATGCCGGTACCGAGCAAGTTGGAGCTGCGAAAAAATGGTTGAAAAGCTTTTCCTGATGGATCAATCACATCTATAAAGTACCGGGGATAGACCGAGGCACCAGCATGAATAGACGGGATTGATAGATGAATATACGTTTTAACGAACTAGAAGCCCATGTTTCCTTCCTCGAGCAGGAAATCTTCAACGGTGATTGATAGAAATAGAAAATAAAGAAGTAATATCTGGATACTTTTTTTCTTGATTGCTTTCCCACGCCCCATAAACTACCAGTCAAGCCCCTGGTATCCGTCTATGACCCAATTCCCATGAATAAAAAAATAAATAAAATAATAATGGTCGCCCAAAATCCCGTAAGGAAACTTCCCCTCTGTGAAGAAGAAAGAAAGGGAAGAAAGAAAAAGTCCGAAGCGAAAAGGCATCGCGTAAAATGCGAGCTGTTACGTATCGTATCGTACATCCATCAACTTGTCAAAAGCATTTGGTTTAGAAGAAAACTAAGGCATGACCACTGGAAGCTAGGATCCGGTGAAAGAGAGATGGCCAAAATGAAAGAGAAAAAAAAAGGCAATCTAAGAATAGCTTGGTCAAAGATAAAGATATGAAGTCTAAAACCGCGAAGCAAAAAAGGGGCTAGCATTCCCACTGGGTATACCGATTTTTTTCAAATGCCCTCGTTAAAATTAAATGCAAGGTAGAAACTACATGTCGCGTCAGTCAGCCCGATATCAAGTATTGCGCCAGCGGTAGAATATCGACGAGGAACTTACATTCATGACAATAAGCATGGGTATATCAAATACATCCCTTTTTACTGTCCAGCAGTAACTGCACTCGACCTTCCCATCTCTAAAACCTAGTCGATTCATCCCGGCTTCACCAGCGATCCCACCTTTACTTAACACGTTGCCGTTCCCATCTTCGCCATCCCCCTGCTCAATGAGTTCGGAATCTTCCTTGGTCTTGTACTTGAGTAGTTTGCACGTCGTCATCACACTGCCGCGGGAATCACCGAATGCGAGTTTCGCGAAATCTTCATAAAACTCTAGCACACTTTCATCATCGAGCAGCTCAGCCAAAAAAACGGGTTGCGTTCGGGAGGATGAAGATGAAGATGCATTCTCTGTTGCAACCCGTGGCGCGATGCTGCTTCTTGACGAGGTGCCTGTATGTGCACCCGATGAGCCGCCTGTGTTCACGTTGAGGTTCGGTTCTTTCCCAAGCAGGACATCTTTCTTCCAGCCCGTGAGGATGCTAAATTCCTTCCCAACCGCCGCGATCTCGCCGGTTCGCCTGCAGACGATCGTCGGGGTCCCGCACGCATTGATGAAATCCTCGTATTCCCAAAGGGTGCGCTGGAAGCATTTTTCCATAAAAATTAAATCATCTCGGTTTAACGTTTTCGTTGTCGCGATGAACGATGGACGAATGGATGCAAGCGCTTTGGCGATCTGCACGGTTTTCTGGGGTGAGAAGCGGCGTTGGATAAACGCTGTCAGGCTGTGAAACCCGCTCGTATATGAATAAGGTTCCTTGACACTCTCGTATATGGAAGATGGATTACGCCGGCGCCTCTTCGGGCCCATATACAGGGTCTGTGTTCTTAGGCTTGGTGTTGATATGACCGGCTGTCTCTGGCCCGAAGGAGCTGATATGTTTTGTTTGGACGGGAATGGGGGCAAAGCCGCGGTATCATCTATGTTTGTGGTGACTTGTGGACTGGTTGTCGAGCTCGGGCTGGTGAAGTTTGCAGATCCAGTCTCAATCGCAAACGCATGAGGGGCTTCTTGATTGGCCGCGTGTCCGGAAGTCAGATTCTGGCCCGTCTGGCCGTACAGTTTGGAAACATTTACATTTCCTTGGCCGGTGTTTTGGCTCTTTGACCATTCGTTGTTCAACATTGGATCACCGAACATTAATTGCTGTGGAGCACTGGGACTTTCACCAAAAGTCGAGGAAGCAGGGGCAGGAGTCGTATAGGGCCCTGAGCTGCTATGTTGGCCGATCGACCCTCGTTGCGTAGCCGTGTCGCTCGGTGGTGTGTCTCCGGCCCCGGTGGCCATATGTCCGAGCATCCCAAACTCCAACGCGCCATAGTGGTTTCCAAAATTCATACTTGCCAGGTCGAAATTGAACAACGCGGGATCACTAGGATCAAAGAAAGGCCCCGGGCCTGCAAATGGGTTTTGCGCCTGCGCCTGAGTCTGTGCTGTCGTGGAAGTAGGAGTGGTGGCTGACTGGTTTTGGATGGTTGAGCTCCCTGTTAAACTGAACGTCGGTGACGTCGGGGGATGGCCGCCGAACTGCGCTGGGTTGATCGCACCGTCCTGTAGCATCGGAGGCGGCATCTGTTGCGCGGTGGCTTTGTTTGGAGTGTAGGCGTTATAGGTGGGTTGTTGCTGTTGGGTGTCATAGATCCCGGGAGTGGGATTCTGCTGGGCGGTGTCGGTGCTGCCGCTGGTCCGCCTTCCTGAGAGAGCTGCATTGGCTTGGTTATATGGATGGTTGCCTCCGACCCCAGGCATTAATGCCTCGTTGGGAGCGTCATGTAGATACTTTGCCTTCTTGCGCACTCCATCATGACACGCGTCTTGTAAGCCACGCTTGATACATCGTTGGCACGGTCTCTCGTCCCCTACGTGGATATTTGATTAGATGTTGATCGTAGAAGTTAGTCAGGACGGGGGAGAGGATGAGGCATACCGCAGGTCAGATGGGCTCGCTGACATGCAAAGCAAGCTCTCCTTGCCTTCTTTCTCCGGGGTCGGAGAGGGTCTTTTGCGCTCCCCGGGGCGGGTTTCTGGCCATTCTTGGCACTGCCATTCTGCTGGGCTTTGGTCCCAGAAAGATCGGGGGTTTCTCGCATGTTTCCTGTTTCCTGGTGACCACCGCTCTGCTGTGGAGACGAGGACCGTGACGCATCTTTGGAAATTGTGGTCATAATATATAATCCCGAACCAGGCGGGCGGAGAGCCCGCACGGGCTACTCTACGCGACGCCGAAGGCAAGAAGCCGTGGATTCTCCAAAGGTCTCAACCCCCCTCCTTGGTATTTTTGCCGTTACCGGTCAACGGCTATCCCTCCCCCTTTTCTTTTTTTAAACTTTACTCTCGTTATATCTTTCGCTGCGGAAACCCGACACGATGTTTTATCCGGTTCTGGTCGAGTGAGAGGTCGAACCGACGGGCTGGGTCGAATTGAACCCAGATAACCAGTCACGGTACGAGGATTGGGCTCTGCCCAAGAGGGATGTGCAGGCTGGGTCGAGGTTGTGCGATCGCTGAGAGTCGAGTCGAGTGGTTCGGAGACGTTTTCGATCACGCGACAGCGCTGGTGATGCAGAAAATATGCGGTGCGACGAGGAGGAACGGTTTCTGGACAAGATTGGATTGGAGAGAGACCGACCGCGTCACAGCTGAGGGTCCAGGATGAAATTGTTGTGTGTATCTGGTTGGTGTTCCCGGCAATTCCTCTTTTTCCTTCTTTTCCTTTCCCTATCGCCTTTTCTCTTCTCTTGGGTTCAAGTATGTAATGCGCAATTACGCCTGGGGTGATGAGGATGGAGAGTTGAGAGTGTGAGTGTGGAGAAAAACAGAGAGAGAGAGAGAGAGCTTTTTGCGACGTTCTGCGGGGAGACGGAGAGAAGGGAACAAAAAAAAGGACGGATGGATGTTGGGCGAATTATAATTTGGAGTGGAGATGTTTCTCCTCACGAAGAGGAAGCGATCAGAATTAGAAACCAATTGATATAAATGGAGGATTGCAAGAGAGATGATGGTAGGAAACAAACAAAAGATGCGCGGGGGAGGGGAGAGGAGAGGAAGATGAAGATGAAGAAGACGATGATGAAGAGAAAGAGGCTGAGGGATTGAGGGATATACTGGACAATAAACAAGAATAAGCACACAACCTTCTGACTCAATTAATGAAGGCCATTCAACAGACATTTATCTTTCGTATCGATTCTTTTCTTCTTCTTCTTCTTCTTCTTCTTCTTCTTCTTCTTCTTCTTCTTCTTCTTCTCTCTTTCATATGCAAATACTATCTTGATCTTGCCCGCAACAGAAAAAGTCCCGAACACGCCAAGCCGTCGCTTTCTTTCTCTGTTTACTCTTGGAATATTCAACGTGCCGATAAAAAGATCTTGAACTGTTTCTTTAGCTGAAGCATTAATTAATAATAGGCGAATAGAGAGAACTGAACATGTTCAAGAAAGAGGACTTCCAAGACGACACAAACCATCCTCTTTCCCCCTTTCTTTACTCTCATCTTCTACAACTACGTCTGAATAACATTGTGGACATTGATTTATCTCTCTCATCAGTCCCGGTTTTGGCCGAGGATGTTGAACAAAACGCGGACGGTTTCTGTCTTGAATCTCCCAGATGGACTTCAGTTGAACTCGGGACCTCGGCTACTCTGGGTTCACTTGGCTCTCTCTCTCTCTCTTATTCTTATTCTTATTTCTTCTGGTTGAGACTCCATTTTCTGAGACAAGACTGGTCATAAAAAGCCTTTGGAAAGGTGACGGCTACAAGCAGCAATCAATGTCTGAGACACTGGAGAGAACAAAGATCGGGTCCACTCCTCTTCGGAGAATTCGTAACATATGACATGACATATGATATTATCATGAAGAAGAAGAATAAAAAAGAGACCCAAGACAATATATGTAAAACCATAGAGGTCTTTCTTTCAATTTTGTTCTTATTCCCAAGGCGAATAAGGGTTCGCTCTATTATGTATCCACATCGCTATATTCAAATTCAAATCACTAAATACCTTTCATCCTCCCCCGTAAATCACAAATATCACGCAGAGGTGGAATAGCGGCTTTTGGTCCGGATCTGTTTACCATATCGATAAAATAGATATCTGCGTACAAGTCAGCCCTCCATAGTATTCGGCTATTGACAGAAGAAAGCGAAGAAAGTGTATGGAGAAAAGGGAACACCGGTGGGAGAAGGCGCCGGATCCAGGCCCGGGCCCGCAATCAGCCAGCGGATGTGTGTACGTTTTTGGGGGTAACAAGTGGAATAGTCAATAGCACATTTCAGGCAGTGTTCTAGTAAGGACCAACGGCCTGGCGTGCCTGCACGCGTCTTCAACGGCTGCAGTCGATGCAGCAGGTCGTCCCTCAGGGGTAAACGAGTCCATACGACCAAAGGGTACACAAGCATCACCGTTCTTCAGCGGTGAAGACTTGGCTAAACAAATAAAACATGCACCTGTGGGAGAATAAAAATGGATTTTTTTTTTTTAAACTTACGGAAAGGGAGCCATTGCCACGGTTAAAAATGCTAGAAGGCACGTTGCCCAATTATACCCGAGTCGGTGGTACACTGTATGTCGGAGCCCGGTATTAGCGAGGACAATGCGTCAGAAAACGACCAGACGCGTCAAGAAAGAACAAACGGATAAAGAAGAGAAAGCAAAAGCCACAGATCCGATGAGAGCGATATCGGCTCCGTCGATAAAAGATAACTCTTTCTGACCGTAAGGGGAAAGCATATATGTATAAAAGACCGAAAACGGTAGTAAATGGAGGGACAGACTCTGGATCCCAAACAGAGGGAATATTGCACCAAAGGTTGACCGCGTGAAACTGTTTGCAGCCAGTGCACTCGCAGCATAGACAGGGTACGCATCAACAAGGAATGTAAAAATTCCTGAGTAGACGAGTATCGTCCTGTGATGTGTAACCGTGTAATTTTAGCTAGGTTCTTCCGTTTCTGTGACCACACAGAATCCGTTCCTACCCATGTTGAGGAACGGATGGCAATATGAGAACAGGTAGGTCAGACAACGTACCCTGCACCAAAGAGACCGCTTCCTACAATCGGCACAATCCAGTGAATATGAGAATAGGTAGTCCATGCAAATATAAACAGTCCGATCGACACCAGGGGCGCTCCGGCAATAGCTGTGGATTCCGAGCGGTATTAGAAAACAGTCGGCAAATAGACATTCCTCGACCCTCCTGAAAGGTGCGCCATACCTGGGGGTAAACGCCATTCCGGTTCGAACACGCCCGGTTTTCTTCCTTCATACTTATGAACAAGACGGGAATAGTTCCTACGCCAGAACGGGTCTGTACCGATAGCAATAAGCATACCGACAAGGAGACCAAGAAAGCACAGTCCAATCTGCCACAGGGAGAAGCCGTATATTTCAGAGAAGACAAGTTGGAATGCTCCGAAGAAAAGGTAAAGAATTCCCAGAAGAATGGCTGAAAAAATGCAGAGGTTCAAACACATTGGCTCGAGTGTCAAGAGGAGCACAGGACGATAGATGGATCGCAAGACGGTCTGAAACACCGACCGTTCTAGCTTCTCAATTGGAGCTAACCACCGCTCATCCCCCGTCTCCTCTCTCAGTCTTCGGGCTTTACGGCTTAACAACCTAATAACCAGTTAGTAACTGCCTTGCGAACCATGCGCAACTGAAAGATAGCAAGGTACAAACGCACACGGGGTGGTATGTCTCCGGCACAAGGCAGATAATTGACGCCAAAACTGCGCCTGACCATATGATCGGGACGTAAAAAGTCCATCGCCTAATATAATCGTAGAAGTTAACTCAATCGCCCTCCCAAAGTATATTCGGGCCCCATACCATGAGGTATGATAATTTATAAACCCGCCAACCCTGATAAGCAACTTGATCAGTAAAAGGATTCACGACATGTGTTAGAGAGAATCCTTACAATGGGCCGATCTCCGGCCCAACAAAAGGGCTGGCAGTGTAAATCATCATGGGAGCTCCAAGTTCATGGCGGCCAAACATATCGCCAACCGTGCCCCCTGCCACGCTAAGGAAAGCACTTCCTGCAAGACCATTGAAGAACCTAGCTACGATCATAGTCTCGATGTTCTGAGCTACCGCGCAAGGGATAAGCCATATCAGGAAAAACGAAAATGAAACGATATAGATAATTCTTCGGCCATAGAACTGGAAAAGAAAGCACGAGTTAACGATGTCTGAAGAATTGAGGCATCAAAGGATGAGAAGCAACACGAACCTCGGAAAGAGGCCCTAGAAATAACGGTCCAACACCTTGGCGGATGTTAGTTGAAGCAAACATCTGGGGAGCTTAAATCATATAACAGAGGCTTACCGAGGCCAAAAATGAAAAAGGACAGCCCGAGCGTCGCCACTAGCCGTGAGCAATGAAACTCTTCAGTCAATTGACTATAGGTTGTCGTATATAGCGACGAAGTGCAAGTGCTAGTTATAGACCCCGGTTAGTTGATTGTTCAACCTGCGCGAAGTAACATTGGGATCTTACACACAAGCAGAACCCATTGAGACGACAGAAACAATGACCCACCTCCTCAGGAGGCTCATACTGCGAGGATTCATGGGATCGTTATCATCATCCCATTTTACGAGAAACTGTGATTCTTGTTCTGCACCTATGCTTCGCTCTGACCTCTCCATATCTTCCTCGTCATCGACGCCCGTCCGGCTATACCCGTCAGATAGCGAGCATGAACAAGGATTTTCAAAACGGCTTGAGGACCTCGATTGGGTGCGCTGGACACTGAGATGCTGGCCATTTGATTCCTGCGGGGCCGGACCACTGATGGGCTCGTAGGTGGTCAAGCTGTAGTTGTCGCCATTCTCATTACTACCACTATCCATATTATTAGAGTATTCGCAGCGTCTCAAAATGCAGTCCGGTTGTATTGTTCCTATACATGTCTAATTAGACAATTCAACGCGAAGGTGAAGGACAGCTCAGCTCAGCTCGGCGGGTTCGGGACCTACTTATCACTATATGAAGAAGACTTTAGGATTCAAGATCCAGTCTCAATGGTTTTTTTTCTTTCCCTTCGTCCAAAACGACGTCTTGTTCCTCTTTCAACCCCAATGACTCCAATTCTTCCACACGATAGGTTAATTGATGAAGATGACGGCCAGAATAATCCATATCACAAGAAGCGCAAACAGAAAGAAGACAAAGGGTGATAGCTTCTGGTCTGGTGCCGCGCCCGAAAATATCGGTGGACCCATAATTATAAGGAGCACGAGAGAGATAGAGGAGAGAAGCTAATCAGAGAATAGCTTATTATGGATGAGTCAACCATGGAAGAATCCACGGGTTCGGATTTTTGCCATGGGAGCAACCCGATTTATCCGTCCGTGGCGTCTCTATGTCGGTTGGGTGTGATAACTTACTCGCGAAAGGGGAAAAAAAAGCTGCCGATGGTCGGGGCCTTCGCCTCGTACTCGCGGTAGTTTTAGTTGGCAGTTGGAAATAAATGAAATGAAAAGGCGGCAAGAGAGACCGGGATGCATGACATCATGACAAGGGGAAGAGAGAGGGTTCAAGCCCTAACTATCCCCAAGATAGGATAATCTATGGTGATCCCTGGCTCAGCTTTGCCGTTCACATTAATATGGAGAAGAATGACTTATTACCACTTTTAGAGGGTTGTGGCACGATTAGTACTGACCTTTCTTTTGAGACAGATGTACGGAGAAGAAGAATCTTTGACTCTCGACAGGCCTCTTCTATTCACTCTGGAAAGCCGAGGAAATCCTATCCATACCGATCTGTTGTCCTCAACGTGGACATCTCTGGACCCCTTGGAGAGGAAGGATGAAATTCTCTCGGAGTCGGCTGTCTCCCTGAGCTCAAGTTGACGAAGTTGGAGCGATTATGCTGCCTATGGTCGTGGTGGCTGGCTCGATGGGGCAAACACATCTCATGGCCGGAAGAGATAAGGAGGAACGTATGAGAGAGCCTGGTCATCAGGAGTTAGAATGAGAAACATTATTGGAAGTCCGCTTGTCAACTGCATAAGCACGCGGGATACAGCTGTCATGGCAGCCGCGGGGTTATTACCACACAACGCATGCAAAAACCACACCCGCCAGCTCAAGAGTGCCGATTGTATAGAGCTCTGGAAAACACTCCCTCGAAAATGCGTTCAATCCACTGCAAAAGATTGCGCCACTTCCATCGCTTAGAGGCGATGACGTCCACAATCTGAAAGAGCCACCCCAAGTCGCAAAGGTGATTGACGGTATTAACAGTCCCCATATGATGAAATCTAGAACAATGAGGAGAAGTGTATGCATGGACCGATTACGCATCTCGGAGATGCAGAAGATGGTGTTTTCAAAGAAGGATAAAACAAGCTATAACTCATGGGAAACCCGGGTATAGTTAGCGGGAAGCGCACGGAGAGGAATAGTCTTGCTAATTCCTTGGCAAAGGGGAGATGGCCACGGAAGTCCTACCGGCGCAATGGGCAGTCCGTCCTGCCACGCCCCCTTGGTTGGGCCCTTGTGGTGAATGAACGTTCGATCCCATCGAGGGATTGCAGCCGCAAAAAGTGACAAACCAATGAGTGACATTGCAGCTGTGATGACGCGGGCAATAACTCGCATCCCGACCCACGGAGGGTGAACTTCACCGAAGAATCGTTGACGACGGTCCTCCAGTCTGAGAAACGCCATGGCTGCTTAAGAAAAAATATCGATGAGAAGGCACGAATATAAGATGGAATGGAGGCGAGAGAAAAGTAAGTCGAGGGGGCAAAAGGGATATGAGAATTGACCACCTTTTAAAACAAGTAAACGTAGATATTCTATGGAATACATAGAACCAACGGATAAGGATAACCCGACAGCAGTGAAGATGAGGATTGCGTATCATCGTGATCGTTATCATCACTGGGCCAGAGGGTGAATGTAGAAAGTCGGGGTTCCTTTGGGCAACGGGCCGATTGAGGTTCATGCATCAAAAATCTCATGCACCTCCGAAACATTCAATGAAGCATCTGCCACTACTTATCCAAAAGAAAATAATTGAGGAAATTTTCCTTTCCGTGATTCGTAACCGAAACACAATTCAAAACCGAGGTCTGAGCTGTCCACGCACTTGGTTAACGAAACCGAAGCCAGATTTCAAACACCAGTTTCAGGCTGCTATATATCCTCCTGGCTAGGGATAACCTGCATTGACATGAAGCGAGGGATACTTAAAGGCACGGAATGGACATTGAAACCCTACATTGATAATTCATACTACATACAGACCAAAGCGAAGACAGCTCGTGGTCGAGGATCATGTCCTAAAACAATTAACCGGTGGCATAATTCTCCTTTTCCCAACAAACTAACCAGAACATCAACCGAAAAACAAAAAAGACCAGAAAAAACCTCCAGGATACAAAAAAGTGAAGAATAAAGGAAAGAATGGGTAATAGAGGTATCAAAGGCAAAATTAAACAAAGCCACTACAGTAATAAAATGGTGTGGGAAGGATTTAAACCTGGACTTCGGCGGGTTGGGAAGCAATCTCTCCACCGGCCTCAGTCTCAGCCCAGGAACCCCATAGTGCGCGTTTTCCGCGAATTCTGAGGGGACCTCCGATTGTAGTGGAACTCTGCTCAACCTTGACAGCGTCTTTTGTAGCCAGCACGAGAACCTCAAAGAACATCTTGGTGGCATCCGTTTTACTTGTTTTTGCCTCAGGAAGCAGATCTTGAAAGACGACACTACTCTTCTTTTGTTGTGGGGTTCCTTCGTTTGTAGATGAACCGCTAAATCGATCACGGAGCAAATGAACTGCATGCTTAGTCCCCAGTGATATCGGGCCGCTATCGGCGGGGGGCAATATAGTGTTGTCGTCAAGATCATCGTCTTGGTGAGCCATGCCTTCGTCATCACTTCCGTGGAGGTTTCGAACATGATCATCAGAATCAGCGGGAAGGTCAATTTCGGAGGACTGATTGAGCCCTGAATCGGGCAGGCCGACGCCTTCATCAGGATGTAGAACTGCGTCCTCCTCGCCAAGCTCCAATCTTGGTACTTTTTCGGTGCCTTCTCCGTCCAAGTCTCCAACTCCGCTATCACGCTTCCGCTTGAGACTACCCGATTTCCTCACGGCATCAACAGACAGCAAAGCTTTCAACTCTGGAGCCCAGCCTCGGCCTCTACTATCACCCATGACATTAGAAACGAACCCTCCATTCCTTTGCATGTCCATTAAGGTCAACAAGACGGGATCCTTTGGTAGGAACGACGTGGGCTTTAGGATCTTAGATCGATCGGCCTGCTGTTCCTTGATCTGATGATTGCGGAGAATGGTATCGACGTCTGGTTGGAGCAGCTTCCGGCGTTTGACTCTCTGGGTTTGGCGAATTGCCATTTCCGGCTCACCAAGCAGTGTGTCATCGAAGTCACGGACGACGCTAGAACGCACGGAAGAGAGTGGCGACTGGGAGTCTCTTTGGAACTCGCTCACCTCCGGCGCCCCAGTTATAGTTAGGTCCTCTTCGACCGGGATGCCGAGTTCTCCGTCACCGCCACCAAGCATCACGTCATCATCGTTGTGCAAAAGGTTGTCAAGATTATCGTAGGGAGCATGGTCTCCATCAAGACTCATTTTATCTAATGGTTCATTGTCTTCGCCAAGATCGAGTTCAAGGCCGTCGTTGTTTTGAAGTTTCCCGTCATCACTGAAAAGGTCCTCCCCAACGGGACGTGCGGCAGGTGCATCCCTTCCAATTTCGATACTGGTGTCATGACCGAGAGGGACATCCTCATCCTCGCCTAAGTCAAGCACAAGTCCAGTATCGTCTTCTAAATGGGGACGTTCAACGGAATTATATCTTTGGGTACTACTATCCGGAAGCAATTGACTGGACCAATCCATGGCGGGGGTTGGACGTTTTGCCTCGGGTTCCAGATTCAACGGCTGGTTGAGTAGCAGCGAGGTATCCAGGTTCATGAATAGGTCGGATTCCGTCAAGACATCTGGTAGGGTGATTCCTCCAGCGGGTAAATTGACCGTGTTCGGGAGATCGTTATTGTTCGTCAATCGAAAAGCCTACGATGCAAGTTAGCCATTTGATCGCAAGATATCGCTCAGACATGCAGAACCGCGAACCATTTTGATTTTCATCAAAGCCTCATTACAGTCATCAAGCAAATACCGCGCTTTTCTGCTGTAGATTCGAACTACACCCAGGAGTAATTGGCCGCTCAATCGTAGCGCCATCGGTGCTTGGCCTTGGTCCACAATCGCGCTAACGCTACCCTCGATATCCGACTGCAAAATGTGGGACTTGGACAGTTTGCGCTCGAGATTCGCAGAGAGCCAGACTCGGGCAAGCGGCCCGGTCTTCGATAGAAGAGTCTCGGAGTAAAACATTGTGTGACCGACGATAGGGAAACCGGAAGCCGAAACGAAATATAGATACGCGTCAAGTCGAGTAGGAACCACGGACAAAAGATATAGATGCGATCCGGTCAATGTTGACCAAAGCAAGCGTGGCTCATGGACGCGCCCGACAATTCAAAACAGAGATGTAGGGAGGGATCCAAACCCAGTTAAATAAGTCTGTTGGATAGATAATAATGTAGTCGAGAAGGCATAAGCCTTCACTTTAAAACATCGAAGTGCGTTAGAGATTTTATCCTGTTTATTCAGGGCAAGATTCGAAAAGAGGGGGAGGGTTTTGATCGGGTCTTCCCCTTTGTGAGGATGTTGTTTTTCTCTTCCTTTTGACGTTGTTGCGACGAAATTGAGGAGGTTGGAGGGAGGCAGGCAGCACGAGAGGCATCACGTGGAGAGGGTTAGTCATGTAACATACTTAACCTATTCTAGACTAAAAAGTAATATTTACAGTATAGTTGTGTATTTTATGTTCCAAAAAAAACACTACCAAGAAGAGAAGAAAGAATACAACTAATCCTAATCTAGTAAAGCGTGAAAAGGAAACAACAGTAAGCTCCTGACATGATTTTCTTTTGGACATATCGCCAACTGGCCTCCTTCGCTTTATATCTCATTTGCCGATATGGAATTGACAGAAAAGAGTTCCTGAAATAAGAACTCCCGGAGAAGAAAACTTGATCTACGCCGCATCCACAGAGTGAAACGAGAGAGAAAAAGGGAGGTAAAGAGACTCGCAACTTCCCCCAGGTTTACGAAGAACAACTCGGAGATACAAATTTACCTCCTTGAATGTTTTATGAGCTCAGCGCTGGACGATAATTTCCCCATTGCTGTGGCTTGCGAAGGTTGCTTCTACACAAATCGAGCATCCTTGAGATTATCCATTGAAGGACCGCGATGATTGATGATTGAATTGCACTAATTCGAGTCCAATCCCCTAACCGCAAAGATCGCAGGATGAGATTTATGCCCTCATAATACTGGCTGCATAAACCATGAGATATGTCAGGCCCGTCGAATTCATCACTGCCGCTCTACAATGCCTCGGCCGGCACAAACCAATATTCCCCGTCTCCAGCGAGCTCTCAACGACGTTCTGATGCTCCGTCCTCCGTAAGTACCGCAAGCCCTCTCGATATTTTCCGTCCCGAGAGGAGCTTCCTTGTTGGTGCTGACCACTGTCAATAGTCGACAACCTCAACCTACTCCTTCCTTGACCCTGAAAGCGCCGCCGCTCAATTAAACACTTCACTCGTGTACGGTTTGTCACCAGACGAAGCCGAAGCTCGTCTGCTGCGAGATGGGCCCAATGAACTTCCGCATGAACTTCCTGAGCCTCTCTGGCTACGGTTTCTGAAGCAATTCAAGGAGCCGTTGATACTACTGCTGTTGGGTTCCGCAGGGATATCCTTTTTCATGCAAAACTACGACGATGCCATCAGCATCACCATTGCTGTCACAATTGTGGTGACCGTGGGATTTGTACAGGAATACCGATCCGAGAAATCTTTGGAGGCACTTAGCCGACTCGTACCACACTATGCCCATCTCATAAGGAATCTCCCTCCCACGGGTCCGACTGGTCCTACCACCCCAAAGACCGTCGCTAGTAATGCCAACGAGATTGAGATGCAAGACGTTTCAACAAACGGAACTCCGCATCCAATATCGGCCGCTGCTAAGGCTTCTTCTACGGTAATTGCTGGCCACCTTGTGCCAGGAGACCTTGTCCTATTCTCTGTGGGTGATCGTATTCCGGCCGATATCCGGATAACAGCTGCGACAGATCTGTCGGTCGATGAGTCGAATCTGACCGGAGAGAACGAACCGGTGGCTAAACGTCCCGAATCATTAAACAAGTACAATGCTCCCCAGAAACACCTCAAAGAAATCACTCCTCCGAGGTCGCCTTTCTATGATTCCCCAGCAGCTGGAACCGTGGGTGCAGATGTTCGGTTAAACGAACAACATAACATTGCATTCATGGGGACACTGGTACGGTCTGGATATGGACAGGGCATCGTCATCGCAACTGGCCCCAATACCGAATTCGGGAGTATTTCCGCTTCCTTACAGGAGATAGAAAGTCCTCGAACCCCTTTACAGCTCTCCATGGATCGTCTAGGTCAAGAACTGAGTTATATGTCGTTTGGTGTGATTGGCTTGATTGTGGTAATCGGACTCTTACAAGGCAGGAAGTTGCTAGAGATGTTCACCATAGGCGTTTCTTTAGCCGTCGCGGCCATTCCGGAAGGTCTTCCCATTATCGTTACCGTGACTCTAGCGTTAGGCGTACTGCGGATGGCGAAGAGGGGGGCGATCGTTCGAAGACTCCCGAGTGTGGAAACTCTTGGCTCTGTCAATGTTGTGTGTAGTGACAAGACTGGTACATTGACTCTCAATCACATGACAGTCACAAAGATGTGGCATTTTGATGCCACCGTTCCGTTCGAGGTTCAAAAAGACATGGCAGCGTCGACCTCTGGGCCCATGGCACGTACAATTCTCCGTGTTGGCAATATTGCTAATAATGCACGTCTCTCACGGCCAGATGCCAATTCTCCGGCAACTGCTGCGTCAGCAGCTGTTCTATCATCCACTGTTGACCAGTCATCGGGCGGGATAAAAAGCCGTTGGGTCGGCCAACCCACGGACGTTGCGATACTAGATCTCCTGGATGCTTTCGGGGAGGAGGATGTCCGGGACCTGATTAGTTCCCGAGTAGCAGAGACACCCTTTAGTTCGGAGCGAAAGTGGATGGGTGTTGTTATTGGTTCTAGTTCCACTAGTGATTCTTCCGCCGTGGGACAGGGCAGTACCGATATTGCATACATTAAAGGTGCACTTGGAGAAATATTGAAAAGATGTGATACTTATCTCACAAAGGAAGGGCGCGAAGTGATTTTGGATGAGCCGAGGCGGCAGGCCGCTAGGGATGCGGCCGAGGCGATGGCGGATGAAGGTTTAAGGGTCCTCGCGTTTGCGAGCGGCCCGGTGCGAGATCCATCCAAGGGTTTCCGGCAAGTTAGTCGAAGTGGGACGCCGCGTTTAGGCGAGAATTCACAGGAAAGGGTGGAAAAAACGAAGGATGATGAGCTATACACTGGGCTTGTTTTTTCAGGGATGGTAGGGATGAATGACCCACCACGTAAGGACGTACATAAATCCATTCGTCGATTGGTAGCTGGCGGTGTTAAAGTGATGATGATCACGGGAGATGCAGAGACAACAGCTGTGGCCATCGCCAAGAAACTTGGGATGCCGATGAACCCTCTATCCACGCCCGGTGTGAAGTCGGTCTTGCGGGGCGATGAGATCGATCGGATGACTGAAAGGGAGCTAGCGCAGGCAATCGCGACAACGTCAATCTTCGCACGCACCAGCCCCGAGCACAAAATGAAGATCGTTCGCGCCCTCCAATCTCGTGGGGATGTGGTAGCCATGACTGGTGACGGCGTAAACGATGCTCCGGCTCTCAAAAAGGCGGATATTGGTATCTCCATGGGTCGACTTGGTACCGATGTCGCGAAGGAGGCAGCAGACATGATTCTTACTGATGACGATTTCTCGACTATACTCAGAGCCATTGAGCAGGGGAAGGGCATATTTTACAACATTCAGAACTTCATCACTTTCCAACTAAGTACGAGTGTGGCGGCCCTGAGTTTGGTTCTCATTAGCACCGCACTTGGATTTAAAAACCCGTTAAATGCAATGCAAATCTTATGGATCAGTGAGTTTCCAATTCGGAGAGGGTTTTTAGTATTATTGAGAAACTAATGTTTTCTAGATATCCTCATGGACGGACCGCCGGCGCAATCATTAGGGGTGGAACCTGTAGATCCAGCGATCATGTCTCGACCGCCTCGCTCAAAGAAAGCTCGTGTTCTTACAAAGCCGCTAATTCGTCGGGTCCTTACCTCTGCATCTTTAATCGTGCTGGGCACACTCGCGATCTATATCCACGAAATGTCTGATCACACAGATGAGGTATCTGGTGCACGCTCACGTGTGGTCACAAGACGTGACACTACTATGACATTCACTTGCTTTGTTCTCTTCGACATGTTCAATGCACTAACCTGTCGGAGCGAAGGCAAATCCGTCCTTCGTAGGGAGCTCCGACTGGGGGGGAACATGATGTTCAATTATGCCGTCATCGGCAGCTTAGCCGGTCAGGCGTGTGTGATCTACCTCCCAGTTTTGCAAGGAGTTTTCCAAACAGAGGGTTTGGGCCTGGGGGATCTGATCCAGCTAATAGTTATCTCGAGCTCGGTCTTTTGGGTAGATGAAGGCCGAAAATATCTAGCTTACCTCCGGAAGAGGAGAGGGAGGGCCGTTTCGGGGGGCGGATATAGCGCCCTTGTTTGACCCGTGTGTTATTTGTCCTTGAGCTTTTTTCCATTTTGGGCTGATACCTAGTTTCTGGCTTTCCCGCGATGTTGGGGGTTTCTTTGAGACGCTTTTTGTTATATCGTCTGGCATTACATGGAGTCCTATAGATACTCTGACGCTTAGTTAAATACTGTAATATATATGATATGATACATCTATTAGACACAAGGTGGATTTAGTCCAGTTTATATCGTTATGCACCCATGTCACTATGCGAGGGAAAGGATAATAGGAATGAAAGCGCGATCGTCTGAGACTTACGACGAATAATATATAATGGCGAGTTAGCCGGATTGGTTGTCCGAGGGGATTTCCCTCTTGTCTACACGATATACAACAAAAATAACAACTGAGATGGAATAAGAAACGAGAAAACCAATAAAATTAGGATATATTTAGGCGGTGTCACCCCAACCTCACCATCGCCCTCACCCTTTCCCGTTCTTCCTCGCTCAACTTGTTTAATACTTCCGGCTCAGAACCTTTTGAGACGATCTCCTCCCATTCGTCTTCCTCCATTCCCATGACCAGCACCATCTGTAGGCAACGATCAAACGCTTCGCGGTGGCGGTAGCGTTTCCCGCTAATACCATTAGTTGCTCCCCCTGACCTAGAGCCCTGCCCTAATCCTGTCCCTTCCACGTCGATGGCTGCATCCACGATTCCTGCCACATCGCGCTCAAGTTTTGTTGTCCCCAGTGCATTTACACGTCCGTGATAGGTCCACAGTCGTTTCTCCAGGAGTCGAGAAAGGTATGCAATTGTCACAGTGAGCAGTCGATCAAATGCGGGACCCGTCAATATCCGCCACAGAGGGACGAGAAGATCCGACCACGCCGAAGCAAATCGGTATCTGACAATCCCTCGTACATCTCCGCTATCGTCCCCATCCCCTCCATCAACATCACGATCGTCCGGTGAAATAACATTCGGATCCTGCTGAGGTTGATAGTCTGTATCTCTAAATGCATCAGAGAGCATGGGACGCAGACGATTCTTTACCACATTATTGAAAACAACCTGAATCCCATCCACTAGTAGATCATTGGCTTTGGATTCAAATGACGAGGAGAGCGAATGAAGCGCAGTAGATACCGCCATCGCGTCTTGGGAAAATGGAAACAGTGCCAGCAAAGGGGATGAACTGGGATCCTGTAGCCCCTCCCACGCCGAGTCCTCTTGAGTACCCTCTGAGCCTGCAGTAGTTCTTCGTTGCTGTTGATGATGCTCGTGATCTAGGCCTACATTCTCGCTCGAAGACTCAAGGTGACTTCTGGTGATCCGATGAATGTAGTCCACGGCGACGTCGAGGTTGTTAATCAGGACAAGGAACGCAACTACTGTCTGCTCAGGTGGCTGGGCACCCTGTACAGGAGCTTTTGGGTAGCTCTCATCCCGCATTTTACGCTGGATCATACCTATGAAGTCGGAGCCAAGTACACGAGCTAATGTTGGCACTACATTCGTGACAACAGCCCTTTGTGATGTCCCGAGAGACTGTTGCAGAACCTTATTCACGATATACATGATATCATCAACAACGGAAGTGATGTGCGGTGGGTTTGACTGCAACGGGGTGCGCAGGTGTAGCGTCAATCCAGATGGCTGTTCATCCAACTGAAAAGCCTTTTCCACTGACCTTCGTAGAAAGAAGGTAGTCATAGCATTGAATGGCAATATGAGACGATCGTTGACCTTTTTTGCAAGAGCGGACTCGATCAAAAATTTAGGGAGACAGAGTTCTGTAGAGTCATTATCAGATTCACTGCCATTCAACTTCTGAAATTCCTACACCAAAAATTATCAGTTCAAAGAATAACTGCCAGGGAGTATGGAGGTGCTGGATAGTGGGGTACGTGAAGTTGGGAATAATTATTCGTCCCTACCCTGTTTTTATCAGCCAGGAATCTGGTATAGAGCGACCATCTTCCTAGCATAACCGCCATTTCTCCTAATAGGCCGTCAACCTCTTTCATATCTACTCCTTCATCTTCGCTAGCTCTCCCATTAACCCCATCCCTGTTGGCAGGTGAATTGGCTCGCGGAGTTCCTGCTCCCCGAGGTCCAGGTAGAAAGCTCTGCACCAGGAAGGTGAACGCGTATGATTTGATATCAGTAAGCTTCCTGTCAACATTTCGCTCATCGGTCCAAGTTTCCAGGATAATCCCCCCTTGTACATCAGCTTCCACCTGCAGCAGTTCCACTACCCGAGCCATCTTCCCGGCACCGTAATGCCGCTCCACTAACCCACCGTGACCATCAATGATCTGGGCGATGTGCTCGAATAATTTGGTGATCGTATTGGCGTAGAAGAATCCATCTTTACTCTGCGAGCCGCCGGTTCCTGCGTGGAGATTCGCCCTCGCTCGGGAAGCTACCCCCTGACAGACATATCGACTGTACATGTTCAAGCCAACTTCAGGTCGACCGATGAGTGGGAATAACTTGAAGAATCTTGTGATCTTCGAGCCACTGCTTTCGTCAACAGCCTTTTCAAACTCACGAAGAAACAGAGCGCAGAGCGATTCGGCGGCGTTATCTAACGTAACATTTGGAGGATCCGGGACTTCGGCAGTTGGGACTATCTCCGCGGCAAACGATCCGTTGACAATCTCTTGCGGAATCTTCGACGCTCTGCTCAGATAGTTGGCCGCCATCTCCCAGTCCTGTGGGGCACCCATGGAACCCGACACCCCGAGGACACAAGCTTTCAGCTCTGCTACCTGTTCCACGACTTCCAGGGTCGCTTTCACTCTAGACTGCTCCAGGTCGAGTCTTCTGACAGCACTCGAAATCCGATCCGCGACAGAAGCGGCATCGGTTAGCATTCCGTGACCGAGAGACCGTGCCGTACCGGTTTGGGAGCCCAGATGGGCACGGAGCAGGTGAAGCCGCCCTAGTTCCCGGGAGAAATCTTTCTGAGAAGCCACCAACGTATCTAAACGTGCCGTGACTGATAACTCCTGGTCATGAAGAAGAGATAGGGTTGATTTGATCTGGTCGACGGAGCCGGCGTTGAATATATCAGTTGGCAGCCCATTCTCACCCCTTTTCTGTTCGGGTGGTTCAGATCCTTTCACTGTATTCCCGTTGACGTTTCGACTATCGCTAGAGGAGGACATCTATCCGAGCATTGGGTGGTTCAAAGGTCAGTCAAATCACTCTTCCCCAGCAGGGTAATAAGAAAGTCATCGAGCAATAAAAATCGTAATATGTCAAATGTGGCCAAGTACCGTCTCGACATACCTCGTACTAAATCTCCTTTTAAATGGGGAAAGAACAATTCGCCTTCTCTAGTCTTAGCATAGATAGGAAATTGTTTTATCTCCTACATAGGTAGAGGGGTACCTCGATACATAATTAGGGACATTTAGGTGAGGGGATCCCCCAATCTTCGGGAATTAGAGAGACGAGGCACAAAAACTATAAACGCGAAAGAACCCGAAGAGTGTTTTCGGAGCGTCGTGGGTGGTGATAGTTGTGGTTGTCGCTCGGTTCAAAAGGCTGTGTTGTGCTTTTTTTGTCAAATATGTATGGAATTGACGATAGGTGACGATTACATGTAAATCAGACAAAACAAAGCCTCCTCAACCAACAATACCTCACTCATACCTAATAGGAAAACTCCGGTGCCGTTTTCTTTGAGCTTCATCACTTCATTCTTTTCTAATAAAATATATAAAGAAGGAGAAAAGTCACATTTTCTCAGTGCCCTCTTCACCATCTCAAGGACCATACTCTCGTTGTTGACTCATTAACACCATCTAGCCCACCACCAACCACTCGCTCTCGTCATCTTATCACCATCGAAAAGACAAGACCTCAGGCTTCCCGGTTGGACACCGTCGAGTGATCATGGGGAATGAATCTTCAGCTCTCGTGGATGAGGGCACATCGCCAGAGACACTAGAGACTCGGTCCATAGAGTCCGTCGCGAAATACATCAAAGAGAAAACTATCCGAAGGATTGTGGTTATGGTAAGTGTTGATGAAATAAATTCACTAAGGTCTCTCCTCGCCTCCGTTGTTCTATTCTCAAGGCTAGATGCTTTACTCTCAAATTATGAAGGGATAAATTTATAACTCGCGTGCCACCAGACTGGAGCCGGTATCAGCACATCTGCTGGTATCCCCGATTATCGTTCCCCAGAGACTGGCATCTATGCAAACCTCGCACGTCTTAACCTCCCCGACCCCGAATCGGTCTTTGATATCTCTTTCTTTCAAAGAAATCCCTTGCCGTTCTATACTGTGGCCCGCGAGCTTTTTCCTGGTCGGTTCCGACCGACCATCACACACTCTTTCCTAAAGCTACTATATGATAAGGGCCGACTATTAAAACTCTTCACGCAAAACATCGATGGGTTGGAGCGCCAAGCTGGTGTACCGCCGGAGTTAATAGTAGAAGCTCATGGTAGTTTCGCAACCCAGCATTGCATCAGCTGCAAAGCATCATATCCCGATGACTTGATGAAGCAGGCGATCGATCAAGCCTTGCCCCCGCATTGCCTCGTTCCTGAATGTGGTGGCCTCGTCAAGCCAGATATTGTTTTTTTCGGGCAAGGACTTCCGGAAGTATTCGGCTTAAACAGGACTCTCCCCGCTGCTGCAGATCTCTGCATTGTTTTAGGAACCAGCTTGACTGTCCAACCTTTCGCCAGTTTGCCGAGTTTCTGTAAGGAAGGAGTTCCACGAGTCCTCATGAACATGGAGAGAGTTGGCGGCCTTGGGTCTCGCCCAGACGACGTACTGCTCCTCGGCGAGTGCGATGATGGGGTCAGGAAATTTGCGGAGGCCCTTGGGTGGCTAGAGGAGCTTGAGGCACTCTGGTCGGAGACCGAGCTAAGTCCAACAGAGCAGGAAATCCAGGAGAAGACACCTCCCAAGTCTAAGGATGAACAATTGCAAGAGCAATTGGATCGATTGACAGAAGAAGTTGATCAAACTTTGAACATTTCCAACTCCCACCTGGAGCGAACTCAGCATCATTTAGAGAAAAAGGATCGTCAAGAAACCCCGCCTGACAATAGTACTCAGACGAATGGAGAACAGGCCGAGATAGCTGAGAAAGAACCTGATGCCTCCCTGAAACCCACCGCAAAAGCGTCAGGAGATGAGTTGGATGGGTCTGAAACGAAAGAAAGCGTATCGGAGAAGAACTCCAGCGAGCTGACTAGCGATTAGGGGTATTATGTACTGGCCGAAAGAGATCGGCGGAGTTACCTCGAATCTATCTTCGCTGGGCCATCGTTACAAATCCTAATCCTTCTTCGCGCTGTGAACAATCCCCCTAGCGGTGCTAAGTAGTCGATGCTAGGAATGAAGGGTGGTGTTTTCATTCGACATCGAACTATGTTCCAGCCTTTATTCTCTTAATAGATATAATAATAGATTAATGTCTTGATGTACACAAGACCTCCTTATATTCTCTCTCGCCATTTCCTGGTGGTGAGCAAGAAACTCTGATGACATAATAATAAAGCTGATGCTACTAGTACTATGGCATGGCATGGATCTAGAAACTGGGAGGGTCCGGTCTCCGACCGGCCCCGGGGGGCCCTAGATCACGTGCGAGAAGAAGAATGAAGTCGAATTGGATGAAAATCAATCTAGTGGGCAGCGTGGTTGATTCCACTAGCATCTAGGGTTGGTTCCAGCAGCAGCAGCTAAAGCTGGTTGTATTAGCATCCAGATTCAATTGAATTGAACCAATCTAGCTGGCAGCGTGGTCGATTCTACTAGCACCTAGGGTTGGTTCCAGCAGCAGCTAGGTTCAATTGAATTGAACTGATCTAGCTGGCAGCGCGGTTGATTATACTAGCACCTAGGGTTGGTTCCAGCAGCAGCTAGGTTCAATGAAATTGAACTGACCTAGCTGGCAGCGTAGTTGATTATACTAGCACCTAGGGTTGGTTCCAGCAGTAGCTAGGTTCAATTGAATTGAACTGATCTAGCTGGCAGCGTAGTTGATTCTACTAGCAGCTAGGTTCAATTGAATTGAACTGACCTAGCTGGCAGCGCGGTTGATTATACTAGCACCTAGGGTTGGTTCCAGCAGCAGCTAGGTTCAATTGAATTGAACTGATCTAGCTGGCAGCGTGGTTGGTTCTACTATCAGCTAGGGTTGATTCTACTAGCAGCCAGGTTCAATTGAATTGAACTGACCTAGCTGGCAGCGTGGTTGATTCTACTAGCAGCTAGGGTTGATTCTGCTAGCAGCCAGGTTCAATGAAATTGAACTGATCTAGCTGGCAGCGCGGTTGATTATACTAGCACCTAGGGTTGGTTCCAGCAGCAGCTAGATTCAATTGAATTCAATCAACCTAGCTGGCATTCAAATTGGAATGGAATAGCAATAGGGATAGAGAGAGGATAGAGATCAAATTGGAATAGGAATGAAAGGTGAATTGAAATGGAATAGGGGGTGGATTAGGGTCAGATTGAAATAGGAATAAGGGGTTGTTGAGATCAGATTAGAATAGGAATGGGGGGTGTAGTAGGGGTTGGATTAGGGGGTGTAGTAGGGGATGGATTAAAATAGAAATAGGGACCGGATTAGAATTGAATTGGAACGGAATAGGGGTTGGATTGGGGTTAAATAGGGAATAACCATTTTCTGCCGGCAGATTACATAAGTATATGAGAGAAGATGACATAAGCCATCGTGACACACCGCCTTTTGAAGGCGGTCTAGGGCAAAAAGAACAAAAGCTGAGAATCTGATTGGCTAAGAGGGTGGTCTTGGCAAAAATCAACCCGTCCTTGCTCTTTTTTCTATGCTAACGTCTAAAAACCCAATAAAAACCCAATATCCCACTGGATTGACTGGGGACTCAGTGTGATCTAGGGCATAAACAAAGATGTACCTAGTTACGAAGTATTATTATTAGCATTGATGGGTAATGTTAACATCTCTTCGCCTCTATCTTCTATCAATCAACCAGATTCAATAGATCATAGATAGAATAGATAGATATTCGACTATATATGACATGATGTCAGAGCATCTGTACCAACCAATAAGTACTGCCTGACTGAGCTGACCGCCAAAAAGTACTTGGAAAAGATATACACCCATTGGATCTTGGACTTGACTTCGTGCCCCTCTCTTCCCCACGCCTCTTCTTCACATTTCAACTCTCTCTCAGTTCATCTTCAACAAAGGTCTCTCTCAAAGAAAATACAAATTACTTTTTTGAAACTTACCGCGCAATCACTTTGTTTATCGATCTTCTTCAAAGGCCTATTTCCTTTGCTTTTACTTGGTCAATTCCACATTCAGGGCCGGAATATTGCTTGTCGTCACCAGGAAACATGGTGGAACTAGGCCCACGGCGAAAGCCATCCCGCAAGGGTAAATGCGATTCCAATTCCCATCCAGGGTGCCGCCATGACGCTGGGTTCGGAGTGATGCATACTGACGAGTAGCTCGACAGGGTCAATGGCGGACATGCCAAAAGATCTCCTCGATCAGATCAAGGAACTCGAAGAGCTTTTCACCGTAGGTCAAAGCAAACTGAAACAGATCGTGGACCATTTCATCAAGGAGCTAGATAAGGGTTAGTCTATCCTCGCCCGTGGCCGCCTCCATGAACGGAACGGTCTCCCTTCCGACTGTCTACCTGCCGTTCTGGAGTCTTACTTTTTAACCCCGTGAGAACCCCGGCTAACTTGATGGATGGATGCGTGTAGGTCTCAGTGTAGAAGGGGGTAATATTGTGAGCTGCCAGTTGTTTCTGTCTTGATGCGAGAGCCGAATTTGACATGAATATCCTAGCCGATGAACGTGACTTGGGTCATGGGATTTCCCACCGGGGAGGAGCAAGGTACCTTTCTTGCTCTAGACATGGGAGGCACCAACCTCCGTGTCTGCGAAATTGTACTCCCCGAGGAAAAGGGCGAGTTTGACATCACACAGTCAAAATATCGCATGCCGGAGGAGCTGAAGACCGGTACTGCCGAAGAGCTGTGGGAATACGTTGCAGATTGCCTTCAACAATTTATAGAATACCACCACGAGGGGGAACAGCTGTCAAAGCTTCCTCTCGGGTTCACATTTTCATATCCTGCGACGCAAGACTACGTCGACCATGGCGTGCTCCAGAGATGGACGAAGGGGTTTGATATTGACGGTGTCGAGGGCCGTGACGTAGTTCCACCGTTGGAAGCTGCTATGGCGAAACGAGTATGTTTATCGTTTTGTAAATGAGGAAACACTCCATTGTGATTATCGCTAACCAGTGGCAACCAATCCAATCTTGACAGGGACTCCCAATCAAAGTTGCCGCTTTGATTAACGATACCACTGGAACCCTGATTGCTTCGGCCTATACGGATCCGGAGATGAAAATCGGGTGCATTTTTGGCACAGGGGTTAACGCCGCGTATATGGAAAATGCCGGCTCCATTCCGAAGATAGCTCACCTCGGTCTTCCCGATGACACGCCTGTAGCCATCAACTGTGAATACGGCGCGTTTGACAACGAACATGTCGTTCTCCCCCGTACCCAGTATGACATCATCATCGACCGTGACTCGCCGCGGCCTGGTCAGCAGGCTTTCGAAAAGATGACCGCCGGGTTGTACCTGGGCGAAATTTTCCGCCTCGTTCTACTGGACTTGAAAGACAATAAAAACGGCGTCATTTTTGAAAACCAGGATGTATCCAAACTTCGTAAGCCCTACACACTCGACGCTTCATTTTTATCCTTCATCGAAGAGGACCCGTTCGAGAATCTATCGGAAACGCAGGAACTCTTTGAACGGAAATTGGCAATTAAAGCCACAAAGCAAGAACTCGAGCTTTGTCGCCGTCTTGCTGAGCTGATTGGGATCCGAGCAGCCCGGATATCAGCCTGCGGTGTCGCCGCTATTTGCAAGAAAAAGAGTATCAAATCGTGCCATGTTGGTGCAGACGGATCAGTTTTCAACAAATATCCGCACTTCAAGGCTCGTGGTGCACGGGCTCTACGCGAAATCCTTGACTGGGATGATAAGGAGAAAGATCGAGTAGTCCTTAGTTCTGCAGAGGACGGATCCGGTGTTGGTGCGGCCTTGATCGCAGCCTTGACACTGCAGAGGGCCAAGGATGAAAATTTGGTTGGGATTAGAAATATGGAATCTATCAAGGCCATGGTATAGATATTTGGAGTTCGCATGTTATTTGTTTGGATATAGCTATAGCCTTCAGATGGCCAGGATATAGACTTGGGTACCTCTGGAGACGAACAGAGGCTGGATGGTAATAGTGGCGCAATGCGTTTTGGACCCAAGCCGGGGACGGTGAGGAGGTAGAACAAGGCGGGTGGCGCAACATTATGAACGACAGTGGGAGGGGAAATTCAGGAGCTTTTATAACACAGGTTAATGGATGAATCCGATGGCATTTATTATTAGTAGAAATGCCACTAACTTGCTGCTACTGGACGGAGGAGATATAGAAAAGAGCACTGTATCTAACGCTATTTCGCGGTCTGAAGGACGAAGAAAAGATCATAATTGGGAAAAGGAGTTCCGGGGCGCCGGAGTTGTCAATCGAGGATCCTTCGATTCTTCCCCAATTCGTTGAACCTTGGTAACGGAAAGTTCGACAGATTCTCAACCATCCCAGCGAGTAGAAACTTACTGTCAAGCACGAATCTGCCAAAGTCTGATCTTCCCTTGTTCATTTGCAACTCCGAGTAGGTCTGACTTCGGTGAAAGGGCTACAGCTGAAATGCGGCCTAAGGGCGTGTTTGACGTCGGCCAATTCTGAAAGACAATACAGGAGGGTAGATGAACTAGAAAGCGTCAGTAATGCCTAACATACAAACTGGGTCCGTTGTTTAAACAAGAAAACATACTTAATCTTAATGAATCCTTCTTCCATCGACTTGCTATGACAAGCAACTGTCCATCGACAGAAAATGTGATATGACTTATCGGCGTAGTTAGTTGGTCGAAAACGCGAATTGGTTTCGGGTTATCAGGTATGGAGGGCTGCCCGCTAGCATCACGATTCGAGGTAGAAGCCCAGGGTCTCCGATCGTACAGGTTGACAACGCCACTTGAACTCCCAATGGCAACCCACCTGTCACCACCAAGTGATGGCGGGCCTGATTGTCCACCCAAACATAACACCGTGGTTCCGACTGCGCCTTGATCCGTCCACCTAGCCACTACCCTCTTCAGCCGCCCGTCCCATTCGCTCACCTCACCACTCTTGCCAGCTACAGAAATCCCCTCCCCATCACTCCACCAGGCAAAGCCCGCTACCCCCCCACGACTATCCACCCTAGACTGTGCAACCCATTGCCCCGTTGCTGTGCTGATTATGTTAATCAAGCCACCTCCTTTCCGAGACGTGCCGACGAAACCAATCCATCGACCACAAGGAGACGGCTTAAACAACTCCATCGACCTTTGTTCCTCTTTTCGTCCCGTCGAACCATGGACCCTAGAAATTTTTCCAGTGTCTAGATCCCAGACGTGATAGAAACGACGTCTCCCAGAGAATAGAATTCGATTTCCTGTTGGAAGGCAGAATGTACTGGTGCGTATAGGGGTTCTGCGTATGTGGAGAGATGTGAGTAGTGGATTGGGGGACGACGATTGGGGGGAAACATGATGCAGATAGAGAGTTGAAGCAGGCCCAGAGGACAGCAATAGCGGGTAGTATGGGTGAAAGGAGAGTGAATCTATGGACGACTGGTTTCATAAGAGGTAAATACTGATTAGCATGATAGAACTTAACTAGAACAATCCGAGGGGGAAACAATTGGAATTATACTCACAGGCTGGTTCCCACCGACATCCTTTAGACGCTGGATATCTAGGACACCTTGTCGCAGCAACCCTCGCCGCGACGTTTCAGCGTCATTGTGGTCTGTGATTAACCCCCCCGTATTTTGCAAGATTTTCCCAAGGGGTGGAAGCGACAACGAATCTTCTGTGTCTGTATCCGTGTCTTCGTCTATATCGGATCCAGGTAGGTCCGTCGGTACGTATCCCTCCACGGCCATTTCCTTGCGTCCATTTCTACGAGAAGGGATGTGACGTACCCAATCCGGCGGTGGGTGTAACCGTGCAAATTGTAGACGCAAGCGTTTCACGTATTCCCTACCGGTGACTACATCTTCGCCCTCGACAACTCGCAGTTTCCGAAGTCTGCTATTTCCAGCAAGGGGAACAGAAATGCGTTCATCATCACTGTCCTCCCAGGCTGCAGAAGGAACGGAGTAACCAAAAGTGTCCTCATCTTCCCCGACTGCTAGCGTTTGGGGAAGCCAGTCGGGTTCTTTCGACGTAGCCGGTGTTGTCCCAGAATCTAGGAAAAACAGCTAGAGGGTTGAGAAGTAATTAGCAATTGAGCATGGTTAAAAGGTTTAGAAAGCACAAAGAGGGGTTTATATCAGATAAAACTAACATCATCATCGGCAAGATCAGCTAACGCATCGTTCATTCCATCATTATCACTCTCTTCATCGCCGCGATGGCCGCCAGCAAAATCCCGACTGTGCGAGACATTAGGATGTATGTCCGACTTTTGGTCATATGATTTCAGCGCATCATGAAAACCGGCCTGGTCGCCAAAAACAAGACTCTCAAGTTTTTGCTCGGTCTCATCCTTCAAGTCAGAAGTGTCACTCTCCGTCCCTTCGATATCGAGATCGCGATCCTCTCCAATATCTTCTTCCTCCTGTGGAAACTCCGTCGGTCGAGTAGCTGGAGGCGAAATCCGAGGTTTCTTATTTGGCACACTGTGGGAATGGCTCCGCAGAGGAGCTTGAGCGGAATCCATGACTGTGATATTAAAAGGCCGGTCTCATGAGAAAAGACAACCGGAATGTTGAAAAAGCATCAAGAGGAACTTTTTTTTTATGTTCGTGGGGAGGTTCTGCGATTAAGTTTAGCTCAACTGATAAGATCCTTATAGGAGAGTTGATTGGTCGTTGCAGTGGAAAACGCCTTTCAGGACAAACCCCAAAGGAATGGGGTTTCCGTCAACAATACACCTGGAATCCTCGTATACGTACTTCAGATGTGCTGCATTTGCAGTAGCTCTATCATTATTTGCAACATCACTCTTCAGACTTTGAAAATTCCGTTTCAGCTGGCCTCTATCATGAACTGGAGAGGGTTTCGAAGTCTCTCATTTCTATGAACCTCTTTTTGCCGAACCATGTATCGTCCAACCTCAGTTCTATCACCCGGCACGGAGCCTGTGGTCTTTACCAGTCTATTATCTCCTTCAACCCTCTCTTGGGGCAGCTTCTCCGTCTCAGCAACCATGTCTCCCACTATGTCAAACGGGGGAATGCTAGGAGACCATGGCTCCCCAGATAACGAACACGACGGAAAGTGCGAGTTGTTGGGCCCATTTGCACTCCTGGTTCAAGCCGCTCTTGGGGCACTTGCACTCTTATCTCTGGTTTACAAGCGGTGGAGAGAAAGACCGCAAAGAGCCGTCAAGATATGGGCATTTGATGCCTCGAAGCAAGTCTTTGGGTCAGTCCTATTGCATATGGCCAACCTCGTTATGTCGATTTTCTCGGCCGACCAGACTAGCTTGACGGCAAAAAGTCAGACCAACCCATGCTCCTTCTATCTATTAAACCTAGGAATTGATGTATGCTCTCTCTCTCTATCTCGCCCTCGGATTGGTTGCTATAACTAATGACGTTGCAGACCACTATCGGAATTCCAATTCTCATCCTCATCCTGCGGGTTGTCAACCGCCTTGCGCAGCTTACACCGCTTGCTAACCCTCCGGAATCGATCGAGTCCGGCAACTACGGGGAGCCGCCCAGTGGGGCGTGGTGGCTGAAACAGTCCATTATCTATTTTATCGGCCTTTTGGGGATGAAGGCTTGTGTCTTCTTTCTCATCCAGGTACTACCTTTCATCGTGGAAGTGGGGGACTGGGCCTTGAAGTGGACCGAGGGAAACACGGCGATGCAGATATTCTTTGTGATGCTCTTGTTCCCGGTCATTATGAACGCAATCCAGTACTACATCATCGATATATTCATCAAGAAACCGATACCCAAGAAAGAGGCAGAGGGGTCCACGGCGAGAGACTTGAGAGCTGCCACGTTGGATGATAGAGGTGATCAAAGTGCGTTGCTTGGTGACTTGGAAAATGATAACGACAGTGATGATTTTGAAGAAACAGCTGAAGCTGAAGAAGAAAGTCGTGACGAGGTTGACCAAGACAACATAAATACATTAAAGACATCAGAAGAAGAAAATAATGACGAGCGTAAATAGCTGGTTATATTAATATAAAAATATGACTTTTTTGCTTTATTGATCATTAACTTTCAACTTCATTTTACAAAATTTAACAAATTGATATTTGTTAAAGCTAGAGTAGCCTACAGCGCTCAAATTAGACTTAGTTCAGTCATGAATCATAATTGTTTCTCTTGCAGACTTTTTTTCTTTTTTTTTTTAAATGAAAGAATGATCAGTGTCATTTTTCAATCTTGTCTTATAACACTTTTCAATAATGTGAAATTGAAATGTGTGTCAAATACTTTGTGAGAGAAAGAGTGTGATGCTCACTTTAAATATAATTAATATTTAAAGATTTTTTAATGATTAATTAAACTGACAGTATACACAACATGCAAAAGAAAATAGTTAAGTAGTGTTAAAAATTTGAAAATGATTAATTATCAAGAAAACACAATATAAAATATTATATAAAAGAATTGCTTTTCATTAATGTTTTTATGTTTTTAAATAGTGCTCATTAAGCGTATTAACTTTTGTTACTTTTTATTTTTTATTACAAGCTATTGCGCATGTTATTATCACTTAAAATTTTCATGTTCTTTTTGTTTTCACATATTGATTAATTACGCAACTTTTATCTCATCACTTTTTATTTTATTAACGCATAATTTTATCATTTTATTTATTCATTATCTATCTTTTCTTATCAAAATTTTTAACAAAAATTGATGAAAATTAACAACGCTAATACTAATATAGTTTTTTGTCAGTTTTTCTTTAAAACAGTCATAAGTTTGCTTAAATTTTTATTTAAAAAATCAATATTATTAATGCATTGATAAATATATATACTTTATAGTCACTGTATATTAATTAAAATTATTAATTATAACTATTGTTAAATTATTTAATTCTTGATAAATCACGTGACTCGCAAATCACTCATGTAATTAGTTCTTAGTGTCACTAGCTAGTTCAATTCTATACTTAATTATATCTCTGACAGATTATGACTTTTTTGTTTCTTTATCGTTGTTAAATGCGCGTTTTAATTGATTATAATCATAAAATAGTCAGAATAGATATAATTTCTTAAGATTTTAATTGATTACAATTAGTTTTTGTAATTTTAAGCAAAAAATTCATTTGCTAAGTTTCACATAGTGAGAAATTCACTTATAACAACACAAAATTATTCTAGATTTACTAAAATCTTAATGTCATTTAAGATTTCACGATTATCATGTTATTATTTAAATATGATTATGAATTCATTTTAATTAACAAATAACATTCACTTTTTCACTAGAAAAAAAATATCAATGAGCAATAATGAAAACGAATTTAACTTTTTTTTTTTTTTTTTTTTTTTTTTTTACTTTAATAAGTGTATTCAGTTCGCGACTATGATACTATGTTATTATACATAAAAATTTAAGAATATTTCAGTTAACAGAATAAAAGTAATAAAAATAATACACGAATTTAACTCATTTTCACAAACTTTTAACATTTCAATTCTCATTTAAACTTTTGACTTAGTTACTTAAGCTCTTGTTAAAAATCAATTTACAAAATTCAATTTGAAAAACAACGCGTTTATTAACAATTTTATGACGTGACAATTTAATAAATAGTTTAATTTTAGTAATCAAAGTGACAATTTGTCAGAAAATCTTAATTTTATTAATGATAATAATAATTAAATTAATTCAAAAAAGTTCTATTTTATTTTTTATTTTTTACTTTAATAAGTGTATTCAGTTCGCGATTATGACACTGTGCTATTATACATAAAGATTTAAAAATATTTCAGTTAACAAAATAAAAATAATGAAAATGATACAGTAATAGTAAGAAATAATTAAACAATTTGCAATGAAAAATTAGTGATTAGTGAATGTTTTGAACGTAAGAAAATAAACGAAAAAGATAAAAATAAAAACAAAAAATAAAAAATATAACAATTATAATAAGTAAAACAAAGATAAATGCTTGCAATGAGTTTAAATATTATCTCAAAGCTTTTAACAAAGTCAAAATTATTGAATAATTTCAGTTTCTTTTAAGAATTTGCAAATCAGTTTTACGTTTTTTTTTGTGCAAAGTAAATTAAAAAGAGTTAATGAATTTTCTAATTTTTAACATTAATTTGATTGAAAAGTTTTATAAAATTCGCAATTTAATAAAATATGAGCTAATGTTATGAACTTAAGACACAGCAATATTAACAGCAAGACTGATTAAGTTCTTAAGAAAAAAGCAAGCATAACAAAAAGTCACGTGTCACATGATTACGAGAAATGATAAAAATAATAGAGAAAGCTTGACTAAGTATTATCATTACTATTTCATGAAAATAGAAACAAAAAAGTTCAAAAAATCATGAACTATCGTTTTTATCATTTCAAAAGCATCATGTATTTCAGAACGCTCATTATTTTTAGAATCAAGAAACTTATTTTCTTGATCGTGTTCAATCTTGATTATAATCTGATTATACAATTATCATAATTACTTTGTTAGCAAACTCTTTTGTATAATATCTCGTATTGTGATCACAAATAGTTATTCATTTTCAAACGCTTAACATTGCTTATCTATTTACTCTTGCATGTCAAGCATATTGTCAGTTTAATTAAGCATTAAAAAGTTTTTAAATATCAGTCATACTCAGTGTGAGTATCACACTCTTTTTTTCGCAAAACACTTGACACACGTTTCAATTTTACATTATTAAGAAATGTTATGAAACAAGATTAAAAGAGTTCGTGACAATATTGAACACTCTCTCAAGTATTGTGAAGTCAATATTTTCTTTTGATCAAACAGAATTACAGTTCAAAAAACATATCTTGTTAATATATTGAATATATCAAGCATTAAAAACAGATACATATCAATCTATTTTAAAGAAAGTTAACAAATTTACAGATACATTAAGAAAAACTGACTATTGATGACGAACAATTTAGTCAAACAAAATTTATTCAGAAAAATTTTAAAAAAGAAAAATTCAGTGACAATGAGTTCACTAGCGATAACTTGAGTCAAGAGAAACTAAACGAGATGTTTATCACAAACAGTAATAACAAAATTAGTCAAGCTAAGATGCAACAAATGATTGAAACACTCATCATTAAAAGAAATCAAATGAAAAATCAGATTAACAGTCAAGTCAAGATCACAGTGTTTGACATTTTCAAACAAATTAAAAACGTTTCTAAAGAGTCTAGATTTTTACTTTTTTGCTAAAAGTGACATGAATGTATCAGAAAAAATACTGTTTGCAAAATTTTATTTAAGAAACGCAATAACAAACTGATTCAAATCATACTTAAATGATTGAATTAATAGTAACGAAAATTTACAAATATACAACAAATTTTACAATGATTATGACAAGTTTAAGAAAATCATTTAATGATATTTTAATGACACAGACAGACAGCGAATTACTGAAAGAAAGTTTATGAATTTAAAACAAGTGAAATTAGCAGTCAATTATACAGTAAAACATTAACAGTTTACTGTCATCGCAAAATGAGAGAACGAGAACATTAACATGACAATGTTTAAAAAAAATTGAAATTAAATGTACAGTACGAAATCATTAAAAACGAGTCATATGATAACATTGAAAAAATGATTATCAATGCAATGCGAATTAACAATCAGTTATATAATTTATAACAAATGTGAAAAAAGAACACATACATCGCGAATATCGCTAGAATCAAGAAATCTAAAAATTCTTATAAATTTATATTTATGAAATTAAATGTCACAAGAAAAGTGAATGACGATGACAAGAAACAATGACATGACAAAAATCAATGTTTTTATTGTGAAAAAGAAAATCATTATGCAAGAAATTGTCACAAAAAAAACAAGAAATGACGAGAAAATTCAAAATTTCAAGTCACTAAAGAATATGAACAGAACAAGAAAAATTGAAAAAAATACAATATTATTAAAATATCAAAACTGAAAGCAATTAAGAGACAGAACAAAGAACATGAAAATTTGCAAAATGAATGAATCAATATTAAGAAAGAATTCTGACAAGAAATACAAAAAAAGACGCGAAACAATTGACAAATAACGCAAAAATA
This sequence comes from Arachnomyces sp. KDTOL00113, assembly GCA_949709995.1. NCBI lineage: Eukaryota > Fungi > Ascomycota > Eurotiomycetes > Onygenales > Arachnomycetaceae > Arachnomyces > Arachnomyces sp. KDTOL00113. Next base: position 271,982 of record OX453237.1, read on the forward strand.
TCTCGATATTGAAAAAGAAAAAGTCTTTGAAAAAATTCGTCAGCAAATTGAGAAAACGAAACTCAGTTTTGAAAAAAACTTTGAGAAAGAAATGACATAACAATTACATAAAAAAACTTTCAAACAACATTACAAAATGTCATGAGAAAAATGCGAAAAGAAAATAAAAAACTGTCTAATGAAAAACATTATGAGACTCTTGAATTACTCATTAACACTAACAATTTGCGAATATCATTAAGATTAGAAATTAGAGAATATACGACGAGAAAATCATCTCAAACATGAGAAATATTTCATATGAGCATGCAATTGCACAATGCATTAAGAAATGCAAAATGAAAAACAACAAATAACGTGAAATGACTCAGATCACTGAAAACATGATTTGTAAAAATGCGACATTGAGAATTGCATTAAATATGTCATTGTCAATGATGATAAGATATTAAACTCTCAAAATTTTACAAATTTGAGACATTCACATCACGCAAGAATTCACTGAACGTTTTGTTACAACGATAATTATCTTATACACATAAAAAACAAAAAAAGAGAATATTTCTCATAACAATTAAAAAGATTGCGAGTCTTTGTAAAAAGTAAAACTGAATCATTATTAAACAATGAAACAAACGATCTCGTTAACGATACAAGAAACGACATAACTCAATTACTCAAGAAAATAGATTAACTTGTGAAAATGTGCAAAAAACTAAATGCTAATTATGAATAACAAGTTGAGAATATTAAAAACATGAACAAAATATTCAAAAATGTCAAAAATTACAAGCGAGTCGAATAAAAGATTTAAAAAAATACAAATCTTATTATCAAAGTTAAAACAATTCAGAAAACTAAGATTAACGAAAACAAGTCAGAAACTGACAAATCAAGAAAAAAATTACTCATTTAAAATTAAAGATCATGAATGAACGAAACGAGTCAAGAATTGTTACAACTCAGAATAAAATGCATTTGCAATTGACTGTGATAATAAAAAGCATACGCGCAAATGTTTTACTAAATTTCAACGCAATTAAAAATTTCATGAACTTACGATTCACGAGCAAAGCGAAAATACACTGTCAAACAAAAAGCAAATTGTATGAATTGAAATCGCTAGAGAATAAATTGATTATCACACAAGTACGACACGAAACAAAATTGAAAAAAATATAAATACAAAAACACGAGAAAAGTTTGAGCTTTGATATAACAAAACTAGAAAATCATGATTTAATTTTAAAGTACTCTTAATTAAAGCAACATAACTCAAACATTAACTGACAAGAAAAGAAAATTATACAGTGAAAATGTAATTGCTCTCTTAAATTAAAAATTCAGAAACTCTGTAAGAGTTATTACAAACAAGAAATTGAAAACTTAGTCACAAAGCAAAGATTTTAAACATCAGAAAATCAAATATTTACAAAATAAAAACAATTGATCGAACGAAAGAATTTGTTAGTACGATTTGCATCAGAAACAAAGCTTAAAAACAAGAAAATTTTTAAAAAATTAGTACTCAAAGAATATCAAGATTACAAGAATCTATTTGAAAAGAAAGAAAAATTGTAAAATTTATTAAAACACAAATCATGAGATCACGAAATAAACTTACAAGAAAAAATAACATCACGTTGTATGTTAACATACAAACTTACGAAACAATAACTCACGAAATTACAAAAATATATTGATGAGAATTTAAAAAAAGAATGAATTAAATTGTCAAAATTTTTAGCAAAATATTCAATTCTTTACGTGTCAAAAAAAATAAAAGTTTATGACTATGTGTGAATTACAGATAACTAAACGTTATTATGAAAAAGAATCGATACTCATTATCATTTATTGAAAAAATACAAGACAAATTCAAAAAAATTACATGATTCACTATTTTAAACGTCAGAAATGACTATCACAAAATAAGAATTAAGAAAGATCACGAATGAAAGATGACTTTCAGAATCAGATTTAAATTTTACGAGTATATGATCATGTTATTTGAGTTAATTAATGTGTTAGTTACGTTTTAAGCGCTAATCAACAACGCATTTTATGAGTATTTGAATGACTTTGTGACAATATATTTAAATAATATTCTCATATTTACTAAAGAATCAAAAGAAAATCACACTCAGAAAGTCAAGAAAATTCTTGACAAATTGCAAAAATATGATCTTTTCTTAAAATCAAGAAAATGCGAGTTTTTCAAGAAGAAAGTGTTATTTCTAGAACATTTAATATTCACGAAAGAAATTTGAATGAATTTAAAAAAAATTCAAGCAATACTGAATTGATTAATGTTAGAAAATGTTAAAAATGTGCAATTATTTCACGAGCTAGTCAACTATTACAGATTATACATCACAAATTTCTCGAAAAAAGTATGATCACTGATAAAACTATTCAAGAAAAAAAAAATCTTTAAATGAAAAAAGAAATAACAAAAATCATTTGACAAAATCAAGAAATTGTTCAAACATGATAACATGCGATAACACTTTAACTCAAAAAAGTCAAGCACTGTGAACACTAACGCTTTGAATTGCGTGATTAGTGAGAGATTATTACAAATAAAATCAAATGAAAAATTATGATTAATTGCATGTTATATCAGAACAATGATATTAGCAAAACAAAATTACGACATACATGACAAGAAATTACTAGTCATAATATGTGCTCTCAAAAAATGAAAAATTGAGTTTCAGAGAGCAAGACATTAAGTTATTATATTTTTAAATTATCACAATTTACAGTATTTCACGATCACGAAAGAGTTGACATGACGACAAGCACGATAATTGAAAACACTATTAACTTACAATTTTAAAATATGACATTGCAAAGAAAAGAAAAACTCATAAGCGAACGCTTTGAGTCGATGATCAAATTTAATAATCAAGAAAAAAAAGTCATGAACGTTTCTCAGACAAAATGATTAAACAAAAAATATAATTTTGAATCATCAAACACTACGAGTTACTCGAGCTATTATTAAAAAAAACGTTTTATTAAAAAACATTAAAAAAGAAACAGTCAAGAATAAACAGATAAGAAAATTACAAAATAATAACAAAGCAACAGAACAAGACGACATTGTCACATATCATGAATTGATCTTTGTACTCAAAATGTTACGTGACGAAATGATATAACAAGAACATAATGCATTTATTTTGAGACATTTTAAAATAGACAAAACAATAACGAGACTCACAGAAAAATATTATTGATCAAATATATGAACAAACATCAGAAACTATATCAGAAAATGCGATGTTTGTCAATGAAACAAAACAAAATGACACAAATTGTACGAAATGTTACAATCAATATCGCAATTACGCAAATCATGAAAATCAGTTATGATGAATTTTATCATCAAGTTATTAAAATTCAGAGAATCACATACAGAAATGAAATACGATTTCATTTTAACAATTACGAAAAAAATGACAAAATACGTTTATTTCATATCATTTCAAGAAACGACAAATGCATCAGAAACAGCATATGTTATTCTTAAAATAGTTATCATCAATCATGAACTGTCTAGAGAATGAATCATCAATAAAAACATCAAATTTACGAGCAATTTTTGAACAACGCTTATGAAAAAGCTTGAAATACAATGAAAAATGTTTATAACATATCACTTACAGACAAATGAGCAAGCGAAATGATTAAATCAAACAATGAAACAGTACTTATGATGCTATCTCAATTATGAACAAAACAATTGAGTATCATTGCTATTGTTAGCACAGATTGCATATAATAACGCACGAAATGCGATTACGAAATTTACATTATATTTCGCGAATTATGAAAAAGAATTAAAGATGCAACAATAATCACTGAAATTTACTATTAAAGAACATGAAGCAAAGATTTTAGCTAAGAACATGCACAAACTTCACGATAATTTATGAAAGAATATTGAGTTTTTTCACGAGCGAATGAAACATTATTACGATATCAGACATCAGAAAACATCAGAATTTAAAAGAGAAAAGAAAATATTTTTATTATGATAAAACATCAAAATCAAGAGATCAAGCGAGAAACTGAATCACAAAAAATTGAAATCATTCAAAATTTTGAAAATTGTTAAAAACATTAATTACAAATTTCAATTACTTAACATCATGAAAATACACTCAGTGTTTCATGTCTCATTATTGAAAAAAGTCAATCAAAACGTCATACAAGAAAGAATCAAGATCGAAAACGACAAGAAGTACGAAGTCGAATGTTAAGAAACTATCTTGAAATTATCTGAAAGATCAGATTTTTAAGCAGAGAATACTGAGTTTGCTAGAGATTTCATGTACTGATAAAAAAACAATGTATAAAATAGATTCTGTGCAATGCAAAAGCTGAATGCTGTCTCTTAGAAACAAAAGAGACAGCATGTTCAAGTACTCAAGATTCTTTTAAAAATGAGATTATTGTGTTACATTAATCGAGAATCGAGAGACTGTCTAGAATTTTAAAATTCTTGATAAAAATGTTCTCTTTTATTCATGATTTCTGAAAGTATGATTCAGAAGTCTTATCAGATAGTCTGATTGTAAAGAGTAGAGAAATTTTTAACATTGTTCTCTCTTCAGTAAAATCGTAAACGATGCTTGAAATAAAGAGTAGTAAAAAAAGAGAAGTAAAACTAGAAACGCGAAAAGAAAGATTTCATCGAAAATCAAAAAATTGAAAGTGCGAAAAGCATTTCGCGCTAAAAGATATAATTGTTTGATTTTGTTTTGATTCTTAAAAACAATAACAAGAACACAAAAAATTTTTTCTTAGTTTAAAATTGTTTCGAAAAAGAGTAATTTGATCTCGTTCTAAAAAAGAAATGTTTTAAAGTTCTAAACAATGTCAAGCTCAGAAAGTGAGACATGACTGATTTCTGTGAAAAAACAATCTTGTGTTCGTTGTCTGTTATATGTAATAAATAAAAGAAAAATGATTGCTAAGCAAATGAATTCAGTCTATCTCTGTAAGTGAAAGCAAGACAAGCGTTGTTGATACTGTAAAAATCAAAATAAAAGTTATTACTATGTAAGTGTTGAGTTCTCAAATTGAGAGATGAAAACTAAAAAAGATTAAATATTTCAAGAATTGAGTCACTTTATTCAACGAATCGCTGAATTGCTAAGCGCGCTGTGAAAAAAAAAGAATTTTAAAATGCAAGAAATGATTCGTGAAAATCTGCACGAGACGCATAACAAACTTTATGATACTTGAGATGAATATTCTCGTCAACATTAAGAAAATAAGAAATCTCGTGAATTTGTCAAGAAAACTTCTCAGAAGAGTAAAGAGAAAAGAAACTTCAAGCATGTGAAAGAAAAGTCAGTGATTGCAAACGAAAATTCTAAAATTAAAACAGCAAGTCAGTTTCACGAAATTCTCGAGAATGAAAATTCAAGCGCTGAAAATGATAACAACATGAAAACACAAGATGACGATCATGTTAAGATTTCGCAAATAATGATTTCGCAAATGATAGTGTCAAGAAGCAAGACTGAAAAAAGTGTTAAGAAAAACGATACTCGAGCTATTCTAAGTGCTGAATTTGACAAGATTGTCAAGAAAATATCTCAAGAAAATGAGTTTCTGAATAGCATGAGAAGCTTGTTGATAAACAATTAAGAAATGAAAATGTGTCGTCAGAAATCGAAACGAGCATTTCGCGAAAGAATGATAGAAATGCTAGAAAGTATCAATCAAGCAATGCAAAAGAGCAATGCGTTAATTAAACAAAATAGTGAGACATTGCTTGAAATTAAGCAAGTCATGATGAGTGTACGAGAGACGATGAAAAACGTGAGTGAAAAGATCGATAATATGATCAAATGTTAAAAAGAAATGAAACGATTCATCAAGAAATCGAACGTCACACTTAGTTGTTTGTTGAAAAACTCGATTGCTTAGCAAAAACGCGAGAAGATAAGTAATTGTTAAAAAAAATGTTAAAAAAGAATGACAGCTAATAGAGATTCTAGAAAAATTTTCTCGTTGCTAAGAATAACATTGTCATTGCGATGATTGCTTTGCGAAAAAAAATTGCGCTTGAAACGTTAATAAATCTTCTTCGAGAATATGAAAAAAAATTTGATCATATTCTCGAGACTGTTGCTGAATTTTTTCAGAAAAAAGAGAAAAATACTCAGAAAAAAAGAAAGAAAGCGATGAAATTTAGAATTTCTTGAGAGAAAAAATCAGAAAAGAAATTCTTGACGTTTTCTGTAATGTCTGAGAGAAGTCTCAATACTTGAAAGTCAGTTTGATTGATTTTAAAGATTGAGACGATTTCAGCAAAAAGTTTTAAGAAAATAAAAGTGAAAAAGTTTGAAAATGAAAATAATTCTTGTTCATCAAGCAATTCTGAGAGAGAGAATTTTAAGAAACGTAAGAGAAAAAACAAAGATTTCATTTCAAGCAAACGTTTAAAGTTCGTTGATGAAAAGATAATTGTGAAAAAGTGAAGTTTTTTTCGAAATGAGTCTTTTGATCTGTAAGAGTATATTCAGAAAAGTTTTGTTAATTATGAATGAAATGAAAAGTATCTCTAGATACATTTTTTGAGACGTTCTCTGAAACGTCGAGTAGAAGTAATAGAAAAAGAAAAATGTTAATTGTGAAATTGTTGAAACAATTTTTAAGCATGAACAAGATTGTCAACTGATTCTTAAGAGACTTTTTCAAGAGAGCAGTTCTTTCATAGAACTAAGTATTGCTGTTGACGATAACGTTTGCGTTAATCAACAATAGCTTGAATTTCTTTTTTTTTTTTTTTTTTTTACTTCAATAAGTGTATTCAGTTCGCGACTATGACACTGTGCTATTATACATAAAGATTCGAGAATATTTCAATCAACCGAATAAAAGTAATGAAAATGATACAGTAGTAATAAGAGATAGTTGAACAATTTGCGATGAAAATTAGTGATTAGTAAATGTTTGAACATAAGAAAATAAACGAAAGAGATAAAAAATAACAACAAAGAAAAAAGATACAGCGATTGTAATAAATAAAACAAAGATAAATGTTTGCAATGAGTTCAAATATTGTCTCAAAGCTTTTAACAAAGTCAAGATTATCGAACAATTTCAGTTTCTTTCAAAAATTCGCAAATCAGCTTTACGTTTTCTTTTGTGCAAAGTAGATTGAAAAGAGTCAACGAATTTTCTAACTTTTAACGTCAATTTAATCGAAAAGCTTCATAAAATTCGCAATCTAATAAGATATGAGCTGATGATTGAATCGATCTTTCATCGCAATCACACTTATTCGAATCATATGACGAAGTTCTTATTAAATAAGATTTGAAATAGTCATGATCTAGTTTCAATTGCATATAAGAAGATCAAATTATTCGATCAACTTTAATTGACAAATTGAATGATTTTCAGGTGAGAATAGTGTTCAAATTTCGATATATTCTTCTCTTTTTCTTTGATTTTTGTCAGTGATCAATTCAGCTTTGCAATTGAATTTCTTTTCGATTTCTTTTTAATGAAATCAAAAAAATTGACAACTGACATGTAACTAGATCATTTGCAATTGCTAACGTATCTCGTTTGACTGCTATATCTGTCATTTCATTGTCATAGATGCTCATATGACTAGAAACTCAGTGAATATGAAATTGAATGTCTTGTTTAAAAAGCTGATCAGCTTTTGAATGAATTCTATATGACATTTCTTGATCAGATGAGTGATTATTCTTTGCGATTCTTTGAATAACGCTCAAATTATTAACAAAGACATATATATCTCTCAAATAAATCGATTCAGTTGTTTTTTCATTAATCTTTTCTAATGATTTGCTGATCGCGAATAGTTCTAAATCAAATATTTCAGCTGTCAAATTCAAATTTCATGAAAATGACGATGATTGATCTGAATTGAATGAAATAAAACTACTCGCGTTTGTTGCTAAATCTGAAATCTTCGATTCATTTGAATATATGATTATATTCTCGTGATGTTTGTCTCGAAGCGAAAATATTAAATTTTAATGAAAATCAGTTGCAGTCAATTTATCAAAAGAATTCGAATTTAAATCAAAATCAATTCTTGATTTTTTTCATGAAAAGTTTCAATTTGAACTGAATTTTTCAATGTCTAGATTTGAAATGATTGATTGAATCATCGAGCATATACGAAATAACTGAGACGAATACTTTCGTCTTGTTTTCTTTCGTTTTTAAACAGTAGATCTTTGCGAACAATGCGTTTCAGCTTCAGATACTGATTCAGAAATGATTTTTTTTTGATTTCAATTAATGAATTTTGATGATTTTAATTCAATTTCATTCAAATTGTTCGAAAAAGACTTTGAAATTCTTTGTTTGACAGAATGAGTAACATTCAGTTGAATCATTCGCAATGCATAGTTTTCGCATAGTCTATTCAATTAAACAAAGAACGAAACTAGACACGCTTCAATTTCTTGAGCTGCAATTGACAAAAATCGAAACATTTTCAAAATTGCTTTCAACGCTTGATTTTAAATCTTATTGAATTTTTCTAGCAAATTCGATTGATTTTTTCATCAAATTGAGATCTCAAAGTCAGCTATAGATGTAATGCATGCAATATAAAGCTTTTTCATTGCTTGAAAAGAAAGATCTCTCACTGTCGAAACTAAACGTTTAATTGAATAAAACATTCTAATAGCTTTTGCAGTTCTTTCATCAACATGTTTTTTAAATGAAAGTTTCTTATCAAATCAAATTTCAAGTCATTTGACTTCATTTTTGAGTTCAATTCTCATATCATTCAATTGAATAGAATTATTGATCGCTAAAGCTCTATTGCTCAAGTCAAAATGAATCAATTCAGTCTTTTTCATGTCAAATTGAACGAAGTGATTATCTTCTCAATCTATCAATTTTGAAGCTGCTTTTTTCAACGTATGACAATTCTTTTGAAAAGTTTTAGATGATACAATTATTGCAATATTATTTATATAATTGATCATTCTAATTGATAATTCTTTTGTCAAATGATAATTTTCTTTGAAAAGCTCGTCAATATATATTAGAAATAGAATTGAGAAGATTGATGATTTCTGAGACACGTCAACATTAACGTCAAAAGATTGAGTTATTTCATTGTCAAATGCTAATTGCATTTTTCTATTCTAAAAAAATGAATCAATTCATTGACATAAAACTGAAAAAAGCTTGTTTTTATGACATATTTTAAGCAATTGATCTTTATTAACAAAATCAAAAGCTTCGCGTACGTTCATAAAAAGACAAGAAGTCAATTTCTTTTCAATTTTATTCAATTGAATGTCTGATAGCAGCGTCATGTCTGCATTTATAGCTGATCTTTGTTTTCTATCACTCATTTGATCATTATATAGTAGATTCGTAGTTTCATTGAATTGAGACAGTCTATTTGCAATAATTTTTTCAGCAATTTTGCCTAAGCAATTCAATAATGAAATGATTCGATATGAGCGAGAACTAGAATAGTTTTCTTTGTCTTGTTTTTTCAAAACGACTTCAATTGACTGTCTTCAGCAAATAGAATGATAATCAATTTCAATCAATTTTGAATATAGCTTTTCGAATAAATCAGATATTATCTCATATGCTTTTTTAATAATTGCAAAAGATATCTTGTCATTGCCTGACGCTTTCTTTGACGAACTAGAGAAGATCGCATTTTCTAGTTCATTTTGAACTAGAATAGGCCAATTTGAATCATTTTCAAATGAAAAAGATTGAAAAAAATCATCATTTGAAGTTGAATTGCGAGTCGAAGCTGAAAGCAACGCTTTTGCAAGCACTTCGCTTTTATGATCAAAATCTAATGCTAATTGATCATTTTCAGACTTTAAAGCGAGTAGTTTTTCGATCTTTCTTTGCTTGCAAAACTTATACGCTAGATAAACTTCATTTGAATCAGCATTCTCTAAGAAATCGTTTCAGCTTTTAAATTTTGCTGTTTTGATTTCTTGATAATAATCATTGCGAGCGTTTGTATATTCTAAATACGCTTCAATTGATTCAGAATGTTTTTTTCAATATCTTTTTCTTGTTGACATATTTTTTCTCAATTCAGTGATGCTTTCATTTCATCATACTTTTGATTTTTCAGACGATTTTCGACGCGAAATTGACTTTTCTGCTGCGTTTTGAATGATTGTTTGTAAATCTATTGCAGCTTGATCTAATTGTTGAATTGAATTCAGCTGATCAAATGAGTTTGCAATGATTTTCGCTTCACAAGTCAATTCTTTCGCAAAGTCTTCTCAATTTGCTTTATTGATATTAAAAGATTCTGAAGTAATTGAATTTTCAACTAGTTCAATATCGCTAGTTTGAATAGAAATTCTAATCATTTCGTGATCTGAATCAGTTGAATTTGACTTAATTATATATCATTCGAAGATCTTTTGATATAATGAAGCGATTGCAAAAGATAAATCAATGACTGATTTTGATATTTCATTTCTTCTTTTTCGATGAAAAGTGAAGATATCAGATTCATTTACTAGTTCAAAATCAAATTGTTCAAGTCATGAAATTAGATTTTCACATTTAATATTGCGTTCAGCGAAAGAATTTCATCAAGTATGATGTGCGTTGAAATCACTCAAAATTAATGTTTCTTTTAATAAATATATATTTTTGATTGATCGTTCGAACGTGTATTCAGTTTTTGTCGATAGATCTTTCTCATTATATATATTTATCAAATGAAACGTGTCAATATTGAGATCAGAAACGTCAAGAATTAAAATGTCAGAATCAGAAAATAAGTCACTTCTCAGACAATAGTTAAATAGACTGTTTTTTCTCGCATATATGATTACTCTTGATCTTAAATTAGAAGAGCATTCAGACAATATGCGATGAAAAGAGCTGTGAGAGACAGTATTTATATTATCATTCAACATGCAAGATTCTTGCATGAGTACAAAGTCGATTTTTTCTTGCATTGCAGTCTTTAAACAAGAGTGCATGCTTTCAGATGTTCAATTGACATTGTGCTGAATGATTTTGATGTTTGATGATTGATTTTGTTGTTCTAACATATTTTAAATCTTTGATTTGATTCTATGTCTGATGAATTTATTTGATCGTCAGAATTGATTTCATTTTCATTTAACTCATTCGAATCAGTTTTTGATTTTTTGAATGAATTTGAAAAGAATTCACATTCTTTGCTGTTCGCTCGATGATTTCGTTTGCAATTTGCGCATTTGACTATTGTGTGCTCGCACATACTGTCTAAAACAGAGCATATATTGCAGCGATGCAATCTAGTAATATGATTTTCAGCGCAAATTTGACATACAATTTCATTTCGACATGTTTTGCTATTATGATCAAATTGTTGACATTTTTGACATTGCTCATTTAATTTCTTTTCTTCAAATCTTTGACTTCGTAATGACAATTCAGCTATCATGACTCTTTTTGAAAGAAGTTTTGTAACTGTTTCTTGCGAATCAACTGAAATAACAACTGACGCGTGCATTTTAGTGTCACGATTTTCTTTTGTTGAAAGTCAATTGACGTCTAGAACTGAATCAATTGAATTGAACGTTTTTAGTTCACTTTCAAATAGTTTCATTTCATCTTTGTAATTGAAAATATCAGTTGAAACTTCGTGAACAATGATTTTGTGTCATATTTTGTCTTGATAAGTCGTAATAAATTTGAAGTGTTTTTGTCAAATTAATTGATTTTTTTGAAAAAAATCAGCTGAAAAGTCATCTGTTGTAGTAAGAATGACGTTTTCATTGTTAAATGATTTTGTGATAGTTGCAATCATTGCTTTTTCAATTTGCAATTGATTTTTGAAATCTTTGTTAAGCTTTTCTCTCATTTCATAAGAATTAAATAATGATTCTTTTGAATTTGATAGAATCAGACGTTTCTCTTTGTATGAGATCTGAGTGAGTTTTGAAAACGAAAAAATAAAAAAAGTGAATGATTTTTCAGTAATTTTTTGAACGTTTTTTGCAACAATGCTTGCATATGAGACAGTTTTTGCAACTTGAGCGTTTGTTTGTTTGTTTAATTTTGACAATTCTTAAATAGTTGATTTAATTTTGTTAAAACGCTGATTGAACTTTGCAAATTCTTTTTGAATGTTTAATTAATCATTTGTTTTTTCAACATAATTAGCTTGATCAATGATGCTGTTTGTGTTTACAACAATGTTTTGAATGTTTACAAGTTCAATTTGAATTCTTTGTTTTGTAACAAAGTCAGATTCAAATTTAATAATTTCTTTTAAATAATTGAATGATTTTTCGTACATGTTTTGCTTGTATTGATTTTTTTCAATGTCTGACATTTCACTTGCTACAGTAAGCATTAGCTGTTGATCTTGTCTTGTTGCTTGTTCATTTGCTCTTGCTTCATCATCTGAAAGAGTTGCGATTGCTTTTCTTTTCGTTTTTCTTTTGATTTCTTTTTGTCTTTTTGTTTTAGCAATTGTTTCAATCTTATCATTTTCATTGTCTGTGTTTGACATAATGAAACGATTTGAGCTTGACGCGCGAACTTCTCTGATCATTTTTCTTCTTTTCTTTTTGTTTTTGAATAGTTTTTTTCTCTTTCTAAAAGAAAATTACAAAAAATAGAGTGTACAAATGTAGAGAAGAATTCTATGACTATAATCAATGATTTTGATCAATATACAGTGACTGTGAAGTATATATATCTATCAATGAATCAATGATATTGATTTTTTGAAAAGAAATCAATAGAAACTAGAAGCTTTTTTGCAGAGAAAGCGTTCAAAAAACTAGTTAAATATATTTCAATTATTCAGTATAGTCTCTCTGAGCGAATCAGAGACTTTATATGAATAAAAGAAGTGTATAAATAACGAAACTGACTGAATGAAAAATAGAAAGATGACTGTGCTAACAACGCTGTTTTATGCTAGTCTGTGATGAGAAAAACAGCGAAAAACTCTTTTACTTTTTGCAAAAAAGTAAAAAATTAATGCTTTTTTCTTTGTTTAATATCTATGATATTGCAGCAAAAGAAACTAAAACGATTGCACTTTTGATTTTGTGAAAACTAAAATCAAGAAAAACGTCTCACTAGATTTTTTGAGTAGAAATCTGAGCAAACTTGTGACTGTTTTGAAAAAAAATCAACAAAAAATTATTTTAGTAATAACTTTGTCGATTTTGATCGATTTTCGTTCAGAATTTTGATGAGAGAAGATAGATAGTGAATAGATAAGATGATAAGATTGTGCGTTGATAAGATAAAAACTGATAAAGATAGATCGAAAAGTGATGAGATAAAAGTTGCGTAATTGATCGATGTGCGAAAACGAAAAGAACACGAAAATTTTTCTCACGAACTTTAACTTTTGCGATGACTTTGAGCGACAATAACATGCGCAATAGCTTGTAATAGAAAATAAAAAGTAACAAAAGTTAATGCGCTTGACGAGCGCTATTTAAAGACGTAAAAACGTCGATGAAAAGCGATTTTTTTGTGACGTTTTTGATAGCAAGAAGTGTTTGTTAATGTTGACGTGTCTCAGAAATTATCAATTTTCTCAATTCTATTTCTAATATATATTGATGAACTATTCAAAGAAAATTATCATTTGACAAAAGAATTATCAATTAGAATAATCAGTTATATAAATGATATTGCAATCATTATATCATCTAAAACTTTTCAAAAGAATTGTCATATGTTAAAAAAAGCAGCTTCAAAATTGATAAATTGAAAAGATAATCACTTCGTTCAATTTGACATGAAAAAGACTGAATTGATTCATTTTGACTTGAGCAATAGAGCTTTAACAATCAATAATTCTATTCAATTGAATGATATGAGAATTAAACTCAAAAATGAAATCAAATGACTTGAAATTTGATTGGATAAAAAACTTTCATTCAAAAAGCATGTTAATGAAAGAATTGCAAAAGCTATTAAAATGTTTCATTCAATTAAACGTTTAGCTTCGACAGTAAGAGATCTTTCTTTTCAAGCAATGAAAAAGCTTTATATTGCATGCATTACGTCTATAACTGATTTTGAAGTTTCAATTTGATGAAAAAATCAATCGAATTTGCTAGAAAAATTCAATAAAATTCAAAATCAAGCGTTGAAAGCAATTTTGAGAATTTTTCGATCTTCATCAATTGCAACTCAAGAAATTGAAGCGTGTCTAGCTTCGTCATTTGTTCGATTAAATAGACTATGCGAAAACTATGCATTGCGAATGATTCAACTGAATGTTACTCATTCTGTCAAACAAAGAATTTCAAAGTCTTTTTCGAACAATTTGAATGAAATTGAATTAAAATCATCAAAATTCATTGATTGAAATTAAAAAGAAATCATTTCTGAATCAGAATCTGAAGCTGAAACGCATTGTTCGCAAAGATCTACTGTTCAAAAACGAAAGAAAACAAGACGAAAGTATTCGTCTCAGTTATTTCGTATATGCTCGATAATTCAATCAATCATTTCAAATCTAGACATTGAAAAATTCAGTTCAAATTGAAACTTTTCATGAAAAAAATCAAGAATTGATTTTGATTTAAATTCGAATTCTTTTGATAAATTGACTGCAACTGATTTTCATTAAAATTTAATATTTTCGCTTCGAGACAAACATCACGAGAATATAGTCATATATTTAAATGAATTGAAGATTTCAGATTCAGCAGCAAACGCGAGTAGTTTTATTTCATTCAATTCAGATCAATCATCGTCATTTTCATGAAATTTGAATTCGACAGCTGAAATATTTAATTTAGAACTATTCGTCATCAGCAAATCATTAGAAAAGATTGATGAAAAAGCAACTGAATCAATTCATTTGAGACATATATACATTTTCGTCGACAGTTTAAGCGTTATTTAAAGAATCGCAAAGAATAATCGCTCATCTGATCAAGAAATGTCATATAGAATTCATTTAAAAGCTGAACAGCTTTTTGAACAAGACATTCAACTTCATATTCACTGAGTTTCTAGTCATATGAGCATTTATGACAATGAAATGACAAATATAGCAATCAAACGAGACGCGCTAGCAATTGTAAATGATCTAGTTATCTGTCAATTGTCAATTTCTTTGATTTCATTAAAAAGAAATCGAAAAGAAATTCAATTACAAAGCTGAATTGATCACTGACAAAAATCGAAGAAAAAGAGAAGAATGTATTAAAATTTAAACACTATTCTCGTCTGAAAATCATTCAATTTGTCAGTCAAAGTTGATCGAATAATTTGATTTTCTTATATGCAATTGAAACTAGATCATGACTATTTCAAATCTTATTTAATAAGAACTTCGTCATATGATTCAAATAAGTGTGACTGCGATGAAAGATCAATTCAATCATCAGCTCATATTTTATTAGATTGCGAATTTTATGAAACTTTTCGATCAAATTAACGTCAAAAATTAGAAAATTTGTTAACTCTTTTTAATCTACTTTGCACAAAAGAAAACGTAAAGCTGATTTATGAATTTTTAAAAGAAACTGAAATTGTTCGATGATCTTGACTTTGTTGAAAGCTTTGAGACAATATTTAAACTCAGTACAAACATTTATCTTTGTTTTATTTATTACAATCACTGTATTCTTTTTCTTTGTCGTTATTTTTATCTCTTTCGTTTATTTTTTTATGTTCAAAAACATTCACTAATCACTAATTTTTCATCGCAAATTGTTCAACTATCTCTTACTATTACTGTATCATTTTCATTACTTTTATTCTGTTGATTGAAATATTCTCGAATCTTTATGTATAATAGCACAGTGTCATAGTCGCGAACTGAATACACTTATTGAAGTAAAAAAAAAAAAAAAAAAAACTGACAAAAATCGAAAAAAAAGAAAAGAATGTATCAAAATTTGAACACTATTCTCGTCTGAAAATCATTCAATTTGTCAGTCAAAATCAATCGAATAATTTGATTTTCTTATATGCAATTGAAACTAAATCATGACTATTTCAAATCTTATTTAATAAGAATTTTGTCATATGATTCAAATAAGTGTGATTATGATGAAAAATCAATTCAATCATTAGCTCATATCTTATTAAATTGCGAATTTTATGAAATTTTTCGATCAAATTAACGTTAAAAGTTAGAAAATTCATTGACTTTTTTCAATTTACTTTACACAAAAGAAAACGTAAAGCTAATTTGCGAATTTTTGAAAGAAACTGAAATTGTTCAATAATCTTGACTTTGTTGAAAGCTTTGAAACAATATTTAAACTCATTACAAGCATTTATCTTTGTTTTACTTATTACAATCGCTGTATCTTTTTTCTTTGTTGTTATTTTTATCTCTTTCGTTATTTTTTTATGTTCAAATATTCACTAATCACTAATTTTTCATTGCAAATTGTTTAATTATTTTTTATTATTACTGTATCATTTTCACTACTTTTATTCTGTTGACTGAAATATTCTTAAATCTTTATGTATAATAGCACAGTGTCATAGTCGCGAACTGAATACACTTATTGAAAAAAAAAAAAAAAAAAAAAAAAAACTAGTTAAATATATTTCAATTATTTAATATAGTCTCTTTGAGCGAATCAGAGACTTTATATAAATAAGAAAAGTGTATGAATAACAGAACTGACTGAATGAAAAATAAAAAGATAATTGTGCTAATGACGCTGTTTTATGCTAGTTTGTGACAAAAAAAATAACAAAAAACTTTTTTACTTTTTATAAAGAAATAGAAAATTAATGTTTTTTTTTTTGTTTAATATCTATGATATTGTAACAAAAAAAGCTAAAACAATTGTACTTTTAATTTTGTGAAAACTAAAATCAAGAAAAACGTTTTATTAAATTTTTTGAGTAGAAATTTGAGCAAACTTGTGACTGTTTTGAAAAAAAATTGACAAAAAACTATTTTAGTAATAACTTTGTCAATTTTTGTCAATTTTCGTCGAGAATTTTGATGAGAGAAGATAGATAGTGAATAGATAAAATGATAAGATTATGCGTTGATAAAATAAAAACTAATAAAGATAAATCAAAAAGTGATGAGATAAAAGTTGCGTAATTGATCAATGTGCGAAAACGAAAAGAAAAATAAAAATTTTTCTCGCGAATTGTAAGAGTTTAACTCTCTTATAGTTTGCAATTTTAGTGTGAGATGACAATACTGAGAAATATATATATAAAATGACTGCGTCAAGTCTTAGTTAAAATGTTATTGAAATTAACGCTAATTGTTAAAATACAAAAATTGCGAAAGTGAAAACTTTTTCATAATAATCATATGATCGATTCAGTTCTATTTTTCTATAAGTAATAAATGTCATGATATAGTTCTAGCTCGCAATAACAATTAAATAATAAAAGATTCGCGAGTAAAATTCTTACAGTACTCTCTTTTTTTAAGATTAAAATTCTCTGAGACGATTTCATTGATTGTGTAATAAGTCTCAATAAAAATTTACACGAAACAAAATCTCATGAAAAAAAGTTTTCGCGATAAAAAAAGAGCGTTTTTACTATCTCGCGAATCTATCATTTTTTTCGCGAATCAGTGTAAGTAATCACGAAATTATGATTTTTTCATTTTTCTTATGACGATAAATTGTTTCATTTCACTAAAATTTCTTGCTTTCATCTCATTTTTGTTACTCAGTTATACTGTAAAGTGAGATCAAGATAAAATAAAACTTTCAATCTTGTTTCAATTGACTTGCGAGTAAGCTAACTATCATTCATTTTTTTTTTAAGTGTTTTTGATTAATTCGCAAATACTGACATTCACTCGCGATGAAACGCAATGAATATAACTTGAGTTAAGCGAGTTGTGAAAATCATTCATTTGTAAATATAAATATCTGTTTAACTCTTTTGAATTCAGAAACTTTTTCAACACACACGCGAATTTCTCTCTTTTTTCTGATTTTTTTTATTGACATCATTAACATGTTTAATAATTAAGATAATTCTCGTGACAATCGTCACTCATTCTCAGTTAATACTAACAAGTTTTCACATTTGAGTTTTTTTAATGTCATGCAATCTCTCTTGCGTAATCAGAAATATAATATAATACATTTAAATTATTGTTATCATGTCTCGAGTTTAAGTAATTTCTCACAATCACTCTTTAAAAGTGAAATCAGTTTTTAAAAATTCTCTGATTCGTTAGTTAACATTGATAACAACGTTCTCGCGCTAATTATTGTTTTTGTTAACGATTACGTCACTCGCTTTCGCGTATTTGTAAGTTGATTATCTTATTTCGCGATAATTAAGTCTTGCTAACTTGAGACAGCGTTCTCACATTAATTCTAACATTGTCACATTTGCTTGAAACATTTCATTTCTTGAGTCAATCACTGTTTTTTGTTTTATTTGTTTTGAAAATATTGATAATATTTTGTATAATCACTTTCGTGAAACACGCTAAGTTTCTTATCACTTTACTCGTGATAATGTCAATTCGCGTAACGATTAAAAAAACATTTGAGATTGATTTTTCATTGTTCGCGTTTCATATTTAAGCATTATTATTAACATGAATTCGTTTCAGTTAACGATCTCACACTCAAGTTAAAAAAAGTTACTTGATCACTCATGCGAGTAACATTTTGTTACATTTTTGCACTAATTGTCGCAATTTAAGTATGTCATAAATTTGATCTCAGTGTGTCTCTGAAAAAGCTGAAATGAAATGTAATAATTATTTGTACATTAACGAATTCAATTACAATTATAATTAATCAATAATTCTTTCAGTTATTACATTTTTTTTTTGTTTTTTTCTTTTCTCTGTCATTTGCGAGCATACTAGATAACACTAAATAAGAAATAAAAAACTCTTTTTCATTTTTAACTAATTTCATTAATTCGCGAATTAATTATTTACTAATTTTCTTTTAATCTGACTTTTCAGAGTTCGCGAAATGAAAGTTTAATAATTTCTTAATCAAATGTTTAACATTAGTCAGCGATTCTAACGTGAATTCATTCGTTTCATTTTCATAATTTTGTCAACGAACTTGATATTAAAGCTAACAATTTTTTTTTTTCGAGTTAATAAGCTCTCTTATTACATACTCGCGATTATTTTTTGAAACATTTCGAACGAGTTAATGTGTCACTGACTCAATCTCGTTCATTTTCTTATGCTCGCGAAGCTTGAAAACGTGAAAAACATTGTGAATTTTCAATTTTGCTGATAAGTTCACTTAATATGTTTATGTGTTGATTTTTCGCATAATGTGACAAAATTTTACATTTCGCAAATTTAATTTCTTGCTAGAACGCGTGGTTTGAATATTTCTCAAATTCAATCAAACGCGATTCTCTTTTGCAAAGAGCTTAGAAATGTGCTTTGTGTTATAATATTTCGTTTAATAAGTTTGTGCTTTCATCAATTGCTCGTGAATGTACTTTTTAATATTTTTGAGTCTTTTTACTTAATTGACAATTGTAATTAATATCTCAATTTGTTTCGCGAGCAAATCATTAAAACTTATTCTAAAATCGCGTGCGTACATTATCTGAAATAATAACTTTTTAATTGACAAGTGCTTCGAGTTGTTATATGCAAATTTTGCTAGCAATAAATAATGCATTCAATTATCTTGTTCATAATTTATAAAAACACGAAAATATTGTTCAAGCACGCTATTCAATCGCTTAATTTGCTCATTTGTTTGCGAATGATAAATAATGCTCATGTTTCTGATCATTTTCAGTGTATACATTAAATTGACTTAGAATTCGCTCATGAAAACGAAATCTTTGTTAGTAACAATACTGTCAAACAATTCATGAATCATGATTATTTTTTTAATGATCAGATAAGTCAGTTACTCAAAAATTTTTTTTTTTTTTACACGAAATGAATCTTGTCATTTTTGAAAAACGATTTATTATTATCAATACGCAATCATATGCGACTTTTTTAAAAAAAACACTTTTTGAAAAATCAGTGATAAAATTCATACTAATCTCACGTTAACAATTTGTGAAAATAAGCAACAATTTCAGTTTGTTATAAAATTTTTGATAAATAACTTTGCTTTTTTGACATATTTCGTAAGTATCGTAATAGTTTTTTATCACTCATTACATGTCATGTCAGTAATATTTTCTTTTTAACAAATTTAACGTTCTCGCGAGCTCAAAATGATTGACAAGAAAAAAATTATGATTTCTCTTAATAAGTTTTAATTGTAAAGCTTGATTCGCAAAAATATAAAACATTTTATCTTTATATAACAAATTATTCTTTTTTTTTCATCTCGCAAGCTTTTTCTTGATTAAATGAGTAATTAATTCACTCAATTTTTCGCGCATTTTTTGCATAACAATATTTTTAATGATGCATTTAAGCAACTCTTTAAACAAATTCTGTGAAATCTTGAAAGATAACTTAATTGTGACGAGATTGCTTGCATGCTCAAGTTCTTATAAGATTTTTTTATTATTTTTCGTATTCATTAAAAAAATGCGAACAAAATCTCTATTTTTTTCTTCGCGCATAGTCTCGAATTGAAATTTTTCATTTTTATCATTATTATCGCGACATTTTTTTTTTTTTTAAATTAACTTTCAACATTTCTTGTTATCAAAAACGTCACAAAAAGATCGCTTTTTATTGACGTTTTTACGTCTTTGAATAACGCTCATCAAGCGCATTAATTTCTGTTATTTTTTATTTTCTTTTACAAGCTATTGCGCATGTTATTGTCGCTCAAAGTTATCGCAAAAGTCAAAGTTCACGAGAAAAATTTTCGTGTTCTTTTCGTTTTCGCACATCGATCAATTACGCAACTTTTATCTCATCACTTTTCGATTTATTTTTATCAGTTTTTATCTTATCAACACACAATTTTATCATTTTATCTATTCACTATCTATCTTCTCTCATCAAAATCCTTGATCAAATTCGACGAAAATCGACAAAGTTATTACTAAAATAGTTTTTTGACTGTTTTTTTTCAAAACAGTTACAAGTTTGCTCAAATTTTTACTCAAAAAATCTAGTAAGACGTTTTTCTTGATTTTAGTTTTCACAAAATCAAAAATGCAATCGTTTTAGCTTCTTTTGTTACAATATCATAAATATTAAACAAAGAAAAAAGCATTAGTTTTTTACTTCTTTGCAAAAAGTAAAAAAGTTTTTCGCTGTTTTTCTTGTCACAAACTAGCATAAAACAGCGTCATTAACACAGTTATCTTTTTATTTTTCATTCAGTCAGTTCTGTTATTTATACACTTTTTTTATTCATATAAAGTCTCTGATTCGCTTAAAAAGACTATATTGAATAACTGAAATATATTTAACTAGTTGTTTAAACGCTTTCTTTGCAAAAAAGCTTCTAGTTTTTATTGATTTCTTTTCAAAAAATCAATATCAGTGATTCATTGATAGATATATATACTTCACAGTCATTGTATATTGATCAAAATCATTGATTATAGTCATAGAATTCTTCTTTACATTTGTACACTCTATTTTTTGTAATTTTCTTTTAGAAAGAGAAGAAAACTATTTAAAAACAAAAAGAAAAGAAGAAAAATGATCAGAGAAATTCGCGCGTCAAGCTCAAATCGTTTCATTATGTTAAACACAGACAATGAAAATAATGAGATTGAAACAATTGTTAAAACAAAAAGACAAAAAAAAATCAAAAGAAAAACGAAAAGAAAAGCAATCACAACTCTTTCAGATGATGAAACAAGAGCAAATGAACAAGCAACAAGACAAGATTAACAATTAATGCTTATTGCAATAAGTGAAATGTCAAACATTGAAAAAAATCAATACAAGCAAAGCATGTACGAAAAATCATTCAGTTGTTTGAAAGAAATTATTAAATTTGAATCTGACTTTGTTACAAAACAAAAAATTCAAATTGAACTTGTAAACATTCAAAACATTGTTGTAAACACAAACAGCATCATTGATCAAGCTAATTATGTTGAAAAAACAAATGATTAATTAAACATTCAAAAAGAATTTGCAAAGTTCAATCAGCGTTTTAACAAAATTAAATCAACTATTTAAGAATTGTCAAAATTAAACAAACAAACAAACGCTCAAGTTGCAAAAACTGTCTCATATGCAAGCATTGTTGCAAAAAACGTTCAAAAAATTACTGAAAAATCATTCACTTTTTTTATTTTTTCGTTTTCAAAACTCACTCAGATCTCATACAAAGAGAAACGTCTGATTCTATCAAATTCAAAAGAATCATTATTTAATTCTTATGAAATGAGAGAAAAGCTTAACAAAGATTTCAAAAATCAATTGCAAATTGAAAAAGCAATGATTGCAACTATCACAAAATCATTTAACAATAAAAACGTCATTTTTATTACAACAAATGACTTTTCAGCTGATTTTTTTCAAAAAAATCAATTAATTTGACAAAAACACTTCAAATTTATTACAACTTATCAAGACAAAATATGACACAAAATCATCGTTCACGAAGTTTTGACTGATATTTTCAATTACAAAGATAAAATGAAACTATTTAAAAGTGAACTAAAAACGTTCAATTTAATTGATTCAATTCTAGACGTTAATTGACTTTCAACGAAAGAAAATCGTGACACTAAAATGCACGCGTCAGTTGTTATTTCAGTTAATTCGCAAGAAACAGTTACAAAATTTCTTTTAAAAAGAGTTATGATAGCTGATCTGTCATTACGAAATCAAATATTTGAAGAAAAGAAATCAAATGAGCAATGTCAAAAATGTCAACAATTTGATTATAATAGCAAAACATGTCAAAATGAAATTGTATGTCAAATTTGCGCTGAAAATCATATTATCAAATTGCATCGCTGCAATATATGCTTTATTTTAAACAGCATGTGCGAGTATACAATAGTTAAATGCGCAAATTGCAAACGAAATATCGTGCGAATAGCAAAGAATGTGAATTCTTTTCAAATTCATTCAAAAAATCTAATTCAAATGAATTAAATGAAAATGAAATTAATTCTGACGATCAAATGATTTCATCAGACACAGAATCAACAAATTAAAGATTTAAAATATGTTAAAACAACAAAATCATTCATTAAACATTAAAATCATTTAACACAATGTCAATCGAACATTTGAAAGCATGCACTCTTGTTTAAAAATTGCAATGCAAGAAAAAATTGACTTTGTACTCATGCAAGAATTCTGCATGCTGAATGATAATATAAATACTGTTTCTCATAGCTCTTTTCATCGCATATTGCTCGAATGCTCGTCTAATTTAAGATCAAGAGTGATCATATATGCGAGAAAAAACAGTCTATTTAATTACTGTTTAAGAAGTGATCTATTTTCTGACTCTGACATTTTAATTCTTGACATTTCTGATCTCAATATTGACACGTTTCATTTGATAAATATATATAATGAGAAAGATCTATGAACAAAAACTGAATACACGTTCGAACGATCAATCAAAAATATATATTTATCAAAAGAAACATTAATTTTGAATGATTTTAATACACATCATACTTGATATGAGAACACTTCTTGCTATCAAAAACGTCACAAAAAGATCGCTTTTCATCGACGTTTTTACGTCTTTGAATAGCGCTCATCAAGCGCATTAACTTCTGCTACTTTTTATTTTCTTTTACAAGCTATTGCGCAGATTATTGTCGCTTAAAGTCATCGCAAAAGTCGAAGTTCGCGAGAAAAATTTTCGTGTTCTTTTCGTTTTCGCACATTGATCAACTACGCAACTTTTATCTCATCACTTTTCGATCTATCTTTATCAGTTTTTATCTTATCAACGCACAATCTTATCATCTTATCTATTTACTATCTATTTTCTCTCATCAAAATTCTGAACGAAAATCGATCAAAATCGACAAAGTTATTACTAAAATAGTTTTTTGTCGATTTTTCTTCAAAACAGTCACAAGTTTGCTCAGATTTCTACTCAAAAAATCTAGTGAGACGTTTTTCTTGATTTTAGTCTTCACAAAATCAAAAGTGCAGTCGTTTTAGCTTCTTTTGCTGCAATATCATAGATATTAAACAAAGAAAAAAGCATTAGTTTTCTACTTCTTTGCAAAAAGTAAAAGAGTTTTTCGCTGCTTTTCTCATCACAGACTAACATAAAACAGCGTTGTTAGCACAGTCATCTTTCTATTTTTCATTCAGTCAGTTTCGTTATTTATACACTTCTTTTATTCATATAAAGTCTCTGATTCGCTCAGAGAGACTATACTGAATAATTGAAATATATTTAACTAGTTTTTTGAACGCTTTCTCTGCAAAAAAGCTTCTAGTTTCTATTGATTTCTCTTCAAAAAATCAATATCAGTGATTCATTGATAGATATATATACTTCACAGTCACTGTATATTGATCAAAATCATTGATTATAGTCATAGAACTCTTTTTCGCATTGTACACTCTATTTTTTGTAATTTTCTTTTAGAAAGAGAAGAAAACTATTCAAAAACAAAAAGAGAAGAAGAAAAATGATCAGAGAAGTTCACGCGTTAAGCTCAAATCGCTTCATTATGTCAAACACAGACAATGAAAATGACAAGATTGAAACAATTGCTAAAACAAAAAGACAAAAAGAAATCAAAAAAAAAAACAAAAAGAAAAGCAAACGCAACTCTCTCAGATGATGAAGCAAGAGCAAATGAACAAGCAACAAGACAAGATCAACAGCTGATGCTTATTGCAGCAAGTGAAATGTCAAACATTGAAAAAAATCAATACAAGCAAAGCATGTACGAAAAATCATTCAGTTGTTTGAAAGAAATTATTAGATTTGAATCTGATTTTGTTACAAAACAAAGAATTCAAATTGAACTTGCAAACATTCAAAACATTGCTGCAAATACAAACAGCATCATTGATCAAGCTAATTATGTTAAAAAAACAAATGATCAATCAAACATTTAAAAAGAACTTGCAAAGTTCAATCAGCGATTTGACAAAATTGAATCAATTATTCAAGAATTGTCAAAATCAAACAAACAAACAAACGCTCAAGTTGCAAAAACTGTTTCATATGCAAGCATTGCTGCAAAAAACGTTCAAAAAATTACTGAAAAATCATTCACTTTTTCTACTTCGTTTGTTTCAAAACTCACTCAGATCTCATACAAAGAGAAACGTCTGATTCTATCAAATTCAAAAGAATTATCATTTGATTCTTATGAAATGAGAGAAAAGCTTAACAAAGATTTCAAAAATCAATTGCAAATTGAAAAAGCAATGATTGCAACTATCACAAAATCATTCAATAATGAAAACGTCATTCTTATTACAACAAATGACTTTTCAGCTGATTTTCTTCAAAAAAATCAATCAATTTGACAAAAACACTTCAAATTTATTACGACTTATCAAGACAAAATATGACACAAAATCATTGTTCACGAAATTTCAACTGATATTTTCAATTACAAAGATGAAATGAAACTATTTGAAAGTGAACTAAAAACGTTCAATTCAATTGATTCAGTTCTAGACGTCAATTGACTTTCAACAAAAGAAAATCGTGACACTAAAATGCACGCGTCAGTTGTTATTTCAGTTGATTCGCAAGAAACAGTTACAAAACTTCTTTCAAAAAGAGTCATGATAGCTGAATTGTCATTACGAAGTCAAAGATTTGAAGAAAAGAAATTAAATGAGCAATGTCAAAAATGTCAACAATTTGATCATAATAGCAAAACATGTCGAAATGAAATTGTATGTCAAATTTGCGCTGAAAATCATATTACTAGATTGCATCGCTGCAATATATGCTCTGTTTTAGACAGTATGTGCGAGCACACAATAGTCAAATGCGCAAATTGCAAACGAAATCATCGAGCGAACAGCAAAGAATGTGAATTCTTTTCAAATTCATTCAAAAAATCAAAAACTGATTCGAATGAGTTAAATGAAAATGAAATCAATTCTGACGATCAAATAAATTCATCAGACATAGAATCAAATCAAAGATTTAAAATATGTTAGAACAACAAAATCAATCATCAAACATTAAAATCATTCAGCACAATGTCAATCGAACATCTGAAAGCATGCACTCTTGTTTAGAGACTGCAATGCAAGAAAAAATCGACTTTGTACTCATGCAAGAATCTTGCATGTTGAATGATAATATAAATACTGTCTCTCACAGCTCTTTTCATCGCATATTGTCTGAATGCTCTTCTAATTTAAGATCAAGAGTAATCATATATGCGAGAAAAAACAGTCTATTTAACTATTGTCTGAGAAGTGACTTATCTTCTGATTCTGACATTTTAATTCTTGACGTTTCTGATCTCAATATTGACACGTTTCATTTGATAAATATATATAATGAGAAAGATCTATCGACAAAAACTGAATATACGTTCGAACGATCAATCAAAAATATATATTTATTAAAAGAAACATTAATTTTGAGTGATTTCAACGCACATCATACTTGATGAAATTCTTTCGCTGAACGCAATATTAGATGTGAAAATCTAATTTCATGACTTGAACAATTTGATTTTGAACTAGTAAATGAATCTGATATCTTCACTTTTCATCGAAAAAGAAGAAATGAAATATCAAAATCAGTCATTGATTTATCTTTTGCAATCGCTTCATTATATCAAAAGATCTTCAAATGATATATAATTGAGTCAAATTCAACTGATTCAGATCACGAAATGATTAGAATTTCTATTCAAACTAGCGATATTGAACTAGTTGAAAATTCAATTACTTCAGGATCTTTTAATATCAATAAAGCAAATTGAGAAGACTTTGCGAAAGAATTGACTTGTGAAGCGAAAATCATTGCAAACTCATTTGATCAGCTGAATTCAATTCAACAATTAGATCAAGCTGCAATAGATTTACAAACAATCATTCAAAACGCAGCAGAAAAGTCAATTTCGCGTCGAAAATCGTCTGAAAAATCAAAAGTATGATGAAATGAAAGCATCACTGAATTGAGAAAAAATATGTCAACAAGAAAAAGATATTGAAAAAAACATTCTGAATCAATTGAAGCGTATTTAGAATATACAAACGCTCGCAATGATTATTATCAAGAAATCAAAACAGCAAAATTTAAAAGCTGAAACGATTTCTTAGAGAATGCTGATTCAAATGAAGTTTATCTAGCGTATAAGTTTTGCAAGCAAAGAAAGATCGAAAAACTACTCGCTTTAAAGTCTGAAAATGATCAATTAGCATTAGATTTTGATCATAAAAGCGAAGTGCTTGCAAAAGCGTTGCTTTCAGCTTCGACTCGCAATTCAACTTCAAATGATGATTTTTTTCAATCTTTTTCATTTGAAAATGATTCAAATTGGCCTATTCTAGTTCAAAATGAACTAGAAAATGCGATCTTCTCTAGTTCGTCAAAGAAAGCGTCAGGCAATGACAAGATATCTTTTGCAATTATTAAAAAAGCATATAAGATAATATCTGATTTATTCGAAAAGCTATATTCAAAATTGATTGAAATTGATTATCATTCTATCTGCTGAAGACAGTCAATTGAAGTCGTTTTGAAAAAACAAGACAAAGAAAACTATTCTAGTTCTCGCTCATATCGAATCATTTCATTATTGAATTGCTTAGACAAAATTGCTGAAAAAATTATTGCAAATAGACTGTCTCAATTCAATGAAATTACGAATCTACTATATAATGATCAAATGAGTGATAGAAAACAAAGATTAGCTATAAATGCAGACATGACGCTGCTATCAGACATTCAATTGAATAAAATTGAAAAGAAATTAACTTCTTGTCTTTTTATGAACGTACGCGAAGCTTTTGATTTTGTTAATAAAGATCAATTGCTTAAAATATGTCATAAAAACAAGCTTTCTTCAGTTTTATGTCAATGAATTGACTCATTTCTTCAAAATAAAAAAATGCAACTAGCATTTGACAATGAAATAACTCAATCTTTTGACGTTGATGTTGACGTGTCTCAGAGATCATCAATCTTTTCAATTTTATTTCTAATATATATTGACGAGCTTTTCAAAGAAAATCATCATTTGACAAAAGAATTATCA
This sequence comes from Arachnomyces sp. KDTOL00113, assembly GCA_949709995.1. Taxonomy (NCBI): domain Eukaryota; kingdom Fungi; phylum Ascomycota; class Eurotiomycetes; order Onygenales; family Arachnomycetaceae; genus Arachnomyces; species Arachnomyces sp. KDTOL00113. Next base: position 300,032 of record OX453237.1, read on the forward strand.
ATTAGAATGATTAGTTATATAGATGATATTGCAATAGTTGTATCATCTAAAACTTTTCAAAAGAATTGTCATACGTTGAAAAAAGCAGCTTCAAAATTGATAGATTGAGAAGATAATCACTTCGTTCAATTTGACATGAAAAAGACTGAATTGATTCATTTCGACTCAAGCAATAAAGCTTTAGCGATCAATAATTCTATTCAATTGAATGATATGAGAATTGAACTCAAAAATGAAGTCAAATGACTTGAAATTTGATTTGATAAGAAACTTTCATTTAAAAAACATGTTGATGAAAGAACTGCAAAAGCTATTAAAATGTTTTATTCAATTAAACGTCTAGCTTCAACAGTAAGAGATCTTTCTTTTCAAGCAATGAAAAAGCTTTATATTGCATGCATTACATCTATAGCTGATTTTGAGATTTCAATTTGATGAAAAAATCAATCGAATTTGCTAGAAAAATTCAATAAGATTTAAAATCAAGCGTTGAAAGCAATTTTGAGAACATTTCGATTTTCGTCAATTGCAGCTCAAGAAATTGAAGCGTGTCTAGCTTCGTCATTTGTCAGATTAAATAGATTATGCGAAAACTATGCATTAAGAACAATTCAATTGAATGACTCTCATTTCGTTAAACAAAGAATTTCAAAGTCTTTTTCAAACAATTTGAATGAAATTGAATTAAAAACATCAAAATTCATTGATTGAAATCAAAAAAAGATCATTTCTGAATCAGAATCTGAAGCTGAAACGCATTGTTCGCAAAGATTTACTGTTCAAAAACGAAAGAAAACAAGACGAAAGTATTCGTCTCAGTTATTTCGTATATGCTCGATGATACAATCAATCGTTTCAAATCTAGACATTGAAAAATTCAGTTCAAATTGAAACTTTTCATGAAAAAAATCAAGAATTGATTTTGATTTGAATTCAAATTCTTTTGATAAATTAACTGCAACTGATTGTCATCAAAATCTAATATTTTCGCTTCAAGACAAACATCATGAGAATATAGTCATATATTCAGATGAATCGAAGATTTCAGATTCAGCAGCAGACGCGAGTAGTTTCATTTCATTCAATTCAGATCAATCATTGTCATTTTCATGAAATTTGAATTCGACAGCTGAAATATTTGATTTAGAACTATTCGCGATCAGCAAATCATTAGAAAAAATTGATGAAAAAGCAACTGAATCGATCTATTTAAGAGATATATATGTCTTTGTTGATAGTTTGAGCGTTATTCAAAGAATCACAAAGAATAATCGCTCATCTGATCAAGAAATGTCATATAGAATTCATTTAAAAACTGATCAGCTGTTTGAACAAGACATTCAATTTCATATTCACTGAGTTTCTAGTCATATGAGCATTTATGACAATGAAATGACAGATATAGCAGTCAAACGAGACGCGTTAGCAATGACAAACGATTTAGTTACATGTCAGTTGTCAATTTCTTTGATTTCATTAAAAAAAAATCGAAAAGAAATTCAATTGCAAAACTGAATTGATCACTGACAAAAATCAAAGAAAAAGAGAAGAATATATCGAAATTTGAACACTATTCTCACCTGAAAATCATTCAATTTGTCAATTAAAGTTGATCGAATAATCTGATCTTCTTATATGCAATTGAAACTAGATCATGACTATTTCAAATCTTATTTAATAAGAACTTCGTCATATGATTCGAATAAGTGTGACTGCGATGAAAGATCGATTCAATTATCAGCTCATATCTTATTAGATTGCGAATTTTATGAAGCTTTTCGATCAAATTGACGTCAAAAGTTAAAAAATTTGTTGACTCTTTTCAATCTACTTTGCACAAAAGAAGACGTAAAGCTGATTTGCGAATTTTTGAAAGAAACTGAAATTGTTCGATGATCTTGACTTTGTTGAAAGCTTTGAGACAATATTTGAACTTATTACAAGCATTTATCTCTGTTTTTTATCTATTACAATTGTTGTATCTTTTCTTTTCGTTTCTATTTTATCTCTTTCGTTTATTTTCTTATGTTCAAAAACATTCACTAATCACTAATTTTTCATTGCAAATTGTTTGACTATTTCTTATTACTACTGTATCATTTTCATTACTTTTATTCTGTTGACTGAAATATTCTCGAATCTTTATGTATAATAGCATAGTGTCATAGTCGCGAACTGAATACACTTATTGAAGTAAAAAAAAAAAAAAAAAAAAAAAAAAATAGTGATATGACAATTGAAAAAATTCTTGAGTTTAATGATGCTTATCAAGTTGAATCAAAAGTTTGATTTTTTCGCGAACGCTCATTGACTTTGCGTACTTTAATTAGAATAGAGAGTGTGATAATTTGTTGCAAAATTTCATATTTTATTTTTGCGCTAGTTATTATAACATTCTCAAGTTTTTATTGTGATTGACTTTTTTGCGTGCAATTCTTTGTCATGTGTCTCGCAAGCTTACACATAAAATATTTTTTTTTTTTCTCAGAGTCTCTTTCTCAGCATTTGTGAAATCTGATTTTTAAAACTTGTTTTTGATAAAGCTAGATTTCTCAGCTTTTTCAAAAGATTTTTTCTTAACATGCTTTTTAACACGTATTTGTTCATCACGAGTTAATTTAAAGCTTGATTTTCTCTCACTCTTTTTAAATTTTAATGTTTTAAATTGCGAGTCATTCACAATGAGTTAAAGTCAAGTCGTTAACACGTAAAGCTTTCAAAAAGTCTTATTTGTTATGTCACGACGTTCACTGAACTTGTTTTGCATAAATTTGTTAAATTCTAAATAAAAGACATGATAAAAAAAAACTGAGTCAACGTTATTAGTTTCTGAGTCGATTTCGTGAATTATTTAATTGAATCGCTGAAATCACGTGTGATCATTTTTAATAAAACTTTTTTTTGTTTATAACAAGTTGATTCAATTCTTTTCATTGTGTCAGTTTGAGTCACTCAGTTTTTTCTTGAAAAAGATCTTAAAATTCGCTCAAATATGTTTTTGTGACTCGTCACGAATGAAAAAATCTCACAAATCACGCTCATGTGAAATTAAATATGTCTTTGCGATAGTTAAACATTTTATTTTAAAGCGTTGATTAACTCTCTGATCATTCTCGCGAGATTAAACAAAAATTCGATAAGTCAATCAGTTCTTGATCATGTATAATTGCTTAGTGTCAAACAATTTAATGTTTTAAAATTTTTTGCTCGTGATTTGATTTGTGTTAACAGAGTTATTTTGTAAACGTTTTCAATTGAGTTTATTAAATATTTCATTTTTCACGAGTTCTTGCAAAAAGTAAACACGATTTTGCACTTGTTCGCAAGTGAGATTGTCAATTTGACTTGAGTTGATAAAATCTCTTATTCATTGATCAAAATCAAATTCTGTGACGTTTCTTGTCGTGATATGATCAGATATTTTAATATTAATCATGTCACGCTAAGTTCTCAATGTTAATGACTAACTTGAGCTCGTGAGTTAAATTGAAAAATTCAAACGAAAAATTCTTTGCGAACTGTCAATTTTATTCACAATTTTTTGAGATACAGTTTCGTTTTTGACAATCGACTTTAGCTAAGTCGCGAGCGTTGAATTTTGCTCGTGAAAAAGATCGTTTTGTTTCTGTTTTTTCGCAAGTGATACTTGAGATTCGCGATTATTTGAGTTAAGAGCTATTGATTAATCACGTGTTTGTATCATTGTTATAACAAATCACAATTGTTTTACAAAGCGTTAAAATATAAAAGTTTGACTCTCTTATAGTTTATAACTGTAGTGTGAGATGACAATGCTGAGAAATATATATATAAAATGACTGCGTCAAGTCTTAGTCAAAATGTTATTAAAGTTAACGTTGATTATTAAGATACAGAAACTGCGAGAGTGAAAACTCTTTCATGATAATTACATAATCGATTCAGTTCTATTCTTTTATAAGTGATAGACATCGCGATATAGTTCTAGCTCATAGTAACAATTAAATGATAAGAGATTCGCGAGTAGAATTCTTACACGAACTTTGATTTTTGTGATGACTTTGAGTGACAATAACGTACGCAATAACTTGTAAAAGAAAATAAAAAGTAACAAAAATTAATGCGCTTGATAAGCGCTATTTAAAAACATAAAAACGTTAATGAAAAGCGATTTTTTTGTGACATTTTTAATAGCAGAAAGTGTATCTCTACTTATTAAAGTAAAAAAAAAAAAAAAAATAATAATCGCGAACTGAATACACTTATTGAAATAAAATAAAAAAATAAAAATAATAATTGATGTTAAAAATTAGAAAATTCGTTAACTCTTTTTAATTTACTATGCACAAAAGAAAACGTAAAGCTGATTTGCGAATTTTTGATAAAAACTGAAATTGTTTAATAATCTTGATTTTGTTAAAAGCTTTGAAATAATATTTAAATTCAGTGCAAACATTTATCTTTGTTTTATTTATTACAATTGCTGTATCTTTTTTCTTTGTCATTATTTTTATCTCTTTCGTTTATTTTCTTATGTTCAAAATATTCACTAATCACTAATTTTCATTGCAAATTGTTTAATCATTTCTTACTATTATTGTATCATTTTCATTACTTTTATTCTGTTGACTGAAATATTCTCGAATCTTTATGTATAATAGCACAGTGTCATAGTCACGAACTGAATACACTTATTAAAGTAAAAAAAAAAAAAAAAAAAAAATGAAAATGAGAACATGTAATTCTATAACTCATGCGATCAGTGTTCTTAATTTTATTTTAATTCAGACAATCTTTTGATGATAATAGTAAATTTTCAAACAACACTGTTACTTTTATTATTCAGAGAAAAAGAATTTCAGTTTACAAATTTTGAAAACTGAGTATTTAAGAAATTCAGCAAGCTAGAATGTGACTCTTAAGATAATAAAAAAAACAATATAGTGACTGACTGAAAAACTCTTGCTAGAGAAAAGTTACTTCACTTCTTTCTCTGATAATTATGAGATATATTTGATTATTCACTTTACAAATTCATTCAAGAAAATCAACTAGACTTATTCTCAACCATTTAGACGAATCTCAAATGACGAGAATTAGCCCGTCAATCGCTAGGGAGAGTTTCAATTCTTTGAAATACACGCAACAAAGCTAAGCTCTTAAATTCATCTTGAAAGAGTGTCAATATTTCAATCAAGAAAAGTTAGAAGTGTTCAATAGAGAAGAGACTCGATTACAATAAAAGCACCTGTGAGAGTAAGAGCATTGCTTAAAAAATTATGTATCTGAAATTCTGCTAAAGAATCTATTTACACCCGGCTATAAATGCTTCTGAACGAAGATCAGTCGTAGAACCGAACGAGCCAAGGATGGAAAGTGTGTTCAGTCGAGATGGCGGACTCGATGAACCCCGGAAATCTGGCTCTTGAGCAAGAAGCAAAAAACAAAAAATAAGAGTAGGTAGAGACAGTCATTTTGTTGTAAAATCAGCCCGAACAGACCCAGGAGCAACAAAAAAATAATGTGCACTGAATGTTAAAAAACGAAAGCTGCTGCTCCACCCACATGTTGTCCCAGCAGCCTTGAGAAAGACTGGAATCCCAAGGCTTCACCCGATTGATTATCTCTCTATTCTTTGAGCATGCCCGCCGCCGCAACGATTGCCTGGTTAGCTGAGTTTGTCGAACACATTTTGTCGTAATCCCCATCGTATAGTTCCTGCCACTTCACACTGATAGTGCCATCGTCGTATCGAGCGTTTTCCCAGATTGAGTCGGCTTGCTTGGTCACGAAGTCAAGATATTCCTGATTTGGATACTCACGATAGAGAATCAAGAGAAAGCGCATGAGAACTCCCTTGAAAGTGGCGATGTCGTTCGTGTAGTTATCCTGAGAGTTCTGAAAGATGCCATTCTCATCGAGCCAGTCCTCGTATGTAATGCTCGCGTGAGCAACATTCTGAGCCATTGTGGCGTAACCTTCGTCGTTGTAATACTTGGCTTGCTCGAGCAGACCTCCGATGAGCACACCCTGAGTGTACGAAGAAGGTCCGTTGGTGCTCGAGATGTAACAAGTCTCCTCATCAACGTCGCCGCCGACGGTATATGCGTCTCGATCCCACTCGCCGGACTCCACCATGAAAGTCCATGCCTCCTCGGCCCAACCAGCATACTTCTCCTTCTCGTCATCACTGGATACGCGATTAGCGAGATAGGCGGCTGCACCAAAGTAGACCACGTTTTCAACTGCAGTCAAAGTATTCCGACTCTTAGACCACCAAATACCGCCATTGCACGCTTGCCACTCATTCATATTGTTTACAAGATCTCCAGCCAAGTCGAGATACTTTTGAGTCTTCGTTAAATCATAGGCACGAATCCAGTGAAGCGCCCACCACCCCTCGTCATCGACGTAGTGATTTTCAAAGTTTGCGTTTGCACTATCGCCGGTCCACCTGTCGTACAAATCCGCCCACATATCAAAGAGATTATAGCCTGCGACCTCGCCGTGCCCTTCCGAAATGCCTTCTAGGTCGCTCAGCGAAAGGTATGTGATCGCACTGTTCCACCATTTGCCAAACAGGATTTCGTCTTCTCCATCCCAATAGGTATCGATAATGAACTTGGCTGTGTCGGTGGCACGCTCGAGATAGGTATCATAGCTCTCGGCGGCGTGTGCAAGTTTGCCAGAGAAAAGAAACAAGGCGCCGGAAAGCAGGGAGGCATTGATGAGTCGCATTTTCGGCTGTATGCCCGCGCGCGAGGGGGCTGCAAAAAGAATTAATAAGGGAGAGTTGAGAAGAGGAATTCAACCTTGATTGCAGAGCTTGGAGGATCTAGCAATGTTTTTCGAGAGGTATTCCAAGGGAGACAAGAGGCCTTTAAATAGTAGCGACCTGACAATGCCTTCACCTCGGCCGGTAGTGGAAGAGTACTCCGCGGTATACTCCGTATGAAAACATTATCAGATACAACTCCGGAGAAGCGCAAAGTAAGCTGCAATCATGCGACGTTCAGGGATAGGAGGACAGTGGTTGCGGAGATTCATGATCCGTCACCGAAGCATCAGACTACTGGCAGCCATAGTATCTTGAAAAACGCCGCTTGCGACGGCTGAAAAGTGAACAAGTGCAATCCACCATCGGTCCTTCATGCCCCTCCCATCTAATGAACATGCAATCTATCCCGCAGCTTGGCGCCTTTCTTAAGCTCTTCTTTATCCTTCTAGCCCTCCTTATCCATCCTCCAAACCCTCAATTCCCGACCCCTGGGTCGAATAAATGTGCCAAAGTAACCATCCAACGGCCAAGAGAAATAAACATCGAGGAGAAAAGGAAGGCTTCGAAAAGGCTTCGCTTTATTTCATTTCCTCAGGTTATTTTCAAGTTTGTTTTTGATCCACATCCATTATTCTGGAACCTTGGGTCTCCCGACCCGGATCGAACAAACAGGCAAATGGCTGGGGAGCTTTGGAGCAAAGCTTTACTCTATTGAGGTTTGAAAAAAAGGAAAAGGTTCATACGGTGAGGAATTTGTTTCTAGAATAATTTTATGCATTATTCGTTGGCGAGAGTCTAGACCGAATAGATCTAGCGTTACCACGAGGAATTCAATGCATCGGGAGCCCGAAACGGTGGCTTGCCCGAGAAACTTTAAGCTGGTTCCATGGGGCTCGAGGCCGCACGGTTCAATTACCGATTGCCTGTTTATGGTCGGTTAGGGTTAGTCACCGACGTCAAACAGCCAAGCAGCTATATGGCCGAGGACGAAAGTCAGAAGAACGACACATGTATACTTACTTCCGCAGTTTGATCGTGCACTTTGCAAGGTTTCTCGCCGCAATTTTTTTTAGCTTCCAGCGATCAGTCACCCAGTCACCGATGCCAATTGTGCCTGATTGTCGATCTCTTCAGCCACACAAACTTCACCCGACACACTGAACACTTCAGCAGGGTTTGTTTGCACTTGTTGATTTTTATGTGTGCATGAGTTTTTTGAGAGTTAACCAAGTTCAACTTCTTCAGGTACTAGGTACCTACTGATCGTAGTTCGACAAAAATTTCATAAAATGGCAGCCATATTTTTCTTCCTCGAGTAGAATATATCTCCAGCAGACCAGCGGCATTTCGAGTATAACAGAGCAAAAGAGTGACCATGTGCACTACTTCCTTACTTCTTGCTGTTGGTGCGGAGACAGTCGCATTATTTACCAATATTCCGGAAGACGGTGTTGTAAGTGACCCCTTCCAAAAATTCTCCAAATGCGAGCTGAGAGGATGTGCGGGGAAAGCTTGAAAGGGTCAAGTCCAAGCCAAGTTAAGCGAAACTACGAACTTGTCCCTGCTAAATATCATGACAATAATCTCGCAAAGAAGGGTTCCAGCAGCGGCTCAACACTAGATAATAGGGTTCTTGGTGGTTGGATATTAAATTCCTCAAGAGACAGGGGGTTCGGTCAAAATATTATCTTATCCCCTTCGACATAGTAATAGAGGGGTCAAATATCGGTAATTGAGGCGAGGAATTGCTGCAGACACCATTTAGCGATGAACAGCTTTAACAAAATTAATTAAAATCGGGAAAGTACAAAAAAAGCTATAACCGGCCCCACATCAATTTTCTTTTGTTAAATTTGAACTTGACCTCGTGAGCATAAAAGAACCGGGGTTTCAAATCAGGAATGACTGTGATGAACGTTTCTCGAGACGCTCCCGCACATCTTCTCAACACGAACAATCATTATTTCCAACTGCCCAGCTCATCCCTGGTCAAAACACGTGAACTGTTATATGTTGAGTACAAAAAGTCAAGAGAATTGTAGTTCCCATCATTGATGAACTCGCCGCCCCAGGTCATCCAGTACGACCAGGGAATTTCTTCGGCCTGCATCTGATTTGGATCGGGGATGACACCGACCTCCGCCAAAGCCAAGACCTTCTCTCCGCCAGAAATATCAGACAGAGCATCCCAGTGTGAACTCAGCGTGCCGTGATCACCGGCATTGGCATAGACATCCGTGGTGGTGATATCGCACTTGTCATTGCCAGGATACCAATCCGATGCTTCAGTATTGCAGACCCAAATCATGTTGTGGAGGTCGTGATGATTCGTGATACGGTCGTAGACCAGGTCCCAAAGCTGCTTGAAAGCTTCAGATCCTTTGGCTCCCCACCAGAACCAGGCACCATCTGGCTCGTGGAGAGGTCGCCATAAAAATGGAACATTAGCATTCGATAGGCGCAGAATCTCGTCGGCGATAGCATCAATGTCTCGAAGTAGTAGCGTGTAGTTCGAGCCGCCCTCTCCTTCAGCGAGAGCGGCAGCGACATCGAAGGACGTTGCTTCGGTATAGAAACCAGAATGCCAAGGTTCCTCTGAGGTGTCGTACAGACCCGCCGGAGCGTTCCAATGCCATACGAACGCCGTGATTCCACCGGTCTGGTCATGTGCGATCGCGTCCTCCACCGCGGTAGAGGACGTTCCGTGCTCGACGCGGGAAGGTGAATAATCCATAAAATCCACGCCGAGAATTGCGGGTGATTTGCCAATGTTGGATTCGACCCAGGCGTAGTCCTCCGGCCCTTGCTGGCCTGAGAAATACTGGCTGCCGTAATTATTTTGCACCAAAGTTAACAGCGCTCGCGCAGCATCGGTGGCTGCCCCGTCGATTGGGGAATATTCAAGCCACCCGCGCTTTTCCTCGGGAGCGGCTTTCGGTAAGGCGGCAGCCCCAATAGCTAGAGCAGCTACTGGTAGAATAGGAGAGATATGCATACTGGATAGAAATGAACAAATTCCCTGAGCAGAGACAGTAACGGAACTGAAAACGGGCGGATATCAAAAGACAGTGTGGTAGAACGTGAATACCATCAGCGCAGCGCAGGGTAGGTAATCTTTTTATACATTGATGCTGTACCATTTCAGTGAATAAGAAGGAATCTGGTTAGAATACATATAGATTAAGCACGGAACATTGATAAAAGGGCAAAAACCAATTGGTGGGCTTCACTATTGGTGTCGAAATAGGAAAATATGGCGGCGAGGCTCGGAATCTGGAGGAAATGTAGATAAACGGGTGAAAGGAAGCAAGTTTAATCTAATGTCTGATATTGCTATACACCTGAAAGAAACAATGGCGGGGTATAGAAGCAGGCAGAGACATCAGACATCAGACATACGGGAAGAGAGATGAGAGAATATGCTCACATTGAAAACGAAGCTGATGAAGGACCGAGCCTGCGCTGACAAGAAAGGCGAGAGCTTATTCCATCGATATGAGCGGAAAATAGTACCCTATGAGAGTGGTTGGCAATAATTTGAATCGGAATATATACCTCGGTGTTTTGTGGGTATGAGCAAGCAAACTCTCGCTCCCCCTTCTCGGAAAAAGATCCGTCTCGTGCTAAACTAATGCAGCAAGTGGGCAGCAAGAAGACAGCTTTGCTTGGCTAGCAAAAGCCATGAACATGGAAGAGAGTTACAGGATGTTGCGAGAGAGTGGTGATCGAGATAATGACTTCACTTGTCGAAAGAGGTCCGCATCTCTTTACTGTTTCTCACTCATCCTTCCAAGTCTGATTTTTACTCGCGATGCGCCCTTCCTCTTATTCATTATGGCGATTCTCAAACCAAAAACCAAGATGCACCCGATTTCCCTTTGGGAATGCTGGTTCAAGATGCTTCACGAGTGTTTCCCAAAGTAACAAGAGCTTCTTTCGATCAGTGTAGAGAGAGAGAGAGAGAGAGAGACGAGACAGAAACTTCCAAGGAAGCCCCAGGCAAGAAAAAGAGAACACGTGACATCACATGCTGTCAAGGGGGAAAAAGTACGGATAATCCGACGTTCAGGATCGACGGATTCGAAACCAAAATTATCCTTTCTGTGCCGACTTGGAGACGGATTTTAGATTCTATCCAACCCATCAGCCCCGGTTGGAGGGAAAGAATCCGTCCGTCGGATAATAAACATATGACAGTATGTTTCTTCCAAATGTCCAGCGTCTTCTGTCGATCGAAAACAACGGTAAGATACATAGTAGTAGTAGGTAGGCTGCGGCAATACAGGGTTGAACTGCGTCGGATCATTTCAATATCCTGTCTTTACTGTCGCGCTGGCTATGTTTCCTTGCTGCTTCTAGAAGCTATCAAGTCCAAATGTTGTCTATTTAAGTCAGCATTTCGTTCCTTCATGTGTGCCTGTCGAGTTTCACACACATTCTTCTTCATTCATAAGAAATTTTCTTTCCGTTATAAACCACAAACGAACATGTTCCCAAGCTATGGTCGTGTAGGATGGGCCGGCAGACTTTGCCTGTCGAAGCTCGGTATGCTCCTTGTGTCAAGCATCTGGGCAGATGGGATGGTCTATGCGGATCCCGTGGAAATTCCAGACACTCTTGGCACTCATGACCCTTCCAGGATTGTTAACGACAATGGGTCCTTCTACTTTTACAGTACGAGTAACGACCTTGCTGGATGGTACACCACCGACGGCGGAAGTAACTGGCAGGAAACACCACCTGTTCTGCCGGATGGCATCCCGAGCAGTGTCCATGACGCATGTCCATCCAACGATGGCCACAATGTGTGGGCCCCCGACCTGATCTGGAACCCCAACACCAGCCTCTTCTACCTCTACTACGCCGTGGCGGACTGGGACGACGGCACGCGTTCGGCAATCGGTCTGGTTACTAGCCCAACTCTGGATCCGTCAACGGCAATATGGGAAGACCAGGGCTTGGTAATCGCGAAGACGCCAGAAGCCGACTCCTATAATGCCATTGACCCCAACCCATTCTTCGATGCTGATGGTAACATGTGGCTTTCGCTGGGCTCCGGATATGCCAGCACTCGCGACACCGCACTGAATGTCATTGGGCTTGACAAGAACACGGGGCTTCCCCTCGATGATCAAACAGTTTACCCGATTCAGGCCTGTGGCTGCGAGGCATCGTACATACATCCCCATGATAACTATTACTATTTGTTTTACAACACGGGCGGATGTTGCAGTGGCGCTGACAGCACGTACACCATCCACGTCGCCCGCTCATCCAATGTGACAGGCCCTTACGAAGACTCTCAGACGTTTTACGACTCCAACGATGGTATCCACGGTCCTGGCCAGATTGGTGTTCTTACGGAGGATGGTGTGGATTACTTCACCTACCACTACTACCCGGATAGTGGTAGTTCTGTCCTGGGAATTGGCACTATCGAGTGGAGTGATGACTGGCCGATGGCATCGTGAAATTTATTCGTATTGCAATTGCGGGAAGCTGTTTTGAAAATAAAAATTGTTACCTAGCTAGTTTGCCTTCCCAAGCCTGCTAGCAGACAAGCTCCAAGTGTGGAACTTTTTATATATTTCGGTTTTTAACCGCTTTTCATCTTTCTATCTACCCCCTTTATGTGTCTCTATTGTGAGAATACCAACAGCCCATTCAAGTTCTTCTATTCTTGGCTACCAGTTTCGGTTGCTCCCCTTGAACCCAATTCAAAATATTATATATGCGCTAAACGTACATTACTAGCAAAAACTGCATATTTGTAACTTCTCTGTTCCAGCACACATTCCTTTTTTTGTGAATGGAAAATGGCGTGTTTGAAAACCGCTCAAGTGTATTTACAATATGCCTGGGTATGCACAGGTATATATGTCTTTTTTGGTCATTTCAGAACGAGGGTCTGCCTTGAGTTTTGTCTCAGGGATAGAACGAAAGCACAGAAAGAATACTCACCTCTCCATCCTCCAAGGTCAGCTAGAATAGGCGCGTGCCTTGCAGATGGATAATGTGTTTATCGAATCTTCAACACCATTACTAACCCTCAATTAGCATCATCGATCTCCCCTCACGCCCCCTCCCCTCCCCAGGCTAACCACTGAACTGGCTTAGATAAAACTTTATGATTTATTCATATATTAATAAGAGACCAACATGTTCAAGTCTTAGCTTAGGTTTGATTGGCCTGACATAGACTATAAACAAGAACCGATTAGATGCCTAATAGCATCGTCCGGTGACCAAAATAGCAGCTGTATCATGGGGCGCAACCTCTGTCTGATACTCATTCTCCACACAGCCTAAATAATCACCAGTCCAGACATCTGTCACTTTATATGATTCATTGGCTTGCAACTCGGGCACTTCCTGCCAAACTGCGGTCTTGGATTCCGTGTTGTTCACAGGGTTGAACATCAAAATGAGAGTTCCAGCCTTTGATTGTCCAGAATAGTATTCGGCCGGGTGGGTTTTATTATATGTCCAGTCCTGGTGGATTATATTAGCTATGGAAACTTTTGGTTAGGGGGAACAGCATACTTACCGGGTTGGCCCCCCACTTGTATGGCCGCGCTGGAGGGCCATGTTGACCGTCTTGATTGAATCCAATGAGAATTTTGTTCTTGAGAATCTTCAAGTCTGATTCAGTCAGATTTGAGAGCTAAGTATAAAGTCAGTGCAAACAGATGCGTAAGAGACCCCTTCTTATTCAAAATAAGAAGAAATATTTGTTGACCATGGAAGAGGAAACTCACAGGTGTGCTGATCAATAGTGGGCTCTTAAGACCTGCCCATAGAGCAAAATGACTTCTGGTTTCCTCCTAGGGTGGAGAGGATGTTAGTTACACGCAGGATTATAAAAAGCCAATGCCATAGGGGTGATTTCCACCTTCGTCAGGTTTCCGTTTCCAACTATGAGGTAGTGATATATTTTATCAGCTTCTAGATTATACTATTCAAGGTTAAATATTTGCTCACCTTGCAGAAGATCCATATCGTTATGTCCCCAGAAATCAACATAGTTCAGATGAAGTATATTGTAAGCCAATATTTCCACGACGCGGGCCCAGTCGGCTGCCACCAGTCAGTCTGTAAAATAGGTTTCGTTGCAGAGTAAACTTACAGTTGATATCATCTGTCATTCTCCAACTCGAAGCGGTTGCAAAGAAGATCGTGTTATTTTATTCGACTTACAATCCATGCCCCAGTCGGCCCAGGTGACAGCATCAAGCCTCTCGAAGTAGAGACTTCCTGTCATCCTGTAAGATGATCGATCAGTACACAAACAAGATATCATAGATTCCACTATTCTTCATTGCACGTTGTTTCAAAACAAAGCCACCATGAGAAAAACGGTTAGGCTCACTTTCCACACGTAAATGTTCCAGCATCTTTAAGATGGTTCAGTGTTAACGGTTTAGCACGATTTAAATACTGGACAGCCGTACCAGAATATATACCCATCTTGAAGCCCAAGTCATGAAGACTGGTCGCCGTGCCATCCATACCATGGGGGAATTTTTTTTCATCAAATAACATCCGTAAAGTTTTGTTGTCTCTCCCCAGGGGTGACTGCCACCCATCATCCACTAAAATGGACAGATATCAGCATCATGGAGAGTAGGTAATTAGGGGAAGCTCATAAAGAGGGAAAGGAAGACACACTGACCATTCACATATTCATAGCCAAGTTCTTTCAAGCCCTGTGAAGAGAGTTGTTCTGCAGCCGACAAAATCTTCTGATGAGATATTTCAGAGGAATGTGCATTATACGAGTTCCATCCCATTACAGGCAGCTTCCCCTATTACGGCGCGCTATTGTTAGATCTCATTCAAATCGGCGTGTACCGGAGGCATTCTCACCGAGTTTCCATCTCTGGGAACAACAGCGTGTGTTGCGCCCAGAAGAGACAGAAACAAAATGCTGCTCCAGAGAAACATCTTCATCAAAATATAGGTATGACGTGTGGTCGTGCACAACTCTAAGTTATCACAAATGCTGTGTGATTTCCCTTCAATTGTTGTTCTGCCATGACCTTATATCCCCTGCTTTAAAGTAGATCTATCGTCTCCTGAAACATAGTTCCGTGTTAACAAGAGCCGAGAAACAGGAGAACGGAGGTTTAAGCTAGAAATGGAAAATGAAGTCTGCAATCACTTCGGATGTAGATGCTGGCTTAGGAGTATATCACAGACTCCAAAGCGATGGCTTGAACTGAAGCTAGGGCAGTCGTTAAGTTGAGAGTCAGAGCGAAGGGATAGGATGAACAACTCCGGCTTCCTCGGCTTCTTGTACGATTTTATCAGATATTGGACTCAGGTCAAAAAGCTCAAGTCTCCATTGGCCGCAAACAAGCCGTGAGCCGTGAGGGGGAACCGGGCCTATCCCCATTGGGCACGGTCAAGATAGAGAAATACTATCGTCACGGGCGTTCGGGGATACCGGGTTTATATCAACAGTGGCCGAAGCTGGTTCATCTTTGGCCGGGCCGTCCATTCGCAAGAGGAGATGCATATTGATCACAAATAGTTTTGCGAACTACACGTATATGCAACCGGATTCGGAATAAATTGCGGTACCACGAGATCTGCTTCCGAATGTCTATCATCATGTGTCCGTGACCCCGCAAAAAGTATTACATTTTAGCTCAGTAGCCCCACTTCACAAGACCGGGTCCTGGAACCCACATTTTAAGCTTAAATTCCGAACCGCACGACTCAGGGGTAATGTTTCGGTTATTTTCAACCACTCAGCTGTCATATCTTTTGGCGACAATAAAATTGACATCACTAACCTCAAGGCGGCTGACTCGTACGCAGAATGATATGACTGAGGATACATTGGAATTTTTTCACTTGCGGACCTGCGTAAGATCGCGCCGGCTTCTTAAAAGAGATCGATTGCCGAACTCAACTCTTGGAGAGCCTGTACCAGGTTTTACCGCGCAACTTGTACATACTATCTCAACGATACCCATGCTGGTCAGGTAGGTAGTTCCCCTCTTTGATAGTCACGTAAACCTTGTGAACCCTTATTTTAGTCATATTTCTAACCCCCATCAATGCATATATTTGAGTAATGCAGGTAGAGTACTACTAATAGATCAAAAGATTATTTTTGGCTTTGGGTGGAAGCAAACACCTTGAGGTCTAAGTATTACCGTAGTAAGTACTACGAAATCTATGGAGTCTACAGGGTCATTATTTACTTGACTAGGTAGGCAGTTTCTTCTAGTAATCCTATTGATGGAGATTCTAAGACGGCAGATGAACTCTGATTATGCTTCCTTTCTGTGCTGTTTCGAATTTATTGACCGGTTCTTGATTTTTTTATGAGCTCCGACCAGATCTTGGTCGTCTGCTCATATGTTACTCAAGCAGACCATTCATGGCATTCGAAATCCTCAGCAACGAGTTGAGGAAAGTAGCTCTGACTACTATTGAAACCCCTCCCCTTTTCAACCTTAACGGCACTAAACTATATCGGACACGCACGCCTGCCTTGTTCATTACAAGGTCAAAAGCTCCTCCATGTTTAATGACATAGCAACAAGAAGGGTTTTACTACGGGGTATAGCTCTAAAGAATCTCGGTTCCCCGACATAAAAGGTAGACCTCGTCGGCACAGATCCGATAAATGGCTCAGAACGATACATTGGCGGACATGGAGAACAACACTGAACAACCTTCAGAAAACGAGGCTGATAATCCGAATCGACAGCGGTTAGGGAATAGCAAACCCTCCTCTGGCTCAGCGTCTCCCATTCAGCAGCGCGTTCCACCTAGCGTCTATGGCTATAATGAAGAAGAGCCTACCGTTAGGAGGCTGAGGCGATCCACCCGTGCCTGCGACATTTGCCGGAATTCTAAGGTTCGATGCGATGGGCTTTATCCTTGCAAACGTTGTATCAGTAAGTTAGGGAACCCATATACTTAGGAACAGTTTCTTGGGGATTTGGTATATTTCTGGAATCTGGATCATATCTTCCCGAATTTGAGAATTCAGCTAATAAATAGGTATGAGAGTTACGTGTGAATATCTAAGAGTGCCTAGAACTCGCGGAAGAGCACGTCGATATAGAACCGAAGTGAAGCAGCACAAAGATATTGAACCGCTGCAACCTAAACAAAGTGACAAGACGATAGAACTCGATTTGACAACTTCGCCTCTAAATGTTTCTCTTTCCGCCAACGGCGGTACCTCATCTGACTCGGATGTTCTACAATCGCGGATAAGAGTTGCTCCTAGCCAAGACAGACCGAATTGTATAAACACTCTCTCATGCCAACACAATATTTCAAGCGCTACGGAATATGGCATTCGGAACGGAAACCGCAGTCATGAAGATTTGGTATCTATCTCTAGCCAACAACACTGCCTTACTCCCTGCGATAATCCCTCTCGGACGGACTTTATCTCAGCAATCATGCCATCATACCAGGAGCTTCTATCTCTTCAAGATGCTATGGACTTCTCTACCGAGAGGACACAGGCTTCAAGCAGCTCTATTATGGACTACCGGTTCCTTGAACCATCAGTGCAAGAACACTTTCTTCCCCCACCCCAGGATAAGGCTGTCTGGTCCGGAGGGGAGTTTTGGTACCCGGTTCTTAATCCTTTGATTGAACATATACGATATATTATCAGCTTAAGTGACGCATGTAAACTCTTGGAGTATTACTTTACGGAGCCCACCGATTCGACCGTGCTTACCCACCCCCACTCGCCCTACGTATTGGCACAGATTTTTCGCAAGAAGTCATTTCTCCGTTTTGGAACTTATAGGCCCACGTCGCCAGCGTTGCTCTGTTCTATGCTTCTCATTGCGCTACAGACGAGCAACTTAGAAGGCTTGAAAGTTACATTATCCTCGAAGGGCACTAGTTCTGGGAAGCTGCAGGATCTTTGTTTGAGGCTACTGGGTCCCTTTTGCCCCGAAGTTGCCGGTGAGATATCGATCCCGGGACTTTTGGGCAACGGTGATCTGGACACCGTTATTACCTACTTGCATATGGCAACGATTATTTCTGCTGGTGACAGCAAAGGCAAATCTGTCAAATGGTGGAGGGCTGCAGTGTATCTGGCCATAAGCCTGGGCTTAAACCGTGAATTGGACTCAAAATATACTGATAGACCATCGCCCAATGGTACCGAGGAAAATAAAGAGGAACGCCGACGAACTTGGTGGCTTCTTTACATCTGCGACCGCCATATCGCCTTATGCTACAATTTACCTTTATTGATACCTCAAACAATAAGCGACTCTCTTTACCTACCTTTGGACGAGAAGACCTGGCAAAGTGACGATTTTGTATTCTCGGCCAATACCCCGCGAAAATACGGTCCATGTTACAAGATGACCGGCATCACCTTATTCGGATTTTTCCTGCCGTTGATGAGGATTCTTGGAGAAACTATTAATCTCCACCACAGAAGGAACGACTTAAGCTTGGACCTTGTCACTGAGGAAGTCATGATGGGATCGATTCTTGAAATGCTCTCCATATTCGAACAGTCTCTTCAGGATACCGCGAGGAATCTGAGCAACCACCCGAGCGTCATCACACAGATTGTTCTCGCTTACAGCAGTCATCTCATGCATGTGCTATATGTTCTTGTTTATGGAAAATGGGACCCGGTATTGATGATTGATGATTCCGATAGCTGGATTGGTTCTCCAAGATTCGCCGCATCTGCAGAGCATACTATTGCAGCGATGGAGGCTGTATCGAAGATTCTTTTTCTGGACCCCAGTTTAGATTACATGCCGTATCTTTGGGGCATATATCTTCTTCACGGAAGCTTTCTCCTCATATTGTTTGTCGAGAAGATGGAACAAAGCTGTATCACAAATGAGATAATCTCAGCCTGCATGACGAGTTTGAGGGCACATGAGGTTATTGTAACAACATTAAACACAGAGTATCAGGTATGATTGTGAACGCCCTCTCATTAGTCACCTTTACCGGATAGAGGTAGAAGGTAAAGTCCTTGCCTTTTTTAGCTGACATTTCTTTCTTAACCCAATAGCGGAATTTTCGACGAATCCTAGGGCGAGCTCTTCAAAAGCTCTCCCCCCCAAACCCAGTTGAAATGGCTAGAAAAAATGTAAATTTGCGAGACCCTTTGCTTTTGTACCGCTGGAGTGGTGACGGGAAAGGGTTGGCATTTTAGGGGCTGTTTACTATCTGGTGTTTTGGTATGGATGAAATCTGTTGGAGCTCCCTCATTGGGGCTGTTTAGGATTCGGCACTCCGATGTTGGCTGTTCCACCCCGTTCAGAATTTAATTTTGAAATCTAAAAATGGGTTCAATTCCCTCCTTAGGTAGTTGAAGCTCAAGCAATTCAATCCATTCCTTTCGCTCCCTGTTTTTCTCTTCCGCTCGTAGCTAGTCAGCTTCGAGAAATCTGCAGATACTTTTCTGGCTTAGGGATGCGTATCTAGACAGTTATTTGCTTTGTATTTTTGCTTATGCTTGCTTCATTAAAATGAGGTGCTCTGTCAATCGATATGCAAATCATACGGCGTCTATTGAGATAGACAGATCAGGTAACCCCTAATCCCATCTTGGCAAATATCATCTACACCTCCATCGCCGAAGCAGTGGCCGGTATTACGGAGAAACACTCATCTCGTCAGGCAGCTGCTTGCTAAATTCCATGTTATCGACCAATTCCGCATTTCGATTGAGAATTTGAACGAACGCTTTGCCCCCGCCGTTCGGCTTGACCCAGCGCCACCTGGTTGAAACTTGAATTAAGCTTCATCAGGTTCGGCAGTACAACCTCGTCGAGAGCAAACGTGGCGACGTTGTCGTCGAATCGGGATACGCTGATAGTAGTGTAGGCTCTCATCGTATTGACTTTTGTATGCACGAGCTTTGGATTTTGTGTGTAGCAATCCTACCAAGTCTGGTCCCCGGTATTGCAAACGCTTTGGATAGATATCCATTGATGGATTGACCCTGCTGGTGTACCCAAGGGAGACAAACGAAGCTTAGGCTCGATGAAATAGAGCGGAGTAAAGATCTCACCAGAAAATACGAGGATGTTTGACCTGCGAGTGGCTTCCATGACACTGAGGAATCCATTTGGAAGTACAGCACCAGTGACATCGTTTGGATTGCAATAATATGTCAATCCATCGCTTTGAGCTGTGGTAAAGCTAAAGAGTTATACACACTTGAGAATAATCGCCTTGATGTTTGCTCTGATCATACCGCAAAGCTCATCAAAGCTCATCAAAGCTCGGCGTTCGGTTATTTTTCCTATCCATCTTCTGTAGACCCACATCGGCTCCAATGAACTTTGGCAGAAGAACAGCTATCCAGAGGTCGGATACTGGCAGATGATGTGATCGCTGGGGCCGCAGGTGGTGTTGAGGATAAGATAGTTGGCCATTATCGAGGCCAATGCGATGAGAATGTTGTCTGCGGTCAGCTTGGTTCCTTCAGATGAATGCAACTCCGCAATGTGCTGGCGGAGTCGGAGGGAATCCTCTAAGGAACATAAGGGAACTTGAGTTCTGGGTCGAAGATATATTAACACCACGGTCTCTTGAGAGTTTTCTAAGATCGCTTATGGAAAGTGTGGATGCATACCTTGTGATCCTTGAATTTTCAGCATCTGTCTGAAGAGTGACTTCGACAAATTCATGAAGCTTAAGACGGGGCTATAATGCGCCTTCGACGGACGATAGCGACCATCGGGGAAGTAGAACTTAACGTCCGTTCTTGTCATATTTATTACTTCAACTCACCAAAAATAATCAGTAATAATTTTTGAAGTGGAAGAAAAGGACCTGTGAAAGATCGCATCCCATTAAATTTACTAATTTGAACTATCTGTCACATCGACTCGAGGGATAAAGATGATAGCGTTCAGCTGGTGCTGCAAAACAGCAACTGCAGTCTCGGACGATTACTCACTTCCGAACTATGATTGTTTGGTCTCTCCTACGTTCCGTCCACATACTTAGGTATGCTTATCCTATTCTCTGTTCGAGCTGATCGTTTATACCCACCAGGCCTTGGAATTTTCCCTCCCGCTAGCTCATTCCGCGAGAACATCCCCTCCCCGTGCTTCTCCTGATCCATAGCAACGGACTAATCATTGATTAGTTGTGTATCTATTTCATCGAGTATTACTATGCGCTCCAATCGCGTGTGAACCCCATTGTCCCACCCAGGACCTCTAGTTGGGGTCTTTGCTGCCCTAGGATCGCCTGTGTCCGAAGAAGGTCCTAACAACGGCTTGATCTGGGATGGTTGTTCTGTTAGAGGCCTCGCATCTAGTCCTCCCTGTCCAGATATAAAATCAGCCTTTTCAAAGTTGGCCTACTTCCATCCTTCGACGTGTATAGAGGACGAAGGGCTCATGATGGGATTACGTCTGCCAAAGCTCAACAGTTACTAACAAGTTATTCGATTCATCTCCAATCGTCTCTGCGACGTGATACGAACTTTCCAGACATAAGGCAGCTCATTTGCTAAATTCACCACCCAGGCGAAGTCCCGCACCTGTTAGTTATCTCTCATACGTTGAGTTTAACCGGCTGCTATTCGACACAATCTTGTCACGGGTTGGCAACTCCCGTCTCGTCTATTGTTGTCTTTTGCCTTACTGAACGATCGTATGACAGGCTGCGCCATGGGTGCCTCGCCTCCTCTATCTGTGCTACACCTAGCCACGGAGGCACTCGCTTGTTCATAACATGGTAACTACTTTATACACTTAAGCGAACGAAGAGATTATCTTTGTTTGTTTACCTGGGCATTTATTTGACTTAGATACATTAGACCCCATGAAGTGATTCCAAATAGTCTCCACTGTTGTTTTGAACAGGTCATCTACACGACAAGCTTTATTTTTAGCTTATCTCCTTGAACAATATCCTTCTCCCGACCTAAAAACTCCAGCATGTCCCATGTTAGGTCGACGTACCGCCCAGCCAGCCAGTCGCGTTTGACTTGCGTGAGGTATACTATGGCGTCTGCGGGAAGCTCCACGGTATCGGTCAAAAGTTTCTCCACAAAGTCCTCGGTCATATAACTGGCCATTCCAGTAACAACGCCGCCTGGGTGGACACTGAAGCAGAGGATACCTTGATCAGCGTACTCTGTCATGACGAACTCGCTAAAGCGTATCACAGCGAGTTTCGAGGTTTGATAGCTACTGGCGCCGTTCATCATCTGATGGGCGCCTATGGAGGTTGTGTTGACAATGGTCTTGTCCCCTCCCTTCAGAAGTAGGGGTAGAAAAGCTCTTGTGCAAAGATACAAGCCTAGCACATTGGTTTCATATATTTTCCACCATGCAGTGGGGTCGGACTCTGCAATAGGGACAAGGGTGTCTATGCGGCCGGCGTTGTTGTATAGGATATCGAGCCTGCCAAATTCCATCTCGACCATCTCGGCGGCTGCATAGACGCTTTTCTGGTCTTGTACGTCCAGAGAGAGCGTGAGAATGTTTGGTGCCGCCTTCCCCACTCTGTTGCAGTGGGACTCGATCTGGGCCTTCGTCTGGGGTAGGTCTGACCGTGCGCCAAGGGCAAGTTGCGATACCCCTGCGGAGGCATATGCAAGAGCAGTAGCAAAACCAATCCCCCTCGAAGCTCCAGTTATGAGCACAGCCTTGCCCGAGCAGTCTGACCTGGTAAGAGGATCAATTTCAGGGTAGGTATCATGACGCCTTTTGGCAAATGTGAAGCCGTTCTCCAGTGGAACCGGTGGATATGTTGGCATCATGGGCGCTGCTATAATTTTAATCAACGAAGACTTGGGTTTTAACCTGATTGTCTATCATCCACAGCGAGCATAGCGATCCTATATAGCAGTACATCCTTACCGTGGATATGTACGGCGTACTTTTAATTCCGACCATAAGTCCGAAGACCCGCTTTCAAAGATATATCCGTTCTAAAGTCCACAACAGTCTTTACAGGAGAAGTGGGCCTCATGTTTGTTCGTCTCCTATCATCACGACGTGTTTCGGAAATGACCCCACGGGAAGTCGAATGCTCATCAAACAAAAACGGCCATATCAGCCTTTGTAAGCCAGCCAGCGGGACGAATGGCTCTACAAACAACAATTTCTATCCTAGTTTGGGGGCAGTCAGCTGGAGACTTGGGATACATACACACATTCCAAAACGGGAGAGTATGAATACCGTCCCAAACTATCGAGTCTAATACCTGCTCATTGACTATCCCTGGTGTCCCAATTTACGCGAAGTTGGGAAAGTGTGATCTTCTCAACGACAGACCTGCTGAAAAATGGCTTCTAGACCATCTAACACCCGGTTCATACTCGCTTTTCGGGATCCAACCCTTGAACGGCCCCAAGCATTCTGCACAAATCACACCTGAGGAGATAGCACTGTTGAAGCTTGACAGCAAGAAATGCTGCAATTCTGTTCAACCTTTGCAAGCCTTCCTCAATCGTGTTGTTTATTTATTAAAAAGGCGAACTAACCAAGAACTCATTATAGAAAGTATGATTCTCGTCAAGAATGCAGCGAACGAACAACACAATTCCTCCTAAGCTGCACACAGATCAAAGATAGCAACACAAATTGCTTCAGGAGAGAACATGAACGGCATCACAACCACGATAGTGTGACACATTGAAAAGTAGTGAAGAAGAGTGAGTGAAGATTATTGAAACAATAAATAGCGCAGGTGGTGGGGTCAAAATAGAGGATAATTAGTCCTAAGATGCAGACAATCGAAACAGAGCAACTAAAAAAGTGTAGAATAGATACGTGCCGACTTTCCAGGTCATCCAACCTGCTGAAATAAGAAATAACCATGCGAAGAACCCTTTTGCGATTAGAATAATCTTGATGGTTGTAAAAGTCTTCTTCTCGTTCAGCCTTGGGAAGGGGGTATTCGGGACGTCCTTTTCCAAGAACTGGCATAAAGGTTCCCACCCATCCTCCGCCCTGAACTCAAGGACCTCTTTCCCCCGCCTCTTCGCGTCTAACCTTACCGATGCGTAGTAGGTTTCGTACATTTTGGCGGTAAAGATATCATCCGTGTCAAATTTCTCCTTACACGATCTGCGGCACTCCATGTTGAGGGCGTACCGGAGTCTATCCGTTTCCCAGAGCATGCCAACCCATTTAAACCAGGGTGTGAAAAAGAAGCCCAGACTATCGTAGCAACTTTGAGCCCAAAGCTTCGAGTTTGGGCGCCCATTCAGTACGATTTTGACATCAGGATACATATCCATCAAGTCCGGAGTAAAGATGACGGCCGGAAGATCACATAAAGCAACGTGGCCGGCCGTCCAGAAGCTCGTGGAGTAACTTTGCCGTTTGTCCGTGTCTCTTTCGCGCATGGCATTCAAAAGAAGCTTCTCGCGGAAAGGACGTGGGATAATTTCAGCCATATGCATACATGGTGTGAACCCGAGCTATTCAAATGCCGCTTGTATTGAGGACGTGGCGGCTCGGGGAAGCCCGGCACCGAGATCGAGAAGCGGATCTCCTTTCCTGACAGGGCTCCTTTCGGGCCGAGAGTCAGTAATGAATCAACCATTCCGAGACTTGTAAACTGGTGATTGAGCTCCTAAAAACCGAAATTGAGAAAAGGAAGACAATGAGAGAAATGAGAGAAATAAAAATTCATATCATATAAGATTAGGCATGGCATCTATTTATATATAATATTATGCCTAGCTCTTACCGTGTGAGGGTACACGTTCCGCTGTTTCTTGGCATCTGACTTTCGAGTCAACATTCAACTCTCTCGTTTGTCATTCTCTACTATCTATTATGTATCTATTTTTTGTAAGATTTCTTTTCCTGATGAATAACTCTTACATGTACAACCACCAGCTTTACCGCGGCCTGAATAAGAGGCCTTGTTTTTAACATTATGAGTATTTAAAACATGTATGTATGGCTTCCAACCTCTATACTTCGCCCCCCAAAATCTAACATGTATCCAACCAAGGCTCTACTTGTGCCTAATATGCCTGCAAGATCTCTCACCCAAGCCCGAGTCATTCACAACGTCAATTCTCTGGTGAACCTCGTCATTTCCAGAGTCCTGCACTGTGGGACGTACTGCAGAAGATCACGTCGAATATGTTTAGGATATCATAAGTTTTTTCGGTTTAGGCAGACCCTTACTTCCATCAGCTTTGGTTGATGAGGAAGCCCACTCTTGACTTCGTCAATTTCTAATATTCGCGAGGTACACATTTTAAAGAGACACATTCTATTTCATATAACCTTAAACCTTTTCTGGAATTTCTTTCCTACAGGCCGATTTCAAGCCGATACTTTTCCAAAAAAGTATATGTACGCAAACTGCTTCATCTCTTTTACATTCTCAGCTTGAACCACCTTCTCATCGTTATATAAGACCCATGTCGTCTCAGAGCTGTCAGGGAGTGGCTTTTGAATAAACGCAACGTAGTGTCTGGGAGATGTTAGTGACAGACCATTAATTATACTGGAATAGACATGGAATAGAATCAACTTACCCTGCATGCACTGATCCTCCTTTATGACATACAATCGATTCCAGTTGGAAGTTTGCGGGAAGGGTTGACGATCCCGGTAAACCTGTGTTCGCTTCAACCTCACCCCCTGGTGGCTGGCTCGAGTCATCATCGAGGCCTGCTACTTCATCGGGGTGGCTAAAAACCCAATCCAAGGCTCTATTAACATCGCCATCCGTTTCCTTTAGTGCTTTTCGAGCTACAGCTGGATCTATTCCCATGTCACCAAGCTGAGCCACCTTCTCACCGTCCCCTTGGCCTGAACCACCGACGGCGTCCGATGAGGATGGGTCCACTGGAACGTCAATATCCGGGTCGTCCATATGGGAGAATAGCCATTCCATAGCTGCCTCCGGTATACTGTTTCCGGTAGCTTGTAAAGCCTTCTCACATCGGATTTGTGGGAATCCCATACTGACAAGTTGGCCGAGAGCAGCCTGGTTTGGTTCAAAAGCTTTCTGCTCCTTCACGGCTGGCTCGTCGGGTAGTAATTCTTCGTCGTCCTGAATTCCAGGGGATAGATAGCAGCTCATATCAAACGGTCCATCGCATATGTCAACCGGGATATTTAGTTTCGTTGGGACCCAGTTCACCAATTCGAATCGCCGGGCATTGACAACTAAATTTTCCGGGAAAGTTTTAAACATAGAACGCTTGCGGAACCCATCCTTGCTGCCACAGCTAGAGCAAGTCAATTCAACCACCTCCTCTCCTGTAAAAATGTCTAGGCATTCCTTCAAGGTCACAGTCTCGAATTCCGGACCGCCCGATTCCTTCCCTGCCTCTGGATCTGTCTGGGCTGGGTTTATTATTCGCCGTGCAGGAATGGGAATAGAGATATTATCCTGCTCGTCCACCTTATATCTGACTTTCTTGCATGACAAGCACTGGAGTCGCTGCTCAAGGGCGAAACGAAACGACCCTATGGGGTCAACCATCTCTGTGCGCCGATTCGCAAGGCTGATTAGTTTGAAAAGATGAAGCAAGAATTCAAAAGCATCTTGTTGTCGCATTGTAGAAAACTCTTCATGGCCCCGTCCAACAAGGTGCTTGAGCATTGCGGGGGCGAGGCCCTCTCGATCATGAGATCCCTGTGCCGAAATTGAATCCACGTCTGATTTTACGTAACGATCCGAAAGTAGCCCATCTGCTATCTTCCTCAATTGAGTCTCAAGGTCATCGGCTGGAGAATCACAAATTGGCGGCACTGCGAGTGATTGATAATAGCGCCCCTGAATCTCGGGCAAAGAGAATAGGCACTGAACCACACTGCTCAGATAGCAGCTGTTGCCCAAGTTTCTCAGACCCATGAACCCACCCCCAACTAGCGGCTTGAGCTCTTGGCCATCATCTGTGGTCATGGAAAAATCCCACTTCAAGTTGTGTTCAAGCTGCATCTCCATTAAGCTCTTTTCGGTCTTCTCCTGCTCATTAAGGTTAATGCCCCAGTGAGAAAGGTGCGTAGCTAGATCGGGATCTATTCTCTCCTCGTTGCATTTGTAGCAATAAATATCGGCTGATCCCTCTGGAGTAATGGAGCCGAGCTTCACGGCTACCCCGTGAGAGCTGGAATCTGCATGGGCAAGGCCATGAGAGTTTCCACCTATTCCACCAAATTGACTTCGTCCACAGCCTAGGTTCCCGCACTCTAAACAGAGCCAGAGATTCTCCTTTAGGCTGCACATTGAACATTGTCCTAGCTCTAATGCATCTGTCTCAGCAATCATGTACAGTTTATGACAACGGAGAGAACCCATACCTTGAGAAACATCTTTCGGCCCTTGGTGCTGCTCTAAACAGAGAGTATGCTCGCAGGGAGCAAACTCTTGCTCCCAAGCCTTGACTTCTTCCTGGCGGGAAAAGGTTAACGCTTTCATAACCCCATCTATGATATCAGGTAATTTCCCGGAGGTTTTATCCACATTCTGGACAGCACAGCCATAGCATATCACCCTAGTTTCGGTGTCATATTGATCCTCCTCCGATTCCGCGGAAATGGCAAGTTTTGAGATCTTCTGTGGGGGCTCGTCACGCTATACATATGGTTAGTTATAAGAGTGGCGTAACGGTGGGGATAAGCAGCGATTTCAAAATAAACAGATAAATTTGCGACTAACCTGAGTCTCCTTCCTTGTCCTCTTGATATTTAGAACGAGTGGATGTCCCGATCTTTTATTGTGAATCAATGCGTGATCCCTATCCCCGGCACATCCCCCATTGAAACAGTATAGACAGACGTTCAAACCGGAAGGATGGTCCTATCAAGAGTCAGAGATTCGGAATGGTGAAGGTATACTAGGCGGGGATTTACAATAGAGTCGAAACATTGTGTGCAGTCCTCTCGATAGACCGCCTGGGAGGCGCGTGGAGCTTTGAGCTCTATAGGATCACGAAGAGTCAATATAGTCCACTAGTCGGAGATAATGAGGTAGAAGCCGTCAACTTACCATCCACACCGACGTGAACACAAGCCATTCTTTGGTACTTAAAGTAGTTGACGGTAGGGTTAAATATTCTCGTTCTCGCGACTTGGTTTGAGGTAGAATAGTTCTAGATATGAAGCAGTAGTGATACTGGGAAGCTCAGGGATGTAGCTAGGTATTCTGAAGGTAAGCTTTGCCTTTTCAGCTTGTCGTTATCACTCAACCATTCCAATGCCCACGAAATGATGAAATGCTGAAAGAAAAGAAACGTTGACCCTTCTCACTTGAAGGTTGAGAGGAATGAGAGAGAGAAGAGAAGAGAGAGGGAGAGAAAGAGGAAGCTGTGCTTGCTACCTTTTCAGGCAAACAAACACACAAGAGAGAGAGAGGGGAATGGAAATCCCCACCAAAATAATAACAACCCGCCTACAACAACAATGACGCACATGTTTATGTAATCAATCCGCCGGTTCCAAAACACGATCACGTTCCCCCACATCACTTAACGCGTCTCTCTCTCTCTCTCGACTTTTTGATCGGGTTCTCAAATAATCAAGGCTGGTTGTCTTGGGACGAAGTCAACAACATCAACAACAAAAGAAGATTCAAGCATTGAAGCAGTGGGAGTTGATTATACTCTATTGTTTGTTTCTTTTCATTGATAGGGCTTGTCCAATATATTGTCGAAGCCGGCATGGATACAAACGCGGCCGCTTCCCACATCTCAGTGGGATCTCTTAGGTATTTTATTGCTCTATGAACGCGTCCGATCTTTTCAGTCTGTTGACTCCTTTACCAGTGCGATATTTGACAGTTCAAAAGTCGGAGTTCAAGAGCCGATTGTTCAATGTGTCCAGATTAAACCTTTGCCTCCTCAGCCCAACAGCGCCGAGCGCTACAGAGCTGTATTCAGTGACATCTCGAATTATGTGCAAACTATGCTTGCCACTCGTACGTCGTCTCATTGTTTTATCTTTGATATTGCCTTCTAAGGGCCTATGTAACATACTAATCATCCATTTGCAATTTTCAAGAAGCGAACCATTTTGTCACCAACGGAGCTCTGCGTCGAGGTTGCTTTGTTCGCCTCAAAGCCTTCCAAGCCAACGCAGTCAAGGGCAAAAAGTTAGGTTATCAGTACCAAAATTATTAGGCTCTGCTGACTATGATTAGGATTCTCATCGTTCTAGATCTAGACGTTCTTGATGAATTGGGTGAATGTGACAAAATCGGGGAGCCTAAACCTCTCGAAATAAAGGCAGAAGAGGAGGAAAAGGCGCAACCGACCACCATCTCGAGCAATGGTTTTTATGGCACCAAACCGCAACAGCCACAACAGGCCCAGCTGCAAGGCCACTATCAGCAATCACATGAACCTTCGTCGTCGTCAGGGCATGCTAATATTTATCCTATCGAGGCACTCTCTCCATATTCCCATAGGTGGACTATCAAGGCACGATGCACAAATAAGTCTACTATCAAGACCTGGAGCAATAGAAACGGGGACGGCAAACTCTTCAGTATAAACCTTCTAGATGATAGTGGTGAGATTCGCGCAACTGGCTTTAATGACCAATGTGACTCGCTTTATGGGATCTTTGAGGAAGGGGGCGTCTACTACATCTCCAGTCCGTGCCGTGTTCAGATCGCGAAAAAACAGTTCACCAATCTAAACAATGATTATGAGCTTACCTTTGAGAAGGACACAGTTGTGGAGAAGGTACGCGAACTCGTTTAAAACTGCTCTGAACCCCTTCCGAGATTCGACGACGCTGACTTTGTTCAAATCCAGGCTGAAGAACAGAGTGGTGTCCCTCAAGTTCGATTTAACTTCACCACTATTGGAGGACTGCAACAAGTGGAGAAGGATACCACTATCGATGTTGTGGGGTTACTTAAGGAGGTTGGAGATACGACGCCAATATTTTCAAAGACAACGAAGAAGTCGTATGACAAACGGGAACTTACTCTTGTTGATCACACGGGCTATTCGGTTCGTCTGACCATATGGGGCGCCACAGCCACCGGGTTTGATGCTATGCCTGAATCTGTGGTTGCATTTAAAGGCGTCAAAGTATCGGATTTCGGTGGTAGAAGCCTCAGTTTACTCAGTTCTGGCTCAATGACTGTGGATCCCGACATTGAAGAAGCACACAAGCTCAAGGGCTGGTACGATGCCCAGGGCCGGACTGATACGTTTACATCCCATGCTTCGCTGAGCGGCGCGATGGGTTCCGCCGGAGGGAGGGGAGACCCGTACAAAACCATCTCCCAAGTCCGGGATGAACAATTGGGGATGTCTGAAAGCGTTCCGGATTTTTTCTCTTTGAAAGCCACCGTGATCTATATCAAACAGGACAACATCAGTTATCCCGCATGCCTCTCCCCGGATTGCAACAAAAAGGTCAATGAAGTTGACCCCGGCCAGTGGCGCTGCGAGCGATGTGACAAGACCCATCCCAAACCCGAATATCGTTACATAATATCCTCCAACGTTAGCGATCACACCGGGCAGATTTGGCTGAGCTGCTTTGATGAAGTGGGAAGACTCATTATGGGGATGACGGCCGATCAGCTGATGGAGCTCCGGGACAATGATGAGAAGGCGGTCAGCCAGATATTTCAGGAGGCAAATTGCAAGACATGGAATTTCCGATGCAAGGCAAAAATGGATAATTTCCAAGGCCAACAGCGGTATGTATGCTTCGATTTGGTTCGGTATTCTTTTCGCTAACTATGAAATAAATAGTGTTCGGTATCAAGTTTCCTCCGCCAACCCTATCAATTTCTCCGCAGAGTCCTCAAGGTTAGCCGATCTTATTAAGTCGTACAGTCTTAATTAAGTAAAGGAAGGAATGATAGATATGTTCCTCTCTCGAGTCGCATCGGAGTCGGGGACGAATCAAGCTCTCTCCTCCATACACGTCTCGTACAACCAAAAGATATATAAGAGTAATAAGTAGATAGTACCCATCTTGTCCCTCGCCTGACGTTGGAGTTTATAGTGATAATCATTGTTCTGGTATCATGTTTCTGAATAATGTACTCCGTAGATATGCATATGATCTCTTGCAGTTGCTGATGGGATTTCCTCTGAGCATCTTTGCTCACAATTCTTTCAACCTTTACCAGAGAACGTTCATCCTTCGGAGAAGTATTGAAGAAATAATGGAGAAACATGTAAAAGATATAGAAAATATATGAAGTAAATAAAAAAGTACTCGATCACCGACAGGTACACCCAAGGCACACTCTCGCTTAAGTTTGAACTAATTCATTAGCCCCGGAAGCTTCTTTTTGCTTTGTCAAAATTTGGGGAAAACTTCACTGGTTAAGATAGCCTTTTTTTTTTTTTTTTTTTTTTTTTTTTTCTGGGCGAACATCTTCAACCGATTATTTCTATTTCACTATTCAAAATACTGTCGGCCTTGACGCTCTGGAGGGCAGAACCTTTCACTCATGGCCAAACGAAACCACCGCCAGGATACCAACTCGGATCCCTCATCCCAACCGAATAAAAGAGCAAAAAAAGAGAAGAAGCCCAAGAATCATGAAGACGGCAAAGTTCAACATTCGACAGAAGATGACCGACAACCATCTCGTTACGTTCCATCGGCCGAATTGACGGCTTTGCCTCAATCAGAGATCGATAATTTTCTGAGTTCCAATGTGATTGAAATTTCTGATCCATTGCCTGATGCGACTTCTTTCCGCCCTATTACCTCGTTTTCATTCCTCCCTCCGACGGAAGACGATCGATACGGTCCGCTGAAGCTATTTTCATCACCAACCCCAATCCAAGCGACGACCTGGACTCCGTTGTTTTCTGGTCGGGATGTCATAGGAATTGCGGAGACCGGGAGCGGTAAAACGCTTGCATTCGGTCTGCCATGTATTCAAAGAGTTATGGAATCCAAGAGTTCTACAAAAGCATCGAAACCCAAGGCGCTCATAGTGACCCCTACGAGGGAGCTAGCGACCCAGATTTACGATCAGCTTCAAAAATTCACCACGTCCGCCGGGATTGGGATTACTTGCGTGTATGGCGGCGTCTCAAAAGAAGACCAACGTCGAGCGTTGAAAAAGTCTGCGATAGTGGTAGCTACACCAGGGCGGTTGAAGGATCTGCAGAGCGAGGGTGCAGTAGATTTGAGCAAAGTCAAATATTTGGTTCTCGATGAAGCGGATCGGATGTTGGATAAAGGGTTCGAACAGGATATCAAGGATATCGTTTCCTCAATGCCGGCGTCTAGAAAACGCCAGACAGTGATGTTTACCGCGACGTGGCCAACGGCCGTGAGAGATCTCGCTTCTACTTTCACCACATCTGCGGTCACCATCACCATTGGAGGGGACCGTTCTACAGGCATCCGAGCCAATACGAGCATTACCCAAGTTGTGGAGGTTATGGATACTCAAGGCAAGGAGGCTCGGCTGTTGAAAGTGATCAACGAACACCAGAGTGGCAAGAAAAGCAACGATAGGATACTGGTTTTCTGCCTCTACAAAAAAGAAGCCATGCGGATCGAGCGCTTCATTCGATCGCGCGGGTATAAGGTCGCTGGAATTCATGGTGACCTTAGTCAGGCCGACCGCTTTAAGAGCTTAGAGGCGTTCAAATCAGGAAATGTCTCTCTTTTGGTCGCGACCGATGTCGCCGCTCGTGGGCTGGATATTCCAGCTGTAAAGCTGGTTCTCAATGTCACTTTCCCCCTGACCGTGGAGGATTACGTACATCGGATCGGAAGGTAAAGCGACAATTTCCCAAATTGAGATATGACACGGCTGACCGTTTCGCGTGAAAAAAGAACCGGGCGCGCCGGGGCAGAAGGCCTCGCGATTACTTTCTTTACAGATAATGACAAAGCTCAGGCTGGCGGGTAAACTATTCTTGCTATTCCTCTTGCAATAACTATGCTAAAATGACATGTCCCAGGTTGATAAATGTGCTCAAAGCTGCCAAACAAAACGTTCCGGAGACACTGCTAAAATTCGGCACTACGGTTAAGAAGAAGCAACACGCTGCTTACGGTGCTTTCTTCAAAGATGCTGAACCAGGAAAGACTGCAACCAAGATAACATTTGACGATTAGGTACTTGCCCCTGGCCTCTGATTTGTATTTTGAACGAGATTTTTGTACTGTGCCGTCAGATATCCCCTTTCTAGATATAAACTTCATGCGTCCGTTAGAATAGATAGTTATGTGTGATGCTCGAGCGATATATGGAAAGAACTCACATTAAAAGCGCCCAAAACACCCCTATGCCCACCGCTTTGGCAATGTCACGAATGCTAGGCTCAATAGAAGGCCGCATAGCAAGCATAGTAGCGGCGGCGATTACGCCGACCGTCTGTGTTTGAGGCCTTGGTAATAGCTCTGCGATTCCCAAATAGCTACCATTTCGACGTAGATATCTCTTGATGAACTGATAACTCCAGATGGTACGGACAGCCATGTTGACGACATTTGCCCATACGAGCCCATATGCTCCCCATTCCCCAATCCTGAGGAAGAGGAAGGCAGCAGCAGCAAATCCGGCGGAGAACGCACCCATCCACGCAGTCTGTTGCCGTAACTCCGAGTTGTTTGCAGCCGATGAGACAAATGCTTCTGTGATTCCGTTGAATGCGAGGAAGGGGATGTAGTAGCAGTATATGGATAGAAGGCCATCAACCTGGGGCGAGGACCACCGTGAGCCAATCAAGACCTTCAACAGCAAAGGCACAATTGTTGGGCCAAGAGAACAAGCTAAGATAGATAGGATTGAATAGGCGCGGAGAATATCACGCATCTGACTCTTCGCTAGCTTGACATTCTCCGGCCTGGGTCTCCCGTCGGTGTGGGAACCGAGTAACTTGGAGTACATATTGCGGCTGCTCTCTTCAATGGGTTGCAAAAGCATACGAGCAATAAGTCCTCCGTAGTTTGAGGCCAGCGCATACACACCTTGATCCTCTAGACTCGCAAGTGTAGCTAGAATCATGGAGTCTCCCTGGGTAAGGATATGTTTGACTATGGATTGGAAATAAACATTGGCGCTCAAGGTGAGAAGGGGTAGTGAAAAGAGCCTTGCTAGGTATTTTGTCCCGTCTCTCGAAGATAGTTAGCGCTTAGGAATACCACAGAATTATTCAGAACCAGAGTGGCACACCTTGACTGGATGGGAACTGGGAGCATTGAGAATCCTGCCTTTCCGGAAATCGGGACTACCATGGCAAAGTACCCAAGCACCAAAGCGAACGCAAAAGCCAGCTGGCCTGCAGCAAAGGGCAAAACGCCGATGGCTAACCCAGCGCGGTAACACCATACTGCCGTTCCACAAGTTACCAGGCACTTGATGATTGAAGCTGTCGTCTCAACTATAGCACGAGTCTTGTAAATCATCTTTTGTTGTATAATGGCGAAGCATGGTTCCGTAATAAGCTCCAGCAAGGACGCCACACCAATAATTTCCACGCTCGTCCTGAAGAAAGGGGTTTTTAAGGTATCCTTTTCCGCAAGACGAATATAGGAGAGACCTAAGGCAAAGGCAAACGGGATACCTAGGGCGATGGGAACATATGAAATATTCACAGCTGTCTGAGCAGCAATAGATGATTCGGAGGACTTTTCACTTCCATCCTTGGAACGAGCCAGCGACGAAGTTTTAGACGCACCCGCGGGTTGCCTTTGAACAGCTATCCTGATGCTTTCTCGGGAGAAAAACAGCAATGTAATCGAGTACAGCTCCAACTGTGTTGCGACACCCAGTGTCTCCGGAGAAAGATAGCGTAAGAGAGCTTGGTTTGCAACAAAGGTCATACCCCGAGAAACCACCTGAATCATGATCAAAAACGTCGCTCCATAGCCTGAGCCAACAGGGAGCTCTTCGGCTTTCCCATCTTGTTGAACAGGTTCCATGGAAGAATTCCTTGAGGATATTCCTACCGAAACCAGACTTTGTCGCCGTGGATGAGACAGTCTAATCCCACACCTGCCGTGGACTCCTTCGTATAAGGGTTAACTGCGTTGAGGATATGCAGAACTTAGCATTGGCTTTACAGTCCGTTATTTGAATTTTTAAGAGGTGGTAAATTGTATATATTATTAGTAGAAATATATTTTAAAGGGCAAATGAAAAGGCCAAATACATGTATTTCGAGTTGTGTCGACGATGGACTCGCCAGCCAATCAAACTATAAAACAAAAAACTGCTCAGGCTTCAGACAAACAACATTATAACGCCCTTTCTCGCATGTTACTGTTAAGCAAATGAATTTTCTTTACGATTTTGATTATATAACTAGCATTTTTGAAGATATTAATACAAAGCAGTGGCCCTCTATCTCGTAAATGAAAGCGTAAAAAGGCAGTCCTGGTGATCGAGATTCTTGGGCTACACTGTTCGAGGGTAC
This sequence comes from Arachnomyces sp. KDTOL00113, assembly GCA_949709995.1. Lineage (NCBI taxonomy): Eukaryota > Fungi > Ascomycota > Eurotiomycetes > Onygenales > Arachnomycetaceae > Arachnomyces > Arachnomyces sp. KDTOL00113. The sequence goes on from OX453237.1 coordinate 335,123, forward strand.
ATGTTGTTTATCATCCGTTGGAAATGATCATGAAGAATTTAGACAAATTTATTCGACTAGGGTTTATCAAAAACGGCTCATAGTTGGCTAAATAAATATACCTCGCTTAAGGGAGCACCCTAAAACTCGAGAGTAGCACCAGCAACGCCGACAACAGCTGCCTTAACGGCCTCGGAGCCCAAGAGAGTGTAGTCGTAGTCGACGGAGGTCAAAGTACCTTCAGGAGCGGTGTTCTCACCATCACCGAAATCGTTGTCGTTGGCAACGGCACCACCCTCATCGACAGTGTAGAGAGGCTTGCTAGAGCCCACGAAAACGTTGCTCTCAACGAGCACCTGGCCGCCGCTGCGAACATTGATGCCATCGCTGACGTTGTCATCTAAAGGTTCTGTTAGCCCAAACCTCTTCCTTTCTAGTTACCGCAAACTAAACGAGAGTTACTTACAGTAGCTGTTAAAGATGTGTCCGGTTCCGAATCGGAGGGAAGGCCCACGAGAGTTGATGTTCTCCCAATGGTTGTTGGCGTATGTGACGCGCAGGTGGCCGGTATCTTCGTCTCCGTTGCTATCGGAGTGACCGACGAGGGACGCCTTGTAGTGGTCATGGAACTTGGTGTTTGAGACGGTGACGAAGTCAGCAGCATGGGTGATATCCAAGAGGCCATCGTAGTAGTCCTTGCCATTGTCCATGTTGCTGGAGAGGTCGCAGTGGTCGATCCAGATGTTGGTAGCCTCCGGCTCCTGGATGCCAATAGCATCACCGAAGTCGGCCTCTACGTTCTGAATGGCCAAGTTGCGAACAATGACGTTAGGTGCGTGGATGGAGAGTCCAAAGCCATCGAGGACTATTGAAAATAGGCTTAGCATCGACAGAATAGAAATATACAGTGAACAGAAGGTACCACATACCAGCGCTTTGCCCGATGATGGTGGTGTTAGATCCGACGGAGACGGAATCGGCCGCTTGGGAGATGTTCCCGGAAACGATCACGATCTTTGGGTTGTCGCCCTCGACGGCTGCGGCGAAGTCTTCATAGCTGGAAACTTCGGTGGTTTCACCACCATTGCCACCAGTGGTTCTATAATGGCACCCGTCGGTCAATATCTGTCCGCTCGGATGAGTTTATACGGACAACCTGACTTACCCGCCGTTCAGAGTAGCAAATCCAGTATCAGGAGTGTCCGAGACCGTAGCCCGCTTGACGACGCGAGACTTGGCAGTCTTCGTTGGGACCGCAGAAGAAACCTGGGCAAGGGCCAAGAGGCCAACTGGGAGCAGAGAAGAAACCTTCATAATGACTTTTGGTTTAAAACGAGAGAATTGCTTAATTGACAGGTCTGTTAAGCTTGATTCTTCAAAAAATGCTCAGAACGGAGAGAGCTACGGGTATATATATCCTCTCCCGAGAGAGAGGATGAAAAAGGGCTGCATCATGATGCTATCTTCAACGCAAGAACAGTCAGTCTCCACTGACGTCGAAACACATCCAGCGGAAACCCGAGGAATAAAATGCACCAATGGAGGACCCAGTTGCAATTTTTGCAATATCGACGGGATTGCGTTCGTGTTGTTTTTCCTTCCTGTTCTCGAACGCAGAGAACCTTTGGTGAAGCGATTGTCAGCTCAGAGCGTGGAACCCCCCTGGTGTTTTAATATATGGGATACTGTCCGGGCGGGAGAGTGCAGCGTTAATGTGGGGAAAGACTATGGGGGAATTTTTCTCCCAAGACCCCTAGTTCATCGTTCTAAGCATGGATGTCGTGTTGAAGTCCAGGGGCTGATAGGTCTTGACCCTGATGATCCGCCAAAGAAACACTCGAGCAACGGAAATATATCGAAGAAGAAACCAAAGAACAGTCACTTGTTTGACGTTGTTTCATAGATCAAACATTAGATCCACTCTAATATATCCGAGCTCATAGAATACAATATGGCAGAATATAGCATTTCGTTATTATTCATGGACACAACATGCAATCCTCCACTTGTAGACAAATAAACATACGACCATCTGTATATTTCTCCTCGGCAAAGCGGCACGAGCCGATGTGGCCGCTTGTAGTTGAAGGCCAAAGCAAGGCGTTGATCTCTACTGGATTTTAGATAATTATTAGTCCGTCAACAGATATTATTATTATTACTTGGAGAGAGAGAGAGAGAGTTCTTTTTAGATTAATAAATAACCACATCAAAATCCAAAAGTTCCCATCGCTATGCTGACGACAAAAATAGTGGTTCAAATTGCCTGAATAAGAGTTCCTGTTCATCATCCTATCCTCGATATGTCAGGGTCCTGAATTCCTCCACCAAACGACATCCCTCCTGAGTCTCCAGTGCAGGCATCATGCAAATCAGACAGACCCCTCAGAGAATATCATTATTGAAATAGATATGTAGGAAACAGGCATCTCCAAGCGCTCGGATCACATACATGCCAAATGAGAGAAATAATACTCCTCGAACTCAGATCGACCGAGATACCCAACTAAGATCAACTGCGCGTGGATCTACAGTTACTCTATGACATCGCAGTAGTGTTTCCAAAAAGACTGAGATTTTATTCATTCGCAGTTCGCAGAAGTAGGGAAGCAATGTTACAGGGTAATTGGAAGAATTGGTACGTCACCACAATATTTGAAGTTTCAACTAAACTTCGATCTATATACCTTTCACCAACAATAATGATGCAAAACAAAAAAGCTGCAGCTTCCGTCTACCGCTCGGGGATCCGCATTGTCCGCCCCGCTTGTACATTCTATCATCGACCATGCCTCATCTTACAGGGAAATGATGCCAACTAAAAAGGAGGTAGGAAAAATGGATAGCCGCCATTCTTGGTGCGGAATGTGCTCAGGAGGAAGCTGTACATCCCCAGAAGCACGGTGCTCCATATGATCACCGCCACCTGTTGAGTCTTTGCGTCCGCCATACGGGGAACTCTCAAAGCCAGAGCGATCACTGCGAAAGACAAAACCCCATCTATTGATCATCAAAAGCTTGTTAGAACGACATTGGTCGAGAATAGGCATTTAGGATCTACTGATCGATGAACCAAACGCAAAGCGCAACGAAAAGGGACTTACAAATTGCGGCAACGATTTGAGTTTCCATTCCAAATTGGGTAGAAAACCCGGAAGCAAAATAACTGATGCCACCTCTTCCATCACCGGCAACATAAGGCACTTTCCGGATGTGATTGAACATATGCCCGCTAGTAAATAGCAAGATCGAGATGAGACTGAAAGCGGCCCATATGTTTCGATTCTGAATAACGGGTAAAATGTAAGGCGACATCACACTGAAAAGCGTGATAAATCCTAGCATGGTAGTGGTGACGGCAACTATCCGGACATAATTTATGGGCCGAACAAGCTCAGGCTTTGGTCCGTCAGGAAGATGACGGGTAATCCATGAATATACCGGTTCGGCTTTGGTGGGCCTGATATACCAAACCATCAGTACGCACTCCTCCTTTTAGGGGAAGATGGGCTAACTCACGCGCTGAAATCATATCGGAGAGGAGGTCCATCGGGTTTCGCAGAGGGTCCAACGGTAGGAGGGAACAGGAGGACAACAGGAGCGGTTTGGAGCATAAGCTATAGCACGATATTATCAGCCTTAGCAACTCCCTCTTCCTTTCCTTATGCTCGAACAGGTACAATGCGTAGGGTACAATACCTTCTGAAACGTGCTCTTGCCCTGACTGAAATCCAGACTACCAAAAACCAGCTTGGTCTCATCTTGGTTACCCTTGTTCCAACTGTTGACAATTACATCCCATTCTGGTTGGAACTCGCGGCAAAGTTCACACCCATAGCGAGCTTCCAGAGCTGTGAGAAGAATGGCAACGTGATAGTCGCGAGGTTGCGAGGTTATATCTTCATATACCGAATCATCTAGTTCGATCGGGGAGGGCAATTGGGATATATCTTGAAATGTCAGCTTGCTTGAAGCAAAAACAGCATTCACTGAGCACAGCAAAGCCGTTAATAAAATTTGAAACTTCATTCTCTATTTGTCCAATGCTGGGAACAAAGATAGGTGACGCTTCAACTTGCACCCGGCGGAAAATGAAGGTCGAGCTGGTTGAATAAAGTGGAAGGTGTCCAAAAGTCCCAACCACGTGACCGCGTCATGACACCCGTGGACAAGACAAGGATGTGGCTCGTTGCGATTGTTTGGGCTTCGAGTTGTTGTTCATCAAGATTAATTTCTTTCACTACTGGCCAGGAGTTAGCATCCTTCTGCGCAAACCATGATGGCCGCTTTATGCCAATCGAGTTCATGTGCCGCAGATGAGGTAAGCGATTAAGTATCTGTCGTTCTTGCCGTTGGGAGGTAGCTCGCGTTTCTTACTCTTACTCCTAGTATAGGTTATCCCTCAAAACAGCCCGGGTTGAGAACGAGTATGAGAAGGCTCTGCACCGGAGGAACAGTTTAATCAACGACGAAAATTATCGCCTCCTTCGTGTAAATACCTTGCTCGTCGGAAACGACAACGATGAATTGAATGGGCAACTGCAACGGGTGTCGGAGCAGCTCGAAGTAGCGCAAGCTGTCGAATCGCATATACAAGCACAATTACTTGAAGCGGAAACCCGTCAGGCAAGCGAACAAAACATTTTGCGCGCCAAAACACGGGAAATCAGCAACTTAAAGGTCATTACTCTATTCCAGTTGGTGCCGACTGAGGTTGATGCTGATACTCAATTAGAGTGAGATTGCTTCGCTGAACAACAATTCGCTCGATTCTACTAAAATCTTGACGGAAAAACTTGGACTATCCCGCGAACTATCTAGCGTTAAGGACGAACTCGAACACCTAAGATCCCAGAGCGAATCCTACCAGACGTTACTCACGGAAAAGCTGTCTTTGGAGCGGCAGCTAAGTTCATTAGAGGTTGAACTGGATACGGCCAAACGAGCTCTTGAACGAGCGCGCGCAAAGGATGCGAGTCAGAAGGAAGAGGATGGTTCGACTAGGGCTCAACTTGAAGCTTTGAATAAGGAATTAACGAGAGAAAGAACAGAGAGGGTACAAACAGAAAATGAAGCTACGAAGCGGGCTGCAGAGTGGGATACTGAGCGTGCGAATCTAGAAAGCCAACTAGATGCATTTAGAAATGAACTACCCCAGGCCAGACACCAATCGGGAGATGTGCGGGGTGGAACCCAAGGGCAGGGATTAAAGCCAGAATTGCAGTCGGACGAAGCAAACGAGGGGCAGCGGAGACAATCTCGGAAACGGAGCATCCCGCATTTTGACCCAGATATGACAATCGGAACGCCGGGCGATATCAATCACCCTAAGAAGACCAAACTGTCTTCCGCTGGTGACAAATCAATGTTCTCTATCACACCCTTTCTCAACCGGACCAGTATGTCACTGGGATCACAGATCGAGGACTCCTCTTCTAGTGGTTCTGATGGAGATATACGCCCCAAGAGCCCGAAAAAGCACGATTCGACAGTGGGTGTGAAAAGAGATGGGCCCGTGAAGCAGAAAGCTTCAAGACCAAAACCCCAAAGAGCTACAGGCAGTGCTTCGCAGGAGTCGAGGACATCAAATTCCAACCAGAGACAGCAGACACGGATTAGAGGATCATCGTCAATCTCGGCCTTAGAGAAGGTCCCTGAGGAAAATGACCACGACACCGAAACCCTCGAGGCCGGTACTCTGAAATTTGAGTCATCATCCAAGGGTGATGCTCAGAAGCCGAAGGTGAAAAGGCAAAAATTCCTCGGTGCAAGCCGGGAAAAAACATTGTTTGACGAAGATGAGCTGCTGGACGAGTCACACAAAGCCCGTCGACCCGGCCTTGGAAACGGCCGTAGTCTGGGTATGCGTGGCGGAATACATCTCACCACGGCCAAAAATCCCCGTCGAGGGGAGGCGCTTGGGGAAATCGGAGGACTCCCTGAATTTTCTCCTTTGAAGAAAAACAAAAAGCCTATATAGACAGGACAGTAGTAAATAAGATATGAATAACGCTCTGACGGGATTGTTCCACCGGATCAACACAGTAACTCTTTGTTATAATCAATGAATCGTTCCAGTCTGATAGATTGAATGATAATATGCCCGAGAGAGCAAGAGACAAGCGATGACGCAGGGTTCGGACAAACAAAACAAGCCAAGAACACTTTCTGATTACATATCCCTGTTTTTTCGTGCATAACCTTATTCTGGAGAACTTTCTGCAAGCTTTCCCCTTGTTTGTTCTTTCATTCTTTTTTTGGTCATCAGAAACATCAGAAACTGTTGCTTGATTGATTATCTTCTACCCAATCTTCATTAAAAAGCTCGGTCTCTTTCAAGCTTCTTAGTGCTGTACTTGGAAACGTTCTGAATGAAGTCCTATATTTCCCCAACGATATGTTTCCGACAATTCCTGCCAACATCAAGATTTAACTCGCAATCGTCGAGGAGGTATGCCTCATCCAAGCGATGGCAAGCTCGTCAATCAAAGGACCGCTTTACAAAAGAGGCTGCGGTTCAGGGACTGAAAAGTCGGGCGGCCTTTAAATTGCTCCAGGTATGTACCTTCCCTCCGGGAGGAGAGACAAGCTGTGGAGAGAATTGACTTGACAGCCATATAGATCGATGAGAAGCATCGAATATTTAAACCTGGTCAGACTGTGGTAGACCTGGTATGGCCCTCGCCGCCCCTCTATTCTTCTCTTTCCCTTGGCGCAATCGGTTAACGGTAACTTCATCAAGGGATATGCCCCAGGATCTTGGTCCCAAGTAAGTTTGATTTGAACGGCATCGTTACACGCTTTCCCCGTTACTGAGACTCGTTCCGAAGGTTGCAATTGACCGTACCAAACCACGCGGCCGAGTTCTTGGGGTCGATATCATTCCTGCCCAACCGCCAAAGGGGATGTCGACGATACAGGGCAATTTCCTTTCCCCAGATGTACAAAGCTACGTCCAGGAGTTTCTTTGCGATCCGGCCAGGGGGAGACCGCGAAATCCAAACATATTCGGGTCGGAGAATGGTCAAGAGGATGAATTGACTGAAAAAGAATTGGAGGAGAGGCAAAGAGGTTACATCGATCGAGAGAAAAGCGCGAGTATCCCTACCGGCGAACCGATCGACGGCGCACTTTTGACCGAGGATACGGTGGGTGATGATGCAAGGAAATGGACGGTAGATGTGGTTTTAAGCGATATGTCCGAACCCTGGCAGCAGACTACCGGATTTTGGAAGAGAAGTCTAAGTAATCCGTACCACAGGATGATGAACACGAGCGGTGTGAGCTTCCGGGACCATGCCGGAAGTATTGTTCGTATATACCTCTCCAAATTATATTACGAAACTAGTTAACTCATCTATATAACAGGATTTGTGTCGGGCAGCGCTCCAATTCAGCTTCAACACACTGCGGACTGGTGGCCACTTCGTCTGCAAGTTCTACCAAGGAGCTGAGGACAAGGCTCTAGAAAACCAATTGAAAGAGCTGTTTCACAAGGTGCATAGAGAAAAGCCTGAATCATCGCGCAGTGTATGACTCTAATTAATATGTTGAAGTCGTCCCATCCATCGTTCATACTGATTCTCTTTCTAGGAATCTAAGGAGGCATACTTTATTGGACTAAGACGCAAGCACGCTGCGACTCGGGAAGCGGTACTGTCTGTCACATAGCGCCGTTGCGTCTCTTTCATCTCGGTCCTCGGCGCGCGAGATGCTGTTAGGTTCGATAAACCGCACATTGCGTATAACTGGGCTTTCTCCTTCAGAGGTCGTGCTTGGTACTGTTAAAGCATTTCCCCGTCCGCGTCGATATCCTCAGGGTCAGAGCTTTCTTCCCATTCAATATCGGCTGCCGCCTCTTCCGCGATCCTTTGAACCTGCCGGCTATCAGTCAGAACAAAGCGAGATTTCAATGAAGGAACTAACCTCTTTCAATCCGCTCAACTCTTCGACATATCCATTTTCGTTGAGGGCCTTTCGGACGAAATCCCAGCCGTCTTTATTATAGGCATTAACGACAGTATCAGAACATGCACTGCAGCAACTATACCCCTTTCCAACAACGAGCATGTTCGAGAAATTCGATAAGAACCCTCGGATTTGGTGTGGTACTATTCCAAGTGGGTGTTCGCCTTGGGCTTCGTTCTGCCCAACCGAGGCAGGAGCAGCGGAACCCTGCGGATGTTGAATAATAGAAACAAGCAGTTCAACAAGGAGAGCGGACGCTATTGCTGCAACTCCTGGCCGTGTAACGGTGCATTGTTGATCGAGGGTTTGGTCTTTCATTGACTATCGTCGGGTTAGCACAGGTTATAACTCAAGTCCTCTCTCTCTTACATCCGCGGGCGCAACCACATCGTTGCAAAAATAGCATCCAAGTTCTGAGTCTGGCTGCGAATCGTTTTTTAACCCGTGGCGCATAACCACATATGTGTCAAATCCGAGAGCCGCGTTCATGACTATTTTGCCAGCCGCCTTTCCCATTACAGTCGGTAACCAGCGAGATTCTCGGGTGTCCATCAACAAGAATATTGCGTCATGATTGTCGATTAGGTTCTTCAGGGTTTCAAAGTCACTCTGGACTTTAGCATCATCGGTTATAGGGTGGCCAGCCATCGGAACCGAAAGAACATGACCGGCAGACTCAACTCCCGGATATATTTCCGAAAGGGCTTGAGATGCGCGGTGCGCCTTCTTGGCACCACCCTCCAAGCAGTCGTTGAAGTAAAAAAGAGGCTGTCTCACGGGGTTGGAGAAAGAAACAGAGCCACTATCGACGAATGTTATTTTACGAACCCCCCATCCCTAATAATAAGTAGTACTTTAGTTTCTATAATCGGATGGGGGATCCTGGAGACTTACCAATAAATTTCGAGCGACGTAACTTCCCAATGTGCCGGCTCCAAGTAAAAGACATCTTGTATTCTTTATCTTCTCGAGATCGAGGTCAGGACTGATTCTCCATTTCATAAGCTTCAAGTTGAGGTCAACCGATTGATCCGCCAATCTGCCCATATGAGAAACATAGTCAGCATCATGTAGCTTCGAGAATCTTAGGAGTTTTGCGTATACGAACTTTTGCGGGTCCATGTATTCCGCCAGATTAGCAACCTTTCCTGTGAGCTTTCCAGTTATGTTTCTCTCCCATCCCGTAACTTTAGGCATGTTATCACTGGGTTTGCTTTCCGTCGCCGCAGACTGAGACTGGCGGGGCTCGGATTTTAAAGTCATTACAGAACTTCGGCCTAGATCTCGTCTTGACTGTACATCCCTATATCTGAGGATCTGAACAGTGTTCAGAGACCAGCGCTCTCGTACCAGAATAAGCAGGTTCCGCAGCATCCATCCTGGTGCCTTTGGATAATTAGAAGGATCGGCAAAACAAACGAAGCGATCCTCTGGCTTAGATCCATCAAAGAAGCCTGTTTCAAAACTAGAGAGGGCTGCCACGTTCCAAGAGAAATTATTAACGGTGGTGGACGAGGCTTGTTGATCTTGGGGGTTCCGCTCGGTAGACCGGTGCCAGTCCCTTCTAGCCAGAAAAAAGCCGTGCTGGCGCGCATCCACCCCGTACCTCCATGTCTGAACTGCATCAACCAGCGTTGCGCTCTCTAAGTTTACCCAGGCCCCCGAGTCTTCCGCATCAGAGCTACCCGCGTCGTGTTTATTCTTCAGGGCTTCTCCCTCGCCGTTTGATGGAACCCATGGTGGGTCAGAATGGATTGCTGGAAAGGCAAACCAGTAAGAGAATTTGTACGACTTTAGATCGGCGAAGGAAAGTACAACGAACGAGGAGAGTAGGGAAGGGCAGGAGTATATTGACCCGTCGTTTATAGCGTCCCAAACCTTTAGGAAATTGTCACATTAGAACTAGAATTCGATCGATGGTGAGATGTGGTTTACTCACGGTTCTCCCAGCCTGATGCAATAGCGCATTCTTGTCCGTATTTTTATACTCCTCGATGGTGTTGACATTTTTAATCATCCCCTCCGCTCTATAGTAGCCGGCCGGTACGCTGCGGAAAGGGTTAGGAAATGCTCCCACGGCACCCTGGGAGCATGAATAGGTACTCACTCATCACTTGTCAGGGCGTTTCCCCGAATCTGCATTCGACACGATGCCTCTGGAGCATCGCCAAAACGGATTTCGTAAAGCCCGAGTAGTTTGCGCGCAGAATCATCCAGCTTATCATGGTTAATTTTCAACGAGGCGAGCGAGCTGTAAAAAGGAAGCTCTATGTCCGAAGCAAACGGGGTGAATTGCATCTTGACGTCACAGTGCTGTGTTCGATGGCATAACCTGAATTGTAGCAGTGCTTATAGCAGTTAGAAGAACTGTAGATACCTTGGCCCTTATTATATTCAATAAATGTGACGTAGTGATTGTTTTAATGTACCATCCATGGATATTGGGGGGGACATGTGGGATGCGGCAAGAACAAAATGTATCATGCGTCATGGAGCTGCTGATCACATCACGTGAAGATAGGCAAATGAGGGCAAAAAGCTAAGATAAGATTGATATGATCAAAAGCTTAATGTGACCCTCCACTACACATCACAAAGTTCAACTCGCAAAGCATTTCAATTTTCTTTTTTAGTACATAGAATAGGAGAAGAAGCATTGCATTTAGAGGCTTGTGATATTATCCAAGGTACGCATTTTTGGTGTGCCCTTATGCCAAGCTGACTAGAGTCTAAATACAGAACACAGGGATACCAATCTAGATCAAGCTCTTGAGGCGCGGATGAGCCTTCTGGCCTGGGACTCGATTTTATGCAAAGACTCTTAGTTTCGCTCTAGTATCTTGTAACGCTCGAAGCTATGTTGATTGGGCTCTGTGGAGGTGTGGAGGCTATATGCCATCAACACGCGAAATGACCGGGTACAGGATGGTCCGCTAACAACTTGGAAGGTATATGTGCTGGGAAGCACTCGGTGGCCGAATACCTGATTCAACGACATGGTTTTAAAAGGCTACAATTAGCTGGATCACCTTATCCGACAATCAGGGGGTCTGAGGATGATGAGCTGCGGCTCAAAGCTACGAATCTCGAGCTCGGGACCGATTCGAAACCGCCCCAGACATTTCAGTCCATTAATGACATGTTGGAATTCGTTACACCAAGGTGGAAGCAAAGCTGGATCACAACAGACATCTGGGATGTCTCAACACTAGAACAACTTCTTCTACGGCCGTTTTTCCTCTTGGTGAGCGTGGATGCCCCAGTTAGCCTTCGATGGAAGCGCTTCAGCGACAGGTACATCGTCCAAAAGAGAACAATGTTATTCATATAAACGCTGCTGACGCAATTAGATGCTGGAGACGGCAACTTGACCCGCCAGATCTAGAAAAATTTGTTTTATGGAATGATCAACACCTTTACGATCGAGAAATTGGTCGGGCTTCCTTGACAGATCGAGCCCAAGTTCGGTTATTCAACTCTTTATCTTCTCTAGAAGAGTTACATAAGGCACTTGATATTCTGGATTTACCAAATGAACAGCGTCTGAGACCAGGTTGGGACCAGTACTTTATGCAACTTGCATCACTCGCAGCTCAACGAAGTAACTGCATGAAACGACGAGTGGGATGCGTCCTTGTGCGGGAGGGAAGGGTCATCAGCACCGGCTATAACGGAACACCTCGAAACACCATCAACTGCAATGAGGGTGGATGTACGAACTGTCAAGCCCTCTACTTCGTACTGCAAAGGTACATGCTAAACTCTTAATAGGCGCACGATGTAATGGCGGACAAGGTGGTGGTGCTGCTCTGTCGACCTGTCTTTGCATTCATGCGGAGGAGAATGCTCTCCTAGAAGCTGGTAGAGAGAGGATAAGAGAGGGCGCTACATTATATTGCAATACGTGGGACCCCCCAACTCGTTTTTGCTACTAATACGGTGCGAGCTGACCTATCGTGCTATATAGATGTCCTTGCTTGACATGCAGTGTGAAAATAGCGCAGATGGGCCTTTCGGAAGTGGTTTACTCTCAAAGCTACAACATGGACAATGAGGTTGGTTTTGCCCCTTCAGTTTGCCGGTGCCGTACTGAAATTAGCCTCGATAGACTGCAGCGATTTTGAAGGAAGCAGGTGTTGGGCTTCGGCAATTTTCGTCTGTAAGCTCTCACCCCCTTCCCCTAATTGCGGTCATACGCCCCCCGTGCGGCTACCCTCGTTTTGCTGATATTTGGATTTGTAGCCTCGTAATGGTCTCATATACCTTCAAGATTCGAAATCAATCACACCCAATTCAATTTAACGTAGAGGCCCTTTTCTGCAACTTCCTTTACGTCTTATTCGACTGAAACTCATCGGGGAAATAGAGCCCCAGAGCTATTTCTAGTTTCTACATGGTGGGGGTTGGTTGGGATGATATCGCTCGATTAATGCAAACAACAATACCCAATAATGAAGAGAGCGTTGCGAAACATAAATCAGGGTCATCGTAAAGTAGTAAATTAGAGAATAAAAGAATGAGAAAATATTGTTCTTTCTCAATGGAATCCCCAATAAGGTGACTGACTCATCCGTCGCAGACCTTTTAGTTCAAAAGATACAAACAAGCTTCACCCCCGCCATGCGAACTTTTTTTTTGAACTTTTTTTACCTTGTGATAGCTTTCCACCTTGTGATAGCTTTCCACTTCTTCACCCCGAAAAGGGCCACTGCAAACAAGTCACTCGGAAGGAGGTGTCTCTGTCAACGGTAATTTTCCTGAATATTATCACTTAGGATGCCTACCGTTCATCTCTTGGACTATGTGGCAGGCAATGTCCGATCCCTCGTAAATGCCATCGAGAGGGTAGGTTACCAGGTAGAATGGATTAGGTCGCCCACAGATGTCCAAAACGCCGAGGTCAGTAACTCTCTCCGGTGTGGCTAGTGAGGGTATTCTGACATAAAGCTAATAGAAACTTATCCTGCCTGGGGTCGGTCATTTCGGCCATTGTCTTTCCCAGCTCTCGGAACGGGGGTTCTTAGAACCAATCCGGCAACATCTCGCGTTAGGGAAGCCTTTTATGGGTATTTGTGTCGGCCTACAAGCGCTCTTAGAAGGGTCTGAAGAGGACCCGACCGTACCGGGGCTCGGGCTGATACCGATGCGGATGGAGAGATTTGATGACACTAACAAGAGTGTCCCCCATATTGGATGGAACTCGGCAAAACTCACGAACGAGGACGTACAAAAGCGCGAGAGTTTTTACGGGCTGCGACCGGATTATAAGTACTACTACGTTCATTCTTATGCTGTACCTTACAAGGAGGGGGTGCTCGAGGGTCATGGATGGACTGTTGCTACTGCGACCTATGGGGGTGAGCAATTTGTCGGTGCTATAGGTCGTGGAAATATCTTCGCAACCCAGTTCCATCCCGAAAAGAGTGGCTCAGCGGGCCTAGCAACAATCCGTGCTTTCTTAGACAGCGAACCCAATCAGCTATTATCCAAACCATTGAGTGACAACTTGAAGGATGACGGCCTAACTCGAAGGATTGTCGCATGCCTTGATGTTCGCACGAACGACGAGGGGGACCTGGTAGTGACAAAAGGGGACCAGTATGACGTCCGTGAAAAGGGTGGCGAGGGTTCAGAAGGAAAGGTTAAAAATCTTGGGAAGCCTGTCGACATGGCGAAACGGTACTATGAGCAAGGAGCGGACGAGGTTACTTTTTTGAACATCACGTCATTTCGAAATTGCCCGTTGGCGGATCTTCCTATGCTGGAAATTCTACGAAGAACGTCGGAAACTGTCTTTGTCCCACTCACAATTGGCGGCGGAATCAGAGATACAGTCGATACCGACGGCACCAAGGTACCTGCCTTAGACGTTGCGACGATGTACTTCAAGTCTGGAGCTGACAAAGTCAGTATTGGCTCAGATGCGGTCACGGCTGCTGAACAATACTATGCTACCGGGAAGAAACTTTCCGGTTTGACCGTGATCGAGACAATATCCAAGGCCTACGGAAATCAAGCGGTTGTGGTTAGTGTTGATCCAAAGAAGGTTTATGTGACAAGTCCAAAGGACACCACACATCATACTCTTAAAACAAGTTACCCAAATACGGCCGGACAGGAGTACTGCTGGTATCAGTGCACCATCAAGGGAGGAAGGGAAGCCCGGGATATTGATGTCCGACAGTTGGTAACGGCCGTGGAAGCCATGGGTGCGGGAGAAATTCTGCTCAACTGCATCGACAAGGATGGGAGCAACAGTGGCTTTGACATTGAATTGATCAACGACGTCAAAGCTGCGGTAAAGATTCCAGTTATTGCCTCGAGCGGCGCGGGCAAACCTGCCCATTTCAAAGAGGTTTTTGAACGAACGCCCACAGATGCAGCTTTAGGAGCGGGCATGGTATGTCTTCTCAACTACTTGTGAACGAACGTAAATCCCTAACATATAATTCTAGTTTCACCGCGGAGAGTATACAGTGAATGATGTCAAGGACTATCTCAGAGCTGAAGGCCTTTTAGTTCGACGTGCTGATATGGATCTTTGAATGATTTGAATATATGCATTTATCCGAGAGATGGGAAGACTCGACCAAATGAAGAAGAAGAAAATGACGCGGCGCTAAGAATAAGAAAGATGATTACATATGAGTACGGAGATAGGCGCGGCAGGTAAGATAACTGCTACAAAAATCTACAACCAGCTCGCTCCAGCCTCGTTTGAACATAACTGCTTTTTTGAGGGGATAGTTGGCCCTGAGATTAATATAATACCCGAGTGATAGGAAAAAAAGGAGAAGGTTAGTAGGAAATAGACCAATTACATAGAAATAGACCAGAGATTTCTTTTTTTTTTTACAAAACATCCTTTTCATCTGAATCCTAAAATCCATTCAAAAGCGAGCGTAGTCCCAGCAGAAAAGAGAGAAGGATAGACAAAGAGAAAGCGACGGAAGTAGATTCCAGTTTTGAGCTTCACCGATTTCGATCAGGCAAATGCAGCCAAATTCCACAACTTGGATACTACGCCGATTGGTTCGAGGTACCGCGCCGCTCCTCAGGTTTTCTCTTCTAGCCCATTGGCGGGGGGTGGGAAAGCAGGTCTACAAGGTTGAAAGCTCCGACCGGTACCTTCTCATCGTCTCAGCTAACGGTGCTAACGGCACCCGCTACTTTCGCTCCTAGACCGCAACCAGCTTTTCCTCGGACGACGGGACCCCTCTCACCGACACCGAGGACAGCCCCTTCCCGGGGCCCTCAATGTCGCTCTCACCGGAACGGCTGGACTGAGAGGATCAGTCATGGAGAGAGGGTGCGCTTGCAGGGCTGACCAGACCATGACTATCCCCTTGGCCAACCCGGGCGTGGATCCGGCAGCGACCGATGACTACAACCCTTTGCCCTGGGAACTATGCCTTCTTTCCCAAACCAACTCCCCTTGTTAGGTTGAATTGAAGTCCGATATCGATGACAGACCAAAGCAGTAGCGTAACACTTGTAGTGTGAATAGCGGTCAATTAAATGTTCGTGTAAATAAGATCCCTCGCCTTCTCTTTATTTGTCTCCTTGAGACACCATGACGAGCCTTCTTAACTACTCGCATATGCGTACTATGAAGGGACATCCTGAAAGAAAGAAAAAATAGGGGTAGATAAAAATGATAATACGAAGCATAGTTGTATTTGGTAATGGTAAATGATAACTAAAGAGCCGAGTGCAAAATCCGTTTCAGCTCATGGCCACTGGGTGGTAATGGGCGGTGATAAAAGACTTATAGAAAGAACGAAATGCTTCATGAGCATCCTAGGTGAACTGCGAAAAGAACTCCCAGGTTTCTCCGGGGCTAAACGCCTCCGATCCACTTTCACCCGAACCGCCATCATGCGGGGCCGCGATATGGCCCTCATCGAACGCAATCCATGTCACAGGGTAGCCATCTGAGCAGCCCTCGAACTCGGTCTTGACGTGGGTGAGACTACCCGCATCAGGTGCGGGGGCATCTTGCGGTTCACAACCATTCACTGCCACGAACGTATCGCGAAGCTCTTCTCCCCCGTCAATGGGCAAGACGGTGTCATCGATCCCATGAATTCCAAGGTAGGCAACGGGTTCCGTGCCGCCACTGCACCCGCTCAACAACCCTCCCGACAGGACCGCCACGGCGCGGAAATCCGCGGCTCGGGAGCAGGCGATAGAATACGACATAGCCGCGCCGTAGCTGAACCCAGTCGCGAAACGCAGATCCTGGTTAATACAGAGATCGGCTTCTAGATTCTCGATCATTGCGTCTACGAACGCGAGGTCCTGGTCGTCGGTGTTGGCCCAGCCGTTGTCAAAACCCTGGGGGGCAACGAAGATGGCGCTACTGTCCGCCAGCATCTCTAATCCGTAGTAGTTCCAGACACCAGCTTCGACAGTCTGGCCTGTTGCGACGTCCTCCATCGTTCCACCCAACCAGTGGAAGCCAAAAATAAGGCGGTAAGGGTTGTTGGGGTTGTATCCATCGGGGATGGCGAGGGTAAACTCACGATCTTGACCATCAACTTTCAAGGTTTGGGGCCCAGAGGTAAGAGTGGAAGCGTTTCCACAACCAGGAGAGAGGGTTTGACCGAGAGCGGAAGGGGTAAGAAGCGCTGAGGCGAGTAGTAGTTTAAGCATCGTCGTTGAAGAGTGGAGTCTCGTAGATGTTCGGCTTTAAAGATGGAAAGAGTGACGATTGCAGTCGGAGCCAACCCACTTGGATGAATGAGGGCATCTTCTCATATATAAATAAGACTCAACGCTGCCCTGACCCTTTCCAATGCTTAATGCGTGACATCACGGCCTCTTTGCTCTGTTCCATCGGAGTCGTCGTCCTACTAATATGGATAAAACTGTATGGCTTGGCGTTGGCATATGGCCAAGCAACAGAGATAACGCTGATATCTCTCCCAATGCAAAAAAGGACAGGTTATTCGGCATCATCAAGATTGGTAAATGCCGACAAACATCTTCATTAATTTGAAATATAGTGATGCCAAGCCAAGCCCAGGCACATTTGCTTCGGCATATGGATCGTGACTGGCATCGGAAAAGATCCCATGTTTTGTACAGCGAGAGCCACGGCGGAAATGGTTAGCGTCCGGTGGGGTTGGTGTCTCCCGCTCAGCTAGAGTCTTTGACTTGAACTGGTCCTTTTCGGCAAAAATCTCGGTTGAGAGAAAGTTTCCTATACGACAAAGAGCAATTATCCTTTTTTCCGCCGATGTCTCTGTTCATGCTGCGGCCCTTACCGATGGCGAAAAAGAGACTTGGTTTCTTCAACTCCGGGGGAGTAATTCCATGTATTGGTATGGAATTTCCTCCTTTTCTCGTGAATCCAACTACCCACATTAGTTAGCTATCATGTCTGTCGAGGCAAGTGGAGAGTCACAGCTTTCTAAGATGTTCCCAGCAACAACTCAGGCTTATCAATCCCCGCGTAAGGTATCCTTCAAGAAAGTATCAGGCAAGGAATAGTACAACCTTTCCGTCAACCGTCCACGGGAGAGAGATTCACTCCTTTCTTGCTACTTAGTCAGCAGAATTGTTGAAAGAGAAACGAAAAGTGATTAATAATAATCGCCCACGTGATATGCGGCAATTTCCTTCTATCGCGCTTGTCCTTTTTCGACTTAGCTTCAGCGTCAACCTCGCCTCGCCACTTTTGTTCTTTCCACCTCTCTCTCTTTTCTCTTTCAACATCACTTCCTTCAACTTTCCTCAACTTCCTCTTCCCTTTCTAACATATCGCTTGTCCTTCATCTTGACCACTCCAGTGAATAACAGGCATTTGTTTCTTTCGCCTGATCAGTATCGTCGTTCATATCAGATAGGAATTTCAGCCGTGTTGATCTGTCATCATCCTTCTTCCACCCGAAATCGGAGACACGCAAACCTTCCGTATTCGATACTCAACTTCGTTCTCTTTCAACTCGAAAAGGCCGCTGGCATTGGCCTTGAAGACACATCAAAAGTTTCGAGGCTTTTGATACAACGAGGGTGGGTTTGTACAGTCGGCAAAAGGATTCTGGGTGCGGGTATTTCTGCTTATTGTTGCTGGTTTGGGAAAACTTATTGAAGGCCTCTATTCGCCTCTTTTGTTTTTTCTTTGCGCAACAGAAAAAAAAAACCTATACATGTAGACAACACATCTGTTTTGCTTTGTACCCAAGAAACTGGACTTGACAGCTTGCCATCCAAACCGTTCCTTGAATCCAAAAGTTGTGAACAGCCCCGTTGAGACCGATTGGACTGAGATACCTATCACTTTTACTACCTCTTTTATTTTATTACTTTTCTCTCTAATCACCCCCGTCTGGCATATTCCCCATCAGAAGTGTTATTCCTAGGATCCCTTTCTAGCCTTATTGTGTTGGGCAGGTTTGATCTGTACATTTGGATTGCTTCACTTTCAACTTGTTCAATACATTTCCCAGTTTGACATCATCCCGAATCTAATCATTACCTATTGTTTATCCGCGCTCTGAGACCATCTCGGTCCAGTGACCATGTCTTCCTCCGTTCACTTTAAATTCAAGTCACAAAAGGAGCCCTCAAGGGTGACTTTTGATGGCACCGGTATCTCCGTTTTTGAGTTGAAGAGAGAAATTATCAGCCAAAACCGATTAGGAGATGGATCTGACTTCGAGCTCGCTGTTTATAATGAAGATAGCAATGAAGGCAAGTCCTCCCATGGCATTGCCACAATCTCTTGATTCTTTTTTTGATTAAGCCGCAACAACTAACCGAGTTACCTCGACAGAGTACGACGATGATACCACCATCATTCCCCGCTCGACTTCTGTTATCGCTCGCCGATTACCTGCTGCGAGGCCCGGAAAAGGTGGCGCAGCTCGCTATGTGTCCGGCAAAATGCCAGCCAACGCACGTAGTTCATTAAAGCCGGAAACCGCGACAACAAATCGAAATACGAATGGCGCGGGCGTGGGCGCGACGGTCAAAAACAGCATGTCTGAATTAAATAGCGCCCAGACCGAGGATGAAAAGATCAAAGCACTTTTCAGTCTTCAGGCAAATCAATGGAAGGAACAACAGGAGGAGATGGCTAAGTATGTACATCCTGTGAATAATATTACTATGACACCATGTGCCGCTGTTTTATGCGAATATATTACAATATGTTGCTGACCCGTATCAATAGTGCTACACCTGTCCCATTCGGGCGAGGCAAGGGCAAACCAGTCAATGTCCCCGAACATCCTCCTCCACCGGGGTATTTATGCTATCGCTGTCGTGAAAAAGGTTTGTCTCTTCCATGTATTTCTCTACCAATGTGGGACATTAAAACTAAGAGATATAAATAGGCCATTGGATTCAAGCGTGCCCCACTAATAATGACCCGAAGTTTGATGGGCGTTATAGGGTCAAGCGATCAACCGGCATACCTCGTTCTCTCCAAAAGCAAGTTGATAAGCCAGATTCGGCTACGCTGGATGGTTCTCAAGAAGAATTGAAGAACTCAGGGATTATGGTTAATGCTGACGGAGATTTTGTGATTGCTCAGCCTGACAAGGCATCGTGGGAGCTGTATCAAGAAAAGGTCAAAGCGTCTGCAGCGGCGGAAGCCGAGTTTGCTGCCGCTGCAGGGAGCAGGGAGTTGCGGGCCCGTGATTTGGAATGTCCGATTGACTCGAGGATGTTTTTAGAACCAACAAAAACGCCGTGCTGCAAAAAGACCTATTGCAATGACTGTATCACAAATGCTTTGATTGACAGTGATTTCGTGTGTCCGGGATGCTCTACCGAAGGCGTATTGCTTGATAATCTTTCCGTCGATGAGGAAGCCGTGAGTAGGATAAAGGCCTACAAATCAGAGAAAGCCGAAGAGAAGAAGGAGAAGGAGAAACAGGAAAACAAAGAGGATGGCGGTAGTAAACCGGTAACGAAAGAAGAGACCACGATCAAACAACCATCGCCGAAAAATGAAGTAGACCCGCCCTCTGAACTCTCAAGTCGTCCTGCATCCAACTTATCGAAAAAGCGACCCGCCGATGATGATGCAGCAAAGAACGAAGTGTCTAGTACACTCGAAGCTGCACCCGCAATGAAAAAACAAAAATCCCAAGACCCTCCGCCTCAGAACAACAGCCCAAATCCCCAATCACTAAATCCACAAAATCAATTCAATCAGTTTCCGTTTAATCAGCAAATGCCGTTTGGCAACCCTGGTCAACAGCAAGATATCCCGGGAATGGGATTCTCTGGCAATAACTTTATGGGTATGCAGGGGAATATGACAGGCATGAATCCCATGATGGCACCCGCTGGCGGATACATGGGCGGCATGGAGCATGGATGGAATCCGATGAACGGGATGAACGGGATGAACGGAATGAACGGAATGAACGGGACAAACGGGATGAATGTTATGCCTCAGCAAAATGGAATGTACGGCTCCCCCAATTTCCAGAACCCTATGATGGCCAATAATGGATATAACGCGCCCAATATGTACTCGGGATTTGGGAATGTTTCCATGGGCATGAACCCGATGAGCCAGATGTCCGGCCAGATGATGGGTCAGATGCCAAACCAGATGGGACAACAATTTTTCCACCAGGGACCAGGAATGAACACGTTTTCAAATCAACAACGGACTGCCCTCAACGAACCGTTTACGAGAGAGGAGGACAATGCGTATTTCCGCCAACCTGTCAACCCCCACCGACACCAGGCAAGGCAGAGAAGGATTCGACCCAGTGATTACCGGGAACTTTAGGACGCAAATTTTTTTGTCGTTTTCTCTGTTCTCTTTATATTCTTATTTTATTTCTCTCGATTTTCTTTAAGATGCAAATGCATGGAGAAAGGAGTACATTTGTTAGGAGGCATATTCTAGTGGATCTGTACTTCATGGAATGGCGTTTATAGGGGTCTACTGTTTTTGTTTGGAGGAGTATCTGGAGAGCACGAGTGGCATATGAGAAATGAGAAAGGAGGAAGGTTTAAATCCCTCCGGTTAACTCCCCTTGTTGGTGGATACTTGGCTGGTACTATCAATGCCGGTGGCTTGAAGTTGCCATATATATAGCCGCTGTACATAATTGTCCACTTTTCAAGCCTCTCCAAGGTTTCTACAGCATGAATAAGTCACCTTTGGGTTCTAAGAGATAGGCATGTAGTGCAAGAAATCAAATACCTTTTTTTTCCCAAAGCATCCAAATCATTTCACTCCTTCATCATTTAATTGTCATATATAGCCAGCCATTCATCAAAAACGAAGTATTTGTTCATCCTCTCAACGCCACCCGGTCACATGATCCGGATATCTCCACATCATTCCTTCTTCACCAAAATAATTCCCACAACTTCAACTTCATTGTTCAATCAGCTCGATCGGCTCCCATCACTTCCTCACAGACACGGATACCTTCTTACTTATCTTCAAGCTGCTAAGATACACTTACCTGCTTCCAACAACCACGTTCATATCATAACTGTGGCACTTTATAAGACTCTCCGTTTTGCTCCCATAGCTACCCTATCGTCCTCAGAATCAGATAGCTCACCGACCCGACTTATATCAACCGAGCAGAAAGACATCAGGAGAAATGGCGTCAAATCATAACAGTTACAGTAGTAGTTCCAATCAGGATCAAATTTTTGGATGGGATTCCCGAACCAACGTTCTTGCAAGCTGCTATGCCGTTGATACTACCACTACGTCGCTGAACGGTTTCCATTACTGTACCGCTAGCGGGGCCGGTAAGTTCCTCTTAATCTTTCACATGGTCCTTCCTTACTCAACGTGCTTGCCGTTGAAACCTGTGTACCATGGTGCTACTTTTATCCTATAGCCTCGAGACTGACCGTGTATCCAATCCGCAGGAACCCAGTGGCATCCCTGAGGTCCGCTCAGGGTCTGATCAGCTTTCATTAAGCCCTCCCCGCACCACTAGCGCCGAGAACTCCTGGTTAAGGAGCGATGTGTCGGAACACCTAGGGGAGGCAGCGCAGATTATCACGGAAGAGTGTGTGAGACTCTTCTGCGACACGTTATCCACAAATTTCCTTGGTGAGAGGAAGCTTGCTCGGCAACAGTCGCTTGTGATGAATGCGTATCATCAAAAATTCCGACCGGAAGAATATTCATGGGATGGTATACGAATCCAGAGGTGGTTGAAAATGTGGGATTATTCCGGAGATGCCATTTACAGGGGGTTTGTGACGGGGGCCAGTGGAGATAATACGCTCTTTGTGTTCTTCGATGATCACCTCTCTGGCCAAGGGTTAAAGTCTGGGTAAGTTTCTTTTCCCCCGCTCCTCGTAATATAAGCCACGTTCGGTTCTATATTATGCTTTTGTTTACTTCTCACTACATTCGGTCACTAACTAATATACGTACAGGCTGATGGCTCTCTTTGAACTCGCTGGTACAGCAGGCTTTGACTGCTCCCAGATTGTTGCATGCGTTGATCGGTCGGCCAACCCGACTGAACTGGACGCTACCATCAGGAACCTTGGCTGGGTGGGGTTTGAATTGATTACCTTGGATGACTGGGTATCTCCGGCAGGAGGTAGTAAACTCACGAGCGACAAATGGCTGTTCATGGCGGTCGAAGTTTGATGTTTTTCCCTTCCATCCTTTTCTCTTTATTTCACGATTACTTAAATACACCGCTCGCTCTAAGAATGCGGAGATAGGTAGTTCTCTAATATACTCATTCGATTCTTCATTCAATCATGCCATTGTCAGAGAGTTTTAGACTGTCGCTATTATGTCTCACGAATGGTTATTGATTCTCCAACCACTTCCCCCCCTGCTCTCTCTTTCTCCGATTCGACTCTTGGCGTTGGGCTCTGGAATAGTCACATGACGTTACCGCGACTCTTCACCAGAAAAAGCGTTCGTTCGTGAGGGGTTTCGAGTCAAAAGTTCAGAAAAACCCATGGAATATGGTCATGAAGAGCTTTCTTTCGCCTCCTGCAACAACTTGACAACTTGATCAAAAGAAACAGTGGCTGGGATTCCACTGGTAAAAACAGCAACTTCTTGCTTGAATGGGCAGCACAGAGTAAGATGTCACTAATCAACGAACCCTCTTCCCCTCTATCTGGCTTTCCTTCCTTCCTTCTCCCCTCAATTCCTTTCCGCAGACGACAATCAACATCAACAGCTAGTATTCCGAAAGCAGCTGGAAATGGAGAGGAGAAATACCTCGATGGTCACTTGTCTTACCTTCGTTGCGGCCGCTGTGCTGCCGACCTCTGTTTGACGTCACAAATAATCAGCAAAGGCTTTACTGGCCGCCATGGCCGCGCATATCTCGTCTCTCCGACCTCCTCAACGAGCGCCGTATCCATGACCTCCACATCGTCTTCCAATTCTTCTTTACCAAACACAATTACGCATAGACCTGTCCCAAGACAGTTGGTGACTGGTGCTCACACGGTCAGCGATATCAGCTGTTACTATTGTGGAAGCGTCCTGGGGTGGAAATATGTTGCCGCCGAAGAGGAAAGCCAACGGTACAAAGTGGGGAAATTTATCCTCGAAACGAAGCGGATCAGTACCACTTCTTGCTGGGAGAACGTCGCCGGCGGGACAGATGCAGTCTCTAGACCCTCAATCGAGCCGTCGAGTTCTGGAACATCCCAGTTGAACGCCTCTCCTGAGGCCGTGGAGTTTGATAGCCAGGACGAAGATGAATGTGAGGATCTTTTTGCCGGAGTGTGGAGCCCGGAACTAGCCTCGCGACGAAGACGGGGCCGCAGGTTCGAGAGGAACGCATCGCAGTAATCAGAATGGCAGGACCACCTTTTTTGATTTTTTCTTTCTTTCTTTCTTTTCTTTGGCGTTTGGTTTCCCCCGTGGGCCCATCATGTTATATACCCGACCTAGCGATGATTATTGTCTCAAGGGTGTTCCGGGTTTTTGAAGTCTAGCTTGGATAGTCAAACCTCTACCTCGATGGAGGGGTTTTGGGGATTGATTCGCCCGTACTATTGCTTCCTATGTCGGCGTTGGATATGGTTTTGACTTGTTTTGAGAATATGAGATTACGAAATACATGAATATTCAATCCTAGTACAGTTCGAGGCCTCATCGGAAGGCTATTATTTCGCCCCTGACCCCGAGAACGCCCCTAGTTTAAGTTCGCCGATAGTCGCCCATAGGAGAAAGTTTTCCGCCCCAAAGATCGTAAAAAACGCTTATGAACCCATTTATAAATGATCAAATTAATCTCCCGCAGGTGTATCCTCCGTCTTCGCCCGTTTTCCAGGCCCCGACTCCTCGCTAGCTGAGCGCTTCTTACTCGATTTGGGTTCAGATGGCTCTGCTTGGTCAGTGGAATCGGTCGCTGCTGGCTTCTTCTTTCTCACGAGCCCAGATAGGTCATTTGCGCCTTTGGAGGCTTCCTCAAGGCGAGATTTTTGATCCGCACGCGGTTGGTTCATAATCTGTCCGAGCAAACTGTTCAAAGAATTCGTCCTATCATCATCTACGCCAGCATCGTTGATCGATACCGGAGGTCTTCTGAGTTCAACCAGCTGCAAAAAATATCAGCATAAAATAAATAAAAAAAGAATTGGTAACGTTTTGAAGGACCTACCCGTTGCTCCATGTCCGCCACTATTTCTTTGACATTGGCAATGTTCTTTTTGGCGGCTGATACTCCCTCTTCCGGAATCTCCCCGTTTTTAAGACGCGTTTCTTCGTTAGTTATGCGTAGCTTGCAGCTGCTTAACGCGGCTTCCATGTGTTTCGCCGCTTCCCCTCTCATATCTTCATCGATCGCAGCGGTTTTATTATCGACCTCTTGGCCATCTTCATCCTTCTGCGCGGTAACGGAAGAGAACTCCAAGGCCAATGATAGTTTGTAGTGACACTCAGCTAGGGATGGATTGTCCTTGGGGTAAAGCTCTTGCTTTAACTCAAGGGCCGCCTTGAGATCAGCCACTGCATGAGGGAATTTCTCGCCTTCCAGCGATATTTCCGCTTGTAGGTCGTAGGTATCCGCCAGGCGCTCTTGAATGTTTCTAGCCCGCGATTGTATGTCTGAGGTCTGCCCGTCATTCGGGTTACTAGCCTGCGTTTCTTCCAGTTTCCGTAGAAGAAGAACACGCGCTAAATCGAGCACTTCGAACGCATTGGCGAAATCATCGTCATCCTCCTCGTCTGCGGGTCCATCCGCCTCATCGTCCGAGTCCGAATCGTCGAAGTTCTCGTCCCCCGTGAATTGAAAGAACGGCTTGTTGTGTGATTGGTTTTCCTCCTGAACATCTGAATGTCTTTCTGCGGCACTGCGTGCGATTGCATCACCGATAACTCCAGTGTTAGTGGCTTCCTCGGAGGCCGACGCTTTCTTCGAGTCCGGGGCCGACTCCCCAGCAACTTTCGTCCCTAGGACATCGCTTTTGCTAACGGCAACATTGTACAACGATTTTCCATATGCGTAGAGCAAGTCGGCATTATCCACCGACATCTCACCGTTCACTTCCGCTTGAAGTTCAGTTGCTTCGGAGTATAGCTCGGCCGCGGCGTTGTAATCTTTGACAGCATCTTTCGCCGCAGCTTGAGTTTTGAGTTCTTCTAAGCGGTTTTCAAGCTCCTGCTGTGACCGTGCCGGTGTGCTTCCCTCTGGTTTCGGAGGTACATCGGCCATGATGGATGAGCCAGAAAGTAGGAGACTGCGATTACGATTGCGGTAGTATCAGTAATTCTTCGTTGAATAACTTATTGAGTGACTTCTTCTTTTTGCGAATAGCTTCTGGCGGGTGTGATGATCGTTCGGAGATCATTTAAAGAACAAAAGCAAAAGAAGGTTAAGTCGCGTGTCACGCGTTAAGCACTAAACTTTATCTGTCTTCACGCGTCTTTTTGAATCTGATATCAACCTCAATTCTTTATCAAAATACCCTCACTTCTTGCAGACCTCCCAAGGAACTATGATGAAGGCTTACGCCTCATTTAATTAAAGCGAATCATTATAAGACCGCTGAGCTCTTTTCATATAGGTGTTAATTTGCTACAACAAGCATCGTATACCTCATAGTTTGGGTTAACATGCAAGAAGCATCTTCCTACCATATATTATCTTCTTTCTTCCCGGCGGCAATCACCAACCGCATTTCAACACGACATGTCTAAAAAAAATTTCCCGCCGGCAGACGAAGTGCCTTCGTCATCCCCGGCCTTTAGTACCCCTGCTTTTCCTATCCGGACTAAAAAGCCAAATACCGCTTCTACTGCTGTTTCAATCCTCCCTATCTCTTTACCTCCTTCCACCCTACGTCCGGTGGCTTTTCGGACGTTTACAAAGAAACACAATTTAACGATTACGTCTTCTGCTTTGCAGGCGCTTTCCACATTTGTTGGCAAGAACTGCGGTTCAGGATGGCGCGAAGAAGGTCTCGCCGAGCTGGTCCTTGATGAGGTAGCTAAGATGTGGAAAAAGGCCGGCGGTGGGGTTTTAGTGGAAAGTAATGCCGAGCAGAATTTGTTGAAAACCATCTTACAGGGCTTAGAGAGTAATATGAGCGGCGGGAAGGTGGCCACAGGAAAGAACGCAAAACGTGGAGGCAATGCAGATGTGAAGGCATCCTTGTTGAGACATGATTCTGCGGGCAGCGCACTGAGCGGCTCTGGGACCCTTGGCAGCCAAACTAGCCTCGGCATGACTACTCATGAATCAAGTGACGAGGAGGATGAGGAAGACCAGTCAATGGACCCCCGAAAATGGATACAGGTCATTGGAGCGTATCAGCAACCCCGTCTTATATACAATGTCGGGAAGAAGCATTTCGAGCGTTCCACCGCCCGCCCGTCGTTATTCCCGCCAGCATCCCACAAGATAAGAATGTTTAGGGATAGATATAACCTAGTATATCAAAGACTATTGCGCAACGAGTCGTTCCAAACTCCATCCGTCGTGCCTTCGAGCCGGCCTTCCCTCCAGCGCACCACATCAACCATGACTACAGCTCAGCAATCCTACAGCCTTACTCCGATTGCGAATTTGCTTGGCAGAAGCGGTACATTTCACCTTCTTCTAGGTTTACTCGCAAAGGCTCCAATTGGGGGATGGTCAATTACGGATCTGACAGGAAGTATCATGTTGGATCTACGTCATACGCAGCCGGTCCCTGCAGATGGAGCATGGTTTGCACCCGGGATGATTGTTCTTATTCACGGAATATATGAAGGGGAGGAAAATCCCACCGGATTTACCCTGGGTGGTAATAGTGGTGTTGGAGGCACCATTGGAGGGAGATTCGTCGGAGCATCCATAGGTGGACCGCCATCTGAACGACGTGAAGCCACCCTAGGGATGGATAGCCGTCAAGCCGGTGGTGATCTTAGCGCTACCGGAGGGTTTGGATGGGTCGACTTCCTAGGAGTTGGGAGTGAGCGCGCTCTGGGTGCGCGGATGAGGAAATTAGAGGGGAAATGCCTAACAGCCGACAAGGCCCGTGGTCAACAATCGGGTAGAAGGACCACAGTTATTATGAGTGAGGTTCACCTCGATAACCCGAAAGCCTTGTCTGCCCTGAGTAAAGTTTTCAGCCTATACGCTTCGCTCCCAGTCGACGATATTCCAGTGGCTTTCATTATGATTGGTAATTTTGTCCAACGTCCTGCCATAAGCAGAGGAAGTAGTGACGGAGGGATTGAGTACAAGGAATATTTTGATTCCTTGGCTTCAATACTCACTGGATATTCTTCACTCCTGCGAAATTCAACCTTTGTCTTCGTCCCAGGAGACAATGACCCTTGGGCATCCGCCTTCTCGTCCGGCGCAGCCACAGCTGTCCCCAGAGACTCTGTTCCAGACATTTTCACATCCAGGGTAAAACGAGCCTTTGATGCGGCAAATGCTAGGTCAGATACCCAAGGATCCGAAAAATCAAGCGGCGAAGCTAAATGGACATCGAACCCCGCTCGGCTGAGTATTTTTGGCCCAGTACAAGAAATCGTTGTCTTTAGAGACAACATATCTAGCCGATTACGGCGCACCGCGTTGAATTTTAGCCCAGATGAGAAAGATGCTGAGTCTACGTCATCCGAGGAGCTTGACTCGGGTGATGAGGATGTAGATCAAACCACAAGAGATGATAATGGAATGGAAATCGATGCATCAGCGAAAGACGCAGAGTCCCATGTACCGGCAGCAAAAGAGAAATCACAAAACCCAGATCCCCCGTCTAGGGAGACATTAGCGGCTCGAAAGCTAGTCAAGAGCATTCTAGACCAGGGGAATCTATCCCCATTTCCTCTCAGTACCCGACCCGTTCTCTGGGATTATGCGTCTGCTCTAAACCTGTACCCCTTGCCTACCGCACTTATTCTTGCAGATGCCATTTCACCCCCCTTTGCTGTCACATACGAGGGCTGCCATGTGGTGAATCCCGGGATGTTAATACCCAAAGGGCGAAAAGGCGTTGCTAGATGGGCTGAATTCGATATTTTAAGAAAGAAAGGGAAACTTAGAGAAGAGAGATTCTAGGTATGGGGTTAGATTGACGTATAACGCTTCATGTCCGACGTCCCTATAGCTAGCTTGGGATGGATCCGTTAAATACCGACGGGGCTGCACCCGGTGATAGATTACAAGTACCTTCTCAGACGAGTGCAAGCACGTCGAGGAGCGGTGGTTCAATATTCACGGCTACCACTGGCTGAAACGGATACCCTCTTTTGTTGGGGAGCAAGCAGATCGGCCAGCTTTTTTGCTATCCTGGCCGAGACTCGAAATTCGGGTCTCGTAGCCCACGTTTGTCGAAAGACCCTTCGAAATAGACCCGTTAACAGGACTCCAGCAGCGTGGCTTTTCAGAATATTCATTCGAATTGGCTACTCTCAGCCAGTTTCTGCTTCTTTCTCTTGCCCTCATGCATCAGGTTTATATAGAGTTAATGATATAAATGACAATATTCGCTTACATATCTACACATGGGTATATATAATCCGGCAACTTTATAGCCCGTAAATTTAGGCAAGAATAATATGTTTAAAAATCACTGAACAGAGGTGACCTGAATATATAAAGGGGAGCACAGACTGTCTGTTAGGGACTGTACTGAAATCCGGACTAATATATTTTCTTTAATACCTTACATTTATCTCGTCAGTTTCCCACGAACTCCCCAACCGAACCCAGAGGACAAAAATAGAAGGGAAAAAGAAAAAAGAAGTGAGCCCCACCCCTATTTAACACTGATACTGATAGATATATGCTGTAGAATCGTAGTACGGATAGTAGTACAAAATAGAAATTAAAGAGAAAGCGATGGCACGAAAAAACACGCTGAGCCTGTAAGAACATCCGCAAACATCTTAGTCAAGCATGATCACGTCGACATCCGGGGTGGGTCCGTTCTTCTGTTGGTTATCGCCTTTGTTTGCTCCACCAATATTCCTTGACCCGTTACTGGTTGTTCCCGCCGCCGGTCTAGGAGGAGGCTTCGGGCCGCTACTATCTGCCGTACCACCAACATCCCCCATCCTATTGCCGTTATTCGCATTTGTACCTCCATTCTCCCTCTTATGTTCTGGATAACCTGCTTTCTTATCTGCGTGCGCTTTCATCAATTCATCCAGCACCTGAATCAGATTCCCAGCCTTGTCGGCATCTGAAATGGCGCCTATATCCAGCCCTATCCAACCATCACCCCTTGAATTGTAGATTTTCTCCTTCAACAATCCATCCAAGGCCGTCCGATCTGCAGAGTTCCGCCTGGGGTTCATTTCTTTTAATACCCAAATTGCCCTATCCCTCCGCCGAGAGAAGCTTACGATGAACCGACAATTCGAAGCGGGGTAGCGGATTTGGTATACTTTGGGATTGCGGGCGGTAATTTGGGCCTTTGACGATGAGAAGGGCTGAGAGGGATTCGTAATTTGATCAAGAGAACGGAGAATAGGTAAGGTGACTGTGAGTAGCTCCGTGACTGAATTAAGGCCAGCATCAGGTCCCAGGCCATTGAGGATCGCAGTCAAAGATTCTTTGATGCGACGATGAGGGTTCTGGTTGCCGAAATCTATACTCATGTGAAGCAGATCTAGAGGGGAATCCCTAGATAGAAGAGCAACCGCATCGGTATCAAATGGGACAGGTGATTCATAGTTGAATCTGAGGCTAGCACGAAGCCCATGCTCTGGACCGTAGCGGAAGCCGAGTCGGGACAACGAAATAGATCGTGGTTTAAGGTTCTTCCGCCGTAAAGTATCCAGTGCGGATAGCATATGCTCAAGCCGCTGTAAGCGATTGAAAAGAGCAATAATGATAGGCTGGCCAACAGGCACAAAAAATCGCATTGCAAACCTATTCCCCTTCGGTTGAAACTCCACCAAGCTGTCCATTCGAGAGGCGAGAGCACCAATGTTTTTAAAAGGGTTGACTAGCTGACCGTGGACGATGAGAGTGGCTAGGTTAGTACGGCTGTCAACTCCTTGATATGAGAGGTGAACTGTGTCTTTAATCAAAGGTCTTTTCGCCGAAGGGAGAGGCGATATCTGGAGTGAAGCAGGGAGTTTGGAGCTCTGGTAGTGAATATGGATATCGGGTATATGAAGTCGAGGGCCTATTTTAAGTTTTCGAGCAGGTGGGAAATGAACTATCTCGTGCAATTCTGCGAGATAATGAGCGTTTGCATGAAGGGCGACCATTCCAGCAAGTGCATTTTCGAGGTCAACAAACGCGGAGTGCTTCAACCGTTCAGTCGATGTGATTAATTGGCCTGTCACAACCTGCGCAGATTGTAGCGAGGATACCTCCGAAGATCGGGGTTGCGTGGCTGTTTCCGAAGGATTGGTCCTTCTTAGTTGAATTACCCACCAGTTATCGCCATCCATACTATTTGTTTCTGCGATAACCCAATTTCGCTCCCAATGCTTCCTCCAGAACAATGCGAACCGAAGAACATTTGGCGGGAAAGTCCGTCGAATGTCGTCAACTTTTATCCTGCCGGGGTTCACAGTCTCCCAGCCCTGGATCCGAGCACGAGATTTCACCTCCTCCATCGCGGCAATACATCGGAGCTGAGAAACACGACTGATAATGTTTTCAATGGAGAACTTGTCCAAGTTGCGATCGTTTTCATTGCGACCCAAAATCATAGGGGTCGGCTGAAGAGCCACAAATCCCGAGATGGGCTCAAGAACCACTCGAAGATTCCGAGACGTTGTAAGCTGAACCTCAAGGTAACAGTCGCCAGGCTCAACTGGTGATAGATGTACCCCAATAGATAGAGTAGCTTTTGAGTACAAAGCTCCTCCACTTAGCTGGGCGTACACCGAACGTAGCATATGAGACGCATGTAGAGCTACGACACTGCGGAGGATACATTCCATCGAAAGTGATTCCGTGTTAAAATAGACCCTCGCTGCATCCACTTCCTTATTATCACGCAGCCAACGTAGGCCCAGATACGGGATCCCACGCGCACCATCACCCCGACGGCCACTCCTAACTCCAATTTCCACCCAGCTCTTTCCACCGGGCTTGTTTGCCCAATATTGCACAACCAGCGTGCGATGAAGCAATTCAACACTGAGAGTATCTGACCAGTGGCCACGGGCGAGTTCCAACGCTTGTTTGAACAATATGTTGATCTTGTTCGTTAGGATCAAGTTATGAAGAAAGTTGAAGCAACCGACAAGCCCTTCCTTCATGAGGATAAAGTTGATCCTGGTATCGAGGTCATTGAAAAACCTGCCCTTTGGTATGGATGATGACGGAGAGAAGAGAAAACGAATGTCGATAAAATAGAACTGGGAAGAGTGGTCCTCTTCCGCGATAGAGAGGTCGATTTCAAACTCGGTGGGAACGGTAAATGTCACTCTTCCATCATGGATAAGGTAGCTT
This sequence comes from Arachnomyces sp. KDTOL00113, assembly GCA_949709995.1. NCBI lineage: Eukaryota > Fungi > Ascomycota > Eurotiomycetes > Onygenales > Arachnomycetaceae > Arachnomyces > Arachnomyces sp. KDTOL00113. The sequence continues at coordinate 366,916 of OX453237.1, forward strand.
TGGAAAGGGGATGGGATCGGGTCATGGAGCACCAGTCGTACACATATAGCCTTGTTGATCTTTCGAAGAGTTCTTAAGATTCCTTTGGCAGTCAGAGGTCGTGGGGGTACATATCCAAGCTATAGAAATTAGTCCAAGTAACTTGACGGGGCAACAAATAAAGATAGAGATAAACCTTACATCTGGTAAAGCCGAAACTTTCCCTCTGGATAAGACCTCCAACGCTGTCTCTAAATCAGGATTGGCGACTTGGGCCCTCACGAGATCTCTCTTCATGTCCCCAACACGCAATAACGCATTGTTGTAGGCGTCATGGCGCGTACGAATAAAACTCTGCAGGTCTATGAGCTTGCTCACATCGGCGGCCTGACGACTCCATGAGGAAAGGACGAGTAACTTGATGAATTCAACCCTCTTGGCTTGTGCAAATTCGAGAATACGGATCTTTTTGTGGATATTCTCGTTTGACTGGTTTCCAACCACCTTTCCGTTACTCATATCGCCTCCAGGCGTCATATGAGGCTGGTTTTGTAGTGGTACCTGAACATCGGCAAGTTCGGTGATCAGATCTGATAGGTCATTCCAGCATTGTTGAGTGGACCGATTCACGAGTTGTCCAAAGGGGAAGAATCCTTGGGTGATATGTACCAACTCGGGAGGCAGCTGGCTCAGTGCAGACGCCAATGCCCCTGTTGTCGCGTTTTTCTCTTCGGCTGTGCTGAACATTCCTCCATGGGTGTATGATCCATGGGTCGGTTTCCCAGCGCCGTTCGAGTTGGACGGGCCATGTTTCAAGTCCATGACATTATTGTTCTTGTCGCCCACGTGCGACGAGTTGGGTATTCCATTGCTGGCACCGTAGTTGCTTGTCTCCTGTCTCTCACCATGAGCACCGGCGCCGTCCATGACAATACCAGGCATCTCTAGGCTCGCACTACTCCAACTGTCCGCCCCTCCCTCTTCGTCCTTCCTCCCCGCCGAGATTCCTCCTCTCGCAGCGTCGGGAAGTGCGTTTGGCGCCTCTATTTTGTTCGAGTCGCAGTAGGTAGCGGAGGCGAGAAGAAAATCAGACGATGGAAGAAGAAAAAGTCCAGGCCGTTAACTGTAGAAAATGAAGTCCATATGCGGTTCACGTTCGGGCCCTTCCAGGTCCAAGTCGGGTCGGATATGAATGGTGATGAGAAGAGATGAAGACTCGGAGCGCGAGAGGTCGCAAATGCGAGATTGCGGTCAAGCAGATCGCTTCGGCGGGTAGCGCGAAGAGGGGAGGTAAAACGACTCTGCAGAATGACAAAAGTGTCGGTTGATGTCGGTTGAATCTGGAATGCGATAGATTTTGCAAAAGGGTGTTGGAATTCCGGTGAGATATGAGAGATTAGAAGTTTCTAAAGGTGAAGAGCTAGGTAAGAACAATGGGTATCTAAAAGGCGCATGCAGACTGAAAGAAAGAGATTGTGTTTGTGTGAGCGAGAGAGAGAGAGAGGGTGAGAAGGTGAAGGTGTGTATGATAGATGCTGGTGTGGTTGGTGTTTTGCGAAGGTGGGTTTCACTTCATGGTGCTTAAGAGGGAGAGATTCTTTCTTGACCTTGTTCATTCGGTGGTGGAGAAAGGCGACGACGAGGCTCAAAACAGGCTGCTTATATAACATGACAATCAAAGTTACAGCACCTGACCATTCATGATTCATTCACTCAACAAAGATCTCTCTGTATTAGAACTGTAGAAGGACAATGGTCTATTACGCAGAATAACGGTTCTTTGATATTTTACGCAGTAGAAATAGTATCGACAGCAGTGAAAGAAGTATCTTTCTAACATTCTCCATCAATTCGTAGGTTTTACGTAGATAGTCGATGAAAGATGGTTGTACTGCGTATATCTCTTTGGTTCTTTAATTTTTGATAGCATGTGTGTAGATTACAGTTGCAATTCCTTTTCTTTCTTTTCTCCCTTTTCTTTCTTTTTATCTCCTTTCAAAGAAAGGATCAGTGTCTCTGTTGTCTTCTCTGTCTCTCTTTCTTGCTTGGAGAACACTGGATGATGTCTGTACCACTCAATACGAGATCAACTAGTTCCAACTAGGACTAGTTCTCACTCTATTCTTCACCCTCCGTATCCGGCGTTACTCCTCCTTTACAATACGGGGTAAGTCTCTCCGAACCTGAACTTGAACTTCCTCTTATCTCTCTCTACAGCAACAACAACATCTCTCTGTCTCTGTCTCTGAAGCACTCAGATCCAACCTAGATAACTCTCCATACATGATGAACTATGAGCCTTTGATACTCCCTTTCTAATATTCCAGTTCTTTGGCTTAGTCCAGAATGCTCATCTAAGCAAACCCCGATTGCTGTGAACCAAACAATGGCGTTTATTCTTTCATTCTCTCTAGACCCCTCTCCCGCCTGAGACCCTATTTACTGCTTCCACAAACTGGTCCTCATCGTCGATACTTTCTTTCATACGGAGGAACAGCTTGCTTCTCAACGCCGTGTTCAACCGTGGTCGCCGTGGAGGAGATCTTGGGTTTCCCCCAACCATTCATGATTGGTGATAGTCATGGTACTCCCCCCCTGTCACCTGCACCACCAGAAGACCCATATCACCTGCGTCATATCTCACTATATCAACCGATATAAACCCGCAACGAAGCAACGAAAGAAACATTGCTGACCCGCCTTTGATTTCTTTTGGAGCAGGTACCTAGACATGAGCGACGTCGTCGTCCAAGACCATCACCCCTTCATCCAAATTTGAGAGACTATTCTCATTCCAAAGCTTCGTTCGCTTCTCCCACCCCCTCCTTCGAGGCCGATGATGAGGATTCATTCCTAGGTGGCTCAACAATGGAACCAGACGATGATGATCTTCTCGGGCGAGGTCAAAGACGGCCCCCCTACCCGGGAGATGACCCCCGACCAACCAGCAAGAAGGAACTTGCAGGATGGTACAGTTATGGATGGGCGGCCGAGGTTTTTGCCGTCTGCGCCGTAGGTATGTGTTGCCTTCTTATCAGCAAGTGATTACATTGTTGCGTCTTCTGGGCGGGCCAGCCGGTACCCTTTTTTATGGCTTTTATTTCTGGAGGCTAACTGGAATTTTGATACTCAATAGGGTCATTTTTACCCATCACTCTGGAACAGATGGCTCGGGACAATGGCGTCCTTCTCTCCGACAAAAAAACCCCGTGTAGCGCAAGCTGGGAAGCCTCCTCCGCCAGCCCCGGCCCTTTCTCAGATCTTTCCGGACAAGCCGCCGGAAACAGCACTCCCCACTCTCCTACAACTAGCCAGTGCGTCGTTTACATCCTTGGGATTGAAATCAACACAGCCAGTTTAGCAATGTATACGTTCTCTGTGAGCGTATTAATACAGGCTTTACTGATTATTTCTATGTCCGGAGCGGCCGATCATGGAAGGTATCGTAAAACCTTATTGTTGATATTCGCGGGCATTGGAGCATTGGCAACGATGCTGTTTCTCCCTATCGTCCCGAGCGTCTATCTACTAGGCGCTTTCTTTGCGATCATTGCAAACACTTGCTTTGGCGCGTCGTTCGTCCTTCTCAACTCATTCCTGCCGTTACTCGTTCGCCACCATCCGTCGATGCAGGATGCGTACCCAGCTTCGGAACGGACTCCCAGCACTGACCGATCAAATGATCCGGACGACGATATGGAGCCAGAGCAGCGTCTAGCCCGGGGCGTTGATTGCACTTCCCCCCTTTTGCAATCCCAGCCTACCAATGTCACCTCGGATGCGACTTTGTCGGATCCCACCCAGCCATCAATCATCTCCGCCGAACTACAGCTATCTACCAAAATATCTTCTAATGGAATCGGCATCGGGTATATCAGTGCGGTCGTTCTACAGATATTATGCATTCTCGTCGTCGTTGCTACAGGGTCAACGACGTTCTCCTTACGTCTTGTCCTCTTCCTGATTGGTCTATGGTGGTTGATCTTCACAATCCCCGCAGCCTTATGGCTTCGGCCACGACCTGGACCTCCCTTATCTTTTTCGGGCACGGGGAAGCCGCGAAGGGTATGGATCCAATACATGGTATATTCCTGGAAGTCTCTTGGCCGGACCGCGCTCAGGGCTCGCCGCCTGAAAGATGTCCTGCTCTTTCTTGCAGCATGGTTTTTACTCAGTGACGGCATCGCCACTGTTAGTGGTACCGCCGTTCTCTTTGCCAAAACGCAGCTTGACATGAAACCCGCCGCTCTGGGCCTGATCAATGTGATCACTATGCTGGCAGGAGTGTTTGGTGCTTTTTCGTGGAGTTACATGTCACGATTACTCAATCTTCGTGCTTCCCAAACGATAATCGCCTGTATCTGTATATTTGAGATTATTCCCATCTACGGGCTTCTCGGTTTCATTCCGGCCGTTAAGGAACTCGGTGTTTTTGGGCTTCAACAGCCATGGGAGATGTACCCTTTGGGTGCTGTCTATGGGCTCGTCATCGGTGGTCTTTCATCGTACTGCCGGAGTTTGTTTGGGGAGCTGATCCCACCTGGATATGAAGCTGCCTTCTATGCACTCTATGCGATCACGGATAAAGGTTCGAGTATTTTCGGTCCAGCGATTGTGGGAGCGATTACGGACCGATACGGGGACATTCGACCGGCGTTCGTTTTTCTTGCGGTTCTGATCTTCGTTCCGCTCCCGTTGATGATGCTTGTGGATGTGGATCGAGGGCGGAGAGACGCTGCAGCTCTGGCGGATGAACTGGAAGGCAGGTCCAAGTTGGATCCGCCGAGATACGGCTCGGTTCCTACCATTCACCTCACGGACGAAGAGCAAGGAGATGAAGGCAACGGGGAGCCCGAGGAGGAGAGACGGAGTTTCTCATGACTTCCTCCCTCTTTTCTGTCCTGTTTAGATGAAAGCGTTTTGGGCGTTGTAGTAACGTGTCAGGTCCCCAACGGGAAAGGGCGCCAACGGCAACTTATCTGACCCCGTGCTGTGGTTGGATCATGATGCGCCGTAGTTATGGAAAGCATGGTTTTGGACCCGATTGGGGCTATTTTCAGTGGTTCCTGAACCACAAAAACTGCGGTTCTTTCAGGCTGTGTATCGCTGGCCCCCGATCCGGGGTCGGGGGAGAGAGAGGTTCTTCGACGAAACGATCCGCGCCACGATCCGCAACGATCTTATATATATATGCCAGAAAGTCAGCTAGCTAATAATAAATAATACCCCGGTAGAAGATCGCAAGGCGTTGAATTCGTGTGGACCTGTTGGCTTAGTGTTATGATAGTTTTATAATCACATTGCATATTTTGATATCTCCTGAGTCCTGCTACGAGTTCCACTGCATCTGTTGCTATCCGACCCCCGTCCTGGTCTCTCTATTTTATCCCAGCCAAAGTACGGATAATCAACCCAAGATCATCCTCCTTGCCCCCTTGTCCCGAAGATGAACCTTGCCAGGGAGAGACATCCCACTAAGAGAAGCCACAGTATCCATAATTGCGGGTGTGGGCTGATTTATAAAAATCACATGTACAGGCATCATTCGGCATTGCCTCCCTTCGTTCCATATAACTCTCTATCTATCTCTTTCCACCTCTCATATGAGTATATCCTCTATTAATATATCCTTCAGCGCTTTCCTTCTTAATAATAGAAAGAAAGGGATGTGTCTATCTAAACAACAGACACCGCCGTAATATTACCTGCCAAGTTGAATGATCTGTCCTTTCTCCTACCAAATTTAGATACATATACCCCGTACCGTACACAGCTGAGCCTTGGTAAGAAAAAGAAAAAAAAAACAAGCATAAGCTCCAGGGAACCAATCAGAAGACAGTGTTTAGCCCCCAACGGGGTTTAGTGCTGTCCAGTCTGTTGGTCAGCAAATAATACCATACCCCAAATACCCCGTATGTTCCCGTATTGGGTGAGCTGGAAAGAACAAACTGTCCTCTTTTTGGTCATCAACACCCACAGCTTCACCTTCTCTCTTTCTATCACCACAAAAGTTGGATCTCCCTTGAACCCTTTTTATATCCCTCAGTTCCCTTCCACTCTTCACATCCTCCCATTCTTTTTTCACTTCTGTCTTCCATCTCCTCCCATTCCTATCCCTCCTCCTTCACCTTGCTCTCGCTCTGTCCAGTCGTCTTGATCACAGATACTCCATAATATACAAACATATCCAAGATGTTCAAGCATCTTGCCCTGGCACTGGCCAGTGCTGCCGCCGTTGCATCCGCTTCGGAAACGTCGGACGTCCACGCATTGAAGACGGATACCTTCAAGGACTTCATCAAGGAACATGAATTGGTTCTCGCTGAGTTCTACGCTCCGTGGTGTGGTCACTGCAAGGCCCTCGCTCCAGAGTATGAGGTTGCTGCCACTGCCCTGAAGGAGAAGAACATCCCTCTCGTCAAGGTCGACTGCACAGAGGAAGGTGATCTGTGCAAGGAGTATGGGGTGGAGGGCTACCCAACCATCAAGGTCTTCCGTGGCCTCGATAACATCTCTCCTTACTCCAGCCCCCGCAAGTCGGGAACGTAAGTCACACTCATATCTCTCCTTTTTCGACCTCGTTGCATCGGATTCGATGGCTAATTCAGAACGCACAACAGCATCATCTCATACATGACCAAGCAGTCCCTCCCATCAGTAACAACCGTCACCGCTGAGAACCTGGAAGAGTTCAAGGCCATGGACAGCGTTTCCCTCCTCGGTTACTTCGCTGAGGACGACACCGCCTCCCGAGACTCCTTCAAGGCCGTTGCCGAGAACCTCAGGAACGACTACCTCTTCGGATCCACCAGCGACGCGGCCTTGGCCAAGGATGCTGGTGTCAGCCAGCCCGCAATTGTTCTCTACAAAGATTTTGATGATGGAAAGGATATCTTCGATGGCAAGCTCGATGAGGAGTCAATCACAACTTTCGCCAAGACTGCCAGCACTCCCCTCGTCGGTGAGGTTGGCCCAGAGACCTACAGCTCCTACATGGCGGTATGTGGACCAAAACCCTGTTGACCAATTCTTATTGGGTTCGTCACTAACAACGCAATTATAGGCTGGTATTCCCCTCGCCTACATCTTCGCTGAGACCCCTGAGGAGCGTGCCGAATTCTCTGCCGCTCTCAAGCCAATCGCCAAGAAGCACAAGGGCGCTATTAACGTCGCTACCATCGACGCTAAGGCTTTCGGTGCTCACGGTGGAAACCTGAACCTCGACACTGACAAGTGGCCCGCCTTTGCGATCCAGAACACTGTCACCAACGCTAAGTACCCATACGACCAGGACAAGAAGATCGTTGAGAAAGACATTGCCCAATTCGTCCAGGATGTCCTTGATGGCAAAGTCGAGCCCAGCGTCAAGTCTGAGCCCATTCCCGAGTCCCAGGATGGCCCCGTCACCATTGTCGTTGCCCACAACTACCAGGATGTTGTTATCAACAATGAGAAGGATGTCCTCGTCGAATTCTATGCCCCATGGTGTGGACACTGCAAGGCGTAAGTTTTTACATTATCCCTACTTCCGAACGTGTACGTCTTTTGAATCCCTAAACTAACCCAATCCATCTCCAGTCTTGCTCCCAAATATGACACTCTCGGCGCTCTCTACTCCGAGAACGCTGACTTCGCTTCCAAGGTGACCATCGCCAAGGTTGATGCCACCGCCAACGATGTGCCCGATGAGATCCAGGGCTTCCCTACCATCAAGCTCTTCCCCGCTGGTGCCAAGGACGCTCCTGTTGACTACTCCGGATCCCGAACCGTTGAGGATCTTGCCAACTTCGTCAAGGAGCACGGCAAGTACAAGGTCGATGCCAACGCTGAGGCCGCCAAGGCTGATGCCGGTGGTGATGTCACTGCTGCCCCTGCTGCTGAGGAGACCGCCGAACCTGAGGAGGAGAAGGCTGCTGAGCACGAGGAATTGTAATCGTGTCGCTTTTTTTATATAAATAATGGGTTCCTATTCATTGGTGTTTTTAATTGATCATGGTCGTCACGTCCTTTGAGGGTTTTGCGTCACTTTGCGGTGTTGTATTTGTTATCTATACTCTTTTATCTGCTGGGAAAAAGTGAACGGTCTGTCAAAGGGATGATTATCATGTACTTCTGAACAGCCGATGGAAAGGAAAATGATTACACGAGCATAGTTAGGATCGAATCAAGAAGAGTATTAGAAGGGAAATGCGTCGTCTTAAAAGAACTTGATGTCCAGCCATATATGTGTTCTTTGGATTTTTGTAGAGTCCGCAATAACTATTCATTCAATCAACATATATAATAGTATCACTACAGAGTAGTCAAGCCAAAGAAAGCTATTGTGCTTCTATCTCGAAGGATAAATGCAGAGAAAAATCAATCAATGGAGGAGAGTTTGCGGTACTAGTAGATATATCAACAATAAAATCTTCTCTTTCCAGAAATAGGGATACACAAAGGAAGCAGTAACGTGGACCACATTGAATGAGGTACAGAATGATTATTGATATCTACTCCGTCGCCCGGGCAGCACTAACCTGTGGGAAACTATTAACTCTCATAGAGGTTCTATCTAAACATAGGCATGTGCTATGAAAAAAAAGAAAACAACCACAAAACTCCAGGACGTTCCATATCTCTCCAGTCAGAGGAAATATTATATCAATCGACAGAAAAATCAAGATTCCCCCGTCGTCTCCCCTATCCCCTCCTGCGCAATTGAACAGCGTTACCCGAAATTATCCACAAAGACTAATTAATGCTATGTCGACTTCTCACCAGCCTCCTCCTCATCTTCGCCACTTTGCTCCTCCTTTTCGGACTTATCTCCATTAGTGACCGGCTCGGGTTCCTTCTCTTCCGAAGGCGTCTTGTCACCATTTCTGGATTCTTCAGGAATACCATCCGCCTCGGAGGCCGCCAACGCTTCTAACGCGTCTACATCATCGTCATCGAAGTCATCCACTTTGGGCAAGGTCGGGGATTGAGGAGTAGGAGCTGGAGTTGTTGTTTTCTTGTCCGAAGCGGAGGTCGTTGGTGTTCCGTTTGTGGACTTAGAATCGGAGCCTGTGGAGCTTTCGGGGAGAGCTTTGGTGAAGATGCTATTTTTGGAAGGGGTGAGGCTCCAGTCGATCATTCCATCCTCCCCGTATCTTTCTCGGAGCCATTCGTTGGCTTTCTTGAAATGGCCGCAGGTAAACTGGAGTTGAATACGTTAGCTGAAAAGCAGTTGAGGCTCCGATTCCACGGACGGAAATTATCCACTTACGAAACCATTGCGAGCGCTAAACGGGCTCGGATGCACAGATTGTAAAATAGCATGCTTCTCCTTGTTGATCTTTGCTACTCTCTTCGCCGCAGAATTACCCCACGACAAAAACACCACTCCGCGTGTTCGTGCCTTGGCGACGGTATCGAGGACCTTTTGCGTGAATTTCTCCCATCCCTTGTCCGAGTGACTGTTCGGGGTATGAGCCCGAACAGTAAGACAGGTATTCAACATCAGAACGCCGTTTTCTGCCCAGGGTGTGAGGAGTCCGCTCTTGTTGGGAGGGGCTTCGAAAGAAGGGTAGTCATTCTTTATGGCAGTGTAGATGTTTGCGAGTGATGGAGGAGCGTTGACCGGTGGACGGACGGAGAAGCAGAGGCCGTGGGCCTGGTTGTTGTTATGATACGGATCTTGGCCGATGATGACGGCTTTGACCTTGTGCAAGGGGGTATGTCGAGACCTATATAGCAACGGATAATGTCAGACACAGTCGTTTTCAAAAGTGAAGGTCAGACAGAGTATGGGTATGGATAAATACCAGGAATATATGTCCTCCGGTGGTGGGAATATCTTCGTCCCCGACTTCATCTCCTTCTGCAAGAAACGCTTTAAATTCAGGAACCCGTCGGTCACGATCTCATCCTTCAAATGTGATAGCCAACTTTCATCCAGGGTGTCAATCTCCAGCTTCAGCAACTCCTTCTTCTCCGGTGACAGTGATGCGACCCATTTCTCCTTGTTAAATTTCAGGGTCGGCGTCGGGGTAGAATTGCCCTGGGACTTTGGAGGTCCAAAGAATGACGAGATGCTTCCGTTCGCCTTGGGCTTCTTCGCATCGACAGTAGAGCCAGAGAGATGGTCGGCGTCACGTTTAGTAGCCATATTAACGAAGAGGATATGGGAAATCTGTTGGGAAACAAATACAGGCAGCAGTTGGGAGCGATGAAAACGAGGGGAATATGCTGCAAGAGAAATTGTTGATATCCGGAGTATGCACAACTTTCCAAAAGAGATAGTCTTGGTAAATGCTTTCTATCTTCTTCTCCCAGGCCCGTTTGTCGAGTCCAGCTGAATTTCCCTTCAGGGGGGAAACACGGAGAGATATTCAGCCTCTCCGCTTAAACGAGGCTATACGAAGTACGAGAACGCGTCTCTTCACGCGTCGTTGCTGTGAGCACTTGCATGGATGACTAAGAAAGCAGTCGTCCAATGGGAGAAATTAAAAATGTAGCACCAAGCCTATGCAGGAACAATACCGTACAGAACGACTCCATGTGGGAGGATATGGTATTGTATCGTATCGAGTCTCGACACATGATACACAGCTCCATCTCAACTTCCTTCATGTTGTTGCCAACAGCTAACCTTCTCGAGTTTCAAGTTCCCTATGCCGATGAGTGATGGGTTTATATCTCTTTCTTCTAAGCGTGCTGCATCGAGGACAGTGCTCTTCACTTCCACTCCATGGATGTTGACAAATGAATGAGAGAGCTCATGGTCGCAGTCAGGCTTCCACGTCTTTCCCTCCCGGTAGGACAGAAAAAGTACCCATTTGCCGAGTTACGGCAACAGCTTTTATGTCTGACAATTTGTCTTCGCCTCCGCGAGTGGACAGGCTCTAGTGAGATGGATAACACATGGTTATCTCACGTTTCGGGTTTCAAAAGATAGCTGCTCAACCGTCGGTTCAAACCTAAATGCTATGGTCGAGCCTGGAGCCAAAGGAACAAGACCTACGGGTGATTGCAGGCGGGTAAATCTTGATATTTACTTTAACAGAACTTCAGGTGATGGCGCATCCTGTCGCACAACTTACTAACTGAGCTTGATGCGCTGCCGAGTGAGAGGATCAAAGTCTCTGTTGTTAGTTCAGGCTCTAAACCGTTAACTGCACGAAACCCGAAGTTTATGGGGAGGAACTCAACAATCCATGTTTCCATGTGGGTCTCGAACGGGATGAACCCAACTCAATATCAAATACATCGAGATATGATTATTATTATGAGGAACCTGATCGAAGTTCATATCAACTTCTTTCTTTATCTCGCCTGGGATCCCGATCCCGTTCCTTCTATCGGCAAAGAACCTCCCCACACGTTCGAATCCATTCTGGACTCTCCACACATCAGCCCCAACGACCGTCTCTCTCTGGCAATCGAATTTCGGAACTCAATCAGGTCGTTAGCTATCCCAGAGCGTTCTACAGAGACGTCGGGGGAATACTTGGCTCTCTTTTATGTTCGATATCTTTCATATGTCTGTGAGATGTCAAGGCAAATCGGAAAACCCTGCCCTCCGTAACCTGGGTCACGGGCCATGCAGCTTGACTTCATCTTCTCCAGGTTTGAAAAAAGGCGTCATCCATGTCTGGGTAGTGGGCAGCAGTTTGTTCCTGGGGAATGAATGTAGGCGAAATCTTCTTTACCCGAATCTTGTCACTCCTTCCAGGGAAGTTAGCGAAGAACCATTCTTGTTCCATCGGGATCAGACAAGCAGAAACGACGATGAGGGAGCAGAAAATGTGGGACGAAGAGAAACCCAAAAAACCCAAACGACGAATCCAAGGAAATGAGTTCTTGAACAGAACCCCAAAAATCCTGGCTTTGCTTGTCATACAGAGAGGACGCGAGAGGTAGCTCAGGATTCGAAGAGTTTGATCGATGTATGTGTGACCTTCAGGAGTGACCTCATAACTGCAGGGTCACGTGTCTGTTGACAGGAAACTCAGCCGAGATCGCCGAAGAAGGGATGATATCTGTAAGCTGACATCAGCGAGAATAGGGGAAAGAAGAAGTTGCACTTGTTCTTTACTCCACACTCCATGTGTATAAATCGCTCAGGAGTGGGAGGTACCCCGTACCCATGCCCTCTCTGAACATCCTCATATACGATCTGCACTGACTGAAAGTCTATTTGCAAGCCTCATATCGGAGAGAGAGATGAAAAGAGCCTGAAGAACCGAGAAGAGTCCACATATGATCTCCGTTAAAATCTCTGATCCTGAGGGGAACAAATCGATAGAGAGAAGCAAGCTGCACATACTATCCGCACCGTTTTTGTGCTGTCTCTGAAGTTGTACTCCGTACGGAGTACGAGAAACACGGATAAATAAGAGGACACGACATCCAGCTGAGAATGAAATCAACGAACCGATGTTCCTCAAAAGCCCCCTGTACCCCCTCGAGATCATGGGAGTGGGTCCAGCCCGTTCGAACGGTGTTTTCTCTGATTGGCTGAGTGACGACCCGAGGTCGGTTAACACGAGGCAGAACCTAAAATAAGCAACGACTAATCGCCGTATTGGTCGTATTCTCCGTAAGATTGCGTGAAATAAAGTGTTAATTACCGTATTTTTGCGGCATGGAACGCCTCTAGACTTTCGCTTACTGGAACCGCTATCCCGGATAGGTAAAGCGTGCGGATCGTATCTCCATCGGGCAAGGAAGCAGAATGCTTGAAGATCCCTATCACATCGAAAACGAGCAACGAAAGAATGAACCTCCACTGTCCCCCGTCGGGGATTGTTTTTCTTTTATTTTTCTTCTTTCCATTCCATATCTTTCTTTGTTATTGATTCTCTTTTCTCCTGTTCTGAAGCCCGAAGACTCGATTTTTTCGTTGGGAAAATATTGGTATATCTTCATGAAACATTCCTCTGGTTTCAGAATGTTCAAAATGATGATGACCGTTGCGAATTGACCACGAGGACCAAGCACCACTATTCTCATAAGAGATTACTGCGCTTTGAACTCATTTTTTTTTCTTCTTCTTTTGTTATCGACAAGCTATTCTCTCCCTGTTTGACCTTCCTTAGGACCCTGGGCTGTATGCGTTCTTCCTTATAATTTTGTGTGGGATGATATCCTCAACACATCCGACAATGACATCTTCACTCCCAACCGAGGAGGAATGGCTGGCTTCGATGGCCAAGGCGCGTGAGCGCGCAGAGAAAGCAGTCACCATCGAGTCGCAAAAGTACCCAAACCCAACGCACCCGGTTCAGCAACTCCAGGGCCCTTTCGATGAGTCAATATTCGAATCCGTTCAGAAACACGACCAGGACCAGTGGCCGGAGCTAGACTGTCATTCCCGCCGGAAACACCTTCTCGAGAGTGAAACATATGAGCGGACATGCTCGGGGAAATGGGCGCAACGATCGGAAGAGAAATACCACCCGTTGTGGAAGCTGATAGCACAGCTATCATTTGGCATGCATCTCCTCGTGAAGCAGCTGGCAAAGTCGGAGCTAGAGGTGATGAAGATCCTGCAGTCGCATGTGGATGAGGTAGATGGGTTTCTCGGACGCACAACGGAAGATTTGGATCTCGCGCACAGTGACATCCGGGAGAGGATACGGCTTCTCAGGGTTCCCTTGGAACATCAAAGGGTGTTCGACAGTATGCTGGAGGAACGGCGCTTCAGAAGCCTAATCATCGATGGGAACGATAAAATTGAACATGTAATCGAACGATCAGCTCTTTCCATGCACGATACACTCAAGGACATTCAGAAGGGGCTTGATGCAGTCGGCGCACTAGGAAGGTATCTTAAGCATATTGGCAAAGGCTGGACGCGCAGGCCGCGGAATCTCGACGCCGTTTTCACCGCGATGGTTGGGAATGTGGAAGGATGGGAACATGCCCTCGCAAGTCTTCAGGTTCGAGGCAACGATCTTGGGGTTTCTCTCATTCAGCTTGGGGCCGCAGCTTCGGAAATGCAACGCCGTGTGGGTATCGCAAGCAGAAAGAACGTGGTAGGTATATCCTCTTTAGAGAGCATTGGGACCCCATCTAACGAACAAACAGACTCCAAACCCGCCCAACCAGAGTGATATATCCAAACTAGAATCATCCCGCAATGATTCTTTCACCAAATCCTTTAGGCCGGCATCTACCCCTCCCCGGCAACCCGTCGACACAAAACCCCTCCCGGAAGCCCCTGATCTCCGCAACTCGATCCATGCGGCACTATCCAAACCCCATAACAATTCTTTACGTCAAAGCACCCCAAATATTCAAGGCACCGCGCAAGCAACAAACCATAATGGTCACCGTCGCCAAGCTAGATCACCGCCTCAGGCCGGAATCATCACTCGGCCCCAGTCGGTTTCTGGTCCTCCAGGGCGCCCAGTTTCCCCCCCAACAAAACCAAAGGCTGTCGCATGGGAGATAACGATCCCTGAAAAACTGCCTGACCCTGGAGCGACAGATCACCGTCCATCTAGTGCTCCCAGTGAACGGCACCATATCCGTAGCCGTTCACATGGCCAGGTAGATAGCGGGAAATCCACCACATTGAAAAGTATTCTCGAGTCTTTTTTACAATCAGAGCGAAGGAAGCCGCTGGCGTCTTGCAGTAGACCAGATGACCCCCCGAGGAAACTCTCCAACCAGCGGAGCTCAAGCAAACTTAAGATGCCCTTTCCTGTTTTTGGGCAGACTGGGGATTCACGCCCTCGGAGACAGAGTGTTTCCGTTTCCGATGCTCGCCAAAGTGCACTCAATCTCTTCAGAGCAAGGTCCGCCGACGACCTCCGTAATTTTAAAAACCTTGGACCCTCGAATAGATCCACCCCGAGAGCGTCACCGTCCATCCCAAAGTCAGAACGTCAATTTATGTGGTCTGATTCTCAAACCAACGTGTCGAGTACTTATATCCTGAAACCAAGCTCAGGAAGTTCCTCTCCCCGGCTTCCTCAACCCGTCCCTCCGTATTGCAGATCCACAAAGGAAAGTCTCGCTGAAGTTGACGAGGATAAAACCGATGCAGAGTCCATTATCACCGCTTTGCCCTCAATAGGGTCATTATCCCCAAAAACGGTTGAGGAACGTGCGTTCGGGAAAGCAACGGGGAACTCCCCGGAGCCCTTGCCTACAATTCAGAGTGAGGCTATCGTATCACCTCCTCGACACTCCTCCCGAAATGCTTCACAACATGTAAACTCCAAAAGAGCGGCCTCGTCGAACTCGGCTGGTCAGCGTTCGGGCGCAACCGCGCCCAGAAGTACATCCAGCCGACATACCCGGAAATCATCTTTGCCTCTTCGTGGCCCGCACCCCAAAGCAACCGCGCCTCCATCACCTGCACCAGATGGCAGCAGCCCGCTAGTTCGTCCCCGAAACCGAAAAAACGGATCTCTCCGTATCCGTGTCACTGAACCCACGAAGCCCAAATACGGATCAACCCTCGCTCCTGGTCACGGCTCGGCATCCCTTGTCGAATACCTAGCCTCCACGCCGCCGGCCTCTCCAATCCACGACCGTAACCCGTCAACGTCAAGTGGCAAACCCAAATATCCCGCAACGGCGAATAAGCTCAGCCAAAGCCACAGCAGCAGATCTAGACTCGGACTCGGAGTCAAAATCGGGTTCAATGTCGATCCGGATATGAGTAGCCCGCCACCTCCGGGCCCTGGTGGCCCGATAATGGTGACCCCAGACTATGGGGCTCAAAGCGCATTCGAAGGTGAAAAAGTTACCAAGGCGAAACGGACAGTCAGTGTCGGGCAGATCTTGGCCTCTCCTGAAAAGAGCCTCAGGAGATTCTTCGGATCATTTGTCGGCGGTGACTCTCCTCGCAATGGCGCCGCTGCATCATCTAGCAGTGGTGGTCGGAGGTCTCAATCCATTTCGAAGGAGCGTGTACATGTTGTTGGCCAAGGCGTCAAGAGGGACATGAGCTGTTTCCATGGGGTGGGGAAGGATGGGACTTGGGTCTCCGTCGATCGAAGTTCGTGATTTCTATTTATTGTCTTCTCTTCGTCAGATATCCCCTTTTTTCGTCCATATATCTGTTTAATCCTTTTACTCACTGCCTTCGTCATTTTCTTTTGTGACTATGTTATCTATTTAACCTGTTATATATCCCATTCCTATTTACTTTTAGTTTTGTTCACTTTTTACCCCATACGCCTAGACGGTTCGGGAAATTTTATCTTTCCTTTATTTTCCTTTGCCTTTTTTATATATAACTCTCACGGAAGACGATGGAATGGGAAGGTTAAGTCTCTCCAGCGCGAGGGAGGATCGGTGTATCAGATTCATCCCCCTTTTTTTTCTCTTCCCCTTAAGAAGGACATTTTGATATTAGCCTGTCTACCCATAAGCTATATGAAATACGTTCGTTACAGCTACAATTTAATCACATTAGACTAAGGTCGAAGAAATTCTGCCAGTGGTTCTGCCCAACGTATTCGTTTCCTCATGTGCTTTCGGACAACGTAAAGTGTTGGTTTCTTTTCATTTCTCGTCGGGTTTGTCCTCGTGCTGGTAAATAGCCAAGAGGCGTTGGAGCTGATATTCCAGTAGACTTCGGGAGAAAACGTCTTTACGGGAAGCTCTAATATCTGTATAGACACAATAATGGAATAAGAGAGGCTGAGGTATTATGGGTAGCAACCGACTCTTGTCTTTTATTTGTGGTCTACAGGGTGTGGATGAGCACTGCATCTATAGGTATTATATATTTTGGACGGAATATAATAAAACCCTCAGTTTTCTAAAAAATCTTAAGGCAAGAAAAGAAAAGCCATTGACATTGCCTTTACCATAAGATCTCAGATATTATACATTCACAAGGGAAAGCAAATTATATTAATTTTGTATACTTTTTTTAAAACAAAACCTTACTTGCACCTCTTCTCCACGATATTGGCTCCATGCTCCTCATACTCCTTTTTAGATATCCACATCTGGTGGAAAGTTCCCAAACTCGCCAATATACTTCCTCCAATCCACGATCCAAATTTCCTCTCTGCTGTATTCCCTGGCGCGGTGATACGTACTCTCGGGCTGGGATACATCTGTATAAGCTCACTGTTCAGACGATCGTTGAAGCCGTACAACAAGCTCGAAGCACCCGTCACAACGACGTTCGCCAGAAGATGGGGCCGGATATCGACATCGACTTGGTTGAGAGCTGAGCGGATGGTTTCTTGGATCGTCTGGTTTGCGGTTGGGGCCGGGAGGGGAGAGTCTGGGTCGGGGATATGGGCTTTAGGATCAAACAGTGCTTCGACGACACGGTATCTCTCCGGGCCAAAGACTTGATTATAGCCGTCTGGAAACTCAAAGGGTCGTCCTGGGCTGGTTTTCGCGACCTCTTCGTTTGGAACACCGTTCGCGCCTGTATCTGAGAGCTTGGTGGGGCCAGGCCAGACTTGGACGACACACTCCTTGAATTCGGACAGGGTGCGGCCCTCGAGAAGGTGGCGGAATGAAGCATCCGGGGCCCGATCGGCGGGGAAGTTTCTGTAAGTGGCCTGTGAAGGCTGGCCTGCCTCGACCGCGGTTTTGGATGAGACAAGGTAGTGAGGGGTAATGGTGATCGGTTGAGGGCTGTTTGACTTGAAGAGAGCTCGGATTTGGGATGAGATGAAATCTCCAGCAAGTGGAGAGTGCTGAACACCACGTTTGAGGATCAAGCCGTCGTGGACGGGTGTGACCGACGTTGTAGAAGCACCGATGTCGACGACGAGCGCGGAGGCTTTACCCGCCGCGAAACTATCAGAATATTAGGAGGGTATCATTCAGGAATAAGGCAAGCTTGTGTGTTGTGATAATACGTACGCTGCTAGAACCCCGTTCCTAGCTAGATAGAAAGCAGGTGTTCCCCATTTTTCCATCGCAATCTCAATAGTCTTCTCGCGAGCCTTCGTCGGATTCCACCCGCACTCCGTCATAAGTAATGGGCTGTCGGCCAGTGGCTTATCATTCTCCTCCTTGACCACATCCATCTCCACGGGCAAGTCTTCGCCGGGCGCTACATCGTTCAGCCCATTGTGCATCGGGTTCGAGGGTTTTGCGCCAGTCAGTCTCGACGCAAACGAGTATTCCCAGACCTTTTCAGCCATTTCCCAGTCCTCCACAACACCTTCCCGGCTCATGGGGTTGTGGATTGTAAGGCCCGGTCGTGGGGTGACGTAGATGCTGTCGCCATAGATGTATTTCTCTTGCGCGTCGGCTGTGTATTTGCCGTAGCTCGTGGGGATGACGGATTTGGGAGTATCTTCCCCCGCGAACCCGGCGCGGGTCGTTGCGTAGCCCGGATCGAGAACGATGGCAGATACCTCGTCTGTAGTGTGATTGTTAGCATGAGAAGTAAGTCATCGGTTGATTAGTGTCCGTAACATACCTCCGCCGTATTCAGCGCTGGAAGGCGGGATTGAGGAGTTCATCGCGACAATGGGCCTCTCGCGGTTGTGGTACTAAGAGTTTCCACACCAAGTTCTTCTGACAGCGTCGCACCTCTTTGTTTCGGGGTGTAGTTGGGGATATGTAGCGAAGGAATCAAAGAGGCCGTGATATCATTTAATTGTTTGGGTAGATAATCGGGGTGGTGGAGCAGCGGGCTTGCGAACGGAGAAGTTCTGAAGGAAAAGGGCAGCGACAAGCTTATTCTATCGATATGTAGATATAGGGCGAAAATATGCCTCCAGCAATGCGTGTATAAAATCGAACTTAATTAATTCTGTAGAATCCGCGATTCGAGCGACATACAAACAAACAGAGAGTGAGAGGAAGACAAGATCTTTCTTCCTGATCAATGATTTCCTGGTTGTGATTGGTGAACCACAACAAACATCGTCCGCCTTCAAGTGTTGATGAACTGATCTCAACTTCAACTTCAACTTCAACTCTCACCTATCTCGACACCACCTATCTGTGATATAACTACGATATCTACGAGAAAGACCGAAGATATACATCATAATGGAAGTCGATACACCCCGAGAACCAATGTTCAGACCTGTCAAGCGGAGGAAGTTCCTACGAAAGCGTCCTGATAGTGGCGAGTTCGACGAACCCATACAAGGCAACGAGATAGGTTCCTCAACTGGACCGCAAGGGTCAAGTCAGGGTAAACCGGAGAATGATGGAGCTTTACAGAAAGGAGAAGGCAACGGTTCAACATCTCCACAAGAAGAAGATACCGGCGCCACATTTGCAGAGATAATGCGCCTCCGAAAGCCTTATCGAGGAAGAAAGGCCGGAATCGAGTTCTCAACCGATTCATCAAAATCACGATCGAGGATGGGCGGTGGTGATGGTGATCCGGCGTCGGCTGGTGCTCTGACAGCTCAGGATATAGAGGAGGAAAGATTACGGGCTATCTCGAACCGATTCACCCCTCACAGTGGGCAGAAGGTGGATGTGGATAAGCATATGTACGTTTCCTTTTCCTTCCTTTCTCCTCAGAAATATATATCTGGCTACACCCATCTACTCTGGGTTGAAAGGGAAACTTGGGATTGTGAGTGATAGAGACTAACAAGATAAGGATGGATTATATAGAGTCGGAGATGGCTAAGCGTCACGAGCGCAATTTGCCATCCGATACCCGTGCTCCCAACACCGACGACGATTACAATGGAGTCGGCGGAATCATCAAAGGGCCATCCGGTGACCAGCTCCCGGAGAGACAACCCGCCTCGCTGGGAAAATTACATGAGATCGATCTCGGACCCGATGCGAAACTACGGAATATCGCGCGGACAGAGGCCGCAGCTAAGAGACTGGTTGGAGATGAAAGACCTCCGGAAGAGGAGGAGGAGGAAGCCCCCGCGAAGAAGGTCCGTCTCGGCAAGGATGGGAAGCCGTGGCGTGGCCGAAAGAGGAGGAATAGTGAGGATATCAAGCGAGATCAGTTGGTGGAAGAGGTTATGCGGGAGAGTAAATGTAAGTTCTTCGCTACCTCTTAAAAAACTACGACAAACATGAGGCTAACTCTTGAATTACAGTGGAAGTCTACGACGATGAATCTGAGGGCGAGCCCGGCGATGATGACCAGGCAGCCGATGACAGGATCGCAGAGAAGTTCCGTCGAGACTTTATGGAGGCGATTCAAGCACGGCGGCGTGGAGCGCGGGCTAGACGTGCAACGAAGGCGACCAACAACAAACAGGCAGCTTCGTCTTCTTCTTCGAAACCAGCTGCTCCGCGGGGACCGAAGCTGGGTGGAAGTCGGAGTGCCAGAGCGGCGATGCGGGAGAGTCAAGTGAAGGCAGGACAAAAGTAACTGGGTGGAATTGTCTATGCTTCGGCTTGTTGTGTACATGGACTTGTTCTTCTTTCCTTGGGAGTTTTTATATCATCATGCTACGAGCTCGATTTAGTTCCCTTGGATAATGCTCATGGTTAAAAAGCGAAGTGCTATTAGTTACGAATAATACATATTGAAGCCCCAAAGTGAAGTAGCTTCTCCTTTTCTCCCCATAATATTGTGTTCTATAAAAAGTCTTAGAACAAGCGTGTGGCGTCCCGCTGTCAAGGAAGATATATGGATGACCGGTGGCTGCAACCTCAAGCGGAAGGACAAGGTCGTTTGCAGCGAGTGAGACTTAAAACACAGCCACAGCCACGGAAATCCAGGAACAAGCATCTATCCATGGCTATATCAAAACAATAATATGAGATGTTTAAGAAACAAATTATATTAGCAACGCCTGGATAGGGTTAGCATTGATTTCTTCGAGAAAATAATCATGAATATCCGTTTTGGCTGAAGATCTGTGGCCGATTTGACCCGGCGAATGACTCCCTTTTCCCCCGAGTGAACCCGGGTTAAGAAAAAAATTCTTTCTATATGATAGAAAAGTTCATGGCAACAGCGTGCTCTCCTACAGTTTACAAAGAGCTACCAATCCTTTCAATCTTCTTCTATTCCGTACATTCGTGATAAAATCTTCAGAATGTCCAAACCAGTTGTGGTTATCGTGCCTGGCGCATGGCATAGACCCCAACACTACCGACGGCTGATAGAAGGGCTGGAACCCTTCGGCTACGAAGCAACCGCCGTGACCATGCCCTCTGTTGACTCCCGACCACCGCATCCGAGCTGGGATCAGGATGCGGAAGCGGTTCGGAAGGTGATCCTTGAGCACCTGGATTCCGGCAGGGAGGTCATCACGATCGGGCACTCGTTTGGCGGTGTCGCGATGTCGGAGGCGGTTAAGGGGTTGGGGAAGAAAGCGCGAGAGGAGCAAGGGTTGCAGGGAGGGGTGGTGCGGTTGGTATATATGTGCGCGATGGCGCTGCCGGAGGGTCAATCTCACGTGGGCCAGATGCAGCCGACGACCCCGGAAGAGGAGGAGGAACATCAACGAAGGGAGGAGATGAACAAACAGGGACAGGGGATCCGTTTTGATGAGGTATATTATAACTAACTTCTTTACCCTCGAGTTTGGTGTGCAACGGTATATATGCTGACGATTGGGCGGGTCAGGATGGATCGATGGTGCTCAACAAGGACACCATCGGCGCGGTCTTCTACGACCGGTGCGATCCCAAGGACGCTACTGAAGCGATCGAGATGCTGGGTTCTCACCCGGCGGGACCATTGGGGGTTCCTGTGACATATACGGCATACCGCGAGATCCCGAGCACGTATATCATCTGTGAGAATGACCAGGCGTTGCCGCTTTTTGCGCAGGAGAGGATGATCGCGCAGGGCGATGGGGTGTTTGACGTGGAGCGATGCCAGGAGGGCCACTCGCCGTTCTTGAGTAACCGGAGGTTTATCGTGGATTGTATCCGCCGGGCAGCGGGCGAGAAGGACTTTTGAGAAGTCGAAGTCTGGTTAATTTGATCTGCCTGGTGCAGGTTTAGCATATGGAGACACACTCTACTCTGATGTATAATAATCTTTAAGACTCCCTTGTTTGGATAGAACTAGAAATATAGATATCTGTTCGGATAGAATGATGCCTTGTATCTTGAAGGATGCTCTCAAAATGATCTGTCTTGAATCTTCTGTGTCCAAGAAGAAGGGAGCAGCTCTGACTTGAGAGGTTTCCTGTCCATTATCTGTCAACGATATCTTTTTGTGACTTCAACTATTTTTATCTCATTTTCTTTTTAGATATGTATGTACAGTGTTCCCCGGCCATGGTGCTGGGCCCTTGGGTGGTTTACATGGGGGATGCCTGTCCTGGGGGGTTGTCTCGGGTGGCTTCCCTGTCTCCAAAGTGTCATGTCTCTCGTGTCTTCCGGGTGTCCCTGTCAGAAAAGTTTCCTTGAGGGAAAAGTCTCCGACTCTTGTCACCTTTTTCGCATCTGGACCTGACGAGATGGAGAGAGAGAACAACGCCACTTTGAGGCTGTTCATCCTGTTCATCCTGTTCCTGTCCCGCTTGTGGGGTCCGACCGGTCAAGACCGTCTGTTCTTTTGGTCTCTGGCGGTCTCTGGTGGTCTGTCGTGGTCTTCTCCGATCTGATTTGATCCTGGTGATGTTTCACGATGACTCCACTGTTATTTTAACTTACCGTCTTTTCTTCTTTCTGTCTTTTGCTCCGTGATGTGGACAGTGGCTCGAAGGGGAGAAAGAAAGAAAGAAGAAAATGAGAGCGAGAGAGAGTCTGGACTGTTCATGTGGGAGATGAGAGATGTCACTGTCAGGTACAAAACAGGCACAACAGGTACCAACAGGAACAAACAGGGACACGCACGTGCCAAGAAACGGAACTAGTTGGGCATCAGAAGTTCTAGACCTTCAAAAGAGACGGAAACAGGAACAAAAGCTATTCTTAGTTGAACTGCTCACATCAGCTTCTCCCTTCTCCTTTTTGACGGACGAAGAGAGGAAGGAAAGCAAAGAGAGAGAGAGAGAGTATGATAGTTCTTTATGAGCATGATAAGAATAGCAGAGGACAGTACGAGGTAGAATGCTTGGCTTCAGCTGGTTAAAGAAAAAGAAGACGAAGAGAGAGAGAGAGAGACAGTCTGAGACAAACAGAGACCGGGATGAAAGGGGCATCGGAGGTATCAGTACCGTAGTAAAACACCCACAGAACCAATCATACACCCGACAGATCAAGAGATACACACTCCTATTACCCAGACTGTATCTTTCTCTCTCTCAACATCAACTTCCTCTTCCTCTTCCCATTTTCTATCTCTCTCTCTCATCTCCAGCTTCATCTTTTTCTTCTTTCTTCCTCCACTATAGGTCACTCGTTAACACCTTTTTTTGTCTCTTTTATTAGTTACTTTCCTTCGTTCATAGCTCTCTCTCTTTCTCCTCTTCAAACAAGAGAAGAAAGACATACACTTCCCAAAACAAAACACCCTCCAGTCCTTGTTTCAAACCAACTCAGATCCTAGATTCTCCCGCCACTTCTTCCCCCGATCCACACACACTCCTCCGTTTTCCTCTTCCTCTCTCTTCTTTTTCTTCTTCTTCGTCTTCTTCACTTCTTCAGGTTGACCCTCTTCTTACTCTTATTAATCCTTTTTTTTGAACGGTTGACGGTTGATCAGAAAAGAGGGAAACCTCTTGCTATCCTCCTGTCCCGGGTACATACTACTACCCATATCTTAATACTCATGCTCACCCTCCTCGACGACCATCACCTTCGATAGACAGACAGACCCCCCAGCCCATTGTCTGCCTTTGCTCGCGTGAGCACCTGCGTCGAGCTCCCCGGAGCTTCACCATACGCACTTCCTCGATCTCCATCATGTGGATCAATCCTCTCTCAGCGTCGTCGCTGTTGCTCTGCACCTCCTTCACCGCTCAACTCGTCTCTGCGGCCGACGTCCTCAAGACAAACGGCTTCTCTCCCTGTGTCCAGAATGCCGAGATCAAGGTCGACAAGGTAGATGTCACCTACGACCGTACCACGCAAAAAGTCACCTTCGATGCCGCTGGAAGCAGTCTGAAAATTCAAGAGGTCCTAGCCACCCTCAAGGTCACCGCCTACGGGAATGAGGTCTACAACAATGAATTCGATCCCTGTGACAAGGACACCAAAGTCGACCAGCTATGCCCTGGTATGTTACTGAAAAATCACTCCCCAATTTGTTCATAGAGAGATATCTAACGAGTTTGGATGATTGCAGTGCCCAAGGGTGATTTTGCTGCCAAGGGTGAACAGAATATTCCCCCAGAAGTGAGCGACATGATCCCATCAATTGCCTTTGCCGTCCCCGATCTCGATGGGAAGGCCACCCTGGAGCTAAAGTCGAAGAAATCCGGTGACACCTTGGGCTGTATTGAATCCCATGTCGGAAACGGGAAAACCCTCAAAGTCCCTGCCGTCTCCTACGTGGCTGCTGGAATGGCTGGTGCTGCATTGGTCATGACCGGCCTGTCTGCGTTGGGAGCAGCTGGTCACCCCGGTGCTACCACCTCAAGCCCCGGTTTCACCGAAGTCATCGGTTGGTTCCAATCCATCGCCACAAACGGCATGTTGAGCGTCAACTACCCGAGCGTGTACCGCAGCTTCTCTAAGAATTTTGCTTTCAGCGGAGGAATTATCCCCTGGGGAGATATGCAAAAGTCCATCGACAGCTTCCGGAATTCAACCGGCGGTAATCTCACGAGCAATAACTACGACTTTCTCCAAAAGGCCACCCTCGTCTTCCCAGATAACTCGACTTCACAATCATCCACCGCGACCAAGCGTGCCGTTGACTATTTGAGCAATCGTGCTCTTCTGACTCTGCGCGATGTCTCAACTTCCGTCAACGACACCTCGGAAGAAGGTTCTGGCGATGACGATGATTCCGGAATTGATCATATGGTCGACGGCATCCAGAGCTATGTGGAACAACTATCAATCCCCCAGGCCAACACCTTCATGACTGTTCTCTTGATACTCGCCATTGTCATCGGTGCGATTGCCGTCGGGATCTTGCTTCTGAAAGTCGTTCTTGAAACCTGGGCCCTCTTTGGCTCATTCCCCGCCAAGTTGACCAATTTCCGTAAAGACTACTGGGGTCTTCTTGCCCGAACCATCACCAATTTGATCCTGGTCCTCTACGGTGTGTGGACGTTGTACTGCGTCTTCCAGTTTACTCGTGGTGATTCATGGGCTGCCATCACTCTCGCCGGTGTCACTCTCGCAATATTTACCGGTGTCCTCGCCTTCTTCACTTTCCGCATCTGGCAACTGGCTCGCAAATTTAAGAAATCCGAGGGGGACACCCAGGCGCTTTATGAAGACCAGGAGACCTGGAAGAAATACAGTCTCTTCTACGATAATTACAAGAAGGGCTACTGGTGGATCTTCGTTCCAACCATCATCTACATGTTTGTTCGCGGCTGTATTATTGCCGGGGGTGATGGACATGGCCTCTTCCAATCGGCAGGTCAACTTGCTGTGGAGGCAATCATGCTAGTCCTCCTTCTATGGGCCAGACCCTACGAGAGAAAATCAGGACAGTGGATCAATATTGCCATTCAGGTGGTCCGCGTCCTGTCCGTTGCCTGCATCTTAGTTTTCGTCCAGGAATTGGGTATCTCGGAAACCACCAAGACCGTCACAGGTGTTGTTCTGATTGCCGTCCAGTCAACTTTGACCGCCCTGTTGGCTATTCTAATCGCTGTGAATGCTATCATCCTCTGCTGCCGGGAGAACCCACATGCGAAGCGCAGAAAGGAAGCTGGTAAGTCTCTTTCCCATAACATAATCAAGAGTAGTTCTCATCTAATATCCCCTGCAGAAAAATCAAAACAGGATCTTGATGACCTCACAACACTCGATGCCCGCAATTCCCTCCTCATGGATTCTCCGCCATCCAAGACGGATAACCAAGAGATGAGCAAGTTCAATTTTACTGGTCCCTATGAACCGTATCGTGATCAGCAGGTCCCAAGATCGCACAAGGCGACCGAGAGTACCGACCAATTGATCCCGTATGCCGATAATAGCATTCATCATCAACACTCTCGAAGCCCCAGTCCCGATAGCTTCGGTCGTGGCCATTCTCCAGACGCTCGTGAACCTACCTTGCCGGGTATGGCTCGCTATTAAAACAAATATCTGATATAAATGATGAGATCTTTCCCTCCTGTACAGGCATGGACATATATATCATTCTCATAGAAAGTTCTGGACGAGTTTCTTGCATCTCAGCGACATTGTGGTTGTTTCTTTTTCATTCTGGGTGTCCATTTAATTTCCCTATTCCTTCCATCCATTTTTTTTTTGCTCTCAAATTCTCGTCATGGTTTTTATCTCTTTATAAAGTTTTGGGTCGGCATGTTGTTCAAAACTACTTCTATATTACAAGCCATTTTATTTGAATCCTGCGCATCCCCATTTGTTTTTTTCAAGAAGAAAAAAAAAATATGCCCCTTCCGCTCCTTCGGTGTGGTCAACAGCTCACACTCTACGCATACGCTCTATCATACTTGCACCTTGGGGTCGTCTTTGCTTTGTGCCAAATACCCCCTATCTGTCTCTCCCTCTACCCAAATGTACACTGATCAAATTATGTCACGTTGAAATTATAGTCTTCCATGCTGTATATTATATTAGATGTGAAAGCTAAGGTAGCAATTAGAAATATAGACCTCGGGCATTTACTCAATCCTATTTTAAAATGTATTTGTCCTGGATATGCATCTCCCAACCTCTTGATCAATTGACTTCAACATCAACATCAAGCCATGGCCCAGCAACAACGTCTGTACGAAATCGGCCTATTTCGATCAAGCACCAAAAACACAAACACACAGATGCATGTATATGTTTCCGACAAACATGTTAAAGTTGATCTCTTCGCCGCCAACTTCAAAAGCTCTCCCAACCTGTTAGAAGAATATCTTCACCAGGTCAAACGTCAGGAACCAGGATACATCCCCGACGAGACAGATGAAGATGGTGAGTTTAATCCCCTTGATGAAATGCATGGGAGGATTTTGAAACCGTTTCTACAAAATTTCCGTGAACTTGCTCCTCTGGATCAGAGCCGAAAGTACACACTCCAGGACTGTCTGTTTGCGGATGAATTACGCTACACCGTTCAAGCGGTGAAGAGCGAGTTAGTTCCCGTCTCTCTGAGCATTAGCAAAAACAAGAAGCATCATCACCTTATCGACGCTCGTTTACCGTCGTCGTCTTCTACTGAGATTGACTATTCGATGTTCTCTATCTACCATCCCCGCGAAATTCAGGTTCAGATCGATCCGAATTCGAATTCATTACCTGGGATACCTTGTAAGGTGTTTATCCACGGCAGACCACAGTCTAGTTTCTTCAAAGTAGTCTATGGAAGCGATGAGAGGACCACGATGGGGGAACTTCTCGCATATTCAAACATCCAGGCTGCTCAATTCGATGATGACAACGCCTTAATCCGCACCTCTCGACTTCACGTCTTAGTCCAGGACGAGGATGGATAAGTCATGGGCTTGCTTTTATCAGACATCTTGTCATGAAGGTATAGACACACTCTGGTGCATCGACGGACCCAAGGACAATTCCGAACTCCGACACAGATGGTTTGACCAGATTTCCCGCACGTTGAAACACCTTCATTCTCAGAATATTGTCTGGGGAGATGCGAAGACCGCTAACGTGCTGATTGATTTTGGAGGGTGTACTAGGGGTTGAGTTGAGAGGAAGAAGTCGAATTCTATCAAGAGAGATATTCAGGGGCCTGAGAGGATTAAGCGGCATCTTTTTGAGTGAGTTCTTATAGGAATGTAGGTGATTGATTGGAAACGAACTTAGATTCAAAGAAAATGAAGAGTAATTTACATAAAACAAGTTTCATTTATTTGTTTGTTTCCTGCTGCCATATTTGACATGATTTAAAGTAGGGACGAGAAAGAGATTAGCAAACAATAAGAAAGGAGACGAAAAAAAAAAGAACAAGAAAGGAAAAGGAAACACGATAAGAGAAAAAAAAGTTATCGGAATTCTACCATTGTCACCGCTGCCGTTAGGAACCAATTCGGCCAAAGTCACCAACTGAGTCTCTCATTCCATTCCACACGATCTTCAACTGTGCACTGCGACTTCAACTTACGTCCGCGCATATGGGTGGAATCCCCTATGTCCTCCACGTCCTCCGCCACGATAATTTGCACCCGGTCTCCCTGCATTCCTCGGCCCGGTGGGCGCGTTTGCAGGCGCTGAGCCCTGCGGCTGAGGTGTTTGTCCCTTACTTCCCGGGTTAGACTTGTGTCCTGGTCCTCCTGGCCCACTGCCGAAATTCTGGGGGGACATCCCACGACCCATCATCGGGCCTCCTCCGGGTGGGCCTCCGCCACGACCCATGGCGCCTGGTCCGCCTCCCTGAGGACCGGTGGGGATATTCGGTTGTGGGACATCATCGTACATTCCTTCCCAGGACGTCGGGCCTCCTTGTTGATACGGTGAGAAGTTTCGAGGGTCGGTGGTGGCTCGGCGAGCTTGTTGTTGCTCGTACTTTTGCTGCTCGAATGCAAGTTGCTCTTGAGCGTTGTATCCTGGGCCACCGCGATTACCCGTGAAGTTGCCTCCTCCGCCGCTCACCGACCCACCACCACCGCCTCCTCCTCCTCCTCCTCCTCCTCCACCACCTCCACCGCCTGGCATCCCACCAGGCATCCCACCTCCCATATTGCCTCCCATCGCTTGGGGGCCAGGACCACCCATTCCACCACCGAAGCCGGGTCCACCTTGCCCTTGATTTTGCATTTGTTGCATTTGCTGCATCTGCTGCATCATGGCTGGGTTCATCATGCCTTGCATTCCCTGTGGGCCAGGACTCTGAGGGTGGGGACTCATGCCTCCCGGTTGCTGTGGCTGGCCACCGCCCATCCCCGGCTGCATTTGCTGCATTTGCTGCATCTGTTTCATCTGCTGCATCATCGCTGGGCTCATGTTGCCGCCACCCATACCTTGACCCGTTGAGGCGGCCATCTGTTGCTGCATCATGGAAAAGTATTGCTGCATCCGCTGCCAATACTGTGCCATCATCTGAGGCGTCATACCGCTGGTCGCTCCCTGTCCCTGTGGAGCTTGCTGCTGTTGGTTACTGTCGGGCCCACCTTGTTGGTTGCCATCCCTGAACCGATCATTCCCCCCACCACCACGTCGACCTCCTCTGCGGCCGTCATCCTCTTCCCGATTGTTGCCGCCTCTCGGTTGTGCTTTCTTTACTTCGATCGGTTTCCCGAGAATCTCCAGAGGGCCTGAAAGTGTTGCATCTACTGCAGCTTCGCTGTCGAATGTCACAAACCCGAAACCCCTGGGTCGGCCTGTATCCTTGTCGATCATGAGGGTGGCATCGATCACACGACCAAACTGCATGAAAAACTGCATGAAATCTTGCTCCGTAGCTTCCTGGCTGACACCACCGACAAAGATTTTGCTGGTCCGCTCTTGCTCGTCACGGGGGATGGCGCGCTTGGGGTCAATCTTGATAATACAATCAGCTCTTGATTCGAATAGGTTCAAGACTCTAGGGGTTTAAAGGTATGATCATCAACAGACAGGAAACTCTTACAATTTTGCCATCGAGGTAATGTTCCTTGACCATCACGGTGTTAACTGTCTTGGGGTCCCTGAAGGTAAGGAATCCGAATCCTCTCGAGCGACCAGTTGCACCATCTCGCATAACAGTGCATTCTTGAACCTCGCCAAATTGAGAGAAGTAATCCTTGAGAGATTCTGATATATTGCGTTAGCCTATCTGAAGGATATACTTATACACATTTACCGGGTGGAACATACGATCTGTAGTCTCCCAGTTCAAACCACCAATGAACATTTTCCTACATCAGATGAGATATTAGTCGCTGGCCACAATATGTACAAATTTAACGATCGCGTAGAATAATAGAAAATTTTGTCAGGCGAAAGAGCGAAAGATGTAGAACAAAAAATTAGTTGGTGAGCTCTGGAATTTGAGGTCCGGGTTATTTTGTGGCTGCATCCTCGCCGTTTGTCGTTCTATCGGCGATATTTGGTGATTCAGTATCTTCTACCAAAACACATATCCGGAGTAATGAGGAAGAAAGGCGTGGAGGACAAACTGCGACACATTCATGGCAAGAACTCGAACGTGTATATACCGGGGTATATGATGACTGCATCGTAATTATCGGCGAAATTATGGTGCCCTCCAAAAGCAATCGCCTTGATCCTCCCACAAAATAATTCATATATGAATGTCCCGAGGATCCCAAATCGCTGCCGCCTGCTTTTACAAAAGCGAGCCCTGAAACAATTCTTGCAGGGCAAAATAAGTGCACATCTACCCCACGAGTTGCGTCGAAAAGACCACTGCGCATGCGCACAAGAATGAGATCAAGGTCGTTCTGCATAAGACTCGATGCAGAGGAGGGCAATAATGCGACAAACTGAATTTCTTGTTTTTGTCCGATGATCCAAAGCCTGTGTTTTTCTATAGAGACCGAAGCTAGGTAATGTTGTTCGATATTCCAGATTCCATGATAGCCGAAGCGTCTACTTCTTGTTCTGCTCTATCAAGATATATTGACAAGAAGCTATATAGTATCCGCTGTACTATAGTCGCCTGGCAAAGCGATTCGCGCTGCTGGTGGCCCCCTTCTCTCTATAAGAAACATCGTCTTTTCCCTTCTCTGACACGGGGTTGTCGATTATCCGTTGAACATGCTCATAATACCATGCTCTCGAAGAACACTAGTTTGCCTTCCAACCGTATTTATCAAGATTCCCGTACGTGTTTCCGTGTTGAAAAGTACACGTATCATCCGAGTTGGACAGAGCGCACTATGGTTGGACTGAGATCTAGATGTTTCTCCCGACGCAATCCTCGAACTTCCTCCCTTTATGGAGCTAACCACTTCCATTGGCCCAAATATAACCGCCTTCAAAGACACAAAACCCAAAGATAATGGCCGCCATGAGGTCACGAACAGCTGGCAGTGTCGGCTAACCATCCCCTACGTCCGAAAACCCGCGTCATCCTAGCGAAAATTTGATGCAGCTACCATCATCCTTCAAAGGCGCCGGAAATCGCCCCGAAAGACTCCCTCGTTACTTCCAAGGATTTCACCGAGTGGATCCGAAAGAGAGTTTCGACATTGTATTCAATGTTGAAACCAAAGAAGTCGTGTTTGACGTAACATGGAACTGAAAAAACAGGAAAAAACAAAACAAAAAACACAGATTACAACTTACCCATCTTCTTTTATTCCTGTTCCTTGGGCTTCAGGTTTCATACTCATTGCGCCATAATTCCCTTGTCCGTTATCCCAAATATCGCCGCCATTCTGATTGTTCCCATTTTCTAGACTCTGGTGTATTGTACCGGGATCAAACTGATCTGTTTGCATATTCTCGATACTTGGTGCTATGGTTGGAGCGCTAGACTGTTCCATTGGCTCAGGAGCAGCAGGAGGCGGGACCGCAGCAGTTGGAGCCGCGGCAACCGGGGCCGCATGGTTTGCACTATCATCAGCATCATACCTGAACGAAAGATGATTAGCGACTGTAACACCAACAAGAATCGTGCCACCAAACACCGAGCAGTAGTAAGTTGGGTAGAACGGATGAAACGTATTTCAAGAGGAAAGCGAAAGAGCAAGATCCAAACTCACAAGTCTGCAAAGAGATCTTCCTCGAGATCCTCTGGCTCAGTCATGATGATATAAACACGTGAGAAATAAGATTTCTAAAAGCAATGTCGGGCAAAAACTGCCTAACTGAAGCGCACAACCTCAGGCAAGGATAGAAAATAGGTCGGTGGTTTGAATTCTTCGGGTTAGTGTTAAAATACGCTGGTAGAGTCGCGTCGTTAACCACGCAGTGAATGGTATAAAGAGTACTTAGATCAAGTAGGATGAAGATGATTGAGATGAGATATCAAGAGAGAAGGATGAGCAAGTGAAAAGGCGAAGAACAAGAGGTTGAAGTTGAAGGTTGAAGCGTTGGAGATCCGTGAAGCCTTGAGGTTGTGAAAAAAGAGCTGCCGATGCTTGGCGGGGCTAAACCTGATTCAGTGCATCGTCATAGCTTGAGGCTCCGAGAGCCGCGAACCTAAAACAAGCAAGTTCTATATTCAAAAAAAAGAAGAGGAGGGCAGGACAGCAGACTCCGCGACAGTCTGATCAGATTAGATGTGCTTTCGACAACCCTGATATTTGAAATAGTCGGTTTAGGGAGAGTGGAAAATTATGACGGAGAAGAAAGGCCAGCAGCAGGTAGGTCTTTTGCACGCATTGTTGGCGTTCGTTCGTACTTGAAGCTGATATTCGACGAAAGGAAATGGTTCAGGTCGGTTCGTGCCTCATACTGCTCAAGCTACAGATTGTTTGATATTGATGCCGGTGAACTTGGCTAATGATTGGAAATTCCTCGTTCTACCAGACCGGAATGAGTATGTACAAACCCACACCGGGATATGCCTCTCCCTCTTTTGATTTATCCCGGAACCAGGCCGAAAGCCACCCGACTAATACGCATACTTTAAAAGACGGACAGGTTCTCCCTTCTGGAGAAATCGGCCAGCGCCTCCTCGCCAAACTTCCAATACAGTAGTCGGTGCAGCTTACTCTCATACTGATATCTTAAAGTTCGACTCTCCGACCCCGATCAACCCTACCCGGAAACGGTACTGGAATCATTATGAGACTAATGCTTGGTGTGTTTCTCTAGAACTATATCCCCTCATGGAAGACCGCGAAGCCCTCCAAGATCATTATCCGCCTCCCAAGCAAAATCCTCGTCACCAGCAAAGCCTGGTGAGAAAGTCACTTCACCACCTCGCCAGCCATATGCGAGCTTATTGGCTCAAAGTCGTGGAAGTTTCAACGACGAAGATGACAATGATGATGAGGAAGATGACATTGTGTACGATGATGATGACGATGAGGATGAATTTGGACTTCCCAGTATTGCAAGCATGCGAAGAAAGAGGACAAAACCAACGAGGACTTTCTCATCAAAGTTGATCGATCCTGGAGGTGGCGCCGGAAACAAACCAAATGGAACTCAGAACCTTTCTCTCGCCCAGGATGCGAGACGACCTCGAGCCAATAGCGCAGATATCGCCGAAGAGCGAGGGGCGCCAGTGTATCCCATTGCGAAGAAGAGCGAGGGCAAGATACTTCGACCGCAATACAAAGAGATACGGAATGGTAATTCCACGTTACACTTACAAGACGGGAATAATTTGTCTAACTCATTGCAGATCCTGCGAACTCTCTTAATCTCATAAACCACGTCCCCCCTCCCCTAAACGGGACGCCGAAACAGGTTGACAGCCATTCGACGCGGATATCAAAAATCAACAAATTCAAGCGAATTCTCCAAGCCAGCACTGTTTCACTATCCGAACTGCGTGATTTGGCTTGGTCTGGAGTCCCCGAAGAGGTTCGAGCTATGACATGGCAATTACTCCTTGGCTACCTACCAACGAATAGTGAACGGCGGGTATCAACCCTAGAAAGGAAGCGAAAAGAGTACCTGGATGGCGTTCAGCAGGCATTTGGCCCCGGTGCAGGTAGCAGCC
Source organism: Arachnomyces sp. KDTOL00113 (assembly GCA_949709995.1). NCBI lineage: Eukaryota > Fungi > Ascomycota > Eurotiomycetes > Onygenales > Arachnomycetaceae > Arachnomyces > Arachnomyces sp. KDTOL00113. The sequence continues at coordinate 400,358 of OX453237.1, forward strand.
AGGGGGTCGTCTCAGCGAATACGACGAGCTCCGCATCAAACACAAACGTCGGGCGGGGGAGAGGTCTCGACGAGGCAATATGGCATCAAATCAGCATTGATGTCCCTCGTACTAACCCGCACATAGAACTCTACGGCTACGAGGCGACCCAGCGTTCACTTGAGAGAATATTATACGTGTGGGCTATCAGACACCCGGCTAGTGGATATGTGCAAGGCATAAACGATCTTGTTACCCCATTCTGGCAAGTGTTCTTGGGGACATACATCACTGATCTCAATATCGAGGAAGGGATGGATCCAGGACAATTGCCCAAGCCCGTACTTGATGCAGTTGAAGCCGATTCATTTTGGTGTTTAACAAAACTGCTTGATGGAATTCAGGATAACTATATCTATGCGCAGCCTGGCATCCACCGCCAAGTTGGAGCACTTCGTGACTTGACAATGCGGATCGACTCTACCCTCGCCCAGCACCTTGAAAGAGAAAATGTTGAGTTTATGCAGTTCAGCTTTCGTTGGATGAATTGCCTTTTGATGAGAGAAGTTAGCATAAAGAACACTATTAGGATGTGGGATACGTACATGGTAGGTCGCTCCGTCATGTGCTTATTTTATTCTCGCAAAGCTGATCTTCTTCCAGGCCGAAGAACAGGGGTTCTCACAATTTCATCTCTACGTCTGTGCGGCATTTCTTGTGAAATGGTCCCACAAGCTGGTGAAAATGGACTTTCAGGTACGAGTTCTATCGCCTTCCAGATTCGACGGCATATACTGACGTGATTTTGTAGGAAATAATGATGTTCCTGCAAGCCCTCCCAACACAGGATTGGACCGATAAGGACATCGAACTTCTGTTGAGCGAGGCGTTCATCTGGCAAAGTCTTTTCCAGGATTCAAGTGCTCATTTGAGGCCTGGCGGCGTAGTGTCGGGAAATGGGTGAGGAGATTGTCGCAGGGAAATATCGAAGAATAATACCGGTCGTGAAACCATACCAGCGGATATGGAATCGTCTAATTTCAGCTGAAATGAAGTCCCTTTTGGTTGAATGCCCACAGTAGCTTTAAGAAATCGCCTTCATCACACATCCTTGCTCGTTTATCGGCAAGTTCTGTCTCATCCTCGAGAACCTGCCGCACCTTCTCACGCACCAGCTCTGCAACTTTGCCCTTTTTCTTTCGGTTTTTATTCTTAGAAGCGTCTTGCAGCTTCGAACTCGCCTCCTCTTTAAAGAATGCGGGGACATCATCCTCATCATCGACATCCATGGTGTCGTCAAACTCTTCATTGCCATCATTTTGCTCTTCTGCTACATCCATCATGTTGGTTTCCGGGCCCTCTGGAGGACCATCCTCAACTGGAATATCGTTCTGAGCACACCATGTCCGATAATTGCTTTCTAACATATCCATGACACTGGAGGTTCCAAAGAAGCTAGCTCGCAACGTCTTGTTTTTCCGAACGAAGGCTATTCTCAAAAGGCCGTCCCATTCTTCATAACTGATCTGAGGTCTGGGGTTTTTTGGGACTAGCCTGACGACGCTCGATTCGACAGCTGGCGGTGGCTTGAAGTTGTTCTTACCCACCTTCATGATATGATCTATCTTGGCCCACATTTGCGCGTTTACCGACAATCGACTGTAAAGCTTGTCGCCGGGCTTTGCAAATAGTCTCATCGCGAATTCACGTTGGAACATGAGAATGCAGACTCGAGGAGCTGGTGTCGTAACGAGAAGTTTGAATGTGAGTGGGGAAGAAATCTAAAGGATGTCAGAGAGGTACCCATTAAGGCCGATGGATGCTGGGCTCCCTACCTGGTATGGGGTATTGCTGATGCAGACATCGAAGTAAGGAAGATCGGTCTTGATCACATCTCCAAGCATGACTTCAAGTCGCTTCTGCTCCGGTTTCCCTTGAACTCGCTTTGTAACCTCCGCCGCCATTCGAGGGTCCAATTCTACCGCAATAACCTTTTTCGCCTTTGCTAAGATTTTAACTGTAAGATTTCCCGATCCAGGGCCGACCTCGAGTACAACCTTTGTAAGTTACGGAGTTAGCGGGGAACATCTTGGAGTATGATAAATAAATTATATAGATAAGAGTATCAATCCTACGAACATCGCTCTGTTTCAGATCTGCTTTATCAACAATTGCCTGTGCAACTCCGGGATTCTTCAACACGTGCTGGCCCATGTCTGTATTCATCTTGAATATATTGTTCGCGGCTTTCGTCTTTGCGGCAGCATGTTCGTAAGGATTGCCCCGGGAAGCGCTGTTGCGCTTCTTGGAGTTTACTTTCGGCATAGCTATTTGTGTTTATTCTGATATCTGAAGGGAACTGGGTCGGGAAAAGAGCGAAGAATCGATCTTCGAGTGTGTTGAGATTTTGTTCACTTCCTTTAAATTGAAATCAACATCAACTTTTTTTTGATCATTTCGTGGGATTTCTGAGATAACGAGGAAAAACCTTTATCCGCGGTGACGTCCAGCAGAATTTAGGCTTCAAAGGCAAACAAAAACTATCAGTGCTTTGATATCGCGACAGCTCTCGTTTTCCATTCCACAACAGCTTCCTTCAACGACCATTGTACTAGGATTTCCTGTACTTCGTGTCTATTCATAATGTCGGGCCGGAAAGATTTCTTGAGCCAGCCGGCTCCTGAAAACTACGTTGCTGGTTTAGGAAGAGGTGCGACAGGATTCACGACTCGATCCGATCTGGGACCAGCGCGAGAAGGCCCGACTCCTGAGCAGATCCAGGATGCTCTTGCAAAACGCGCTGCTCTCCTCGGTGCAGCACCTCCGACTGCCTATGGAGCTTCCGGGAGGGGTGAAAAGGGCGGCGATAAAGACAAGGCCGAGAAAGCGGATGAAGAAGAGGACGACCGTTTTCAGGACCCAGAGAACGAGACCGGACTCTTTGCTTACGGCCAGTACGACCGCGACGACGACGAAGCAGACCAAATATACCAAGAAGTCGATGAGAAGATGGATAGAAGACGGAAATTACGAAGGTTGGTCTCCCCTTTTTTTTTCAATCTACTCCCACAATCCCTTCCCCTCCGATGAACGCTGTTGGTTTATCATGATTTTCCCCAAGATTCCTGGACAGATTACCGACATAAAATCTACTCGCCACCTTTAGGGAAGCTCGAGAACGCGAAGAACGAGAGGAATATGAACGGAATAACCCGAAGATCCAACAACAATTCGCCGACCTCAAACGATCGCTAGCCACTGTTACAGACGATGATTGGGCCAACATACCAGAGGTTGGAGATCTTACGGGGAAAAATAGGCGGGCGAAGCAAAATCTGCGCCAGAGGTTCTATGCAGTCCCGGATAGTGTAATTGCAGGTGCTAGGGACGCCACTCAGTTTGATACGACAGTGGGAGATGACGGCGGCCAGTCGGGTGGCCCCAGCGGTGATAGTGCGGATGGCACAATGACGAATTTTGCGAATATTGGAGCCGCGAGAGACAAAGTTCTCCAAGTCCGCCTCGACCAAGCCGCCCAAGGCTCAAACGGGGAATCTGCATCCGGAAGCGCAAGCACCATTGATCCAAAGGGTTACCTCACAAGTTTAACAAAGTCTGAACTCAAGGCAGGGGAGGTTGAGATTGGTGATATAAAACGAGTTCGAGTTTTGCTAGAATCTGTCACTCGCACAAACCCGAAGCATGCGCCTGGGTGGATTGCTATTGCCCGTCTGGAGGAGTTTGCTGGAAAGATCGTTGCGGCGAGGAGTCATATCGCGAAAGGGTGTGAACTGTGCCCTAAAAGCGAAGATGCCTGGCTGGAGAATATCCGAATGAACGATAACCATAATGCCAAGATCATCGCCGCCAATGCCATAAAAAATAATGATCGATCGACAAGACTGTGGATTGAAGCTATGAAGCTGGAGACGGATCCTCGAGCTAAAAAGAACGTTCTAAGACAGGCCATTCTCCATATTCCACAATCCGTTGCAATTTGGAAGGAAGCTGTGAACCTGGAGGAAGATCCAGCCGATGCTCGTCTTCTTCTTGCCAAAGCAACAGAGATGATTCCACTTTCCGTTGAGCTTTGGCTTGCGTTGGCTCGCCTCGAGACACCAGAAAATGCCCAAAAGGTTTTGAACGCGGCTCGGAAAGCTGTACCCACAAGCTATGAAATTTGGATTGCGGCTGCTCGGTTACAGGAGCAAATGGGCACAGCTCATAAGGTCAACGTTATGAAGAGGGCTGTCCAATCTCTAGCTAGAGAATCGGCCATGCTGAAGAGAGAAGAATGGATTGCAGAAGCTGAAAAGTGCGAGGAAGAGGGAGCAGTCCTTACTTGCGGTGCCATAATTCGAGAAACTCTTGGTTGGGGATTGGACGAGGATGATGATAGGAAGGATATCTGGATGGATGATGCCAAGGGAAGCATTGCTAGGGGGAAGTATGAAACAGCAAGAGCTATATATGCCTATGCCTTGCGTGTCTTCGTGAATAGGAAATCGATATGGCTTGCCGCCGCTGAATTGGAGCGCAATCATGGAACCAAGGATGCTCTGTGGAAGCTGCTAGAAAAGGCCGTGGAGGCATGCCCTCAAAGCGAGGTTTTATGGATGCAGCTCGCAAAAGAAAAGTGGCAAGCTGGAGAAATCGACAACGCAAGACGAGTCCTTGGAAAGGCTTTCAACCAAAATCCTAATAACGAGGACATCTGGCTTGCGGCCGTCAAGCTTGAGGCTGACGCGAAGCAAACAGACCAAGCTCGAGAGCTGCTCTCAACGGCTCGGCGTGAGGCCGGAACTGAACGCGTTTGGACTAAGAGTGTGGCTTTCGAACGCCAACTGGGAGATATTGACCAAGCCCTTGACCTCGTCAACCAGGGACTCCAACTTTATCCGAAGGCTGACAAACTCTGGATGATCAAGGGTCAAATTTACGAATTAAAGAACAAATTACCCTTAGCTAGGGAAGCCTATAATACTGGTACCAGAGCTTGCCCGAAATCGGTCCCACTTTGGCTTCTTGCTTCCCGATTAGAAGAAAAAGCTGGTGTCGTGGTGAGGGCAAGATCCGTACTTGATCGTGCGCGCCTGGCGGTACCCAAAAACCCAGAGCTGTGGACCGAAAGTGTCCGAGTTGAACGACGGGCGAACAACATCAGTCAAGCGAAAGTTCTTATGGCGAAAGCCCTCCAAGAGGTCCCCAACTCTGGGCTTCTGTGGAGTGAAAGCATTTGGCACTTGGAACCGAGGACCCAGCGAAAACCTCGAAGCTTGGAGGCTATCAAGAAAGTCGACAACGATCCGATTCTTTTCGTTACGGTTGCCCGCATTTTCTGGGGCGAACGAAGGCTCGAGAAAGCAATGACATGGTTTGAGAAAGCCGTTCTCTCTGACAGCGATATGGGAGACACCTGGGCTTGGTATTATAAATTTTTGATGCAGCACGGGACACCTGTAAGCTCACCTTCAAACTTCTTTCTTACTCTCGCTACTAGGGGACTTCCTCTTAAGTAGAACCCAACCGCTAACGTACTACCATTTAGGAAAAACGAGAGGATGTATTAGCCAAATGCGTCGTGAGCGAACCAAAGCATGGTGAGATCTGGCAATCAGTGTCTAAGGATCCCGCAAACGCATACAAGTCGACTGACGAGATTCTGAAACTTGTCGTGGAGAAGCTTTCTTAATCTCTCTATTTACTCTTCCCAGGTTCCTTTATTTCGTTTCGTTTTGTTCTTTTACGATATATCGAATATCTCTACATCTACCTATCCACCCGCTGAGGTTTGATGGCTACAAGACCATGCCGATCATCTCGAAGCAAGTTCACCGATAAGAAAGTGCTGGGCAGCTGGAGTTTACGGCGCTGAAGGGAAATGTTACTTGGCGCTTTGGGTTGGGATGGCATCAGCGTCGCGATCTGGATTTCATGTATATCATATTGAGCTCTAAGGAATAAGATTATTTCTATCTATCTTTTGTGGCTCCCGCTTCCTAAGTAGAGCCAACAATCACTACTTTCGATGAGCCGGGGCATGTTTTCTCAAGTCAATGGGATGATGTCCGTGGGGGGAGCAATATAGAGACTATTTGAATTGAAATTATCTACCAAAAGAAATATGGGTATCTACCGCACCGTTTGTCATGTACACTTTCCCCATATCTCTGGTTAGGCGTTTATAGCCTAACAATATGTGAATGGGCTTGCGCTTTCTGTTCCCAAGACCCCTGGTGAAAACCACAACCGCCTCCCTAGCCTTCGTCTCCCTTCCTGGTTGATTGGGATATCGGAAATCAAGAATCAGAATCGGAGAATAAGCCAAAGAACACCAGGAGCGAAAGAAAAAGCGGAAAACCCAAGAAAAAACAAGGAGGGCATTTAAATCGAACCCTCAACTCCATCCATGCCGCCCTAGATATACAATAAAAACCCATCGCCGGACAAACCCTTTGTCTTTTGCGCCTTAGATAAAAAAGAGCCTGTGAAAGCCGGGTAAATGCAAAACCACCTCCTCCACAATCCACCCGTAGACTTTGGAAATTTTGCGCCCCCAACGTGCCAGCTTCCCCCAGGAAAACAAAAGAAATCAAAATAGAAAAGTAAAACCCACCCCAGCAAGCTAGAGGTAGAGGTGAAAAGCGCAGGAGGCCATATAAAAAACGAGGTGATCAGGTCGCAATCGCAAGGCAATCGTCGAGAAGAGAGCCTAAGTTGTCTCGGTCATCTGTTCCTCCTCCCTCCCACTCCCAACCTGCCTCGTCTATGTCCATCTCGTCTGCGGGGGATGTTTGTACCTGCCCATCGAGGTTGTCAAGGCTTGCAATCAATTGGTCTTGTCTTTCGGCTTCGAGCTCTTCTTCGACATATCCACCCATAATTTGGTCGACGACAAGCGGCATGTGCCCCAACAATCCGCCGCTCAGTTCCAAGGACAGCCTGAGATCCTTGACTCCCAATGGCATCCTGTTACTCGCCTCTTTCGCCTCTACAGGCAGGAGTCCATTGGTGCTATTCTTCATAAGCTCCCCGCGCGTATGAGCCATTTCCTCTCGTTCTAGTTGTCGCCGGTAGTTCCGAGTCATAGTGCCGTTGATCGTCCCGGATGGTCCATTTGATCTTGTACGGCCAAAGACACCAGATAGAAATTGTTTAACGAAGGTCTCGGTCGCAATGGCCATGAACTCCGCACAAGGCAACCCCGCACCACTAACCACCGATTCCTCGTAGCATATAGGTACCATACGCGCATATATAGATTCCGCATCTGGAAATTCGCCGGTCTCGGAGGCAAGAGGTTGGGCGTAACGTTTTCGGATCTCAAGTTCCCAGTCTTTGGACGATAACGGTTAATAAGTAATTTGCGCGAATGGGGAATTCACCATGAAGCGAAGAGGACAATACTCACTAGTCTTATTGAGCCCACCTGCACTAGCCGGCACCTGGTCGGGGAGCTTTATCTGCTTTGCTTGATGGTATTCTTCGAGAGGGTTTTGAACGAGGGAGTTTGGATCAGGCTGTATTGTCGGCGGGTGAATGGTTAGAGGATTGGACAAGAAAAAAGGCCGGGCAACAATATAATATAAATCCCATCATACCTCAGGAATTCCTTTTATCCTACGCCTATCTCGGGGTGGTAGTTGCATGACCTCAGTCTTAAGCCTCTGCTCTGCTGCATCCCCCGACACCGGTTTTGACACCAGCGTCGGTTTATCATTTGCAGAAACGAAGCTTGCGACTCCATGATCCGGGAGATCTCTAGTAAGATTACCGATTATCGCGCATACGAATTTATTGTGTAGATGGGTGGTCTTTGGATCGGCGCAAAGAAAGTGGTCGACGCGGGAAGCATATTCATTCTGGTTGTAATGGCCTTCAAAGAAACACGTTAGAATATATTGCTTACAACCACTCATTCCCAAAGACTCTAAGAAGGGAAATATAGAACCTAGCTCCCGGAGGGAGATGATATGTACATACCTAGGAGAAAGAGTGTAGTCGACTGTTTATACTCGACCCAATTCTCCCCAATAGCAGCTTTCAGCTCGGTATATATCGACTCAAAATCAAGGCGTGGAACGGCAATGAGCGCTTTGGTTGCCTTTTGTGTCGCTGGCGCAGATGTAGTAACAGATTTACTCGTAGGAACGGACGAAGAGGAGGAGTCATTCCGGCTCAGGGCCGCTGGATCGATCTGCATTGTCAAGAGGCCTGGAGAGGAGGCGCGTGGGCTGCGCGAAGCCGATCGAGGCGCTGATTAGGCCCTCATCAACGGTAGATGAATCCCCTAAGGCTTGCTAACAGTGACAGTCAAGATTAATGTGTCCGGAGGATGAAATGGGAGTTGTGTCGATGGCCGAAGGCTGACGAACCTAGCGTTGTCGGTTGTCGTTCGATGAAGCCAAACTCGGGACAGCAAGTGTCAATGACCACTAGAACCACAACCAAAGAAGTGAGAATTTCAAGAGAGCCATATTATACTACTTCACTGCTATAACTTTCTATTTAATCCTACATATTTTAATTCATGCCTAAGGCTAAAAGAACAATAAAAGCTGACCTTGTGTAAAAGAAAATTGGAGAAAACGCTACAAGATGTTTTGCCAACGTCGGAAACGCCCCTGCTATGATTCCTCACTTATGCTACGAACAAAAAAAAAAAAAAAGAAAGAAAGAAAGAAAAGCCCTAACGCAACTTGAGCGCATCTTCGTTGAGAACGCCGAATAATTTGCTGACTTCAGATATGACCTCTAGGATCTCATTACATAGCTGGCCGGTAACCAAAGCTAAGATAAAATCAGTATAGTTCTAGGTGACAACCCCAACGATTGGGGGAAGGCTTCTTACCGTATGCATATAGCAAGGCATAGTCCTCATCGGTCGTTATCTGTGACGAGCCTTCATCCTTGCGATACTGGAACATCCGCGCTAATAGTCTGTCGCGCGCATGCTCAGTGTTGGGAAGGACATCGTTAAGAGGGTACTCTAGTTTCATAGAAGATGCCAACACTGTCGGTATGTCAGTCGAAAAGCTCACCAGAATAGACCTCCAGAGGAAAACGGCATACCAGATAGCAAATGGCTAATTCTAGCAGATAAGTGTATTCTCTCCTGTCTTGTGTATTTCAGCATGGCAGCCTCCCCTTCGGAGGACGTCAGGTTTTTGATAATTTCCAAGTTCATAGCATTAAAAGCATCCAACATTCTCCTCGTACGGTTCAGAATATTACTGTATGCGGCATCAGGAAACGGCGCTCGGAGCTCGAATTCGGATTTAGCCGCACTCTGAAGGGCTTCGAGACGCGATAAAAATTGTTGAAGCTCTAGTTTCTCAGCCGGGCTAAAGTAAGCCAAGGTGGATCCGTTATCAGCCATCATGGAAAGCGGATCCCGTTTCCAGATCAAGCTCATGCGAAGCCAGAGTAGACTCAGGCCATCCTTCAACTTTTTGCGGGCGCTGGTCGGCCAAACGACTCTTGTGATTATAATGCCCCAAACACAGCCAGAAAAGACTGCCACAACTCGTTTGAGTGTGATCTCAGTAATAGACAGATAACGTTCGTTGACTTCATCACCAAAGTGTGAACCCTCAAGGGATAGAGAGTAGGCATATAAAACTGAAAGGTTGTACGTGAGCATGATGAACCGCCCCATAGGCCCTTGTCCTTTTGCTAGAATGATATAGGACGTCCATACAGACATAGCCCAACCAAGGACCGCAAGGCCAAAGACATTTCCAAAAGTGACATGCCAGCAAGTTATAGCACAAAGAGCACCGAGGGCTGTTCCGAAGAAACGGGCGTATCCTGTTGTGTTCGAAGCTCCGATAGTCATTGAGCAAACCAACATGTAGGAGAGCAATCCCCATTCACCACGCCACTCGCTGTATATTGGTCTTGTAGCTGTTAAAAAGGATGGCAACGCAAACATTGCGGCACCGACTCCAACCTTGATGGCGAATTTGGTATCTTCCCGACGGAAAAATCGAAAAGCGTTCCAAATCCGGTACCCCATTCTTCTCTTGGCTGAATACTTTTCTGTACCTCGGGAACTAGGGTTCAGGAGACGCTTCGAATAAGGAACGTTTCCATAGGCGTCTATGTCCTCCCCTTCATCGGCGTATGGAATTCGTGCTGGAAATAAGGTTATTGGGGCATTTAATCGAGGGCTTAAAAAAAATATTAAAACTTACCGGCATCGGAAGCGTAGTTATCTTGCCCTTCAGTCTTACCCGAACGCCACGGCTTCAGCCACCCCCAGGATCTTCCCCTAGGCCGTTCTTCTATTTCTAGCTGAAGCTCGTCTAGTATGTCCAAAAGACCCTTGAGTTGCTCGGCAAATTCCTGCAGTGAAAAACTGAAGTGCCCGCAACTGGCTGCGACCTCCTCTAGATCAGCTTCTGTTTCAAGAGAACTAATTTTCTGTATTTCTTTTTGGCGGTAGAGTAAATTCAGCGAGTCATTTCTGGCGTTGCGATATAGCTCAAGGGCACGATTTAAGCTTGTTCGGAACTTGCTATTGTGGAAATCGGCCATCGCCGGGCCATAGTGGAGCTCAGCTAATATTTCCTTCAATGTGAACGCCAGGGACCGCTATTTTAAGTCACTGTTAGTTTGGCTTGATCAAATGATAATTGGAGTGTTTCATACCATTGAAGGTCCGAGATGGGTTATAAATATTTCAAATATATCGCCTGGGCACTGAATTGCAGGAGTCTCGTTCCCACCCTGGCGTTGGGAATCGGGGGTAGCTGTTGCATCATCTCTTGATTCCGTCCCCTCTGGAGATTCAACTATAGCGGTCAAAGCAGTGGGTTGATCATAGGGGGATCTCGGACTTGGTGAGAAGGGTAGGGGCACACCGAGCCGGAATGTTGATGACTCCCGAAGCTGCATGGAACCAAGATCGTTATATCCCTGTGGCTGTTTGAGAAGGTTGAACTGTAGAGTAGCCGCGCTTCGGAGCCCTCCAATGCTTTGGGTCACATCTTGAATACATCTAACAAGACGCTTTTCAAGGCCGTATTCTCTTTCCGTTCCGGATACGTAGTGTTCGTACTTGGCCTCCCTAAGAAGTTTTTCGAGAGATGTATAGGCCTTTTTGTTTCGATTCGAGGCTTTGACGAAGTCTTCTTTGCTAAGAACCTCCTCGGACCCAGAGAGGAAACTATGGGTAATGATCCCAAGCATGTCCGCCAAAGAGGCTGTTAGCTCCACCATATTCCGACGCAGTCTCACTTTTGCCGAAATCGGGAAGATTAAGAAACAAACCGCCATGGCGGCTATAACACCCATGACGATCATCTTTAAGACTTGGAAAATCTTTTCAAGAGATAAATCTCCCTTTTGAACAGCCCCCTCTTTAGTTAGGACTGTGATGATGGCAAGCGATGCGAGGGAACAAGCTACGTTCACCAGCGGATCACCGAGTCTTTGTTTAGTCCAGCCTATGAAACCCAGCCCCCCGCCGCAGAAGACGATTAAAACAATTGCGTGGCCAAGGGGAAGGAGGTCAAGGATGTCCTCAAAGAACACCGAGACACCCATACTGGTGATACAGATAAAGGTTGCATATATAAAGGCAACGAATGCGCATATTAGTGCCTCAAACATGCTGCCCCTAGACCTTGCAGGATGGAAGTAGACCGTAATGGTCGCGACCATGTGCTTCCCATCTTGGTCACCAAGAAAAGCGGCAATCGGAGGTACGAATGTCGCAAGAGTTCCAATGAAGTATGCCAGGCTACACTTCATAACACCCTTCCCTGTCTCAGAAAGGGCAAAAGCGTAAATATTATGCCAGATATTCAAGGCCTTCCGCTTCGCTTTGGAGAAAGAGCCCGCACGCTCAACGGGCGGGTTGTTCTGCGGAAGCAACGGTGTTTGGTCATCGTTACGGTTCTCGGAAGCTCCACCAGGTTCGTCTCTCAAGTTGACGAAGCCTTTCAGGCGCTGTCCAGTTTTAGGAAGAATAAAGGTTGCGTCGCGGATCTAGAACAGAGAAGTTTGCGTTAGCGTAGAGCTACCTATCATATGGAGGCTAGATCGAGGATTACCTTTGGCCTGAGGAAACGGCGTGCGCCTGAGGGAGGGAGCGCCGATGAGGACGCAGACATCATTTCGGTCTCATAGCTTTACCTATAGTTAACTCAAACCAAGTGGAAAGCGAGGTTATTTCGAACAAGTGAGTGTAGAGCTGTGGAATGTTGTTTGTTGGAGCTTTGCTAACAAGATGATGAGCTGGACAGTTACGCCCACGGACAACACATACTATCGACACGCCCAAGGTTCATCTTCTCCTTTGACATATACATAAACCCCTTTCTTTAATTGACTTAAAACCTGAACTCTGTCATACATTTGGTCTGTTGATTGGGAAAAGGATTATTTAAAAGCGTAAAGATCGAGTGTCTTATGATCCCCTTGCCAGCTCGTTCAACATCATCTGACGAGGATACAACTACCAGTTTTAATATACCCCTAGTGGGTTTACGTAGCACAGGATAATCATGAATTGGAAATCGTACAGATAGGTAGCTAATCTATATCTCAGGGCGATTCGTTTAAGTGAGGTCGTTACTTCAAATCTTTCACATTCCAGGTCTTCACAGCGGCATCGGCTCCAGCAGACACAACCTTAGCATCATTGGAGATCCAAGAGACACCACTGACACCTTCCTTGTGGGCATTAGAAACCTGTTCCCAGTCTCCGGGTTTCGCCAAACTCCAGACAAAGATATTTGTATCCAGACTCCCACTGGCGAGACGAGTTCCTTGAGAATCCCAAGCCAGAGATGTTATGCGGGCGGTGTGTGCCGTCCAGCGATCTGTGACAATCTTGCCATCAGAGACGTTAAAGACGACAACACGACCTTTCGAATCCCCGGATGCTAGCAACGAGGCGTCCGGCGAGAAAGTCAGAGCAGTCACTGGGTTTCTTGACCCTTTGGTTTCCACCCCTGGTTTGAGGGTTTGGCTAGAGACGCGGCAGATTCGGATCGAAGAATCTTCCGCACCAATAGCAGCAGTACTCCCACTAGCAGCAACAGCGGTGATGGGAGTTTTAGACGAAAAATCACCTGTCTTTTTCTCATGCTGGAAAATCTCAACCCCTCCCGAATTAGCTACCAGGACAATTGAGTCGCTGGCACTGACTCCGCTCGGTTGGCTAGCCAGTTTTGTTTCGCTTCCGGTATATTTTTTGGTATCTGTATCAATGGACCGAACGGTATCATCCCATCCTACACTGCATACTCTCCCATTCCCTTCCTTGACGCCTGCCAGGCCAGAGACATAACTTGGATGACCAGCCCCCTGGATCTGCTCAGCTGATCCGGTTGCCACATCCCAGCTACACACTCTGCCGTCATAACTACCAGTCCAAAGGGTTTCTTTACCAGAGGAAGAATCGAATCCGGTTAGAGAAGTGATGTTCTTTTGATGGCCTTGTAAGGATTGCGTGGGCTTGGGGGTTCCCTCGACAAGATAGTTGAGGTCACCAGACAAAGAAAGACTGATTAGAAGACCGTCGCTTCTTCCGGAAGGCCAAACAACCCCAACTTGTTGGTCCGGTATGCCTGCAGCACCACTCTCGCCCATGTTCCAGCTTTGAGTAACCTTGCCGTGCTCGACGTCCCAGATTTTCACCGTCCGGTCTGCACTGGCGGTGACGAATTTTTGAGAGTCCCGAGACCAAGAGACACCAAATATACTACCGGTATGCTCTCCCTCGCTGATCTGGGTTTTGGTCTCTCCCGTCTTGCCATCGTATAGCCAGATTTTTCGATCTCCGCCCACACTCACTAAATTGGAACCATCCGGGCTGAAAGCGACCCCGTAGATGTAATTGCTGTGATGGTCTCGAATGCCAGTATTGTATTTGAATGGTGCTCCGTGGTAAAACACTAGAGTCTTATCATCGCCCGCAGCAGCAGCTCGAAGGGGTCTCTGTTGCCTGATCGCAACGGAGTTGATGCTTTGGCTGTGGCCGGTTATCTCCCCCACCGAATTGCCGCTGTCGGCGGTAATACAATGACCAAATCTCTGTTTCCCATCTCCTACGGCAATGATCCTCTGCGAGTCTCCATCCCAAGCAAGGTCATTAATCCGGCCGCTGACGATGAAGTATTCGCCCTTGGTTATACCCTCTCCGACGCAATCCCACACTCTCACGGTTCCGGCAGCATCACCGCTCGCAACGTAGTAACCCGAAGGAGAGAAGCGTGCAACAGTAGTCTGAGCTTTATGGTCTGTATATTGGGTCGCAATGGCGGGGTTATCGATAGAGCGAAGAAAGATGGATTTATTCGACTGTAAATCTCAGCGACAAGGCAATTTTGCTTTATTCGTGGATGAGTGTATTAACTCACGGCATAAGCTAATCGCTCGCCTTTTGAATCGGAGGCAAGCTGCGTCGGTTGACCTCTCGTGGTTGAAGGGGACGCAGCCCATATTGAATCTGCCTAGATTAAGCGCATGCCCGTATTTGAGTTCTAGGGTCCATCGTACCATTCTTTAGGGACATATCTCCAGGAGCCCTAGCTATATTTCAGAGTAAAACAATTGATTAGATTCAGCAGGAGGTATCAAATTAGTGTCACGTTGGTCGAGTAGGTTGTGGAATGATGTTCTCAAGTTGATGATGCTTCATGGTGGGGTTTCTGCGAAATATATATCCGCAGCATTGACTAGAAGAAGAACAACCCCCCCTGTTTCAAGCCCGAGGAAAGCTTTCCTCCAACATGAAACTGATGGCATAAAAAGCATGATACACCGAAGCTGATGAAGCAATGCAATGCGCCTTTGTCCATGAAATTTGTATACTAATATTGTACAGACTCCGTCCACGGCCTAGGACCTCTAATCTCTCCCAAAAGTAAATACCTAACAAGAATCAAATTATGCCGCGAAGCCGCGAAGCCTCCTTAACTGCTGCTCCAATGCCAAAATCTCTGGGTGACGGTGGACACTGGGCATGAGGCCCAACCCGATAGCTCTCCTAATAGCTTTTGCGATCTTCCGCTGGTTGACGTTTCGTAAACCGGTCTCGGACGAGTGTCTAATACGGCCCATCTCTGACATGTACTCCGACATGATGGAGAAGTTCTATCGAGAGAAAGAAATAGCATTAGCATGATATCCGCAAGAATAAACGTTTCAGGAAGCAGGGCGAATTTACCTTGTATTGGTTCAACGGGTTTATCGACAGCGCATCAAATGCATCTGTGGATGGGCTTTGCTTCCGCTTCCATTTCCTCATTTCAGCCGGACTGAGATCATGGGGAGCGTAGACATCGCCTTGTTGCCATTCACGAGTCTGATTTCTCTCGAGGGATTTGCCCTTTTCCATGAGCGCTTGCTCCTCCTGAAACCTTTGCTTCCTCCCTTGCTTATAGCGCTCATGTCGCAACCTTCTATCTAAACAAGCAATTAGCCATGATTCCCAGAAAATCTTCGAAGCCAACGGGAAAACAATCACCTACCCATCATAGGAGAGTATGGTGCCGGTTGAGAGGCGGAGGTAGAATTCCAACGGCATGAGAGCACCCGCTTCTCGAGACCGGGGGCAATGCCATTGGAGAATGGGCGTAAGAGCGAAAGTTTAGATGACATTGTATATCGCCGGTCGTAAATTCAACTTCGAGAAGACCGGAGGGTTTGGGGGAAATGGAGTTTGTCTCGAAGTTCGATTTTGGTGTAAGAGAGAGAAATGGCAGAAAACCGAGAGAGCAACTATTTTGGCGATGCCAAGCCCGCCCAAAGCTAGCTTCACTTCCGCGTCCCTTCAATCTGAACTGTTTCTACACCTCTTTTAAGATGAACTATATCTATTAGATCTGCCCGTTTTACGCCAATTGCTGTTTGATAGACTACTATGGTTTGAATCACCGTCTTTTGCCTTTTCTTCCTCGGTGAGTTGCGATCCGCAGCATACTCGTTAACTTGATCATGTCTGATCGATCACTAACTCCATACCGTGTAGAAAAGTACCCAGTGCCACCAATTCACGATGCGTTCCCACCTCACTCGCAGTGTTTTCCGGGCAATTTTGGCCAATGAGCCATGCAGTCATTCTCAATGCCAGAGGCAGTTATTACTGTCCTTGCCTCGCCGCAGGGTGGGAAGACTTTGCCCCAGCGCTATCCAAGCGAGAACGCTCTTCGGCCTCCCCATCCAGCTCCAGCCCAACGCTCAATTACGACAAGGACGAGAGCACTCAACGGACCCTGGGATGATGCATATGGTAAACCTGTCTAAGGCACTCCAGCAACGTTCAAGACCGCCGTTGCCCTCGGTTCTTGCGAAGGCATTTCAAGACTTTATCTCCGCACGTCTCGAATACTCCGGTATGCTTACGGATTTCCACGCACGATTTTTGCTTAGAACCTTTGAGCATTTGAAAATTCAAAGGCATTCATACGAGGGCGATATTGAGGAGCTGGATCCGATTTTCGTCCCTGAAACCCTTGAAGGCGTTTTACTTGTTCTGGCGGAGTCGGGATGTGATCCTTTCTCTCATGAGTCGGTTCAGCAGTTGGCGCGCTTGGTATTTCAAGAACTACAGGAAAACGAGCACGCCGAACTTACGGCCGAAACGTTGGAAGCTTATATAACTGTGCTATCCGCTACCGGGGCACCCGGCCAGGCCCGTGTTCTGGTTGAGAAGTTTTGGAAGCAACTGTCGCAGGAGAGCGGGCCATCCTGTTGGCTAACGATTATGAAAGGGTATGCGAGGCAGGGAGTAAAAGAAGAGATTGGGAAGGTTGCAAAAAGGATGTCGAAGTTCGGGGTGCCATTTGATCAAGCAACCCACGAAGAAATTACTCTATGTATGGTCAGCGAGAACCGCTTGGAAGAAGCAAAGATGATTTACGAAAGGGGTATTGTCGGTAATCCTACTCCGACTATGACGACAAAACTGGCTGTATTCAGATTAGCCGTCTTCAACTCCGACATGGTGTGGGCTGAACAGGTATTCAACACGTTACCACAGGATATTTCCCCGGAAACTTGGAATGCCACGCTCCTGTGGGCTGCCGTGCAAGGAGAGAGTGCTGAACAGATAGGTCAAAAGCTGGAGGATATGACTAGCCGGGACCCCGAATTGAAAGATACCCTGACAATCTCAAGTATCAACGACCTCATTGAGTACTCCAATCACAACAATGACCCCGCCAATGCTGAAGCGTACGCTTCACTTGCCCAACAATGGGATTTACAACCGGATGCGCAGACGAACCTTTTGCTGCTGCAATCCCGAATATCCTCAGGCAACTCCGGCGGAATAGTGGAGTCTCTTCGCAAGCTGGCTGACGAAGACGCTTTGGACAACATCGATGTTTCTTTAATGAACCGACTAGTTGTTGCGCTCACTATCAGCAAAAATGTTGAACTCGAACGTGATTTAATATTAACCCTTGTCGACCGTCTTGTCGAACGAAGTGTTCGTCTAGATCCTCGGACTCTAGAAGCACTATGCCGGATGTTGCTATACAATAACGATCTTGACGCAGCTTCCGAGTTACTAAGACCACAGCTTGATTCATATAACATCGAAGAAAGGACGACGATCCGAGATGCTTTCCTTCGCTTCATTCTTGACCCGAAACAAGAGGATGATGATACTGTATGGGAAGCTTATGAACTTCTAAAGGTTGCTTTCCCAGAGACCGGGGTAAAACAAAGGACAGCCATCATGAATGGATTTTTTAGACGCAAGCGCACCGATCTCGCATGTCTCGTGTTTGGGCATATGCGTCAAAACGAGGATTTCGAACGACGACCCAAGCCCGACACTTACGCGCGATGTTTCCAGGGGATCGCAAGATCAGCCGACACAGACAGTTTGAATCTAGTTCACAACATGTTAAAACTAGATCTCGAAGTGGAACTGGATACCAGAATCCTAAACGGGCTCATGCTTGCGTACGCGGCTTGCGGGTTGCCAGCACAGAGCATGAGTTTCTTCCAGGACATTCTCCACTCGGACGAAGGGCCTTCGAATAACAGCATAGCCATATTCCTACGAATCTGCGAAACCCATCACGATGGAGCCGAAGAAGCGACGAAGATGATGGATAAACTGAAGTCCCTGGAAATATACATCAGCAGGAGGGTATATACATCATACATTGGTGCACTGGCGGGACAGTGTGAATTCGAGCGTGCAGCAGAGGCGATCCGGACAATGAAATCTCAAACCACCTACTCCCCAACCGGTTTTACGTATGTTCATCCCACACAGACTTCTCTTTCGATACACGCTTGCTAACACAGAATATTCAGAATCGCCACCTTTTACAACGCCATCCCATACCAATACTGGAAAGACCAAGTTGAAGAATGGGCGAAAGCAGCCTTCCCCGAACTCTGGAGCGAAGTCGAAGGATATGGGTATACGGAAGACGAGGACGGTACTCGAACTTACAACATCGACCGAGATCTTCACGTTTAAATTATGAATGTACCTATCTCGTCTGAAGGGATCAGGCGAAACATAACAAAACATACCTTGGCATTTCGCCCAGGAAGTTTCGCGGCTTTTGAATCTTCGGGAAATGAACTATTCAGCCCACCACCCATTTTCGTACTTGTTGCCTTCTTAGAGGCATTTATGCAGCGTCTGGGCTGTAACCGGATGCTTTCTTACGCATCCGAGTCTTGGCCCTACAGCCATACGGCGGGCTAGATAACCCCGATTCCGGAAACTTCGGAATCAGCAATTACTCTCTGTATGTCACCTCCGAATATCTATATATCCTCTACGCCCAACCCCGACCTAATTGCCACCATCACTTTCCCTATATTCTCGGTAACAGAGAGCCTGTCATATTATATATGTGTATATAAGTTCTTTATGCGAAGACGGGGGATATGATGTCTTGTTCCCCCCAGAAAAGTTTGTTTGTATATAAGACGATATGATCTAATAGGATAATCCACTTTTGTATATATTGTATAATAATTTGAGAAATAACGGGGTACGAGTACTGTTCATTATATTTGATCGGAGTTATCGTATATCATGTTCTTTCGTAGATTCGAATGCTGATTTATATATCTATTCCACGTAAAAACGGCGTTGTCTCGAGTAGTAGTGGTAGTATACCGATGAACAACGAAATAAATAACGAAAGGCTTAAGATTAAAAGATTCGATCACCTTTCAAAACAAAGAAGTATTCCGCACAGGAAAGCTGAAGAAGGATGGATATACATCATAAAACCCCCGATCGGGATCGAAACGCAGGACAAAAAAGGGGCGAGAACAGGCAAAGGGAAGAATATACCGAACGAAACATTCCCTTCCCCTTCCCCTTCCCCGGACAATAAAACACGCAACGTAACGTAACAAAAGAGAATAGAATAGAATAGGAAAAAACAGTCCGGTCAGAGAAATATACACCCGAGCTCCTAGCCCATCCCATCCCGTCGTATCATAACCATAACCATAAGCATAGTCGCAACCATAATCATAATCATAATCGTAACACACATCCCGCCACTTCCTTACTTCAACATCTACTTCTTCTCCTCCTTATCCTTCAACGCGCTCTTCCCCTTGGCCACCACACCCTTCTTCTTCCCTCCCTTCGTAACACCCGCTGCAGAAGCCGCAGTCGAAGTCACCTTCCCCTTCCTCGACGCGGTTCCGGACTTAGAAGTAGTGGAGGCGGTAGACGCGGCGGTCTTCTTCCTCGGTGCGGCAGTCTTAGGCTTGGTTTTGGCGGGGAGGCTGCTGGCGATGGACTCGATGATTCGAGGGCGGGCGTTGCCGGTTGAGCCGCGGGTTACAGCCATTTTTGATTTCTGGGTCTGTATGTGTCTTGGGTTGTGGTGTGATGTGGGATGTGGTAGTTTTCTCTGCGAAAGGAGAGGGTTAGCTGGTGCTGCGCTTATAAATCCATCCCATGATTAGGAGTGGAAAGAGAAGGAAAGGAGAGGGAGGGTGAAAGAGAGTACACAGATATACTCTTAAGGAGAAGAGAGGGACCTGATCAACATGCGAACGTAAAAGACCATGAAATAACAACAACAACGAGCGCGCATAAACCAACAAGCGAAACAGAGTCAATCAACAAGACATGAAACCCATCTCCGTCCTTACCTTGATGTATTATCAAAATCAACAAATCTGATTGAATGCTCTTCAAGACGGGATCAAGGCGATCAGAGAAAATGTAGTAGTTATCATAGAGATATGATGGTTGTGATGGCGCATGAAGGAAGAGAAGAAGGAAGAGTTGGAAGAGGGGGTTGAAGTTGTTGTTGTTATCGCTGCGATGAAGAGCTAGCAAGTCAGGAGTTCTTCCCCTAAACCTCCAACGACCCCCTGCTAGAAACAACAACGACCCCCTATTTATCACTTACCTTCATTTAATTCTACGACCACCTGACAATTGCTGTTACAGTAGAAACAATGAACATATCACTGGGGAAGATATAATAACATTAGAACAGTCTTCTATTATATTTTTGCTTTGCTTTGCTCCGCTTTTCTCTCTTTCAAACATCTCACACACAGCACCCCCTGGTCATTCATCATGCATTCATGAAGTATTTCGCAAGAAAACAAGAAATAATCAGAGAAGAAAAAAATAATTAGGTTGGGTTTCTATTGCCCCTGAACGCCGGCCTGGTCTACGCTTTTGGTTATCCGTTTTGACATGCTATAATTGAACTGTTAGAAAGTGACTTTTATCGAGGGTGTAGATAGGGCAACTCACAAATTAAAGAAAGCAAATTGACTAGGGCTACTTCCGTACTCATACACGAATCGACTGGCGAGGAAGCAGCCGAAAATGGATCGCAGATAGCTGTCAGGCACCTATTGAAACACCTCATTAGTAAAATGATATTAAACCCTACGGTTTCGGCTAAAACTTACCCGCTCTAGAATGGTATCAAGACCAAGCTTCTCGAGCAAAAGCTTGGGCAAGGCATCGTGAAGAACAGCTCGGCGGAGAGCGATGTTATCCCAGAGATCCGTCTTCTGAAGCTCCTCATCCAACTTGGTGATGGATACACTGAGCTTGTCGCTCAATGTGCTGCGAGGCAATCCGGTCTCTTCGTGCTCTCTCCAAATAGCTTCGAACTCCAGGGTCGCATTTCGCTTGATGACCTCCTGGACTTCCCTTACGTATGCGGTGTAGAACGGTGGAACGGTACCATCCTCACGAACACACATGTGCTCGACAAATCCTGCATCATCAAACGACAGCGACGCCAACACCTCGAGAGACGAAGAAGTTACACCTCCCTTGTTAGCAGAGGCATCCTTGAAGAGAACGCAACCAGCCTTCTCGAGACGCAGCTTGCTGTCCTGGGTGATGAACAGGTTGGCACCTTCAACCATGTAGGGGATGACAGATTTGCCATTGACGATGAGCTTGCCGACAGTCGACAGGTCGATGGACTCGGGGCGACCACCACAGGGCACGAAAATGTCGAACGAACGGCCCTGGCGGAGATGGAAGGTGTTACGGAAAACCATTCCGTTATCAACAATCTCACCGCTTGGCAGCTTGACATTTGTCTCATCGACCAGGACACGGTAGCCTTCGGGAGAAAGTTTGGAGACATCGAACTCTGAGATCATCACACGTCGCTTGGCAAGTCTGACCAATTCCTCGCGGTTGAGGCCCTGAGGATCAACGAGGACACCAGATCCATCAACGATTCCAGCGTATTTCTCGTTTGCAAGCAGGATCTCGTTGGACCCAAGATCGCCGTCTGGACCACCAGTCTGCAGCTTCTTCATCGTGGAGGGATCGATGTTCAGCTTGCGGTAGATGCCGAGAACATATTGGCGCACCGACAATGTTGTCATGCCATAAGCATCGTGGGGAATGCCGCCGAGCTTGGGGCTCTTGCCGGTGAAGAAGGACTTCCACCACGGCGCACCTCTCTTCCTCGCATGGTGAGTAGCCCAGTCCACAAGTTCAGCGGTGTTCTCATCGGGACCCATGAAAAGAATCTCGTCCTTTCCGTGAAGATCAACAATTGGATCTTTAATGCCAGGGCTAACAGGAGGAAGCAAGAGATCTAGGATGCTGTCGATATACTTCTCGAAAGCAACCTGCGCCTTGTCCTGGTGGTTGACATCGAGCAGGATGACTCCCTTTGCTCCACCTTCTGGGATATCCTTGTTTTTCCGTTGCTGGGTGTTGGCGAGGTTGTAGTTCTCATCGAAGAGGGAGCGCGCATTGATACCATAAGCCTCCTTATTACGGCTCTTGACGATGCGAATTCCACCTCGGGAGATGTCACGGAAACGTAGATGGAAACCACGGAATTCCGAACTGATGATGAGGAACATACCATAGAGGGGCTGTGGGTATTCGTGCTCTGGTAGGAAGTCTGCGTTCAGGCGGAAACTCAGAGCGACCTTTGTCGGGGTGTAGAAGTTGGTCTTTAGGACAGCATGGTTGAAAATCCGGAAGGCGGTCATGACCATCTCGTCGTGCTCGTTTACGGTGGTGGTCGAGACTAGATCCTTCAGCTTTGCGTCGTCGAGGATTTCGTCAACCTGAAGGCGTAGATAACTGAGCGTTGGGAGGAAATCATCTTCAGCACCACCTCTCGTCTGCACATAGTGGGTGCTGGCGAAATCAAGGTAGAGCTGGTGGATCAGCTTGGGATATTTGTTGATGATCTCGAGGATGTAATCGGAGGTAAATGTCTCGGTACGGAGTCGTCTCTTGATCTTGGAAAGCAACTCTGCGTGAACGCTGTTCTGCGAATCGAGGAGAGCGGTCAGGGAAGTATACTCGGATCCCAGACGGTTCAAGAACTGCTGGACAAAGACCCACACGCAGTGGGCGTAGATAGTCTCCTGGAGACTGAGGCGTCCACTGGCGAAATGGCTCTGGAACTTATTCCGGGGAACGCAGTACAAAAGAGATACCTCCTTCATGATCTGGTGGATGGCAGCCTCGATCGGTGGGGCCCTTCCAGGGGCTTCAGATTCACCCATCGGTCGTAGGTAGAGCGAAATGACGGTGATGCCATTGGAGAAGTTTTCCAGGTACTTGCGAGAGCTGGTCAGGCCGTAGTAGTGGTAAAGATCTGACAGAGCGCTGAACAAGCCCATGGCCGACCCCTGGCGGAAAGCCACCACCAACCGCTTCTCCCGGCTACCCTCCATCTCGAACATCTCGATGACGGGACCAGCTCGGGCAACCGCGTTGATGATGATTTCCTGATAAATGGCCTTGGTGTTGGCCGTGGCCTTCTGCAGGAATCTCTTGTCCCCGACCACTTCGATGTTGGTCTCGTCCGGACCCGGGTCGGGGGTGTTGAAGTGGCATTGGTAGACGAAGTAGCAGCGTAACTGCTGGCCATTGTCTCCGGGGAGAGAGCTGGAGGAACGAAAGGTCTCCACGCGGTAGCAGTTTTTGGGCGTTGACCCATCGATGTACTTCTCATCAATCCGTTGTTCGTACCTAGGTCCATCGACGGAGGTGATCCCAGGTTTGCTGGTATCGATGTAGACGGCATGATCGACGGCTTCCTTGTCGAGTCTGATCTCCAGCCTCTTGTCATCGCGAGCGTAAGCAGCGATCTTGGCGGCGTAGAGAGACAAGATGTGGCTGACGATGGCGTCGACGCTTTCGGTCTGGAAGTACATGTCATCGATTCCGAGGAGGTTGTAGAACCAGTTCGTCTCGGAGGCGACGAACTCGGGAGGGATGAAGCCTTTCTCCTCGATCTTGTCCATGACTAGTGATGTGGTTAGCTATCTATTCGATTGTAATCCTTAGAAAATAGAACGTACCTTGATCCATCTGCTTCTGTTTTCCCTCGAACTTCTCCGCCACATAGCCGGGACCTTGCTCGGAGAGCACACGGTGGGTTCCACCGGGAATACCTAGGTGTGTCGGCTGAGGAGATGGCTGTCTCCCAGGTGTGCGAGCCACATTGTCCAAGAGCTTGTTGTGGACGGGGAACCGTTGAAAACCGGTGGGAGTTCCGGATCCGGAGCCTTCACCGGAGACGGGACGGGGAGAAGGACGAGCGGAGAGGCCATTGCCCTGAGGGACATCGGCAGTGACAGGAGCGGTGCCATTGAAATGAGGACCGTGGGCTACAGGAGCCGTTATGTTATCTTCAGCACCCATGATGGTTTCTTGTTTTGTGCTGTTCTGGTGGGAGGTTAAGAGGTCAAAGGGTTAAGATCTAGATGGAATTGAATTGAGAGTCAGTGAACGAGAGTCGATTAGAAGCATTGGAATGAAGAAGTGGACGTGATCGAGGGCGAAGAAACCGGTGGACAAGAGGGAGGAGCAACGTACCTGGTGCGAGATCAGATGGGTAGAGACGATGACGTTCTGGGGTTGAATGTTATATTCCTGGATGAGACCACGAACGGAGGAGAGTATAGGGTAAATGTAGAAAGAGATCTGATAGTTGAGACTGGAGCGCCATGAAATAATTGCTTGGAGATATTGAAGTCAAGTTCCAGCAAGATCCAGAGAGAAAGAGGTGAGAAAAGGGAGAACGGGAGGTTCATATAAGAAGTTTCGTTGTATAGAAAGAAGAAAGCGGAAGATACCAACACTAAACCCGAAGAAGGAACCAGGACGATTAAGATAATAATAGTGACAACCCAGATACTTTCCACTTCGCAGAAAGAACAGCTGATCAACCGGTAGCAAGCAGGTATCTTCTCCGCTGGTTGAGGTTGAGCTTCTCCAACTTTTGATGGTAACTATCGTACTATCGTTCTGCATGTGTATTGATACCGATACCATCACCCCACCACTGATCACGTTATCACCCGGATCTCCGCCATGGCCAGACCTTTTCTCTCGTTTCTTTTTTTCTTTTTTTTGCCATCAAGACTCGTATGATCCTCTCTCTCTCTGTGTCTACATAGCGATGTCAGGTACCATTCGATGTTCACTCAGCAGGTGCAAACACTCTTTTTTTTCTGTACAACACCTGATCAGACAAACTTTTCTCTTCGAGATGAATTATTTTTAAACATTTGAGACATTTAATTGATGTATTTCGTGTATGGAGGTAACCAGCGACAGAGTCTGGTTCCTGTTATTAATAGAACTCAAAGCAGTAATGATACGATTCTGTTATCAAACAAGACGATACACACACAGGCGGTCAACCTTCTTCTCTGGTTTTACCCCTGATAAGATGAAGTAATACTCCCGTCCTCTTCCACCCCAGATACTCCGTAATTACGTCGTCGGCGGGCAATGGAGAGGGATCGGTTGCGGGTGACCGATCCGGAAGGTCGTTGCTCAGGCGGAGTGACCTGTGTCTTTGTCATGAAGAATGGCTGGACTGGACCGATCCTCAATGATTGATCACCTCTTCAACATCAGGTGAGTCGAGAACATCGGACTAGCAAGAGACAGATGACTCAGCTGCACCTACATCTGCATCTGCGTCTGCAATCCTGTCGGCCGTGTCATCTTGCCCTGAGAAGAACTCAACAAAAAAAAAGAGAAGAAAAAAGAGAAGAAAAAAGAGAAGGGATGATGTACCTTCGTACATCGTCATGTACTGTAACATACAATACACCCAGTTTCCCATGACGTAAGGACCATGCACCTCTTTCCCGCTTTTGACGTCGCACTCGGCCGTTTATTTGTTCCAGCCGATTCCAAGGATGACTCAGCCCACACCCCGTGATTCCACCCAGGCCGGTTTGACCGTCAATAGCCGGCCACTCGATGGTTTCCGCCTCTTCCCTCTTGTTCAGCTGTCAATGGCATTGATATTTTTTCTGATCGCATGGATAGAAAATTCATCTTCTCAACTGACAGATGGGATTGTGCCATAACAGTCCACAAGATCTGATCGTCGACATTTGACGATTGTCATGGACCCGACAAAGCGAGCGAGCGAGCAAAGCGGGCCGATATGTCTCTTTTTGGTCGGGTCTGCCCGCCTTTCAGCCTTTCAGAGTCTGGGTCTCTTCGGGTACCACATCCCTAGCGTCAACACAACTGAACAGGGAACAGACAAAAAATTCCAGGCCGGTCCGGTCTGTGACAGAGATGAACCCCGGTCCGGTTACTGCAGGAAAGATGGTTCGAGGCATTTCTTTTTGTGTGAAAAGTTTTTCTTTCCCCGTGGAGAAAGGGAAGTCGTGTCACTTTGGTCGTAGCGGAGTAGCAATCATCTCATCGCTGGAAGAACCTTCTATTCCTTTCTATTCTGCCAAGAGAGGGAGAAGGTCACCTTAGAGGAAGGAGTGCCGAGGGAGATAGAGAAACAGCAAGAGACAGAGAGCAGACGATATCTCTATCACCAGAAGTAAGAAGCATCATCAACCAGGAAGGTGCGGAGGGAAAGACATCAGAGTCCAAATCCTTCAGAAGGAAGAGAAAAGAGGGAAAGAAGTATCAAACAAGAGAGATCCTTCCTGATCTATATATCCCGTATCCTCCTGTCTGTTATCTATCAGTCAGACGAAGATGGACCATGGTCAACCCCCACTTCCGATTTCTCCCGACAGGTTCCTGATAAGAAGTTTCGGTTTGACTGTTACTGATCAAAATGTGTCAATCCAAACACACATATCACCACCACCACCACCACCACGACTGCTTTCTCCTTAACTCAACGCTTGGATCATCTTCTGCTCGTCACGTGGAGTGCCAGATATCTTATCAATCAATCTCTCACCCGCCAGAGAGGGTCCCCGATGAGCTTAAACTAACGACAGTCCTTCTTCTGATCACTAATATACATCAGGGCGCTCTCCCGCATAGACCCAGCGTATCCCCCAGCGTATCCTAGCTATATACCCGCTACTCTGCCATACTCGACTAGAGCTAACCACCAAGACTATGGCCCTCGTCGAGATATACATAGACGTTTCGACCATTGCTCAAAACTATGAGGACGTAGTAAAGGATTCACCTTTACCACCATCAAGAAGAGCATTCTCTTCTATCTTCTGAGCAATGTACTAGAACCCGATATGATTATGGATGATATCTTCTTTCTTTGCTTTTTTTAACTTCCCCCCCCTCTTTTGCTCTTGAGATGCTTGTATCATTGGCTTCGATTTCCTCTTTGTTCCAATTCCTTTATCAATATGGGAACATTCACTAAGAACCATCCTCTGTTTCTCCGCCACAAAATCACTCCCAGTCGTGCCAATTTTCTAAACCAACAAACAACGAAGAGTTAGGACAAGAACTAACAACATTGTTGTCGCCAAAAATTATCGACCTTTGCCGATATGTCGAACTCGACTGATTCGCCTGGCGGGAATGCTCCCATTCAGAATAATGGCCTCTGGATAAATGGGTTTCCAGAGGGACTGGAGAATATCCAAACCTATAATCCAGGCGGGAATCATCCTGTTTTACTCGGTGACCATCTTGGACCAATTGGTCGATATCGTGTCATCCACAAACTTGGAAGTGGTGGGTTTGCCAATGTCTGGCTTTGTCGTGACCGGAACAGCAGTTTTCCCAAGTACATCGCTCTAAAAGTTCTCATGGCTCGTGCATCAACAAGGGATTGTCGAGAACTACGCGTTAATAAACTCAAGGAAATGAGTATAGACCAGAAAGCCGGTGGAAAACATATTTGTGTTCCTCTAGATTCTTTCTGGATTGATGGCCCGAATGGGTCACATCTATGCTTGGTTTATCCTGTCCTAGGCCCTCCTGTCGATAGTATCTCGAAGGAGTTTGAAGATCCCGCTAAGGCCTTGAGGAAGATCGCATCACAAGCTGTGCAGGCCATGGATTTACTTCATAACCATGGAATATGCCATGGAGATTAGCCGTTTCTCTCTTATCGCAATTGCTCATGTGTTTATTAACGGTTTTAGATTTCACGCCCTCAAATATCCTCCTACAAACCTCAGGTTTTGATGGCCTCACCGAGGAGCAATTGATTCAAGTCCTCGGGGAGCCTGTACGATTAGGAGTGGAAACCAGCTCCGGGGAACCCGCGAGTGTGCCAATAGCTCCAAAGTATGTCGTTCGCCCGATTAAATTTGAAAAGATTGATCCACGCTTTATATCGGATCAGATCTGCGTTATTGACTACGGGGAATCGTTCGAAGTTTCCAACCCACCGAAATATATTGGTACTCCACAAATCTACCGTTCGCCGGAGCTTGTGCTAGATGACACGGTAGGCATTGGGTGTGACCTTTGGGCACTTGGTTGTACTCTCTTTGCGATCCGAACCGGGCGCCCGCTGTTTAATTTATTCGACAACGATGTAGACGAGAATCTCTCCCGTATGGTCTTACTATTCGGAAAGTTACCTAAACCGTGGTGGACGGGATGGGAAGGTCGTAGAGCTAATGTTGAGGATGAGGAGGAAGATTCACTGGGCCGCGTCAGATTAATTTCTCGAACTCCAGAAGACGCTGACGCGCGAGCGATGGAGTTGGATAGGCATAATCAACCTCGCTCGATTCGGGAGGCGCTTGCTCAGATACCTAGTTATCAGAAATACGAGACTCAGTATCCTATTCCCCAGAGGGATGAAATCGAGCTTCTTGCAGACCTCCTGGGCAAGTTATTGAAATATAACCCCCAAGAGCGGATCACTGCCGAGATGGCGAAGGATCATATGTGGTTTAAGATGTGATTCTATAAAGGTATGGGATTAAGTTGTTTGTTTTTGAGTTTCACTTCATTTCTCCTGAGCTATCCCATACGCCCTAGAGGGTTTACCTGGAAATCAGTTTTATTTTCTTTCTGTCATCTACTTACGCCTAGTAGAATATGTTCTCGGATCGGCTTAATAATAGTTGATTAGCCTCCCTATTGAGGGAACAATTCTCTTATGAAAGAGAGTGATTAGTATTCTACATGCTCTTTACTACTTCTTTATCAAGAAAGGAAGAAGGAAATAATAACAAAAAATCCTATCATTTATCAATTATCTAACAAAAAGACACTGGCTAGTCTAAATACTTGAAGTTGACCACGCGAAAAACATTGCTCAACTTGAAAAAAGACATGAAGAGTAACAAAGCAAATAAACCAAAATAAACCGAAATAAATAAGAAATATACACAAAAACAAATGAAAAACATATCGAATCTGCTATTTGAGAATCATCGATGAACTAGCCTGATAGAACTCATCAGCAAGCCAAACTCTTTCAGTAACATCTAATCTTGAATGTGCTTCCGTCTTGGGTAACTGAAGCTTTCTCAACTTCTCATCATCATGTCTGGCGTCTGCAGTAGAGAATTAAATATTAGCTTCGATCCATATTGAAGGTAGAGCTAAACACGGAACTTACCATATTTACGAGCTAGCAGTAGACTCTGCTGAGATTTGGTAGGATTCTCGATAATTTCTTCCATGGAGATGGAGTGCACTCCTTGAAGGCGATATCCAGCTAAGACCTGCGCGACAGATGCTAGGCCTCCAGATGAACATATCGACACCGAGCCATTCTTCTTTGAGGTCTCTTCCTTAAATGTAGAGCTCCAAGCTTGGTCAACCTTGGCGGAGATTTCGGCGGGAACCTCTATCTCTTGCTGTTGCTCCGGCGCTTTTGATGCTAGAGACTGCATTTGTTCAGGTTGCAGAGGGATTCGAGTATTTGAAGAATCTGCTGAAGGAATATCCGCCAGAGAGTTATCAGGATGGCTGGAGAGGTATTCAACGACGCTGCAAAGCCTGTCGAGGGCCTCGGCTGCAAGGCTAGAGGCTACCTGATTGCAATATGTGATGCTAATCTCGGTTCCTTCCTCGCAGGGCATTGATCCGACCCACAGATCCGCGGCGTCATGCATTGGCGAGATGAAGCCTACTTCGCTTTCGATTTCCCCCACGGTCAACGAGTCTGCAAAGTCATCCAGGTTCTGATGTTGGACAATGGAACTAAAGCGCGTCCAGCGGGGCCATGATGTGCATTGTTCGATGATGTGCCTGAAGCCCAGCGATTCGTACGGAATGGCACTGATTTGTTGATGTCTCATGTCCGATAGAAGTATGGAGACAGTAGCTTCCTGCGTAGAAAGACGGCATCGCACTGGTATCAAGTTGATGCATGGCCCGGAAACGGATTCGATACCATTTAGGGAGAGATTTCGACCTGATATGAGTTGTCCAAACACAACGTCGCTTCGACCTGAGAGTTGGCCAAGAACCACACCCCAGCCAGCCGTTAGGAGGGTATTGAATGCTACCGTGCTGGCATTGCGTGACTGATATGGTATGGTACGTTTCACAATCCGATTCATCATATTTTGATATGACGGGGCTCCATCCGTGACTATGTTCGTCATCGAAGAGCCTCGCAGAAGATCCCGCCAGAAGGTTTCCGCCTGCGGTGTTATCTGGGACTGAACGGAGTGAATAAAGCCTACGAAAGGAGTGCTTGGGAGCAGCTCTTCCTGCAAATAAGCTGCTTTCAGGTCGCGGATTAGAATAGGCTTGCTAATACCGTCATATTGAGCGTGGGATATCCGCATGACCAGCAGCCATCGTGCAGGTTCCCGCTGTATAAGCGAAAAGCGAACGATGACGTCCCCAAACGATACAGGGCTTCCGACATCAGCATCGATAACAGACCTGATGGTTTCTAGTGGGTCGTTCCTGCCATCAAAATACTGGAACTGAGGCTGGACGGCTTTGAGAACAACCTGCAAAATCTCCCCCTGGTGTGGTATGAAAACTGTACGGAGAATGGGGTGATGCTCCACTAGTTTGCGGCAGGCTGCAGCTAACCGCGATGGGTCAATGCTGCCGTTGAAGTCAACGCATATGTAGTTCATCCAGCCTCTAAATTTTAACATTCCGGAACTTATCGCTAGCGCCTGGAAATCTGTAGTTCTGATGACATCTTCCACTTCATTCTTTGGCAACTGGTAAGGTGGTGATGCTATTTTGCCAAGCAACCCATCGATAATGCTGGTTGGAAGACTGGAGAATGGTTTTGACTCGACCACCGGGGCTGCATCACCATTGACAAATTGTGCCCGCGAACTAAGTGCTGCTAGCTGAGGATGGCTGAATACTTCAGCGGCTGTGATTGAAATGCCTTGAGATCGGGCGGCCGATACGAGCCGGATAGCGGCGATAGAATCCCCTCCCAGGGCGAAGAAGCTGTCATTAGTCCCAATATAGTCTATGTCAAGCCGAAGGACTTGTGCCCAGATTTGTTGCAAGCGCCTCTCTATCTCGATAGTAGGTTTCGTTTTCTGATGGGTCTTCTGGAAGTGCGTAATCTCTATGGTTGACATCCCAGAGGCCCATTTGTTAAGTTTCAACCGATCCGTCTTTCCCGTAGAGGTGAATGGCATTTCAGTGACAGGCAAAATGGTTGAAGGGATGAGATGTGGCGGTAAAGTATGTGACAATTTTGCAAGGGCATCCTTCACTGCAATTATAGAGTTTGGTTCCAGTTCCGCCATAACGGGATTTGACGGCTTTGTAAAACGCGTGGGGCGGGTCGTTTGAAGACAAACGAAAGCCACTAGCATCGGATTAGTAGACCGGTCAGAAGGAGTGATGATATCGGCAACAACTTCGGAAGACAATGCAATAGCACGTTGGAAATGATATTCGACCTCAGCAAGCTCCACACGTTGACCGCGGATCTTCACCTGTGTATCTTTGCGGCCTATAAAGTCGAGGCTACCGTCGGAGTTATACTTCACAAGATCTCCGCTTTTGTAAAAACGGTTCTGCTCGCTCGACGACCATGCGACATTGGTCACGAAACCTGCGTTGGTTTTTGCTTCGTCGTTGAGATAACCACGCGCTAAGGTTCGTCCAGCGAGCAGAAGCTCGCCTGGGGCACCTATCGGGGCAAGTTTGTGATGGTCGTTCGGATCAACAACCCAGCATGTAACCCCACTGACTCCGCGACCGATTGTCTGCACTCGCCGACCGGGTTCGTTTAGGACACCTCCAACGCAGTAGGAAGCCTCGGTCGGGCCATAGGCATTGAGGAGCAGCTCAACATCGCCCCATTGCTGCAGATTGGCTTCAGTGACTGCTTCTCCGCCTAGAACCACCGTTTTCACTTCTGGAATCTCAGCCCGCTTGATCGACATCGCAAAGGAAGGCGTGAAGAAAGCCCAAGTGACTTTCATTTCATTTATAGCGAGGGCCAGGTTGTTCATTCTGTCGTGCTCCGACGGAACGCAAACGCTCCCTCCTTGAATTAGAGTGGTTATAACCTCAAAAAGAGTGACGTCGAACGAATGCGCCGCGAAATGTAACACTCTAGCTTCTGAATTAATGCTCGCTGCGGGTCCGTGACCTAAGGCACTCCAGCAGTATGTGGCATGGTCAATGAGAATGCCTTTTGGTGTCCCCGTGGTCCCAGATGTGTATAGTAGGAATGCCACTTGGGAAGGCTGAACTGTCGGGAAAGCGGCCACCTGACCTGTGGCCGACTCTTGTGCCCAGGAACACCCATCGCTTACGACAACTGTAAATTTGGTTTGATCGTTGAAGCGGGCTGCATAAGTGGGCGATGTTATGACCATTACCCAGGGTATTGACTGGAGAATTGCTTCATGTCTGGACTTTGCGGAGTTTGGATCTAGGGGCACACAAATACCACCGGCTTTGAGCACAGCAATTAGTGCAACGGCAGTCCACTTCGACTTTTCGAAAAAGATCGGCACCATCGATTCTGGTTTCAAACCCAAGTCATTAACTAGGTGCTGCGCAAAACTAGACGAAAGTTGGTCTAGCTGTTCATACGAAAGGCTGCCATCCCATGAACAGATTGCCTCCTTGTTTGGATATCGTCTTGTTGACTGCTCAATCAGCGAATGGACGCAGGAGTCAGGCAAGCTGGATGCGTTCGAAACTGCGTTCCAGCTAGAGATCTCTCGATGATCTTCAGGGCTGATAATTTCGATATCTCCAAGCCTGGAACCGTTATTTTCATCCAACTTGCACAATTGCTGCAGAATGTGATCGAATTGATAAAGTATCCTTCGCATCTGTTGCACGTCCAGAACATGTGAATCAAAGCTGGCAGTCATATTTACACTGTTCGGCGTGGTTGAGCATTCAACCAGCATCGCGTAGGTGTTGAAGTCGTTAATTGCGCTCTGCACCGGCGGAGAAGTGGAAGCTTCTTGAATGGTTTGATACAACTCACTTCGTTCGTCTGACATATGAGGTTGGACAACTAGTAGATTTTGAAAGACGCAGCAAGCCCGTGCTTCAGGGCTAAGAGATTGAATAACCTGAAGCCCAAGTTGTTCGTGAGGAATCATTTCGATAGAATCGGCTTGGATTGCCTGTAAAAAGCTAAGGGCTGTTGCCGAAGGGTCCAACAAAGTTCGTACAGGAACGGTTCCGATGGTGGGCCCTGCAATGTTCTCAATACCAGCAAGAGAGGCTTTACGGCCTCCGAGAGCTACCCCAAGAACGACATCAGTAGTCTGGGAGTATCGTGAAACTAGCAACGTCCATGCGGCCTGTACAAGGGTTGCGAGTGTCAGACTAAAAGTGGTGCATCGGTCGGGAAGACTGACACGATGGGAGACAAAGGAGTCTGCTAGGGGTTGATAGGAAGCTGAGGGAAGCGACGGAAAGGTACTCGGCGTGCTGTTGGCTAGTTTGGACCGCCAGTATTCCTTTGACGTATCACGGTCCATCTCATCAAGATACTTGATGAATCTGTTGAAAGGTACGGAAGCATCAACCGTTATCCCGGAATATGCCTGGCTTACACGTCGATATGTCTGAGCCAAAGACCATCCATCATATAAGGCATGGTGGGCGGTCCAGACAAAAAAGCGCTTTTGAGACGGTTGTGGCTCTTCAATGACTGCGTATCTCGATAGGCTTGTACCAAATGACATCAACGTCTTCCTGTCCATTTCTAAATACCGCTCCAATTCACAGTTGTCAAACTGCCACTGGGACTGGGAGTTGAGGACTACCTGGAATGTGCCAGCTGAGAGCTGAACAAGTCGGGTACGAAGTATTGGCGTTGTTCGAATAACAAAGTCCCACGCGGCACTGAATTTCGTCAAATCCACCTCGCCCGGAAGAGGAATTACCTGTTGCGCAACGTACGCTCCTGGACGCTTAACTGAAAGAGCTAATAACCCTTCCTGTAGGGATGTACAGGGGTAAAGGTCCTCAACTAAGTCTTCGTCAATCTCACACAAATCGCTGGCTTTGCGGCACATTTCTTCAATAGCTTTGGGTTCGCAGTTCAGGATTGAGAATGGTGCGATATCAACTGTTTCTGAGGAGGAATCGAGAATCACATTGGCAGCGCCCGACATGGCCGCTAGGGTTGGGTAACGGAAGATGTCTGCTACGGCTATTGAAATGCCGTTAGCTCGAGCCAGTGCGACAAGTCTCATGGCATCAACTGAGTCTCCACCGAGATTGATAAAGTTGGAGCTACCGCTTATGTGGCTCAGTTCTTTGATCTTGAGGACCTCCGCCCATATCGACCGTAAGGCCAGCGATGTGTCTGTCAAGGAAACTTGCTTATCATTACCAGCCTCGTGAAGGGTTCTGAACTTCCGGATTTCGCTGCTGGGAACCTGTGATATCCAACGTCGTAGGCGCATCCGGTCCGTTTTTCCTGACTTTGTTACGGGTATTTCTCTGAGGGACACCAACGCGGACGGTACCATATAATGAGGCAACACGGTGGATAGTTGATCCCATGCCTCGATGACTGAGAGGTGCAAATCACGGCCCAGGCTGTCGATTGTTGGCTGATCTCCGTTAACCCCCACACAAGGTGAATTCTTCAAGCATATAAAAGCTAGTAGAATAGGTTTTCCCGGATCATCATTGAGAGTTACCACGTCCGCGACCACGTCCATGCCAGGAATGCTGGCATGAAGATGATGTTCAATTTCTGTAAGCTCAATTCGCTGCCCGCGTAATTTGGCTTGTGTGTCTTTTCGCCCGACAAAGCTGATGGTTCCATCAGAGTTGTAACTTGCAAGATCTCCGGTTTTGTAGCATCGCCCCGGACGTTGTCCATTACTTAAACCTGAGATGAAGTTTGGACTCTCGACGAAAGCTGAGCTGGTTTTCTCGCTGTCGCCCAGATACCCTTCTGCTAAATTCCAACCTTCCACAACAAGTTCACTGTATACACATCGTTAGTTAACGAAACCTTGAAACTGGTTCTTAGTTTGAATATATGAGATCACCTACCCTGTAACGCCAATTGGCACAAGCTTCTCGTGATCAGTGCTGTCAACAATCCACAACGCTCCCCCCAAGCCACGGCCAATATTAGAAGGATGTGAGCTCTTCGAAAGACCAGAAAGACAAGCACACCACACTGAAGCTTCTGCTGGACCATAGACTTGCGTTAAGTATGTCTTTTCTGACCATTGATCGATATTGTCTTGAACCATTGGCTCTCCACCAATTGTCAAATACCTTAATGTCTGAGCCGATTGTAACTGGGGCTGCGATGCAATGGTGGAAGTCAAACACGCATGAGTAACGTCCATACCATTCATACAACCGCCCAGGTTGTTCATTCGATCGTAGTCTGAAGGAATACAAACACATCCACCTCGCATTAGTGTTGTGAAAATGTCCCCAATGCTCACATCAAAAGTGTAGGCTGCAAATTGGAAAACACGTGACTGATTGTTGATATTCATTGCGGCGCCATGAGCCTCCGCACTGGTGCAGAGAGCGCTATGCCGTAGCAAAATGCCCTTTGGTTCACCAGTTGTGCTACCGGAGGAAAAGACGCAAAAGGCAAGGTCATCTGGGACAACCTCAACAGGGGTTGCACTAGTGTCTTGTGATGGCGTAGAAGGGGTAGCACTGATGGGACTGGAAGAAGAGGAGGACATGGATGAACCAGTACCTGGTGTTGTGGAGTATGACTCCGAGGTATTGTATCGAGTCACAGAAATCGTAGTGCTGGGTACATCGCTAACATCTTGAAGAACTATGAGTGATTGCCCACAGTAACGGAAGCAATCTTTGTGCGCCCAGGAGGTAATAACTAGATCCGAGTCCAGCATTTGAAATAATTTCTTATGTCTAGCTGTTGGGTGAGAAGGATCGAGAGGCACACAAACACCCCCGGACTTCAAAATTCCTAGCATAGCTATGATAGCCAATTTGGACTTCTCGAAACAAAACGACACATAGTTCTTCGGCTGTACCCCATTCTCGCTTAGGTAGCGAGCGAAATGCGTGGCATAGTCGTTGAGCTGCTGGTAAGAGAGATCGCCATCCCAAGAGCAAATTGCTTGTGCCTTTGGTCTCTGTAATGCTGCAAGTTCAATGGTCGAATGGAGACACGACTCGACCTTTTCAGGGATATCTGCGTTCCAGTTGCAGATCTCAAGACGGTCTTGTGAGCTGACAACATCAATGGAGCCAACAGTTTGTGTTGCGTTCCAGGAAAATAGCTGTTCAAGAACATGCCCAAATTGACGAAGAACCCTTTTCATTTGTCCTTGATCAATAACCTTTTCGTCAAAACTTGCTGTGATTTCTAGTTCGGAAGAACCGTTCACAGAGCACTCAACAACAAGCGCATATGTGTTAAAACTGCTCCCCGTGTTCATTGAGGCTTGCGACTTGGAGTTCGTATCGGAGTCGCGGGATTTGGCAGAAGGGGTTGACGGTTCACTGGAGTCAGTCTTATGGTGGCTTCGAGGATGTATAATTAGTAGATTTTGGAAGGCACATGCCAGGCGCATCTCTGGGCTGATGCGACTGATGTTCTGAAGACCAAGGTGCTCGAATTCCAGAAGATTTGTGCTCTGATCTTGAATTTCCTGCAGTGCTTCCATTATTGACTTTTCTTGAGGAAGCTTCATCCGTATGGGAACGGTTGTCATAGTAGGACCCATTATTCTTTCAATACCAGGGACAGGGCTAGTTCTTCCGGCCAAAGTCATTCCAAAAACAATGTCGTCAGCTGAAGAATGTTCGGAAACTAATATACCCCAACCTGCCTGAATGATAGACGGCAAAGTGTAATCGGAATTAGATAGGCGAGAATACGGAACATGATGAGTGATGGAGCTATCAGCAAGAGGTTGATAGTTTGGCGACGGAAGCTTGGGAAAACTAGTTGAGATAGCACCTTGAAGCTGCATTTCCCAGAATTTTTGAGAGGGGGCATTGTGAAGATCAAGACTGCTGGTGTACTTAATAAATCTGTTGAAGCTGGGCTCCATAGGCAGTGATGCTCCATCGTAGGCTTGTTGCAGCTGCTCATTTAACAGGTCAAGAGACCAGCCATCAAAAACTGCGTGGTGCGCTGTCCAAACAAAATATAGCTCCCCAAACTGGGGCTTAACAAGTGTGTATCGTGTCAACGGAGCTCCGAAGCGCATTGGATCCCGTCGGTCATGAGCAAGAAATTTCTCAAGATCCGTTTCAACCCTCCATTGGAAGTCTTCGTGGATGACAACCTGTAATAACTGGGCAGCGTTAGTTTGCACGGATCGAGTGCGTAGTATTGCGTTGGACCTGAACACAGTCTGCCAAGCAGCATGAAGACGAGATGTATCTGTATCTCGAGGGAGCTTGAAAATGTGTTGGGCGACATAGGATCCTGGGCGCTTAGCAGCGAGCGCAATGAGCCCCTCTTGAAGTGGCGTACAAGGGTATACATCTTCAATCTGAGAAGAATCAGATAATCTACATATGGCCGCAATTTCGCGAATGGTGTCATGTAAATCTGTGGTATCCTTTTCCATCAGGGCAAATGGAGCGACATCCCCGAGATCTCGATTATCATGCACAAATGAAGCCGTCTCCGAGAGATCGTAGAGTTTGGGATGGCGGAACACGTCGGCCACCGTAAAAGAAATGCCTTCGTCGCACGCCAAAGCGACCAGTTTCATAGCGTCGATTGAGTCGCCACCCATATTGATGAAACCATCTTGGGCACTGATCTGATCCACCTTGATGCCAAGAACTTTCGCCCACAAGAGTTGGAGCCGCTTCTCCATGGCTGTAGAAGGGGCCCGTTTATTAGTTTCACTTGCGGTAAACGATGAAAGCTCTCGCGGAGACATTTCAGAAACCCATTGACGTAACTTTAGACGATCAGTTTTGGCAGAGCTCGTCAGCGGCATTGTGGTGACGGGTATAATCATCGATGGGACCATATATACCGGAAGTGACCGGCTGACAATGTCAAGAATATTTTTCACAAGGGGTTCCAGCTGCAGTTGCATGGAGTGAGCGATGCATGGCACAGTGGTAGTTTGGTTTGCGGCGCCTTCTTGAAAACTCATGAATGCGACTAGGAGCGGTTTGTCTGCCGCATCTTTGGGAACAATCACCTCCGCAGCAACCTCTCTAACTTCCTCTATGGCTCTCTTCAAGTGGTGTTCCACTTCACTTAGTTCAATACGTTGCCCTCTGAGATGGACTTGAGTATCCTTTCGGCCGACGAATTCGAGCGAACCGTCCCCCAATAAGCTATATCGAACCAGGTCACCTGTCTTATACAGACGGCTAGAATTGTGGGACTGCACACGGGATAGCCATGCAGGGTTGCTGATAAAAGCTTGCTCGGTCCGTTCGGAGTCATTTAAGTACCCACGGGCTAGAGTTGGTGCCCCAATAAGGAGCTCCCCAACTGCCCCAACATGGGTTAATCGATCGTGGTCATTGGGGCATACTACCCAGGTATCTCCAGCTATCGCGCGGCCAATATTGGCCGGCGACGTCTGAGGATTGATATCACGGTTCACAGTGCTCACGATACAGCATTCGCTTGGCCCATACGGATTCAAGAGCCGCCGTCCAGGCAACCATTGTTGAATTACGTCTTTAGTCAGCGGTTCACCTCCAAATATCAATGTCTTGAGGCCGAGAACATTATTGGGCTCAATGTTACGGGCGAGAGACGGGCTTATATGTGCCCAATTGGCGTTCAGTTGAGATACTGCCCCCGCGATGTCCGTAGTCCTTTGGATCTCTGATGGCACACAGACACATCCACCAGCGGATAGCGTGGTCAATATCTCGAGAAGGCTAGCGTCAAAGCTGTAAGACGAAAATTGAAAAACGCGTGATGCCGAGTCTAGAAATAGATTCTCTCGTTGCGCCTTCATAGCTGCACAGAAAGCAGAGTGTTGAATGACAGAACCTTTAGGCTTGCCTAGAGAGGGACATAGTTAGTATGATTGGACATGGTTGATTATGTTAAGAGGAGTTGGTTTACCTGTAGAACCAGAAGTAAATATGCAAAACACTGCATCGCTGGGGTTTATGTCAAGTTTACGCCCGTGATCGAAACGATCATCGAATGTCGCTACAGTGGATTCCGCGACCACGACCACAGTATCGGCTGTATTGGCGCACATTTCCTCATGTAATGGCGAGGAAAGAACGACATGAGCCTCCACCTGGCGCGCAATGCCTTCCAAGCGGCTCTTTGGGTGGGATGGATCCAAAGGAACGAAGGCAGCGCCAGCTTTCATAACGGCTAAAATAGAGACGATCATCCACATAGATTTCTCAAAGCAAAGTGGGACGAAGTGGTTGGAACCGACCCCCAAACTTTTGAGGTGATGGGCGAGAGAGTTCGAGTGCGCTTCAAGTTGATGGTATGACAACTGGCCATCCCAAGAATGCACAGCAGGGGCATGGGGTCTCTGAACATACTGGTCGCGAATAACGTCGTGCACGCAACTTTGAGGAGGATTGAATTGAGTGCCGTTCCAACCCAAAGTTTGCTCCAAATCTCTGTTACTCAAAAAGGAGAGTTCACCAAGAATTGTATCAGGTGTATCGAGGCAGGCTGAGATAATTTTGCTGAAAGTTTCTGCAACGTTTGTCGCCTGCCATGGAGACAAACTTCCTGTCCAATAACCTAAGTCCACGGCAACTCTAGATTCGGAAATTCCGACATTAACCACGAGGGCGTACTAGAGAAATTGATTAGAAAAGTGCTAAGCCCGCGTAAACATCTTTAAAAAAAAAGAATTACTTACCTCGGTGGGATCGTGAGCATCAAGTATTTTGGTTTCTATGCTTTCCCCGGTGGAATCGCCCAGCTCAACAAGTCCTTGCACTGACATCGCCGTATTGAACAGCGCTTGCCCATTCAGGTCCAGTCCCCGTTGGATCTCTGCCATTGATGTTGAGCGACACTGCAAAGCCTGACCAAAATCCGCTTGTATGGCTTTCAACGTCTCCAGAAAAGTAGTTGTCGGCATGGCTCGAACCCGGCAAGGTAAGAGATCGATAAGAGGCCCCAAAGCTTCCTGTATGCCATATATCGGAAGATCTCTATCAGAAACCAAGTAACCAAAACAGGTACTTTCAGAGTTAACATAACATTGCAGTAGGAGAGACCAGCAAGCCATGAAGAACATGGATTCAGTAACTTTATGCTTTCTACAGAACGAACCGAGAAGCGAGCGGTCTTGCATTGGCACAGCTACCGAATGTAGTTCGTCCTTAAGCTGGAATCGGCCGGTATCTAGAGGAAAATGGCAGGGTTTTATATCACCTAGATAATCATTCCAGTACGCCGTATGCTTCGGTTGCTGTTGAATATAGGACACATATTCACGATAAGGAGAATGTGGACTACCGAGCGGCTTGAGGTCGATGCCCTTGTACGCATCTCGAAGGAAGCGTAGGAGGATAGGGGTAGAACCGCCATCTGTTATGGTGTGATCCATCTCCAGCCTGCAAAAAGCTCTACCGTTGTCATCTGTACACACTAGGAGCTGATGTGGTGGGCGGTTTGTAGCCTTCGCCATGATGGGATATGAGGAGAGGTTATTGATACAGTCAGTCGACGTTCTAAATGTGAGTTTAGTCATATCTGCATGAACGTTTCGAAGAACTAGTTGCGCGGCTCTTCCATCTTCCTGAATATCATGGAGAAAGATTGTCCGTAAAATGGGATTGCAATTGACAACATGCTGCCATGCCTCTTCTAGTCTCTGAAAGTTAACATCGGCTCCACGACAGAGAACTTCAAAGGTAATGCGGGTACTGTAGTGCATGGAATCCTTTGCTTGGCTCAAGAGAATGCCTTCCTGTACCGGAGAGCACGGATATATGTCTTCGACATCTGCCGGGTTGATGTTACGTTCGGGAAGGATTTTGGAGCTGAAGTAATTGAGTCTCGAGTAAGTTAGGGGGATGAGGGGAAAATCG
The DNA here is from genome assembly GCA_949709995.1 of Arachnomyces sp. KDTOL00113. NCBI lineage: Eukaryota > Fungi > Ascomycota > Eurotiomycetes > Onygenales > Arachnomycetaceae > Arachnomyces > Arachnomyces sp. KDTOL00113. The sequence goes on from OX453237.1 coordinate 441,414, forward strand.
GACAATGAGAACTGTTGCTCGCTTTGTGATAATTCCTGGAGGAGGGAACTTAGATCGCGTTCAAACGATTCAACCCAGGCTTTAATCTGAGGCTGATGAGACATCCGCTGGTTGAAGGTAAATGATACTCGCAGTTTCGACGACTCAACGAGAGCCGAAATTTCAAATAGAGCCATGCGATCACCAGACCAGGGCCACTCGGCGGAGCCGATTTCTCCCAATGGTACCGTGCGGAAACAAGGGCTCACTGGTTCGTTGCCTGAGCGATAACCATGGAAGTTGAACAAAATTTCCATGGGCGTATCAGGCGTAGAACTTGAGGTGGTAGATTTGGCTCGCGGAATATGCGGGAAACCCTCTGTTGACGCTTGTTTGTGCATGTCCTTGACACGACGGACGACGTCGAGATTAGTGTCACCAACCTGAGTGCGGATAGACAGTCGCTGTATTCCCGTAAACCAGCCTATAGTATTTGAGAGATCAATTGGCTGGCCTTGCGGGTCACGGCCATGATGCTCATTGAATATTTCAACAGCTGAGCGATCTGTGAAAGCTCCAAAGAATGATTGAGCTAAAGCCGATAGCAACACCTCCACTGCTTCGGTTTTTAGCGCATGATTACTGGCTTTAAACAGTGTGCTAGTAGCGCCTTCACCAATCACAGCATCCATAGTAGTTGCGTCCTCGTAGACGTTAGGGATATTCAACATATTCCAGTATCTGCAGTGGTCAAGTGGCAGCGGTTTGGCAATCCTCTCGCTGTTTCCCACCTGCTCTGATTGAAGTTTGCACCATGTTTGGAATGGGAATGGCTTTGGGCCGGAAACGTGGCCAGTGAGTAAATGCTCTTCAAGCTCACGAAGCAGAATATCCCAGGAAACAAAGTCAAAGATCAAGTGATGCACAACGATGAGAGCAAACCGTTCGGAAGAGAGATTGAATAATTCGACCGTAAATAGAGGGCCATCATGAACGTTTAAGCCTGCTTGTGCACTTTTTATGAGTTGGGACATTTCATTGGTACTGGCAATTTCGTGGTGTCGAATATACCGAGGGTTTGCGGCGACTGCTCCTACTCTTTGCACCCACAATCCCGAATCTATTTGATGGAAATGTGCTCGCAGCATGGCATGCCGTGCAACCAGACTACCCAAGGCGCTGTAAATCTGCTCCGGTGAAACATGCTCAAGAAATCGTACTAGTCTACTTTGCGTAAACATATTGTTCCCATTCGGAGAGGTTTGGAAGTGTAAGGCCTGAATGGGTGAAAGGGAGAACGTAGAAGTCGCAGCTTCGTCATTATTGGTTTCCGCTTTTGGGGTGTTAGAGCTTATCTCGGCATGCCTAGCTAGCTCACGCAACGACTTAGATTGTAGGATGTGATGCAGTTGAAAGGACACCCCATCGATTCTGCATAGCCCCATGAATCGCAAGGCGGTCATGGAGTCTCCGCCAAGCCCTAGGAAAGAATCCTCAACGTTGATGTCAGGCTGGCCCAAGGACTGACGACACAGTCTAACAATTTGCTCCTCCAGAGGAGTTACGGTTTGGCTCACAATGGCGTTAGGGGAGCGTTTGGCCGTTGATTGTTTTATAACAGCTGTCTCATCATCGGTAATGTTTGCTAGCCATGATAATAAGTGCGTCCGATCCAACTTGCCCGACACTAGAAGAGGCAAATGCGTCACAAAAGCCCATATTGTGGGTACCATATGTGTGGGAAGTTTCTCCAATAGTGAGGTGTGAATTTCCGCCAGTTTTGCGGTTGCCGATTCTTGGCGTTTCTTGGGGACAATATGCATGTCGGCTGAAGGTGAGGTGAAGTCTGAGTCCACTGGGAGGCTTACTACACCAACCAGCTGCTTCTGGAAAGGACCAGCAGTAGGAACGACAGCTGCAACATGGGAGAATCCGAATGCATCCGCCAAATTTTCCTCGATCTCACCAAGCTCAACACGTTGACCTCGTAATTTCACTTGGGTATCTTTGCGGCCCATGAATATCAGGGAGCCCTCACTATTGTAGCGCACAAGATCACCGCTTTTATAGAAAGGGCCCTGGCGTCCTGACCCCTCCAATACTTGCCACGCAGGGTTTTCCACAAAGGACTTGCTGGTAAGGTCCCTTTCACCAAGGTAACCCATTGCCAGGAGTGGCCCTTCGATAAGAAGTTCACCAACTGAGCCGATAGGCATGAGTTCATGATGATTCGCGGGATTTACCACCCAACAGAGACAGCCGATGGGAGACCCGATGTCAGCAGGGTCCGAGTCAACCATTAATCGACCTTTATACGTGCACCAGATTGACGTTTCTGCTGGTCCGTACAGATTAAGCATCTGTATTCGTTCACGGCCTGCCCAGAGCGCAACGGTATCTTGTCGCAATGCCTCCCCACCAACGGAGAGAAAGCGCAGTGTTTTAACTTCCTCAGGCTTGAGGAGGCTTAGAACGGTCGGCGTGAAATAAGCATGAGTCACTCTCATATCGTTCATCGTTGCAGAGAGTTGGTTGAAGCGAGCATATTCCGAAGGAATACAAACACAACCGCCCCGCATGAGAGTGGTAAAAATTTCGCCAATGCTTACATCAAATGTATAAGCGGCGAATTGAAACACGCGGGATTGAGAACCAATCTGCATTGCTGCCCCATGTGCGGCAGCACTGGTGCACAAGGAACGATGCGAAATCACGATTCCTTTTGGTTTTCCCGTTGTAGTCCCACTCGTAAAAACGATGAAAGCCTTATCCCCTGGAGCCGCCCGGGGTTGCAGCTTGTCCTTGGGCCAAGAGAACTCGCTGTTCTGGGAAAATTGTTCCGGCCCAACAATGACGACGTTTTGTAGCTTATCGCTGAAGAGGTCGGCATAGGTGGCGGATGCCACAACAAGCTCGGCGGTGGTTGCAGTCAGAACTTCCATGTGGCGAGATGCTGGATGAAACGGGTCTAGAGGCGCACAAGCGCAACCTGCCTTCAGTATACCCAGCATGGCTATAACCGCCCATCTTGATTTCTCAAAGCAGACGGGCACTATTACTCCTGGTTTCACATGCGAACTGATGCAATGTGCGACTTGATTGGAAAGAGAATCCAACTCTGAGTAAGAGAGATTGCCATCCCACGAGGATATAGCGGATGCACGGGGTCTGCGGAGCACGGATTTATCAACTGCTGAATGAACGCATGCCTCCACACTGGGCGGAAGTGACTCGTTCCAGCACCATATTTCATCAAGGTCCTCGGGGCTTATAACGCAAAGATCGCCCGCTGGCTTGTTGTGTGAGTCTTCGTCACAGAGCTGCAGCAGTAAATGGGCAAATTGATTGATGATCCTCTCCATTTGTTGCTCGTCAACCACACGAGAGTCAAAGGTGGAGGAAATATGCAAGCCATCCGCTGTGGGCGTGCATTCGACAGTCAGGTCATAAGTATTCGACATGTTTGGGGCGACTGAAATTCCATCTGTCCCATGAGCCAAGTGATTTTCGATGTTTGAACACGGTCCGTCGTCGGAATTAGGACGATACGGTGGCTGTACAACAAGAAGGGTTTGGAAATCACACGCGCGCTTCGCGTCCGATGAGACGTTTTTAATGTTCTGCAGGCCAAAGTGCTCGAAGGGGATCATTTCTGTAGCTTGATGATGGATAGATTCAAGGAAAAGGGATACAGCTTGAGCAGGGTCGACATGGATCCGTAGAGGAACCGTTGTTATGGTAGGGCCTGGCATATCTTCGATCCCGCCAACAGGCACATTTCGCCCGCTCAATGTAGTACCATAGACAATATCTGGGGAGCTAGAGTACTTCGCAACAAGAATGGCCCACGCCGCTCGAGCGACCGTTGACATGGTCACGCCAGCTACAGAGCGAGGAATATTTATGTGCTGCTGGAGCGAGGAATCCGCCAGAGACTGATGTGCACTAGGCGATTGTCGAGGAAATGGCGTTGGACTTGCTCTGGCTAGGGCAGCGCTCCACTAAACAGATGCTGGTTAATACGCGAGGTTTATAGGGATAGTAATACCAGAAAGGTACTTTCATAAATTGAAGGAAAGACTTACATAATTTGCTGAGGCGCCCTGATCCAACCCTGAGAGGTATTTGATAAATCTGTTATAATTTGGCTGACTTCCCAAAATGGCTCCTTTGTATACTTGATCGACCCAGCGAAATACTAGGGCTAATGACCAGCCATCGAATATGGCATGATGGGCTGTCAGGACGAAGTAGCAGCTCTCGGACCTGGAATCAATGACTATCGCAAAGCGTGTCAGGGGGTGGTTGAATGACATGGGCATACGGCGGTCTTGTTCCAAATAACTAGATAGTGAGCTAGCAGACTTCCACGCAATGCCTTCATCAAGGACAATTTGCATCAAGCCGCCTTTTGATAACTGGACAATCCTGGTCCTTAACATGACAAAGGCGGCCATTACTGCTTCCCACGCAGCACGATATCTGGGGATATCTATGTTGGAGGGAATATTCAGAATATGGCGAGCGACGTAAGCACGGTCTTGTCTGGCCGCTGAAACCATGATGCCCTCTTGAAGCGGTGTGCATGGGTACATATCTTTGATCAAATCACTGCTCACTTTGCAGGAGCTAGCGGCGTCATTGGTAGCATCAGGGTCTCGAGTCTCATTCCATATTGAGAAGGGTTCAATATCAGTTGAGGGCACCTCATCCGTATTTGAGACTGCTAGGCGAGCAATATCTCGTAATCTTGGGTTGCGAAATATATCAGCCACGCTGAGTTGAATACCATTGGTTCGAGCGAGACCGGCCAACATCATTGCATCAATGGAGTCGCCTCCCAAGCCAATGAAGCTATCATCACAAGTTATCTGTTTTGCATCGAGTTTTAGTACTTCGCTCCAGAGACGGTGAAGTTTGGATTCCATCTCAGTATTAGGCTGACTATTTGAAGTCACAGGGTGAGTGGTAAATTTGGACAGGTCGCTCGCTGAAAATCTCGATGCCCATTGCCGTAATTTGGTGCGATCGGTCTTTCCCGTAGGCGTCATCGGTATCCATTTTAGGGGAATGAACGCGGAAGGGTTCATGTACATGGGAAGTGTGTCTGCCACGGAGTCAACGACCTTAGTTAAAATGGCTTTTATCTGGTCATCAACTGTAGAGGCTTCAATATCAACCGATCCGGAGGAATCGGAGTCCGCATTACTTGTACCAGTGAAGCACACGAACGCAACAAGCATGGGCTTTTCCGAACTGCCGGACGGAATGACAACCTCTGCAATCGCAGTTATCGAGGGTTCGGGCATCGAGTCCCGAATATGTTGTTCAACTTCACTCAGCTCAATGCGTTGCCCGCGAAGCTTCACCTGAGTATCCTTTCTCCCCACAAAGGTTATGCTACCGTCGGCATTATAAGATGCAAGATCGCCGGTCTTATAAGCACAACCTCGGCAGCGGCCCGAGAGGAATTGAATATCGCGAAGAAAAGGGTTCTGGTTTTCATCCCCAATGTAGCCTTGGCCAACATTTGGGCCTTGGACAACCAATTCGCCAATCGCACCCACAGGGAGAAGCTGCGTGTGATCTGTAGTGTCCACAATCCAGCACACACAGCCCACTCCAGAACCGACATTCCCTAATTCTTTTCCAGGTCTTGCATTCACATTCAGAGTGGCCATGATCGAGCACTCACTTGGTCCGTAGGCAACTTGCAGTTGGCGCCCAGGTATGGTCCACTGTTTCATAGTGAGATCGTTTACTGGCTCTCCAGCGAATAGCACAGTACGCAAATCGGTAAGCCCTTCGGGGTTAATGCGTTGAGCCACCGAGGGTGTGAGATGGGCCCAGTTCACTTTGAAGGTACGTATTGTCTGGTTAATGTTCCCAACCATTCTTTGGATTTCCGATGGCATACAGACACACCCGCCAGAACCCAGCGTCACTAAAATTTCGAGTAAGCAGGCGTCGAAACTGAATGATGCCATTTGAAGAACTCTTGAGTGTTTGCCAAGTCCTAAGGAATTACTCTGTGAGTATATGGCAGCAGAGAAAGCCGAATGGTCAATAATGCAACCCTTTGGTTTGCCAGTCGAGCCAGACGTGTACAGCACGAATGCTGTGTCATGGCTGCATTCGCTATTACGAACGTCAATATCCTCACGGTTCCTAAAGCTGGTAAGATCGAGGTCATGGTTTACGACAAGAATATTTTTACAACAGCCTGAAAGCTTGCTGTAATGTTGCGGAGACATGAGGAGAATTGAGGCGTTGACATCGTTGATAATCCCCTCAAGTCGGCGCTGGGGCTGCGATGCATCCATAGGAATAAATGCCGCGCCCACTTTAAGGACAGCTAGCATTGATATAACAGACCAGAGCGATTTCTCAAGGCACAGAGGAACCAAAGCCCCAGGCCTAACTCCCATGTCGTGTAGCTTGCGAGAAAGCAAGGTGGAAAGATCTTCCATCTCCCCGTAGGAAATTTCTCCATCCCAGGCGGAAATTGCAGGCGATTCGGGGTTGTCATTTGCCTGCTTTGCTATAATAGCATGCACAAGAGAATCGGGCGTGGCTGGAAGTTCGCTGTTCCACTGTTCGATTTGGTCCTTGTCTCGTGCGCTCAGTAATTCCACGTTGTCTATCGAATGGGCTGAGCTTTCCAGCATGATGGAAATCACGGTGGTAAGAGTATGGGCAATGTTTTGTGCTTGCCATTCCGAGAAGGTGCTTGAGTGACCAAGTTCAGCGGAGAAGTGATCATCTGTGCCGACGACATTAAGGACAAGATCGTACTATAAAAAAGCATTAGTGGCTTAATCATAAATATATGGAGGGAAACAAGATAAAGAAAGCTTGGAAAGTTGGAGAGACTAATAACTGCTATGAGATCGCGGTTCATTCTTACCTCGGTAGGGTCCTTTCCATCCACGTGACTGAACGTCAGCGGAGTTGATGTGGTGGACTGTGGGTATTGCTGTTTCTGAATGGATATGGCTGTGTTAAAAAGTGGCTGGCCTCCCAGCTGAAGTGCATGCTGGACTTCTGCTAGAGGGCAGTTTTGATAAGGAAGGCTGTCGATGAAATCGGTTTGCATCTGCTCGACCAGGCTGGCAACAGTGCTCCCCGGCCCAATATTAAGGCGACATGCAAGCATGTTAATGAAGAGACCCGCAACTTTTTCAATTCCATCGATGGGGACATCCCTGCCAGTTACTACTTGTCCGAAGCAGACGGTGTTGCTACCTGTATAAAGTCGCAGGATTACGGCCCACGCCGTTCGAATAAGGTCAGCCAAGGTCCACTGACGATCTTTCAGAATTCTTAGCAATCGAGAAACATCTCCAAGTTTCACGGTAGTGGAATGCATGGTCTGGTCTTCAGTATACTGTCCAACACCGGTAGGAAACAGACATGGTTGAACTCCTTGCAAATACCCGACCCAGTAGTCAAGGTGCGATGTAGCGGCTTGGTTCTGAATATGGGCAATAAAATCTCGATAGGTTGAGCGTGGGAGGCTAGGAAGTGGCTCATCGGGATTGTTGTATGCAACACAGAGGTCATGCAGAAGTATTGGGGTAGACGAAGCGTCAGTGATTGCGTGACTTAGCTCAAATCGAGCGAAAACCTTGCCGTCATCAGCTGTGCAGATTATCAGCTCGTGCGGAGGCTGATTGGAGTTGTCAGTCAGGAAGCGATAATTCCGGAGTGTTTCAATTGCTTCTTCATGCCCGTGATCCCTGAGGAGAACAGTTTTTGCACCAGTGTTGCGTACAACAACTTGCATGAATCGCCCGTCACTACCTGCTCCTTCAACAAAGACGGTCCTCAAAATCGAGTGATAATCGACAACCCGCTGCCATGATCTTCCTAAAGCTTCAGGATTCACATGGACCCCTGTTTGAGCGCTGGATACCTCTAAGATAAAACAAACCCTGTAATGAGAATGGTTTTTGGATCTACTTAGTAAGATCCCTTCTTGCGCCAGGGAACATGGATATATATCTTCGATATCGGCCGCAGATAAATTTCCGCTAGATAACATGTCTTGAAAAAAGAGGTCCATTGACTCATAAGTGAATGGCACAAGCGGGAAGTCGCTCAAAGTAAACCTCAACTCTTTCATAGGTTCGAGGCGTCGCACTAGTTGGTACATAGTGCTTTCGCAAGATTCGACCCACTGGAAAAGGCTGTTCTGACGTTCAATGCGCGAATTATACACAAAGTTGAAGTCTAATTTGCCTTGCGAAACGGTGGCAGATATCTCGATAAGAGGCGCTCGCGGAACATTATCACCAACATCGGCGCAGAGTCTTTCAGTTATCTGCCGAAGTAAAGCCCCGTCTCTTTCAAGCTGTTGATAGCGCCCATGGAAATTAAACAGGAGCTCCATTGACGAGTCAACTCTGTTGGCGTTCCCATCCTTGCTGTCCAAGTACAGAGATGTGAAATACGACCAACCGTTGGTAGGGGTCGCACGCCGGGTGTCTTTCACCCGCCGTATAGTGTGAAGTATATCTTGATCGTCGTTGTGGAAATCGACATACAACGGACACATTGTCGTAAACCAGCCCACTGTCTCCGAGAGGTCAATCTCGGAAGACCAGGGCTCTCGTCCATGACCTTCGTTATGAATAATAGGAGCTTGACGATCAGGGAAAACTTGATGGAATGAATGAAGGATTGCAACAAGAAGAATGTCAACTGGATCGGTCTGGAATGCTGCATTGCAATTTTCGAATAAAAGGGAGGTTGTATGCTCGTCAACAGTAAAATGTTTCTCGAGGACATCACCATAAACATTGTCATGAGGACCCATGCCCCAAAATGATAGGTGACCCGAAGCGGGAAGTTGGAAGGGTAAGGTTGTGGAATGTAGTATATGCTGACGGGAAAAGTCGGCTTGCATCTGAGACCATACAGGAAAGGGCAGGGAGTCATGACGTTCAGGCTCTACAGCTTGTGTCAGGGAGCTTTCCACATCGTGTAGTATTATGCGCCAGGACATCAAGTCAATGACCAGGTGATGTGCCACCAGATAGAGTAATTGACGGTCGTCCCACGTTTTGAACAGACTTGCCGTGAAGACTGCTCCGGTATGAATATTTATTGAACGTTGTTGAAGTGCAGCCTTCTCCTTCAATTCCTCCAAACTGCTTACCGTGAAAGTATGGAAGAGGCGAGAGAAATGTTCCTCACAATATTCAGGAATAAATTGCTGCCAGTTTCCATCATCCCGTTTTTGAAATCGAGCGCCAAGCATATGATGACGCCTAGCTGTTAATAGGAGCGCATTAAAAATGGCGCCAGAAGATACTTCTCTAGATACGTCTAGAATAAAGCTCTGATTGAAGTGATCCTCCCCATTTGGAACCATGTTAAAATGCATCTTCTGAGCTGGGGAAAGCTCGAAAGCTTGTTTCGTAATAGCCTCCGGTTGAATATTAACTTGCTGTTGCTGGCTAAAGCGAGCGGACTGTGCAACCTTTGATACCGTCTTATCACGAAGGATAGCCTGAACTGACAAAATAATGCCAACAGATCTACAACGGGCAACGACTTGCATCGCTGTAATAGAATCTCCTCCAAGGCTATAGAAAGGTGCGTCGAAATTTATCTGTTCGAATGGAATATTGAGCACTTCACTCCAGACTTGTCGTATCTGGCTTTGCAACGGGGTAACAGACAGGTGGGATGTGCCATTTGTATCAATAGTTGCATTGACAATATCAAGATACATTTGCTGGTCCATGTACTCGAGCCAATGTTTGACACAACGTCGATCCAGTTTCCGGGACTCCAAAGTTGGAAGTGTGTTGACAACCACCCAGATAGACGGCACCATGTAAGACGGAAGTTCTTGCCACATATCTTCCCGCATCGCAGTCAGGCGTTCAAGAGCCGAGGCCTTTTCGGGTCCAGAGAGCGGCTGCAAGATCTCGCCCCGGGAAGAATAAGTGATATCACGTGGAGACAGGACGGCAGCCAGTCGGTCGCGACAAGGACCAGAGTCGGGAACAAGCACCATGGCATGTCGAACCCAACTTTGAGTTGAGAAGAAATGTTCAATCCCACCTAGCTCAATACGTTGGCCATGATGTTTGATCTGTGTGTCCTTTCGTCCTAACAAGCTAATGGAGCCTCCTGGGCCGTATCTCACCAAGTCGCCCGTGGCGTAAAAACGCGGGGACAAGGTTGCATCCTCATACCACGGTGGGCTGTGGAAAAAGGCAGCATTCGTGCCGACCGGGTCGTCAAGGTAACATCTTGCAAGGGAAGGGCCCTGGACAACAAGTTCACCAACGCAGCCTATAGGAGCTAGCAATGAACGGTTTTTAGGATCTACAATCCAGCATCGACAGCCACTTGGAAAACCGATATTGGAAGGGTGGGTGTCCGCATGTAGTCGATTTACGGTAGTAATTACGGAGCATTCCGAAGGTCCATAGCCGTTCAAAGCCAGAACTCTAGGTGCCCACGTTTCTATGAGCCCCTTAGTGACGGCCTCGCCGACCAGAGTCAAAACTCGCAGCTCAGGTACATCTTTGGGTTCGATCAATGCTGCAGCTGACGGAGTGAGCATAGCGTAATTGACCTGCATGCGATTGATGGCGCCTGCGATATTGTTCAAACGCTCCCACTCGCTGGGTACGCACACGCAGCCACCGAAGAGAAGAGTTGTAAAGATCTCGTCAATGCTTGTATCAAAGCTATAAGCTGCAAATTGCAGTAAGCGAGTTTCGGGCCCATACAGCATATCCTCTCCATGTATCTGGGAAGCACTGACAAATGAGCCATGGTTTACCACGACACCTTTGGGTTCTCCCGTCGACCCGCTAGTGAACATCACGTAAGCGACGTTCTGGGATGTAACGCCGTTAGATGTCCTGGGTGACGCCTCCATCGCGGCAAGCGCTCCCGGTGACAGGAGAACAACATTGTCAACTAAAGACTTGCAAAGGTCAAAGTTCTCCGGCGACGAGAGAACCACAGAAGCTCCAGAGCGTCGGACAATACTAACAAGCCTTGGTTTCGGGTGCTGCGGGTTGAGCGGCACGTAAGCTCCACCGGCCTTGAGAACTGCGAGGATTCCTACATATGTCCACGCAGACTTTTCGAAGCAAAGAGGGACCAAAACTTCAGGACCCACGCCGGCGGCGACAAGATGATTGGCAACACGCTCTGCCAAAGAATTCAACTGCCCATATGTAAACGAATCATCCCAAGCAAAAACAGCAGGGGCATCTGGTCTTGCAAGAGCTTGAGCTTCTATCTTGTGGTGAATACAGGCTGTGCTGGTAGGAGGGATGTCTCCTTGCCAACTACGAATAGACTGGCGGTTTCTCTCGCTAAGGAAGTTCATCTCAGGCACTAGCTGATCCATATTTTCCATGACAGAATAAATAACGGTGACAAGAGTGCTCATTACGTCCGCACCTTGGTCATCCGTCAGATGGGACGCCCAGTAGTCCAAAGAAATGTAAGTCTTTTTCTCATGAATACCGATGCCTAGAGAAATTTCGTACTAAACAACTAGTTAGCACTGAATTTGCTTAATATATAAATGCACTTAAATAAACGGTAGCTTACCTCAGTAGGATCCTGTGATCCGGCATTTTCAAACGAAATGGCCGGGTTGTCAGCACGGGCGATGTTGGAATAATTCTGGAATGAAAGCACAGTGTTAAAAAGCGTGCGTTGGCCGAGGTTGAGACAATGATGGATCTCGGCGAGGGGGCAATATTGGTGAGGCAGTGAGTCGGTTAGATCAGACTCCGCTCCCCGCAAAAGATCTAGAAATGAGTTGGTTTTGCCCACATGCGACCGACAAATTAGCATGCCAATGCACACTCCAACAATATCCTGAATACCATCCACTGGAGCATCTCGTCCAGAGACTAGATATCCAAACACGACATCGTCCATTCCGGTAAAGCTTCCAAGCACTAAAGCCCACACCGCCCGAAAGAGAGAGGACGGAGAGCAATCGTAACGATGACAGACTGCAGTGACGGCATGAGTATCAAACACCTCTGTAATCGAGCGGAGGCTTGCAGGGGAGGTTACTGAATTTTCGTTGAGCTTGGGAAAGTGGCATGGTTGACTACCGGAGAGATAGCCCTTCCAGTAGTCTATCTCTGTTTCCCTCTGTCGGCTTTCAAGGTATTGGATGAAGTCGGCGTACCTCGGACCAAGAATGTCAAGATTGTTGTCGTAAGCGAGGCTACAGTCGCGAAGCAACAAGGGGATAGAAGTGCCGTCAATAAAGGCATGACTTATGTTTAGTCGGCAGTACGTCTCTCCCGTAGAGTATTGGATGAGGGCTACCTGAAGGGGTGAGAGATTGCTGTCATCGCCATCCAAATTTTCAGCCCTTGACTGGGAGGGAGGGTTGCCTATCTCGCCATCCAGAAGAGCCACTTTGACCTCGCATCGTTTGAGAACAACTTGAGTAAATATACCAACGCCGCAAGTCCCTTCAATGATTTTAGTACGTAGTGAAGAATGGCGAGCGACCACCTTTTCCCATGCGGTTTGAAGTCGAGCCAAGTCTATGAGTTTAGAATTGGCGGCGGATGGCATAACTTTGAAGGTAGAGCTCACTCGATAATGATGTAGCTTTTTGGACTGACTTAGGAGAATGCCTTCCTGCATGGGGGAGCACGGATAGACATCTTCGATGGAGTTGACGTCGATGGAAATATCAGCCAAGGTGCTCACAAATAGATCCAGCGAAGAATACGTGAATGGCATTAATGGAAAATCACTCAAAGACACGGTCGAGTCTGTTTCCTCGATAATGGGAAGCAGATGTTTTATGACCAGTTCCCACTCTGCAATCCACTTTTTAATTCGAGGCTGATGGCGCATTTTTCGATTAAAAGCAAGTCTGACATTAAGCTTCCCATGAAGAATAAAAGCAGATATATCAAAGAGTGTGTACCGCATCATTCGCTCGTTAATGTCGGCAATGTGTAAGTTTTGTCGCGCGGCTGGTCTAAGGAAGGAATTTGTATCCCCCCGCTGCTGAAACTGGCCCAGGTAATTGAAGAGGATTTCCATGACTTCTGGCTTCGCGCTGTTGGCATACTTCGACGTAAAATACGCCCATCCATTCCTAGGAATCGAGCGACGCGCATCTTTGACAAGCCGCAAAGTTGTGCTTAAGGAAGCGTCAACTTGTGATAGTGTCTGGAAAGGATACATGGTGGTAAACCATCCGACGGTTCCTGACAAGTCGATATCAGGTCGCCAGGACTCGCGTCCGTGGCCTTCAACGAAGATGCTGGGGTCGATACGATCCGGGAACGCGTTCTGAAACGAACAGAGCAAAGATGTGAGTAGAATGTCGTGAATCTGAACACCATAAGAACCATCCCTTTCACCGAGAAGTAGTCGAGTACTTGAGGCATCCAGAGTAAACTGATTATTTACGACATCACTGTAACGGTTGGGCACGCCCTCCATACCCCAGAAAGCGAAGTCTGGTTGATTAGGCTCAAAAGGTAGTGAGGTAGAATTCTGCAGGTGCTGTTGGCAGTATTGTGACTGGAGGCGGCACCAGGTCTGGAAAGAAATTGTGCTTTCATGAGAGAACGCACCGCATTGCAGCCAATCCTCAAGGTCACGAGTAAGGATCCTCCAGGACACCAAATCCACAACCAAGTGATGCGCAACAAGAACGACCAAACGCTCATTGTTCGACGGCCCGTCAAACAGTGCGGCTGTAAGAAGAGGGCCATGACAAATATCCAAGGATGTCTGCATCTCCCCGACTGCGTCCACGAGGTCAAGTTCTGTTTTAAACGACCCCGTTATGAGCTTGTAGGAAGTGTCTACTTCTTCGGTGATGGTTTGGTTCCAAATACCATCAGAAACCATATGAAAGCGTGCGCGAAGCATGGCATGGCGTTTGACTAAACTGAAAACGGCTTCATCGAGGCGTGGTGCAGTTATTTCTTTCGAAACGTCCAAGAGAAAGGTTTGGTTGAAATGGTTTTCACCCCGAGGCGCCTGTGCAAAATGCAGCTTCTGGATGGGGGAAAGATCAAATGCCATTCCGAAACCATCGTCTTCGTTCATTGGCGCAGGAACTTGAATAACGTCTGAGATTTGCGCGAGCTTAGCAACGGTTTTGTATTTGAGGATGTCCTGGAAGGATAAGCTGATTCCACCACGCCTACATTGAGCAACAACCTGCATCGCGGCGATGGAGTCACCTCCGAGACTGAAAAATGGTCGGTGAAGTTGAATCTGATTTGACGGAAGATTCAATACATCGCTCCAGGCTTTGATAATAAGCCTTTCTGACTCCGACGAAGGTTCCTCAATAATTTCGTCTGCCATTTGATTCATGCTTTCGAGATAATCCGCCTCAGATAAATTTTCAAGCCATGCCTTTGTGGCATTTCTGTCGATCTTGCCAGTCGTGGTGAAAGGCAGTTGCTCAACAAAAATCCACGCAGACGGTATCATATATCTCGGTAGTTGCTCCAGAAGCTTCGCGTTCAGTTCATCAAACTGCTCACGAACAACCGCAACAGCCTTCTTAGATGCTAGGCGCAAATGCGAGGTTGCGTGTGATGAATTCATGATACCAACCGGGCAGATAACTGCCACAATGCGGCTTTTGGAGTATCCTTTACTGGGGACGACAACAATGCTATGGCGAATGAAAGAAAGAGAGGAGAGAAAATATTCAACCTGTCCCAGCTCTGTTCTCTGACCATAGACCTTGACTTGGTTATCTTTGCGCCCAACAAAGCAAATGGACCCGTCCAAGTTTAACGTGACTAGATCCCCAGTTTTGTAAAATCTATTTTCTCGCCGCATGTTTGCTCCAGAAGTCTTGAGGCCAAGGGGGTGCTCTCGGTACCAAGCCGGCTCGGTAATAAATACTGATGCTGTTTTCTCTGGGTTGCCAAGGTAGCCTCGGCCTAGCAGAGGTCCTTGGATTAAAAGTTCACCTATGGTACCTACTCCCGCCAAGCGATCGTGGTTCGATGCGTCAACTACCCAAAGTAGACTTGAAAGACCGTGCCCCATGTTGGTGACATCCGCTGTTCTTTTGACGTTCCCATGCCAGGTTGCATGGATAGAGGACTCTGACGGTCCATAGCAAATGTGAAGCTCGATATCCGCCCAAGCGTCGACATTTCGTTGCGTAATTGCCTCGCCAGCAAGAGTTAATGTCTTCAGAGTTGGCACCTCGCTAGGTTGCAAGAGGCCTGCAACAGTAGGTGTCAAGAACATCCAATTAGCTTTCAATCGATTCACCACGCCTGCAAGGTTATTCATGCGGTCATATTCTGAAGGAATACAGATGCATCCTCCTCGCATCAGTGTTGTGAAATGGTCCTGGATACTGGCATCAAAGGTATAAGCAGAATATTGCAAGACTCTGGAAGCTTCGTCAATGGACAATACTGCCCCATGGGCACGCGAGCTGGTGCAAATGTTGGAATGGCTGAGGACAATTCCCTTTGGGGTAGACGTCGTGCCCGAAGTATAGATCACAAATGCAGGGTTTCTTGGATTTGCTGGGTTCTGGGCAAGGTCGCTAGAATCCTGACATAAGGACTGTGCCAAATCTTCCAGTGTGTCAGGCACTACGATGCTTTGGACCAGACCTTGAAGGCGATCATGTAACTTGGTTTGGGTAAGAATAACCTTAGCCTCGGACATACCAACGATGCTTTTCCACCACTCAAACGGATGGGACGGATCAAGTGCTACACAGGCACCACCCGCCTTAAGCACACCAAGTTGGGCAATCACCATTGATTTCGACTTCTCAAAGCACAATGGCACAATTGTCTCCGGCCCCACAAGATGAGTGTGTCTCAAATAATGTGCCAGACGTGAGGCTTGCCTATTCAGGTGGGCGTAGGTCATTTCACCATCATGCGAACATATCGCCGGTGCGTCAGGACGAGCACGAGTCTGCTCGTCGACAATATCATGTATGCAGGCCTCTAGTTCCGGAGGGTACTCGGAATTTCCAGCCCAAACCTGAGCTCGATCCTCCGGGCTGAAAAGAGAAATGTCATCTACTGTAGACCGTTGGTTAGATTCCGACGAAACCTGCTTAAACGCGAAGGTAAATTGGTCGAGAATCCGTTGGGATCGTGATTCTGGTAAAACACGAGAGTCAAACCTCAAAGAAACTTCGACTTCCGACTCGCCCAACGTGCACTCAACCACACAAGGGTATGTATAGAAATCACGTCCAGTGACTTCAATCTGTTCCAATCCTAGCTCCGCCTCAATAGACCCGTCTTGTCCCCCTGGTTGGATAACCAATAAGTTTTGGAAATCCAGTGCAGCTTGGTCGCCCACGGGGACCATGCGTCTGATATTCTGCAATCCGGTATGTTCAAAGGGGATCATGTCCAAACTCTGTTTTTGTAACTCGTTGAGCATATCTTCGACGAGAGCGCCACGCTTAATCCTTGTTCGCAGAGGAAGAGTAGCAATTGTGGGTCCTATAATTTCGGAAATGCCGGGCACAGGCGCACTTCTCCCACTCAACGTAACACCGATGACCACATCGTCGCTTCTAGTACATGCGCCGACGACTAGACTCCACGCCAAGCGGATATATGTAGAAAGCCGGACTTTCGACTCTGCTGTGGGCTTCCAGGTCATAGTTCGATTAATCCTTTCATCTACAACGGAATGGTACCTAGAGGAAGGGACCTGGGGGAAAGTGGAAAGCCGGGAACCAGACATCTCTCGGCGCCAAAACTCCTCGGCACTTTCATTGCGAGTTTCAGTGAGATACTTAATGAAACTTGAGAATGGCGGATATGATTTCTCGTCAACGACGCTGCGCATAAAGGCCTCTCGAACCCTCCCGAAGATTAGAGGCAGGGACCAGCCATCATAAAGAGCGTGGTGTGCAGTCCAGACAAAGTATCGTTCACCGGCTTCCGGATCTACGACTAATGCAAACCGAGTAAGAGGTCGACCAGAAGATACTGGCCACCTCTTCGCCTCTTTCATGCATGCTCGAATGGAGGTCCCAACGTGCCATTGGAGATCTTCCTGCAGAACAACCTGCAACAAATCATGTGACGCCGTCTGAACTATTCTTGTTCGAAGAACATCGGTCTCCCTAAACACACGCTCCCATGCGGCTTTGAAAGCAGCAAGGTCCATGCTTATAGGCAGGCGGAACATTCTCTGGAACAAATACGCCCCAGGCTGCTGGAGAGATAGAGTAAAGAGACCTTCCTGGAGGGGCGTGCAAGGATAAACATCTTTCACCATGCTTACTGACACGCCACATTGTGTGGCAGATTCTTGGACAATATCAGTCGTAGGTGTGCTTTCCCCGAGTAGCTCAAATGGTCCAGGGAAATGAGGCGACGGCATCGACAAACGCGTCGTGGGTTCTTCTAAATGCAACGCCATTTCGGATAGCTGCGGGTATTCGAAGATCATAGCTACTGTTATCCATAAGCCTTCGTTTGCGGCCATAGCGACCAGTTTCATCGCGCTGATCGAGTCACCACCAAGTCGAAAGAATGAATCATCAGCTCCGACCAGTTCAATGGCGATAGCGAGGCATTGGCTCCAAAGGTTCTGTAATCGTCTTTCCATTGCAGTTTCTGGAATCCGTTTTTTCTGACTGGCAATTTGATATGGTCGTATCTCGGGTAGTTGTTCGCCAAGTTGCCGTAACCGAAGCCTGTCGATCTTTCCTGACACTGTCATTGGCATACACTGCAAAGGAATGTATAATGACGGAATCATGTAAATTGGCAAAACTTTGGAAAGAATGGCATCCGCGCGGCTCATAGTAGTGACACTGCTAACAGACCCAAGTAGCTGCTGCCGCGAAGTTCCATTTTCTTCGCTGCTTACGCAAAAGAATACGGCTATTGCCTGACCACCCCCGACATCCGCACGTCTGATGACGTCGACTGCGAGGCCTTTTAAGTCATCCAGATTGGTGTTGAGATGGTACTCTATCTCTCCTATCTCGGCTCGCTGACCATGGATTTTGACCTGGTTATCTCGACGTCCGATAAAGTTGAATGTTCCATCGGCGTTGGATTCCACGAGGTCACCGGTCTTATAAAACGGTCCAGGGATTCCTTCAAGTATACCCGCACGCCAGCTAGGGCACTTGATAAATGGCGTATCGGTCACATCACTAGCCAGATAGCCACGGGCAACTAGGGGACCTTCGACGAGTGCTTCACCAACTGCTCCAGGCGGCATTAATTGGTTGTGATTTTCGGGATGAACAACCCAGATTCGACTACATAGGGCTCGTCCAATATTTGAAGGTTTCACACGTCGACTCACTGGCACACGTGATGTGCAGTGGATCGAGCATTCCGCGGGTCCATAGGCCACCTGAAGCGTCACGGGATCCGCCCACATATCCAGGTCAAGTTGTGAGATGGGTTCGCCAGCAAGGGTTAAAAATTCAAGTTCCGGGACGTTCTTCGGGTGTATTAGCCTCGCCACGCTGGGTGTTAGGAATGCCCAGTTGACTTTAAGACGATTGATAGACCCTGCGACGTCATTTTTCCTCTGAGATTGAGAGTCAACGTTAGCAAATACCGGAATACACGGGAACACTAAGTTCGCCATCTACGATCAAAGCGATTGATCTACGGGTAATAGATAAAACTGAAATCACATACCTCGTGCTCGGAAGGAATGCATACACACCCCCCTCTTGTGAGCGTCGTGAAGTGGTCTTGGATGCTAATATCAAAGGTATATGCAGCATATTGAAATACTCTTGAAGAAGGTCCAATCGATAGGCTGTGGCCATGGGCCTTTGCACTGGTGCAAACGTTCCGATGTTGTAATATCACTCCTTTCGGAGTGCCAGTGCTGCTCCCAGAGGTGAATATCACAAATGCTGCGTTCTCCGGGGTAACAGTCCGTCGAACCTCACCATTAGACGTCGCCGATTGAAGGCCAGTTTCATCCTTGTCGACAGCAACAACGCTCTTTACCAAATGTATAAGCCGTGGCTCATACTCTGATAGAGTAAGAATTATTGTTGCGCTGGTAGCTGCAATCATCTTTTTCACCCGCTCTTCGGGGTGTTCAGGATTCAACGGCACGCACACACCACCAGCCTTTAAAATAGCCAACATAGCGACGACCATCCACGTCGACTTTTTGAAATAAAGTGGTACAAAGACTTCTGGGCCTACGCCCAATTGTGCGAGGCGTTTCCCTAGTATTGTGGCAAGCTGTGGTGTTCCATTTGATTAGTACGTGATAGTAAGCTCACGGAAAAAAAGGAAAGGGAATTGAAAAAAAATTTCGAGGTTGATGCTCTACAATGTAAAACAACAAATCCCTTCATAAAATACAGGGGTTACTAACCTGATCCAATTCATAATATGTAAGATCCCCATCAGGCCCGCTTACTGCAGGAGCTTTGGGTCGCACTCGAGAGTGTTCCTCGACTAAATGGTGAACGCAAGCATTGGATTCTCTTGGAACATTGACGTTCAAATCGAGCACTCGCTGAAAACTAGTTGGAGAAAGTGTACACATATCAGACATCAATCGATCGTTATTTGCGGCTTGCAACTTCTGTATCATGTGTTCGAAATGGTCCAAGACGTTATTAGCCTGCTCCTGGGAAAGTACTGCCGAATCGTAGCGCATCTGAACGTCGATGCTTGATTCGCCCAATGTGCATTCAACGACACAAGGATAGGTATGGAAATCTAAACCGGGCGTTTCTATAGTCTCCATATTCAATGAAGTCTGAGACTGTTCATTGCGAGGTTGAACGACAAGCAAGTTCTCAAAATTGACAGAACCCCCAGGTAGAGCTTCTTTGAGCTCTTGAAGGCCAACGTGTTGATATTGAGAGATCGCACTAGCTTGCTTCTGCACAGACTGGAGAAAGGAGAGGATGGTAACATCTCTACTAACTCTTACCGGAAACGGTATGGTAGTAAGGGTCGGTCCTATCATTTCTGATATACCCGCTACAGGAATTGTCCTTCCGTTCATAGTCATGCCGAATATCACATCATCATCTCCAGTGAAAGTGGCGACAACGACGCCCCAGGCAGCATACAGCAAACTTGATGGTGTGATCTCTAAGTGAGAAATGGTTGCTAGTCCAACTCTCCGTGTCAGGCTCGAACTAACGTGAGGCTGGTAACGCCCAGATGGAAGCTGAGGAAACGTGGGGGCGCGGATGTCTCCAATGATCGATTTCCAAAACTTTGACGCCTCTCCACGGTCGACATTAGTGACGTAGTCAACGAAGTTACAGAATAGTGGTGATTGAATGGCGTGTCCCGTCTCATATGCCTGCTGAAGCTTCCGCATCATCAAGTCAATAGACCAGCCATCATAGGCAGCGTGATGGGCGGTCCAGATGAAGTAAGTATCATTTGTCGACATGGCGACAATTGCAAACCGGGACAAAGGTTGGCCTAGAGCAATAGGCTGTTGTTTGTCAAGATCCAGGTATGCATCTAGCCCAGTCTCCGATTGCCACAGGGCAGGTTGGTCGAGAACAACTTGTAAGAAACCATGCCCCTCGATCTGAACAATCCGCGTCCTCAAGATTTCTGTCGTCTGCACAACAAGATCCCAAGCAGTCTTGAATTTATCCAAATCAACCGCGACTGCTGATGGGAGTTTAAAAACGCTTTGGGAGGTGTAAGTACCTACATGACGGGTAGACATGGCGAACAGCCCTTCCTGAAGTGGTGTACATGGGTAAATATTCTGTATTGCATTTGGCGTTGTGCTGCATTGATTTGCGGCATCTAGCTTGATCTTTTCCACATCATCGACGCCCCTTAACAACGTAAACGGCTTCGATGATGTTGACATTGGTAATTTATCCTCCTCCTTTGGGGCTGGGGCACTCAGCTCCGCTGCCAGGTCGGATAAGCAAGGGTTCTGGAAAAGCAGCTCAACAGTGAGAGGAATATCATCCTCAGCAGCGATGGCCACCAATCGCATCGCAATAACTGAATCACCGCCTAGGCGAAAGAAGTTGTCGTCTGCACCCACCGCTGCTGCTGCTATCTCCAGGGCCTCAGCCCAGAGCCTTCTTAGCCTCTTCTCCATTCGCGTCTTGGGTGGTGTTTTTGGTTTCTCCGAGAGAGTATAGAGACGCATGTCAAGTTCTGAAACGTCTCTAACGAGGGGCTGTAATTTACTTCGATCCAATTTTCCCGAAACTGTCATTGGCATACGCTTCAACGGAAAGTACGCCAAAGCGAACATGTGGGTCGGGAGTAAAGAAGCCAAGATCTGGTCAGCAGATTTCATAGCTGATGAGACTGTATCCGATATACGAGCTATGAGAGGATGGGAACGGTCGTGCTCTTGAGACCCAGTGTCTTCATTCGTTAAAGAGAGAAAGACCGCCAGCATCTTTCCTTTTGCTTCCTCTCCCCGATCAACCATTTCCACGGCGACATAAGTTAAATTGGACATCTTCGTAAGCAAGTGATTCTCAAGGTGACCCAAATCTACCTTTTGACCATGAAATTTGACCTGTCGGCCTTTGCGGCAGACGAAACTCAGCGAACCGTCAGGGTTGTATCTCATCAAGTCTCCAGTCTTATAGAAACGACTTCCGGGAGGATGGTTGTATGCCCACGTAGGAGCTCTGATGAAAGCTTCTTCATTTGCTTTCTCCTTTCCGACGTACCCTCGACCAACTAGTGGCCCTTCAATAATAAGCTCACCAATAGCTCCTACAGGCATTAATTGGTTATGGTCAGATGGGTCAACAACCCATAGCCAGCTTGCCATAGCTCGGCCAATATTCGAAGGTTCTAGGTTCGCCAGAGCCGGATCAGTGGAGGAAACAGCACGCCAGGTACAATGAATGGAGGATTCAGCTGGACCGTAGGCGATTTGCACACCAATGGACGACCCTTCCCAGGGGTCGAGGTGATGTTGCAGTATTGGCTCTCCAGCTAGAGTCAACTTTTTAAGAGAGGGAATCTGGTGTGGGCGAAGCACTTTGGCAACTGTGGGGGTTAGAAACAGCCAAGTTGCGCGGTATCTATTGATTGCACCAGCGAGATCGTTGAAAATCTCATCTTCCGAAGGAATACAAACACAACCACCTCTTGTCAAAGTGGTGAAATGGTCCTGAATGCTGATGTCAAAAGTGTGGGCCTATCAGAAATATGAAGTCAGCATCTTTGCATAGCGCCAAAGTCAATGGGAAATTAGGGGTTATTCATACCGCATATTGCAGAACCCTTGAGGAGCAGTCGATGAATAATGCTTTTCCATGGGATTCGCAACTTGTGCAGATATTCCTATGCTCTAAAACAACGCCTTTTGGGACGCCGGTACTGCCAGATGTGAATATGATGAAGGCAGCGTTAGAAGGCTTAACCGCAACTGAAAACGATTCATCCTCAACGGAAGCTTCCTGTAGCCCGAGCAATGATATGTCAACGACATTTTCACTCATTGCTTGAAGAGTTCCCACTCCTCCTTTCGTGAGAATGATACCAATATCTAGCGTGGAGACAATGTCCTTTGAGCGGCTTGCATCACTAATGGGAAGAGGCACACAAACGCCTCCAGCTTTCAAAATTCCCAACATGGCGATCACCGCCCACTTCGACTTTTTAAAACACAGGCCTACCTTAGTCTCTGGGCCGACGCCCCGGCCCTTTAAGTAACGTGCCAGTCGTGTGGCGAAGAGATTAAGCACATTATACGTCAGATCTCCGTCAAACGAACACACTGCTGGTGCCTCTGGCTGGACTTTTGCCTGCTCTTCCACAATATTGTTGATACAATCTTCGACGGAATCAGGGTAAGGACCATTCCAAAATTTGACCCTGTCTTCGTTCTTTGCGTTATGCGCCATAATACTTTGAACGGGCTGTTGCGGGTCCGATACAATGCCGGAAATAAAGTTCGCGAAAACAGTGGCGATCTGGGCTGCCTGATCGTCATCAATATTAGGAGACCAGTATTGTAGTGATACGTTTACTGAGCCAGCGGACTGTTCGACACGTATCGTGATATCGTACTACTACTATTAGTATCCATTATGTTCTCGTCATTATGGCATATCATACCTCATTTGGATCCCAGTCCTGTAATCTCCGAAGATTAGAAGGCTCATTAGACTCCGATAGCAGACCGTCGTCTCTCGTCATTGCTGTATTGAATAGCTTTCCCCCAGAGCCACCGAGCGCGTGCTGTATTTCCGCAAGGGAGCAATGTTGATGCGGGAGGCTAGAAATGAAATCGTAATGGGTCTTTGAAAGAACATTTCCAACCCCTATGCCGCCCGAGAGATCCAAACGGCATATTAGCATGCTAATAAAAGGACCCATAGCATCCTGAATTCCGGGAATATCAGCGTCCCTTCCTGAGGCCAGGTAACCGAAGCAGACGGATTCCATTCCGGTATATCTGCGAAGCGTCAAACCCCACGCTGCCTGGATAACGTTGAATGGGGTGGCTTCGAAGGAGCTGCAGCATGCTGTAAGTTTGTCCAGGCGACATTCTGTAACGGCTAAGGTGCGCAAAGCTCGTTCCCCCCGCTTCTGATGGTCCTCGACTTGCATGAGGCAAGGGGTGAGACCTCCCAAATACAGCTTCCAATAATTTATGGCGCTAGTAATATTTCTATGCTGTAGGTATGAAATGTAGTCACTATACTTTGGCCCCGAGCCAAAGGGTAGTTTTTGATCGTACGCAAGGCTAAGATCACGTAGAAGGACAGTCATGGAGAAACCATCTGTTATAGTATGGCTCATATCAAGTCTGCACAAAACATTACCACTTTTCGTCTGGCAAGTCGTTAACAGAAATGGCGGCTGGTTCGGGCCATGTTCGGGACGGATCGATGCTGTCAGGGTAGCTTGAGCATTCTCGTGGTCAATCGGAATATGTCTGATTCTCGCCTTGACGTTCTTCAATACTACCTGATGGAAGGCATCGCCTTGTCCTTGAGCTTCCACAAAGATCGTCCGAAGAACAGGGTGTCGGTCAACAACGCTTTGCCAAGCACCGTGAAGTCTTAGGACGTCGGCAGGCTCACTCGTAATCGGTTCCAGTTGAAAGAAACAGCAAACGGAATAAAGTTCTGGTTCCCTAGCCTGGGAGAGCTTCATCCCTTGTTGTATAGGAGCAGTAGGGTACGCATCTTCAATATATCTGGGATCTTGAATGCCATACCTTGGCAGAGTCCCAGTGATGAATTGGTTAAATGCAGCGTCGTTGAAATGAAGAAGGGGAAAGTCACTCTTCGTAAATTCCGGGGGGCAATGAGCCAATCGTAGAATGCCATGTCGAAGCAGTTCCTGGCATTCTTTAATCCACCTTCTTACTAGGGGAATTCGGGGTGTGATGTTGTTGTATTCGAATGACACGATGAGCCCGTTGAGGTCCATTTCGTAAGTCACGTGGAACAAAGCGTCTCGCATCACATGACCAGCAACCTCGGTAGTCTTGGCAGCATCATTCCGCCAGCGGAAAATCGACTTTTCTCTCATCAACGCACCAGCGCCAAACATAAGTTCTACAAAGGCTCCATAATCGAGAGCGCGTGTATCCAACCCCGAGTTTCGAAGGCGACGTTGATCTTTGACTCGGCGAATTGTCTCCACGAAGTCGTCGTCAGGCCGAATTGCCAAATCGAATTTCGCTACCTCTGTGCATTCCAATCCAGATGTTTGCTTGCTCATCTCCTCAAACAATGATGGTAGGGGGTGGTCAGGAAATATTCGGCAGAAAGATAACAGCGCTGCTGCGAGAAGCACCTCCTCCGGATCGGTGTTGAACGCTCCACCATTTTTTCCCAGCAACATGCTTGTTAGCTGGGGGTCAATTCTAAAGTGATCCTTCTGGCAATTCCCCCACGTGTTGTCGTCTTGAGAGAGTCCCCAGTAATTTAATACGCTGGGATCTACCGTATACGAGACAGGGGCATCCCTCCTGGAGCTTTGTAAGGGAGACTTCAAGGGCCCCATATCGTCCCCCATTGGTAGCTGTGGTGCTTCAAGAAGCTCCTCCAATTCCGCGATCAGGATGCGCAGGGAGGAATCGTCCACCGCGGCACGGTGAACCGACACTAGGATAGCCTGGCTCTGGTTGTTCATGTCGAACAAGTCAATCGCTATTATGGGCCCCTTTTGAATGTCCAGCAGGCCCTCGGCGGCTTCACCTTGCGCCAAATCGTTGACTTCACTGCCGGCAGCATGCACTTGTAGTTTATAAGATTCTGCGACGTCTTCTGTCACGACCTGCAGCCACTTTCTTTGGGCATCCCGTACCATCCGAGTGCGCAGCATGCTATGCCGTCTAGTCAGGATGTCGAGCGAGGGATTCAATTTGGCTGGTGAAACATATACCGTTGACTCCAGAAATATGCGCCTAGTGAAATGGGTTTCGCACTTAGGGTCAATCTTTAGATACCAATCTTGCATTGGGCCAAGTGCGAAAGGCGTTCCCGCACTGATTTCCGCAGTTCCAATCCTCTTGGCTAAACCTCTAATGGTTCTCTCACGAAGAATGTCCTGCACGGTGATGGAAATGTGCTCTTGGCGACATTTTGCTACCACTTGCATCGCAAGCACCGAGTCGCCGCCAAGACTTAGAAATGGTAGATTTGATTGAATATCATGTTCCGGGATATTGAGTACAGTACTCCAGATGCGCTTCAGCTGCTCTTCCGTTCGCGTAGGGATGATGCTATCACTTTCTGTATCCTCCTCTTCGGTTTCTATGATTGCCCTATATGTTTTCTCATCAACACATTCCAACCATTTCTTAATCGTTCCTCTATCAAGTTTACCCGACAAAACCGTTGGAACCATCTCTACAAGCATCCACGTCGATGGAATCATGTACGCCGGAACCCTGTCAGACAGCTCCGATCGAATTGAGGGAAGCTCCTTCACTGCAGTATCTCTGTGTTTGCCGCCAAGAAGGACCACATCTGACTTTGAGCGTCCCTCTGGCTGAGGAATGTTTGCGAGGGCAAGCACGCATACCAGGCGGCTGGCGAGGCGTCCGGATTCCGGCATTACCACAGCTGCCCGTTCGATTCTTTGGTCTCGAACAAGGTGATGCTCAATGTCGCCTAACTCGATGCGCATACCCCGAAGTTTGACCCGCATATCCTTGCGACCACATAGATATACTGAGCCATCTGAGTTAAATCTGGCGATGTCGCCGGTTTTGCAAAAGCGTTTCGCACTGTTGAATTTAGTGTTTGACAACGCTGATGGGCATGGGACAAAGATATTTGCGGTTCGGCCAGGATCGTTCAAGATCTCGCGAGCTAATGCTGGGCCCGCGACGAGAAGTTCCCCGGCACAACCTATCGGGAGAACGCGGTTGTGGTCTCCGGGATCGACAATGAGACACCACGAACCGCATGGAAACCCAATCGTTCTCCTACCAAACTCGGACAAGCTAGGGTTCACGACCGAGGTATTTGTCTCACTTTGTCCAAAGCTCACGACGACTCGTACGCGAGGCGACCACCTCGAAACTTCTCCTGGGGGCATTGCTTGTCCTGACGGAACAAAGGCTTTTAATGTCGGCACCATGTCGGGTGACATCGTTTTCAGAAGAGCGGGAGTCAGAAACGCGAAATTCGCTTTGGTTCTATTGATGACCCCTACAAGATCGTTCATGCGTTCATTATCGCTAGCCACGCACACACATCCTCCACATATGAGAGTGGTCACGACTTCATAGATCATCACCACAAAAGCAAAGGATACGAATTGAAGCGTGCGGAGCGAACCATCCATTCTCATATCCCTGCTGTGGTCGCGGACCGCGGAACAGTATCCTGTGTGCTCTATGACAATGCCCTTCGGTTTCCCCGTTGTGCCAGATGTAAACATGACGAAGGCTGCATCTGTAGGAGATGCCGCTGGAAATATTTGTTGCTTGCTTGGGGGTAATGCATCCACACTTTCAGAGCTGATAATCTCGATGTTTTCAGCGAACTTTCTGCAAAACTCTGCATGAATGTGGGAAGTAAGCACAAATGGCGCATCAATATCCCTAGCTATGACTTCCAGCCGACTCGCTGGGTGCGTCGGATCCATTGGGACAACGGCGCCGCCGGCTTTCAAAATCGCCAACAGGGCAATTGTTGGCAGGGTTGATTTTTCGAAGCACATAGGCACCATCACTCCAGGCTTAACCCCGAAAGCCTGCATCCTGACTGCTAGTCGAGACGATAGGTCTTCCAGCTCAGAAAAGCTCAAGTCGCGATCCCACGAACAAATGGCTTGTGCATCAGGTTGCTCCCGAGCCTTCTTTGCAATCATGTTGTGTACGCATTCGTCAACTGCGGTGGGATACGACCCGCTCCAACGTTCGAGTTGGGCCAGGTGAGTCGAACTCAACAGGTCTAGCTCGCCGACTAGCACATCGGGCTCACTCAAGACGTATTCCAACGCCTTAAGAAATATGCTTCCGATATTCGTAGCCTGGGCCTTCGAGATATGAGCAAGGTCGAAGTTGAGGGACAATTCCGTTGCCATTATATCTCTACGCACGTCGAGTACCAATTGATACTAGGCACATTAGTTGATGCTACTCATCATGCGGATTCCAGATGCTCTCTAACTAACCTCATTCAAATACTGGCGCGAGTCAACGGCCTTCCCCGCGGGAACGGAGGTTTTTGAATGCGCCGCATCATGCACAATCACCGCGGTGTTGAATTCAGGAGCATTATAATCGTTGTCGCTCCCTTCCCCAGCCAAGGTAGCATTCAATACAGTTTTGTTTGAGTATCTGGCCGCGTCCAATGCGTCTCCCAAGTTGAGGTTTTTATGCAGATTCAAGTGCTTTACGAGATGCTCTTTATGTTTGTGATTCGATGTCCTCCGCTCGTCGTATACATTCAAAGCACCACCATCCACGAAGGCGTAAATAACGTCGTCTGCATCAACGTACTCGCGGAGCAGAAGGCACAGTGCCAGTTCAATAGAAGCTTGAAATCTACTTTGGTCCAGACTTTGCAATGGCAATTTGATTTTGCCGAGATCCAATGTCACGTTTTCTCGTCCCAACTCGGCTCTGCAGTCGATATCGTCATTCAATGACGGAAATATGCAGGGTCGAAGACCATCGAGTTTACTCTCCGTTCGAGTGGCCATGTCTTGACTTTCCGTGTTTCCTTTGCTTGCGGTTTATCGAATTTTCTAGAGCCCGATATATGCTGTCGGTCTCAAAGATCTGTGAAATGTCAACACTAACAATTGCAGGGGTTAAACTTCACCGTCTCTTCCCTTTCTGTTTTTTCTTCAAACAGTTTCCTCCGTCTTCTATTCGGTTCAGAAATCGATAGTG
The DNA here is from genome assembly GCA_949709995.1 of Arachnomyces sp. KDTOL00113. Taxonomy (NCBI): domain Eukaryota; kingdom Fungi; phylum Ascomycota; class Eurotiomycetes; order Onygenales; family Arachnomycetaceae; genus Arachnomyces; species Arachnomyces sp. KDTOL00113. The sequence continues at coordinate 469,710 of OX453237.1, forward strand.
AGCTTTAGGCAATGCGTCTTTGCCTTGACTTTCTCTAACAAAAGTCAAGAGAGCTTTTGAGTGGTGCTCAAGTTCTTTCTATGAAGTTGATAAACAACAAGCTTCAAGAAGTTGGTCACTGTTGATGTGGAAGCTCTCTTGTTACGAACAGAAGACAATGTCAAAATATTTCTTGCTTACAGAGCTCGCGGAGCTTCCGTTAGCTGCCAAACTGATCGATAGCTCCAGGGTTCGTGCTAGCTGCCCTAATTCCGATTTACGAGCTAGTAAAAGTGAGATTTTGGCACATTCGAGATACCAAACCATACACTCGATTCCAGAAAGATACCCATGCCAATCAATTCACAATGTTTCAATGGCAATAACAGGTAAGAGTTCTCCCGTCCCACCCATGGCCCCAAATTCTGGGTCAGCCTTGGCCATACCCACCGCTTGACAAAACCACAACAGGGGCGGTCCTTGGGCAGCCCCGGTTCTCCAATTATTATTACATTTGAAAGTCAGAGCTCCCCACAGCCGGCATAGCCTTGTGTGACGTTTCTACCCCACACATATGGCTTATTATTACTGAGAAATGAATGCGGCGGAGTTGGGTGATGCCTACTGAATCGTTTTGAGAGGGAACAGGAGAAGAACTTGCTGGGAGCAGCTGAAGTTACATGTACATCGGACGAATCACGCAATACAAACCAACCATACAGGTACGTATTCATACAGATAGTAGTATGGAGTACTTGTTCAACACCAACGAACAGTATTAATCGAAGAGTTTCAACTTCAGGAACACTTTTGTTATGACGAGGCAATCTTCAACATCGCCCCAAAATTAACTCAAAATAATTGGCATATTCAATGGAGCACTTCTCGGACTACTACTTCTGGATAAACCTTCTTCATTTCTTTGGAGTTGCTCATACTAACACCGCCATTGGATCCCTGCCAAGAACCTGGTATTGTACTGACCGTATTCTTTGTTTTTTGTTACGCTGATAACACGGTTACATGACGTTACAAGTATGACATTCCTTACCATTGTTGCATACATACATACATGCCAACATACGTAGGTATTATATACAGGTATTGTTAGCTGTATGTCAGTTGAACTTTGGTAATGTTTGACATCCAACTGAAACAAGAAGCATGCACGCATCGTTGGAGTATGATTGGGGGTTTCCCCCATAACCGCAGAAAAGTTGAGATGGAAACAATATGAGGCTGAATCACTGGCTGAATCACTGGCTGCACTGGCTGCACTGCCCAATACTATGCATTAAAAGTAATAATGCAAAATTATGAAGTCTCTTGACAACGCAGACGTAACTCGCGCTTGCTTGAACGCGTCTTCGAGATTCACAAGACAGTTCACCGTTGGCTTAGAACCAAAACATGTCAAATTTATGACTTCGGTGGTTGCTCACGCGAAAGACACACCCTCGAAGAACGAAGCGCCTTGATTGTTGGCATATCCTAATGGCAAGACAACTGTGTCGAAGTCATTATTTCTTACGTTTATCCCACGTTTGGGAACCTTCTACGCGCCCGTAAGTATCACAATTCAAATCATGCCCGTCGCCTGGTGCTGAAAGCATTACAGGACATAGAACTCTCAGTTTGCAGCTTGCCAGTGAAGTCTGAGAATGCCGCAAAAGCTGCCGCCTACGTCCGCAGGAACCAGCTCGCTTTCAAACGATACGACCGCCAACAGCTCAGACCCGAATAAGGAGCCGAAAGACGTCGAACCATGCATCCAGCTTAGCCCTAAGCAGAAAGACATTTTGGAAAGCCAAGTGCAATTCCTACCGGTTCAAAATCGGCTCAATGCGCTCCTTTTTTACGCATCGGTAAACGACAGAATCATACTGGCCGTGGCTGGATTAGCGGCAATATGTAGTGGAGCGACACAACCTTTGATGACAGTCAGAATTCACTTTCCACGTGTATATTCGATGTCTCAGCACTGATGTTCGGAGTAGATATTGTTCGGAAATCTCGCGGGTGTATTCAAAGACTACTTCAATGGCGCAATTACGGAGGCACATTTCCGGTCAACACTGGGGACCTTCAGTTTGAATTTCATATACCTCGCTATAGCACAATTTGTTTCAACGTATATTAATACAGTGGGCTTCATGTATACCGGTATGTAAATATTGCGGAAGGCTGCTCAAACTCAGCTGATTTCCTCGAACTAGGCGAACATATCACGCAAATTCTGAGGGAAAAGGTTAGTCAAATCTCAAGTGGTTCAACAGCGGCGAATAACTCAAACCTATTCAGTATCTTGAAGCTGTCTTGCGCCAGAATATTGCTTTCTTCGACACGATAGGGGCCGGGGAGATCACCACCCGCATCAGCTCCGATACCCGAGTTGTTCAGGATGGGATATCACAGAAATCCGCTCTTTTTATTACTTCGATTTCGAGCTTTATTACAGCGCTAATTATAGCCTTCGTAAAGTATTGGAAGTTGACCCTCATCCTGAGCTCAGTCATTGTCTTCATTGCATTGATGATTGGGATCGGAACTTCTATGGTTATTAAGTGCAGTAAGCGTTCATTTGAGGCTTACGCCGTGGGAGGCTCAATCGCTCAGGAGGCAATAAGTTCTATCAGGGAAGTTACCGCTCTTGGCGCTCAAGAGGTTGTGGCTATAAAATATTATAGTCATCTCACAGAGGCCATGAAATGGGGCACGAAGTCGAAATCAGCAATGGGTTTGATGACGGGAGGCGTCACAGGAGGCCTAGTTTTGGCATATGTGCGTGACATTTACCCCCTCTCCTTGGCCCCTTTTCAGCTTCTTTTTATAAGACAAACAAGTTTTGACGTTTTATTAGGGTCTTGCATTCTGGCTCGGCGCGCGTTATTACGTCGCTGGGGAGGTGAACATAGCACACATCCTATCCGTTCTTCTCGCCATACTTATAGGAGCGACATCCGTGGGGAATGTAGCTCCAAATGCGCAGGCAATTGTCTCAGCCTCTGCGGCCAGCAGTAAAATTATCAGCACCATAGAGAGGGTTCCGCCGATCGATTCCGCTTCATCCGACGGTAAACGATTGAACGACATTCAAGGAAAACTTGAATTCAAAGACGTGGTACATATTTATCCTTCGCGAATAAATTCCATGGTGATGAATGGGGTTAGCTTCATAGTTCCAGCCGGGACCACTACAGCTATTGTTGGTGCGTCAGGGGCTGGGAAAAGTTCCATCGTTGGTCTTATTGAACGCTTTTATAATCCTATCTCCGGTCAAATTATGCTCGACAACTGCGACATCTCGGAGCTCAATTTAAAGTGGTTAAGACAGCAGCTATCTTTGGTCAGCCAGGACCCCGTTTTGTTCAATACCACGATTCTACACAATATTGAGATGGGCTTGATCGGTACCAAGTACGAAGACGAATCCCCTACCGCGAAAAGAGATTTAGTTGAAAGCGCTGCGAAAACTGCCAATGTCCATACTTTCATTTCTAGTTTACCAGAGGGTTATTCCACAAAAGTCGGAGAACGTGGCTCGTTGCTCTCCGGCGGGCAACGACAGCGAATCAATATAGCAAGGGCCGTGGTCAGCAATCCGAAAGTTCTATTGTTAGATGAAGCAACATCATCCCTCGACCCATGTGCTGAAAGTGCTGTACAAGCTGGCCTTTCCCAAGCTAGTCGCGGTAGGACAACAATTGTTATCGCCCATCGCCTTTCAACTATCAGATCTGCAGACAACATCATGGTTTTATCGCAGGGGTGTGTGGCTGAACAGGGGCCGCATGAAGCGTTAATGGAGAAGAGAGGCCCGTACTATGAGCTCGTACAACGCCAACGCCTGCGGGAGCTCGCCCCCGAAGGTACCGCGGCGGAAGGAGATTTGACCCAACAGATAAATACTCCCCATGGTGGTAATCAAATCTCAAACGAGGAAAAGGGGCAGCTTTTCGACCAAGAGGATCCTGAGGATCGAACGGCTGCAGAAAAATTTAGGCTCCCAGAACCTTCACTCTCCCATAAGGAAGAAAAGCAGGATGTAACTCGCAAAGGGCAGAAGTACACATTGTGGACGCTTCTCAAACTGATTTTCAGCTTCAATAAACACGAAACCGGTATTATGCTTGTCGGTCTAGGATGCTCCATTATTGCCGGAGGCAATAGTCCTGTTCAAGCTGTATTCTTCGCAAAATCCGTCGTCGCCTTGTCTCTCCCGGAAACTGAGACTCAAAAAATATACGACGAAGCTAACTTCTGGGCTTTGATGTACTTAATGCTAGGGATTGTTCAAATCCTTGCGTACTCGGGTCAAGGTATTGCCTTTGCATTTTGCTCGGAACGACTTATTTGTCGAGCTCGAGATCGAGCATTCCGAGCCCTGCTTCATCAAGACATCGCATTCTTCGATCGAGAGGGAAATGGATCGGGAGCCTTAACGATGTTTCTGTCAACTCAAATAACTCAGTTGGCAGGAATCAGTGGGGCGACATTAGGCACACTTCTTGTAACCTTTACTACCCTTGTTTCCGCCATTGCTCTATCATGCGCTATTGGGTGGAAACTGGCTCTTGTCTGTACTTCTACCGTTCCCATACTTATAGCATGCGGGTATTTTCGAGTGGCAATGCTGGCCCGTTTTGAAGCTATCACCAGACAATCTTATGAATCCTCAGCTGGCTATGCTTGCGAGGCAATCAATTTGATCCACACGGTTGTTTCTCTCACTAGGGAAGAGGATGTTTTGCAAACCTACCACCAGTCAGTGATTTTGCAGACCCGGAAAAGCCTAATATCCTCGCTTCGATCTTCAACACTTTTCGCGGCATCACAGGCCGTCAACTTCCTCTGTTTTGGTCTAACCTTCTGGTATGGCGGCACATTAATGGCTGATGGTGAATACACTGAGCTTCAATTCTATATCTGCTTTTCCGCTGTACTATACGGGGCTCTCTCCGCTGGAGTCTTCTTCTCATTCGCGCCAGACATCGGAAGAGGAAAACAAGCATCAGAGGAGCTGAAGAAACTTTTCGATCGGAAACCGAAGATTGATTGGCAGTCAAAAGATGGAGATCAAATTAATGTCATGCGTGGTGCTATCAAGTTTGACAATGTTGAGTTCTGTTATGATAGCCGGCCTGATGAGCCAGCACTCAGGAAACTTAACTTCTCTGTCGATGCAGGACAAAATGTAGCCCTAGTGGGTGCCAGTGGCAGTGGAAAGAGTACAACAATCTCTCTTCTGGAACGGTTCTATGACCCTCAAGCTGGTACCATCTCAGTTGATGGGATCGATATTTCGAAGCTCCAGTTAAGCGGATACCGCAAATTCATCGCTCTTGTTAGTCAAGATCTAATGCTGTTCCAAGGGAGTATCAAAGAGAACCTGCTATTTGGTTTAGAAGATGATAGCATCGACCAAGACACGCTTATACAAGCGTGCAAGGACGCACATCTGCATGACTTTATTGTAAGCACTTTTTTATTCTTCCCATTATTCTAATTCTCTTTTGGCTAATACTCGATCCAGATATCTCTTCCTGAAGGACTCGATACCTCAATCGGGAGCAGTGGGCATCTTTTATCCGGCGGGCAAAGACAACGCCTTGCCATCGCCCGAGCCCTATTACGGGACCCGAAGATATTATTGCTAGATGAAGCGACGTCAGCTCTAGACAGTGCATCAGAGACCATAGTTCAAGCAGCACTCGAGACAGTGAAAAAAGGACGAACTACCATTGCGATCGCGCATCGATATAGCTCCATCCAGAACGCTGATCGAATTTTTGTCTTTAAAGCCGGCGAAATTGTTGAGTCCGGCACGCATAAAGAGCTTCTCGCCATGAAATCTGAATACTTCAGGTTGTGCACGCAGAAATGGGCCGATCAGAGTAACGGAGAATCATATGGAAGGGATCAAGACGCCTTTCGAGCTTACTAGATTTTTCGGTGGATATTTATTCCAGCAACTTATTATTTACCAACGCATTGTTTCCTATTGTTTCTGCATTCGCATTTTCTTTCATTTATCTACCTACCTGCTTCCCATAGCGTTTCACTTGTGCTATTACTACTAGAAATTTCAAGCTGTTTTCATGTGTGTTTATATATTATATATTTTGAAAACGAACTAGATGCAATGCTTGTTGCTTAGCTAACTATGACTCTTGGAGATTTTGTGTAAATCTCTTCTCAGCATGAAATAAAAGTTGAACCTCCTGAGCTCGTTGCCTATGAGTAGTGAAACCCTTAAAAAAAATATGCAAGAAATAATTGATAGAGAAAATATGAGTTGAAGAAAATTACAACCGAAGTATTTTTTTTAACTGGGCTAGCTTGATAGATTAAGATTAAATGGCCTTGTTAAATAGTCTTCTATAAAATCTAATGTCTGGATAAGTGTAGTTGTATCGAGAAGCGGAAGGTACATGAGAGTTCTGGACATGTAAAGAAAGTGCTAACGCAGCTTTCGTTAGCTCCCAGAGACCGGTTAGCTACCTCCGCTCCTATGGAAGCTTTCTCTTACAAGGGGTTCTGCCGGAAAACAGCTGTTTGTCCTAAATTAGCAATCAATAAAACCAAGGAAAGGGGATTCCACGAGAATATTAGTTAATGGTGTTGGGGAGTATATCTTACCATTTGCCCTGACTCCCAAAGAAAGAACGAGGGCAAGCGCCAACGTTCCAAACATACAGAATAAGACAGCAGGAGCGAATTGCGAAACTGTGTGCTGATATATGTATTCGAAAAAGGCCGTGGCCATAATTCTGGTGACTGAGTGCAAAACGCCGACTAAGCCAAGTAACTGGCCCGCCTGTTGCTCAGGCACAAGCTTCGTGAGAGAGGACAGAATAGCTGGGGATGCTATGGCACTAAGAGCTGCAAATGAACTGCTTAGGATAAAGAAATTTCCATTCTCAGCAAGTGATAGCCCCAAGAAACCAGCAGTTTGAAGAAGGACACCGGACCGGATAATAGTAGAATCAAGAGATTCGGGAGGAGGGTGAGAGGAAGGGTCTTCGCTGACAGTTCTTTGGCGCTTTCGCTCTCTCACGGTTTGAAGCTTTTTGAGTAGAGGTAGAATAACGAAGAGTGTAAATAATGCGGTAAGGTGCTCGATGGACACAAAGATCGTCGAGCGCACATTGTCCCAGTTGAAGCGGAACTTGGTATATGCAATGCTAATCGTCATATAGGCAGTAGCCACTGAGGATGTGACCGAATCAATGAGAAGCAAAATCAGAAGATTTGCACGTATTTGCCCACTGGAGCCCTCAACATGTGTGGTTAAAATCTTTACAAGGGCGTACGGCCTTGATTTCTTGACGGCCCGTACCCAAGCCTGGAAACGGGAGCTTATTCCACTCCGACAATTGTCTTGACTTTCCGGTGGACTGCTGTCGCTTGTGACTCCACCATCTTTTTGACGAGGAGAATCGGGAACGACACACCCGAGAAAGGTAAAGAAAATTAGATGGCAGACAATCGCAACATAAAATATTGTAAGTTGGTTGCTGGACACTTTGTTGATGAATATACCGAGAGACGGTCCAACAGTTGCACCTATGAAGAGACAGCCATGGAAGTAGCCGAAGAGCACTGTTCTGTTTTCTGGAGCTGTGCATTCGGTGATATACGTATGCGCCAACGCATTTGTGGCAATGAATGAGCCACATATTCCATCCAAAAAGAATCCTAGCAACACCCACTGGACACTAACTTGATCAGAGTATCTCGATATTGTCACAATGAGAATATCTATCAGGCAAGGGCCCATGGTCGTTAAAGCAAGTATTTTAACACGACTACTCCTAGCCGAAATGGTCTCGATAAAAGGAGTCGATATCGCACCAAGAATACTGGAAAGGAGGTTCGCATGAAGCATGAATTGTGCGTAAAGCTCCTGCACAGGTTTAAGCTCCTGGCACGCACCATCATCACCAGTCTCAGATACCAAAGACCCTTCCGCCTTGTACTGGCGGCAGAGTATCTTGATTATGACGTCCACTTGAGAGATGGCGAGACCTCCAGATGCCAGAGTCAGAAGAAGAAATGGAGGCATAAGCCAGTATGCCTTGTTGAATGCAAGTTAGCTCATTTGATCACTACAGAGTCTTGTTGAAAAAGGTCCTTACTGAGGGTCTTTTCCACCATGGTACCGTCTCATATTCTGAAGTTTTAGGTCCCGAAGCTTTGTTGGAGCTTTCAACGGCCTCCTCGCTCTGAAGCTCACGAGAAATGAGAGGGGTTCTCTCTGAACCATGAGAGGCTTCGCATGAGGATTGGATTTCCTCGTCCGGATTAGTCATGCCGCCAGTGGCAGAATCAGTCGTCTTGATGAATATTTGATATTCTCCCGTGGTAAGATTATCTTCATTATACCAATTGGCGGGGGGGGGAGTAAAGCCTGGAGGAAAAGTTCATTTGTTGGTGATTATGGAGGGGTCAAGCGGGCAGACCTTGTTCATCTTGGGGCGTCTCGTGGGCGTTGTCCTCTTTGCGAGAAGCATTTTTTTAACTGATCACCCTTGCAGTGCATTGAGCATGGGCTCTTGGCTCAAAGCAGTTGCTGCAGCTCTGGGCCTTCAAAATTGCGCAAGCGCAGCAGACGATACGTATTGACAAGTATTAAGCTATCGTATGTTTGTGACAATACTGTATTATGTGATCTTTGTATTTGAACGTCTTAGGTATTTACGCTAGTGTCTTGTCATGCAGGTGTATTGTAGATCGTACGAGCTCGTTGAATTAATTACGATATCAGAGAGCGTCCAAATATCGACACCGAAGGAGATGCATGGTAAGCAAACACTCTGTCAGCGCTGTTTATGCGATCTCTGACATTCATATCCACTAGCCATGCAACAATTGATGTAACCGGCCCCTTCAGCCGATTGAAAGGATTCCAGGCTTTCAGCTGAGCAACGAAATGTGTTGAGCAAGCCCCGACCACTTCAGGTGGATGCGGGCACGAGTAAGCTTCAGTTTCTCCGACATGGGGCTGAAGGCTGCAACTCGTCCTGTGACAGAGACTAGGAATGGCGTTGATGTTCCACTAGGAAGGCTATGATATGTATGTCTCTATTTCACATAGTAACAACTTAAGCTAGGATACCTAGGGGCCAGACCCAACGTCATCTGGAGGCTCGGCTAAAGTAAATTTTTCGGGATTAACTGGCACGCCCATCTGAAATTCCGTTTGTTCCGTCTGAGAACTGGTTTGAGAGTCCACTTGGGAGTTCGCTTCGGAGTCCGTTGGGGAGCTCATCGGTGAGTCCGTTGGCACACTGCCTTCTGCTCGTCTTGCGAGGCGCCCCGCATAGGGGGAACGCTCCGCCACCGGTATTTGGGTCGTTTCTTCAACAATTGCAATGATACGGTCAAGATCGGACAAGTCAACACCGGGATCTAGGCCGCGGTTGAGCATGTTGTACGAGAGCGTAACAAGATCCACGTTGCCTGTTCGTTCTCCGTTGCCAAACAATGTTCCCTCCACTCGATCAGCGCCTGCCATGAGACCAAGCTCAGTAGCTGCTACTGCACACCCTCTGTCGTTGTGAGTGTGCAAAGATACGCATACTGTATCTCTGTCGCTGATGTTTCGAGAAAACATTTCGACCTGATCCGCATATATGTTTGGCGTGGCCATCTCAACCGTAGCAGGTAGGTTGAAAATAATGGGTGTGTCCGTCGTTGGCCCCCAAGCAGATTTAACTGCCTCACACAACCTAAGCACGAATGTGGGTTCCGAGTCCGAGAAGAACTCCAACGCAAAAGCGCACGACCAGAGCGTCCTGCTTTGGCGTGGGTCGTCTTTCGTTATTGATCTTGCATACTTTGTGCACTTAATAGCTAAATCTATCATGTCTTCTGGCGACATTCCCAGTACAAGCTTCTGAAAGCAAGGACTCGTCGCAAGGTAGAGATGTATGATTGCTTTGTTAGCCCCCTCGATCGATTCCACTGTCCGTCGAATGTTTTCTATTCGACAGGGAGACAAAACCTGTAACCAAACATCATCTGGTACGAGGCGGGGTGTCTCAACCAATTGGCGAGTGAAATCAAAATCTGTCTGCGAAGCAGAAGGAAATGAAATCTCGATTTCTTTGTAGCCAAGATCAAGCAGCATCTGAAAGAAGACCAGCTTTTGGGCCGATGTCTGCAATGACAATCTTTTTAGCAGTTGCTCACAAGGCATTTAAACGGTCCAAAAGATTTAAGGATATACCATAGGGTTCACAAGGGCCTGGTTTCCATCTCGAAGATCTGTAGACAGCCAACGCGGCACATTCTCGATGGAATTCGAAGGCCAGCGGCGATCTTTCAGGTTGGGAAATGTGAACCTCCGGTACTTCTTCGAGGGATCCTTAAGCCTGTTCATAGGGTCAGCAAGAACGTCACAGATACTTTAATAGCAGAAGTACTTATCAGACATTGGCATCATGGAGTGTCCCGTACACCCCCAGAAAATCGAAGAAAGGCTAGGATCCGCTCTACAGCCAAGAATGAAATAGTAGAAGTGCAGTAATATAGAAACCGGAATACGACAAGACTATGTCTCGAATAGGGTCTTCGAAAATCAGAAATACCCAAACTTGGTGAACTTCTGGCGAGGACATGCGGTCCCCAGAGTAATTATAAGTAGTATCAGGGGGTTAATCATCTTATATCATGTGATCAGAGCCGTGTAGTTATAACTTGAGACTCTCCCTTACTCAGCCCATCTCTAGTTGCCTCCACAGCCCGCAAACCTTTGCACTCAAAAAGTAGAGTGCAAAGAGGCTCTTCTCAGGTTGAGTTGTACATTCAATTTTATCAAAAAGGCGGAACGTACATCATGTCAGTAACAGCGGGACCACACGACGTTCAGGCAAAGATCCACTATTACAAAGATGCTGAAGACGGCGAACCGGCCACATTGGAGGGTATAACATCACTGGCACCAAAATTCGTTGACAGCCAAGAAGTTACCATACACGACGTTCGAGGTTTCGAGCAAGACTTCAATCTTGGCGACAACGGGTTTCAGTTTTTGAAGAGTGACTGGCCATTTGAAGATCCACTGGACGAGGAAACAATCATAAACAGGGTCCGCCCAGCGGCGGAAAAGCTTGTCAAACAGTAGTAAGATAATTTATACCTATCCCGTTTTCTTGGCTTCTTGGCTTTCGGAATAATGACATCGCTTCGGCATAGTACTGGAGCATCAAGAGTCATCGCCTTCAATCATGTTATCCGCTCTTCCCCACGAGAAGATACAGGCGCGCAGGGTCGGTCTGGCCCTGCTGTGAGGGCACACAACGATCTCGCACCGTCACTTGCCCCATCGATCTTGGCCGAGCACGTTCCCCAGGATATGGAAGATATCATGACTCGACGTTGGCAGGTCGTCAACATCTGGCGACCGTTGAAGCAGGTGTTTAAGGACCCTTTTGCTGTAACGGATGCATCGTCGATTCCGGCTGCAGACTTCTATCTACACCAATACCCTCCAAGGGCCGACCGGGGTCCAATCGATATATACTTCACCAAATCCGACCACGTCCAGATGCACAAATGGTACTATTTACATGCGCAACGCCCGGAGGAGGTGCTGCTTTTCAAGACCTTTGATAGCGATGTAGATGCCAAGATAAAAATGGTGACGCACAGTGCTTTCGTTAATTCTGCTTATGAGTCTATGCCAACAAGAGAGAGTATCGAGCTGCGCTGTATTGTCTGTTACTGAGACTGTCAGGCCGTCAGAATAAGGGGTATTCATAGAGATGCAATGCTGTGTTTTGTGGGCGTGTTTCTAAAGGGGGTTTCAGGGAGGAATGCGGAAGTCGGATTTAGGTGTTGTTACGGGCTGACCGCCTTCGCTTATTATATCACGTGACTTTAAAATATAGCTTGACATACACTCCAAGTGCCAATCCGAGTCTCCATCAATCAACAGCAGCAGGAGGGGAAGATGACAGGATGTGGGCCATATCGATCATTTCCCTTATCTCAGCAGAGATCCTGGTGGGCGATGCCGGATCACATAACCAGGTATTCTCTTAAGTACAAGTTACCTACCTACTACCTAGGTAACATGCTAGCTGACTTGGGACTTTTGGCTCCTGTCTTCATCTCCCCCCTTTCTTCCTTTTTCATAGAAATCTTATTCTCAACCCATTGACCCCCTTCCCCCCAAAAATGCCAGCAGCAACTTTTGATAGCGTGACACAGCCTGTCCCTAACAATGTCCCCTCCCTCGACTTAAAGTCGTTCACTGAGGGAACTGAATCTCAGCGCAAACAGTTTACCGACCTTTTACTCCAAAGCTTACTCAGTACTGGATTTGTGAAACTGCGGAATCATGATGTCCCAGACCAAGTTGTGGAAGACAGCTTCAATTGGGTATGTGAGATCGTTTTAAAACTCACCGATAATGCCAAGGACAGTCAAGGTATTAATGCATTCCATCCACTGGAATTAGAGTAAACGGTTCTATGATTTGGACACCGAAGCAAAGCTGAAAACGAAGAACCTGCCTGGCCCAAATCCTCAAAGGGGCTGGAGCTCATTTGGAGACGAAACTACGGGTCAGCTCAACAAGAAAAACGGTGGTCAGCCCGCTCAGGAACTTCACGATGCAAAGGTAGTTATCCTGTGGTTCTTGCTGCATAACACTTATGTCCAGCCGTCAGACTGACTGAAAGTCCGACTTGAATATAGGAGCATTACGATATAGGAGCCACCGACGACATGCAATTCCCCAATAAGTGGCCCGACGAAGAGAAACTTCAGGGCTTCCGTTCCTTCATGGAGGACTACTATGTCCAGCTACAAGCAGCAAGTATACAGATCATGCGTGCTCTTGAGGTGGGCTTGGAATTGCCTGCGGGCACCTTGGAAGAGCGTTGTGAAGCCGGAGCCAGCGAGCTACGCTTGAACCGCTATCCCGCGGTCGACGTCAAGAAGCTAACCAAGGGAGATACGGCGCGAATCTGGCCACATACCGACTTCGGCATTATCACCTTACTATTTCAAGATGGGGCAGGTGGTCTCGAGATACAGAATCGCACAAAAGCTGATTCGTGGATTCCTGTCGCTCCGAGCTCGGATAAGGAGATGGTTGTTAACATTAGTGATACATTCGAGCGTTGGACAAACGGTGTGCTCAAGGCCGGTCTCCACCGAGTTTCGGTTCCCCCAGGAAAGACAGAAGATGAGAAGGGTTTTCTGAGGGAACGATGGTCTATCGCTTTCTTCCTCAAAGCTCGTCGGGAGATTTCGGCTGGCCCATTGCCTCAATTTGTTACGGCTGACCGACCCGCTGCATACGACGACATTACTGCGCTTCAGTATCAGCAACAAAGAACCTCTCTTGTCTATTAGTAGCGGGGGTGATGATTCTGCGGTATCCGGACCAGTATCAGATATTGACACTCCATAGCAATTTGTCATTTGTATGAGACAAGAAAATTCAGAAACGCAACATAAGCAGCCACAAATTGCAATGACTTTCTCCAAAAAAAAAAAAAAAATTACTCAGTGATGAAAATTATCATCTCCTCAAAATGCCTCAACAAGGCAGTGCCAACTCGCCTGCCTCAAGTGGGAAGGTGGAGAATAATAATTCGTGGTGGTGAGAAACTGATGGGCCTGCCTGTGACTGCCTCGCCATGTGTCCGTTCCGACGCCTGTTGAAGGCCTGAAGTTGAAATAAGCCAATGTCACATGACGAATTCCGACGCTTACCTACCAAGGTACCATCCAATGATGCAAATGCCGAATACGTAATGGTTTTGGTGATCACGGCGCCCTTGGCTGCTGGAGCTTCCTTGCAGGACCACTTACCGTCAAGGTTCTGACATGAGAGAGCACACTAATTGCTGACAACTTGACAAACAGACAAATTCGAAACTCGCTCAATCTTTCTGAAGATCAGATGTGATAGGGGCCGAAAACATGGGGGTGAATCATGTAGGGCTATCTTAAGCATCGCGCTAGCGATAGTGACAAAGCTAAAAGCAAGCCACGTAACGTTGTCAGGAGTTGAGAAAACGTGAAACTTTCAGGTGTTCTGTATTATGTATTGATTACCCGTATGCTCTCATTACGGTAAAAACAAGCTAGGTATCTGTACTCTGTACTGATAAACAAAATTCCATTGAAGGAGGAAGGTCATGAGATTTCCAAGTATCGGCTTGCTATGTGCTTTCAATTTGCAATTGCCTATCTTTGTTAGGCTAATGTCTCCATTGCTAAAGCAGCCCTACCTAACATCAGGGCAGCTAACCCTAAATCAAAGCCCCAGGGAACTCTTTGCCTACTCACCGCACATGCTGAAGCCATAGCGAGATTTCTTCGGGCTTCGCTTTATGCTCTATTGGCTTTACTGTTGGCTTTATTTCAATAAGTACATTGTCTTCTTCTATCAGACATCGCCAGTTGCAACAGTCTGCTGGTCCATGATTCGGGGCATAAGTCCAAGGCGCGACCCCTCGAAACCAAAACATCCTTAAGTTAATATCTCTAAATCTAAGGAAAGATTCAAGATCTAATACACTTCTAACGACTCACCAGGCTCAGCATAAGGTTATTCTCGTTAAGAGATGGCTGTTTTATTAACACTGCTTGTTGCAGTTTTTCTTTATATTTCTTTTTACGCTTTCCGTCTCTTCACTGCTTTCCGCGCAAACCTATACGAAGCTCGACGTTCTGGAATCCCTTACGTTGTTGTTCCGATATACTTGCTCCATCCACTCTGGATCCATAGCTATGAGTTCGTCCTAAGACTTCTCCATAAGCTTCCAAATTTCATGCAAGCATCATGGATAGAGTAAGTTACATGTCGAGACTTTTCTTCTCAGTAAAAGTAACAAATGGGCTCCAGGTTTATCGAACCCGAGTGGACGTGGAAAAGTCCATATTTACCGTTTGAGAGACTTAAAACAGACGTCTTCCTGACGGTCTCTCCGACCCAAAATGTCCTCTGGGTTGCGGATGCAAAATGTATTTCTGAAGTTCTCACTCGCCGGACAGAGTTTCCCAAAGCTGTCAGCTCAGATCCATCCCAAGATCTCTTCAGCTTCAATATAGCTAGCTCGGAGGGCGCGATATGGCGTCGCCATCGCACCATGATGTCTCCATCATTTACTGAAGCTAGCAATCAACACGTCTGGAACCAAAGCGTAAAGGAAGGAATGTCAGTGATGAAAACGTGGACCACGGAGAATTCACCGTCAGCTAAAGCTCCTACTATCAAGAGTCTAACGGAAGATACTAGGAAGCTCAGCTTGCGTGTCATTAGCCAGGTAGGCTTTGGTACTATTATGTCCAACAAATTCAAGGGAGGGATTAAAGATGAAGGAGCCACGGCAATAAATGGGAACGGCAACGAAGACGACGATGATGATGTTTTGGAGGATTTTCCACATCAGACCTCATGGATCCTCAACCTCCCCAGTTGGATATCTAGTAAGTATATCTATCGTTTTCTAATCATCACGCTTCAAATTCCAACGTCTGCAGAAATCCTCCCTACCAAAGCCGCCCAGGAGACATCCACCTCCTTTGACACTTGGATGCGATTCGTGACAGGTATGCTGCAATTGCGGAGAGAAGAGTTCCAGTCTGGGAAAAGCCGAAGTGGCATGGATCTGCTGGGTAAGATTTTGTCACCCTCTCCTTGAACTTTGCTTTATTAACTCCGGAAAAGGTTGCCTTTTGAAACAAGGTCGGGACTCGCACCCGATAGGGGGAGATGAAAATCACCAAGCTACCCAACAAGACGACCCGCCCTTAAAGGAACCAGAGATTATCGGAAATGCGTTTGTGTTCCTACTTGCGGGGCACGAAACCGTTGCTAGCAGCCTTCATTTATGCATGCTTTATCTGGCCCTGAACCCCAGATTTCAAAGATCTCTTCATCGTGATCTTGATGAAATATTTTCTCAACGGCCCGTCAGCGAATGGAGTTATGACCGTGACATGCCAAAACTTCTCAACAGCAGTGCCATTGCGATATTGAATGAGCAACTTCGCCTAACGCCGGCAGTTGTCAATCTCAATAGATGCACCCGACAACCAGTACCACTAAAGATTGACAACAAGATGGTAACTATTCCCGCAGATGTCATTGTCAAGCTTGTTTCCGTCGCAGTGCAGCGAAACCCCAGCCACTGGCCCTCTGCTCCCAAGGCGGACCCTTCCGACATCTTTTCAAAAATATCTAGTGATGATAGAGATCTCGACCGCTTTAACCCCGAACGCTGGTTTGCATCTCGTAATGAGTCTCAAGACCAGCCCGGAGATCCATCAATAGAGGACAATGTTTTACCCCAGAGGAAGCTTTTCCGTCCTGAAAAAGGAGCATTCATACCTTTCAGCGAAGGGCCTCGGGTGTGTCTCGGGCGTCGCTTTGCCCAGACGGAAATACTTGCCTTGCTTGCACTTATTTTCCGCGACCACAGCGTTGAACTAGCGGTGGACGACTTCGTATCTGATCAGGAGCTTGAAGGACTTGACCAACAGAAAAAGATGGGCGCCTGGACAAAAGCAGCGGAGCGAGCTAGGGTATTATTGACAGAGGGAATTACTACGTATCCGACGTTGCGCTTACACCAGGGTCCTGTACCTGTTAGGTTTGTCAAAAGAGGATCAGAAGTTTTTGTATAGAACAATGATAGGATAAGCGCTGGATATCGGTCCGTCACCCCATTACATAGAAAGGGGTTTCCAAAGGCAAGAGTAAAACAATAGGTCTTCTATTCTCCACGTCTCTTCAAATTCCTAGTATCTTTTAAAGCTTCTGTAGCTGTAACTGGAAAGTCTGGATCCTCTGGTAGCTCTACCCCTTGAAATCGAGCTATCTTGTCACGAAATAGCTCATATCCGTTCCCAACTCTAAGAACTTTCATTTTCTCCCAATCAAACATAGTAGATGAGCGACCCCCGTAAACGTGATATCTTTGCAATCCGTAATCCACAATGATATCGGCCGCATTTTTGATTTCATCTTCCACGTCTTCCACTTTAAACTTCTGTCCACGACCGCTCAAGTTGGCACTAGAACCGAGAACCACCATGCCAGCTTCGGAAGTCAAGCGTAGGACTTCTCTAACCAGGGCTCCGCCTCCAATGTACATGCCTAATTTACCGTCAACAGCACTCTTCTTCATTATATTCGGCGGGATCTTCTCGACGAGAGGATGGTCGGAACGAAAAGGAGCGACGACGATATGCGGGAGGTCAAAGTCCTCAGAAAAAGATCTGATCATGTCATATTTGCTGTCTTCGAGGATATGGATATCTTTCTGCATTTGCAGAGTACCGTATAGACTCTGTGATTTATTCGGTGCACGCTGTTTGCTGGCGAATGCTCGTTCGACGGCTTCTTCAGAACAGGCCATCAGGCCATAGCCAACCTCTGTCGGGACGATCGCAACTCCTCCATCCTTTAGGGCATCAAAAACTGCCGATGCATCTCTCTTCGAATTGGGAACAGTACCCGGCTGGGGAATGATTTTATCTTCGAAAAGCTTGGGGATTGCCATTTTAAACAAGAGGGCTGGCTATTTTGAAGCTTGGGAGGATGGCAACTTGGAAGACGTACTGGACAAAATTGGGAGCCGAAGAGATTGGATTTGACTCTTCATACTGACCCTCCTCCCTACGGTGAACAAGATATAGGGCCCAGGTCGCCTAATTGTTAAGTAAAAGAGTTCACCCCCTCGGATAGCTCAATACTGGATGGAGTCAAGACGATCGATAAAAGAAGTTCATAAATACCAACCAAGTCCTAACGTTCAAGCGATCCTACGGTATCTATACATTTCAATCACTGATCTGTGTAAAGTTGTATTTCAATAGATACTCGTATTAGTTAAAAATCTTACCGCGTTTCTAGTGGTATCGGTGTAATAATACACCAAGTCAGAAAGAGGGGAAGACCAGGTTATGTTTGGCTGCCCCTCGATACTAGTGCTCCCGCTAGTCCCACTCTTTCTCAGATCCCAGACCCATGGACGTCCATGAAGCCCGAGCAGCCCCAAAGCCGAGAAGGACCCACAAGATAAAGTCCGACCAAGATCCGAGCCCCATCAAGCTTTAAAATCTCACAGGTTAGAGTTTACAGCTCTGGGATCTTCGGAGCCTGATCCCATCTGACCGTTTTCGGTAATTCAGTTGTTGTCTGCAATGGGACGCCTCATTTTTGTCGATCAACTTATTCAAGTTCTCGGTCATGAGGCGCGGTTCCCATGAGAATCCTTTTGTTGTAATATGTGGTTACAGCGAAGAGTTCTATTGTTGACGACGAGCTTCGACGCCGACAAGCTCGGGAGGTTGAGGTTGTATTTATGACGACAGAATCATGTGACATCGACTCCTTTTCCCAGATGTTATTTTTTGAACCATGAGATCGATTCGCGTTATTCTCGTTTCACAAACACATCAAGATCAACGGTTCTCAATACGCAAGCATAAAAATGTTCTCTTTCACTCCTGTTTCTAATGTGAATTATGTTGTCTTGCAAATGATAACTTAGTCAGAGACTTTTTTCCTCTTCCACTCTTAGCTCCTGTATTCATATTCTCGTTCAGGAATAGAGCGTATAATAAGCTGCTTGTTCCGATCATGCTCAACATTCACCACGAGTGGTCATAGCCTCGTATTAGCTTATACAATACATACAAGATGGCATCTTGGCTCCAGGTTTACCTCGGCGTTCGATTAGCAGCTGCGGCCAAAGGAGGACTTCACGAATTCTCGA
Source organism: Arachnomyces sp. KDTOL00113 (assembly GCA_949709995.1). Classification (NCBI taxonomy): domain Eukaryota; kingdom Fungi; phylum Ascomycota; class Eurotiomycetes; order Onygenales; family Arachnomycetaceae; genus Arachnomyces; species Arachnomyces sp. KDTOL00113. The sequence continues at coordinate 488,438 of OX453237.1, forward strand.
GCAATTTTGGAACTTAGCAAGCTTCACAAACAGCTTTCGTTCTTCTACTTCATCTGTACTTATCATGGCTTCTCGCTCGTCTAGTCTTACTGTAAAGGACAATCGAACAGGCCGCTCCTATGAGGTCCCAGTATCTGATAATGCGGTGGAGGCCACTGCGTTCAAGGGCATCACGAATGCCATTGAATCATCTGAGTCTCGCTCCGAGGGCCTACTCATAATCGATGAAGGTTTTCGAAACACAGCTCCAGTGAAAACCTCCGTATCACATTTGTAGGAGACAGTTCCTTTTGCCTCACCTTCTAATCCGTATAAATACTAATACGAATCTTCCAGAGACCCGCAGAAGGGGACACTGCAGTATCGTGAATATCCTATCTCGGCGCTTTTTGGCAATTATACATATGAGGAGTGCACATATCTCTTGGTTTGGGGCAGTCTTCCTTCAGTGAAAGAAAGGGAGTCTCTAAGTCAAAAGCTGAACTCGGCCTTCGATGTCCCATCCGAGGTTTTAGCAGTTATTAAAGCTTTCCCGTAAGTTCCAAAATGTTCCTAGAACAACAATTGCATATACTTAAGCCATTCTTTTCACAGCCGAAATGCTCCTATCATGACAATCATAATGGCGGGACTGTCAGCCTGGGCGTCTTCCGATCCTATGCTCATACCTGTCATCGCAGGTCGAGATATATATAGCGACCCGGCCACGGTCGACAAACATATTTCCCGCACTCTGGGCGCCCTAGGAACTGTAGTCGCAATAACGTACTGCCATCAGCACTCTCTTCCTGTTCGACCGTCGAGCCCTAATCGATCGTTTATAGCAAATTTGCTTTACATGATGGGATTTAAGGCAGATGGTGAACAAACCTCCTCTCTCGAGGCACTTCTCCTTTTGCACGCCGAACATGGCATGTGTAATGCAACAGCTGCCTTCTTACACTGTGCTTCGACTCGCGCAGATCCGATTTCTTGTCTCATCGCATCTCTAGTTGCCATTTATGGCCCTCTTCACGGCGGCTCCAACATAATCACCTACAAGCAGCTCGTCTCTATTGGCACACCATCTAATATTCCTAGTCTTATGGCAGACGTGTTTTCAGGAAAACAACGCCTCTTTGGATTCGGCCATCGTATTTATCGCGCAGTTGACCCGAGAGCCACGATTCTGAAGGAATGGATTAATCAGAAAGCTGCCACTGCCTCTGATACAGTTACTCAAAACAAAAATCTGTTGGATGTTGCATCAGAACTTGAGCGCATTTCTAGAACGGAGCCCTTCTTTACAAAGCGGCATATCATGATGAATACAGATCTGTACACGGTCTTGGCATATGCAACCATTGGGCTGCCGGAGGACCTCGTATTTCCAATGATTTGCATATCCCGTGCACAAGGATTTATGGCGCATTGGAAAGAATTTATAGCCGGAAAGTCTTCATCACCAACATGGAGGCCACAGCAGGTTTATGTTGGTAAGCCTGCGAAGGAAGATCTCCAATTCTGCGATGAAGATGGCGAGGAAACGAAGTCAAAGTTATAGTTATACTCAATGTTTCGCTATTGTATATATGTTAGTTTGCCACTATTCCATAGATGACTACAGTAAGTCTCTCGAGCTTATTTTAGCTTTTCAGAGCTATTCACATTGCCGCTCCTCCATCCGCGGTCAACACCTTCCCATTGATCCAAGCACCATCCTCACTACATAAGAACCCTACAATGCGCGACACGTCCTGCGGCTGCCCTAGCCGTCCCAATGGACACATAGTGGTTACCATCTTGTCAACGTCTTCCTGAGCCAACGATTCCCCGCCAGGTATGTACGACTTGCCTGAAACCAAGTACATGTCTGACATAATTGCTCCGGGAACAATAGTATTGACAGTAACTTTCTTGTCGGCGAAATCTATAAAATGAAAATAGAGTCGTGAGTTACGTTATTCAAACAGAGGTAGAGGTGTAAAAGAGGTTTGACGTGAATCTCATACCGTTAGCAAGATGTCGTGCCCAGCATTCCGGAGCGGCTTTACTTCCAGCGTAGACGGAGTGGTTTTTGACAGTTTGTGCCTGGGTAGTGGTGGTGGAAGTCAAGATCAAGCGTCCAGATCCATCAGATGGAAGATGCTTGTAGGCCTGTTGGGCGACAAAAAGCTGGCCACGCGTGTTGATAGCGAACTCGCGATCGTAAACCTCCGGCGTGATGGTTGAGATGTGACCTGCAGATTGCACTCCAGCGTTGGAGATAACAATGTCGATGCGGCCGAAATGGGCAATGGCGGAGTCAAAGAGGGTGACAATCTCAGACGTGTTTGCTACATCGGCGCGGATGGCGACGGCGCGAGGAGCAGGCTCGATAGGCAGCGCGGTGATTGAAGAGACGACAGCGTCGGCAGCTGAAGAGTTGCTTGCGTAAGCAACCACTATGGAAGCGCCACGGGCAGCAAGGTCGAGAGAAATAGCACGACCAATACCTCGGCCTGATGATGTAACTTAGAAAGATGTTGGTTAACATGAGAGGATGGGGTTTGCTTCTCACTGCCTCCTGTCACCAGCGCGACCTTGCCTTGCATCTGAGGTGCTTTGAAAGAGGGATGTGGAGAACCACTGGTCGTTGCGGCTGACATGGTATCTGCGGTGAGGATGCTACTTTCTGGACAGGGAAGAAACTAGTAAGTTGAAGTGTCCAGCCAGTTATCCCAAAAAGAAGCGATGGCATTTAAGCACGCGTTTTGTAGCTGTGGACTTTTCTTTGTAGGCAGTCAGAGACTGCCCCGCGGACCCCGCTGCCTTGGCACATGGAAGCACTGTCAAGAGAGTACGGTAAATACTCCACCCTCTGGTACATTATTGTCTTGTAAGGCGAAGTGGGATGTTGTCCATCCAAAAAGAGCTAAAGCTAACTCAGCTTTCTGCGATAATAACTTCCACGGATTTGTGAATTATTATTCAACTTAATGAACAGCTCGAAGCTCAATCTCCGTTCTCTTCGAGGTTTGAACGATATTCAAATTTGTGTGATATCATCACAATATTCTTGAGCGACGAGATATTCCGGATACCCGATAAATTGCGCAAAGTTGCGAAAAGTCTCGCACCGTGGCTCATCCAGGACGCCTCATTGACGAACTGCCTGCCTGAAGATCTGGCTCCATTTAATCCACAATATGAAGCAAAAACGTGCAAGGCTCTCAAACAGGCAGATGTTCGAGGGCGATGATACCTCATGAATCGCGGCGCGGGGTGACTAAAATCTCACACTATTGCTCATTGCGGGACTCTTGGTGCCTATCCGTTAGTTTTCTGCAGCATTTGGGAAAGCTCAAAAAAATGCCGTCAATCTATTTGGCGAACGCCCAACGTTTTCGTTGACAAAAGACGATAAAAGACTGGCTGTCGCCTGTCGGCAATATGCAGACCCATGGCCTGCAGTTAAAATAAGCAACGATCACAGCGGGTGCCGGATCCGCAAAAAGCTTGGCCTCAGCCTTCTGCAACCTTAACCTTCCGGGCTTCCACATACCCGGTATTTGGGGGCCAAGAAATTCGTGTAACCATGAATTTATTACGACTCAAAGTCTTGATCAATTTTACCACTAAGATCTCCGTACATGCATGTATCGGTAACGTCAGATAAAACATAGATTACTGAGCATCTTGTAACAACCAAGCTCTTAGCAAATGAATCACTATCCTAATCATTGTCCTCAGCAAGCTCTGGCTCCAGTTCACGAATGCCGAGCCAGGTGCTTGTATCTTTCCCAGCCCACTCAGCGACTATCTTTAAGGAAGCCGTTACACCCGCAACCTGCTGGTGGCTGGCCCCAAGTCTCCTCAGCCCTCGAAGGTGTCTTCTCGTTGGGTTTCGCAGGTCTTGACAGGCGATTGCGGCATACACTATCATCTCCGTTTCAATGCTGTCGAGCAGTCGCTCGTCAGAGAAAAACATCCCATAGATAATGTTCTCTGCTAGCCACGAAAAGTCTGGGGAGTGCGCTCCCCATCCATTGAAGATGAGGTCGACCTCGTCGCCATAGAATCGACGTAGCAATTCTCGTCCGCGTTCGCGACTTGGTTCATCCATAGCTACCTCTCCCCTAGAGTAATCGTGTCGGTGTCAGCCTGAGAATTGCTCGAAATACCCTTCCTTAGATGAAAGCCTGGTTTTCAGAGGACATAGCACTCAATATAGCTGGTGACATTACCTAGTAAACGTAGAATCCGCATCCTCTGGTTTTTCCTCCCTTACCAGAGCGCGCACTGCCGTAATTGTTCTTGGGATGCCAATAACAACCCATTGCTTCAGTAACTGTTCCCGCAGCCGACGACTGAGAGCCCGTCGCTGCTCAGATGTTGCATATTCCGGTAGCTCGACCAAATAGCGGTAGAGACGTCCGAAATTGTTAGGGTCCGAGCATGCGATAAGAGCTGAAGCCTTATTTCTGTTAATATTGGGCAAGTACTTCTATTGCAAACAGAAACATCTCACAGTTAAAATGTACCACGCATGATCTCCCAGGCCTTTTGGAAATGCATTCCTGACTTTTGAGAAAAGCTCCTCAAGAGTGGAGGGATCAGATGCCATTCTTCACAAAGATACCGTGCTATTGGTGCAACGACTCCGTTGAATCCTAGAGGGTTCTGATAACGGGAGGTTTCCTGTAGATGAGTTTGTACTGATTAAAGTGGCGGGGTTGAGGAGATTATATACTGAGAATACTAATGAGCCCCGATCTAGTTCCAGTAATTCTGCTGACAAGAATTCTACCCACCAATTCGACCAAGATTCTATTAGCGAAATATAGCTATCAAGAAATTGGAAAGCTTCCACATCTCTGTATCCATCCTCGCATGTTTATGTGTATAATAAAGTCTCGTTTTTGTCCAACCAAAGAAATATATAAACCGCTCTTCTCTGAAGATTAGACGGCTAGTGAACTTAGGGGAGGTGTATCGTACTATTAAGTACTCATAGTCTTGAGTAATATCTCAAATTAAATAATATAATGTTGATAGTGCACTATAGGTATATATTAATTCCTCATCTTGGAGTAAATTATCATGATATTTTGATTGATTGAGTTGATTCAGCTACGATATATCGATCGATACCTGAGAAATAATTATGGGACGAAAGTAGGCACGGACCAACATCACAGTTTTGAGGAATCAGAATGCTGTTTCACAAACATATCAACAAAATCTCTCACTGCCATGTCATCTTCCTTCTGAATTGAATCAATAACCTTTTGTGAAGTCGATTCCTCAAGAATAAGATTTAAATTTTTCTTGGACTTCGCTCGGACAGCTTGAGCAGTACCAGCCTGCTTGGGGTTGCCCAGCGGGTATTCGACGACGACCTCTCCGACCTCGGTTCCATTCTTCAAACATACTGTTACTCCACTTGCCATAGACCTTTTCGAAGAGTCGTGGTAATCTTCTGTAAATTGAGCATCTTCGACCAACTCGCATTTTGCTCGTATATCGTGGACTTTAGAATCCGTTGCCCATGGGCTCTCGTCGGCGTAATCGCCATACTCAAGTAGCTGACCTTTGAGCATCACGACCGCAATCATGTATTGCATGCAGTGATCTCTATCAGCCGCATTGTGCAGCTCTCCTGACTTATTGATAATTAGACAGGCTCCGGCGTGAGTACGTATGCGGATCTTTTCAATATCTTCGTGCCAGGAGGTTCCTCGCCTGGTCAATTCAGGGCGTAATAACAACGCAGCTTCGATAGCAGCCAAAGCATGGCCTTCGGCCGGGACTATCTTGAAGAAGATATTTTCCATAACCCAAGACCCGAATTTCCTGGGAATTTTGAACTCCACGCCCCGGAAGAGAGAATCATAGAAACCCCATCGCTTGGCGCTTAAAACTGTCGGTGCGCCTGGCTGGCCATTGCGAGATAATAGGGCCAGGTGAACAGCTCGCATACATGCATCACCTCCCGCCCATCCTTTGCGTGGGCCGGCATTGGGGGCATGGCGATACGCACGTAATGGATGACCATCCATCCAAGCTTGTGATACGGCATTCAATGCTTCGGCCTCACCCACTCCGAGCAACCAGCTTACAACTGCGGTCGAGGCAACTTTAACAAGAATCACATGGTCGAGGCCAACAGCATTAAAGGCATTGAGCTGTTGAAAACAGCCCTGGATCTCATATGCCTTGATCATCGCAATCAAAACAGTATTGATTGTTAGAGGAGCTGCGTCTGGGCGGCGCTCACCCGGATTGCGACTAAGCCAATCTGCCACAGCAAGAATAGCGCCCAAATTATCTGCGTTGCTCGTTTAGCAAATGTGCAATTTCACTCTGGCCCTCGAGAGATCTGTGTGACTTACCCGACGGATGTCCCCATTCGGCGCCAGTGAAACCATCGTTGTGGTCCAGATACCGGATTAATACGCCCATATCGAAGGCTCCTTTTACAGGATCAATCTGATAAGTGGTCCCGGGCAGTCGAAATCCATTCGGAACGACTGTGCCTGGCACTATCGGTCCTATTAGAGGAGAACAAGCCCCATTGGCGATCGTTTCCATAGCACAGCCAAGAGCATCCGTAAGTGCAAGCCGGGCAGTGCGCATTGCAAGCTCGCTTGTAATCTGGTAGTGATATACATAGTGAACGATATCAACCAGTAACTTGTCAAAATCTGGATATGTATTGTCGTCGGGAGCGGCAACACAATGTTTCCCCTCCATTTGACAAGACTGTCAGGTTAGGAACGGTATGATGAACAGTTCGGTGCAAAATCTGTCTATGAAGGAAATTTATGATTAGCAAACTGAGGACTGGGTGAAGATGACGAGTTATGTTCTGACTATATTATTCGGCGCGGAGTAGTAGCGGGACTTATACTCAGGCAACAAGCTCCAGCCACTATTTCAGCTTACCTCGGCCACATACCATAACGATCCAAAGCTACAAATTATTACCGTTAACAATCCTCAGTAAGGCTAGCCCCCAACCCAACCGACTATTTCTCAGCCGTACTATGATGTGACAGGGTACCGGAGTTATCGAAAACCAAGCCACTATGTATTACTTTTCTTCAGATCCCGCCGAAGAAACCACTACTCTTACAGAGCTCTTAAAGAGCCCACGTCATTTTCGTTCCAGCTCAAGAGGCCATATTATGTCTTCTTCGCCAGCCGCTATACCTTCTACCTTTTTTCTTGATCAGCTTTTTTAAGTCAAAACGTTTCTCCTAAGCCATGTCTCGAATAGTAGATCCGCCATTCCAGAGTCGATTCCAATGGAGGTGTCATCCGTTGGTCGATAGTCTCGCGAGAGAGGTCAACGACTGGGTTTTGGCTAACTGGACATTTGAACATGATCAAGACAAGCGACGCTACATCGGCTTCGAAATATCTCGTGCCGCCTGTCTTTTTATTCCTTTTGCAGAAGATAATCGTATCATCTACGCCTGTAAACTTTTTACTATTCTGTTCCTAACTGATGGTGAGCTTTTCCCCTCCCTTAGCACATGACTATTCCCATATTTTCTAACTGTGCGTTAGATGTTGTCGAAAACCTCTCAATTGAAGCCGGAGCGGCGTATAACGAGGGCTTGATCAAAACAATTTGCGGTCAGAAGCTACCAAGCACGCCTGATGAGCGCATGATGAATGACTTGTGGATTGGAATGCGAGCATGCGACAAGGAGCTTGCCGACGTTGTCATGGAGCCTACCTTGGTTGCAATCAGAGCCCAAACCTCTCGTGAGCGGCTGAATATTTCCACTCTGGGCGACTATCTAGCCTACAGACAACGTGATGTTGCCCAAGCGTATGTCTAGCATCTGATCCGTCTTCTACAGTGTGTCTGCAAAAGCTTCCTGGCATTGATCAAACTACGGAAATAGTGTGGCCTCGTCTCTTATCAGATTCACCATGTCGCTGAACATATCGAGCAAAACTCACGCGTCTCTGGCATCTATTGAAAGGCAGTGCGCAAATCATATCATTCTCGTCAATGATATATATTCCTACGCAAAGGAGGTTCGTGCTGCCCAAACCTTGACCAAACACGCAGAGGGCCGCATACTCTGCTCCTCGGTTGCTGTCGTTTCGAACGAGACTGGTCTCTCGGTGGCTGGCACTATGAAGGTACTGTGGATGTGTGTTCGGGGCTGGGAAGAGGAGTACATCCACCAGGCAGAAAGTCGTCTCCGGCTGGGTCTCAAGAAAGGCACGAGGGAGGAAGTGGATGTCCGAAAGTACCTTAAAGCCTTGCAATGGCAATTAAGTGGGAATGAGGAGTGGAGTCGTACAACCAAGAGATACAACGATATCTCGCTGGAGTGTGATTTCTTAACAGACTTCACAGCCAAGCATTAGTTAGATACGCCTTTCAAAGCACATGATAGACACCTCGTGGATAAGCAGAAATGAAATACAGGGATTCGATACTGGTAAAAGTTCAAAAAATTCGCTGGTACATACGTCGTATCCGCTTCTGGTAAGATAAGAACGTCCCTGTATTTCACTAGCCTTACGAACCAACATCCTGACTATATTACACAAAGATCTAAGATACAATTATTCTGTACCTCGATCCACCGTTATGGAAGCGGGAAACGACGATGCCCTTAACCAGTCAGGAACCACCTATTAATATCAATATGTTTATGTCTTCGCACAATGTGTGCCCTCTCAAATTTACCTCGGCGTGTTGATGCGAACATTCCACTGCACCTTTTCTTTACGATTGAAACAACAATCCGTCTAGGAGAAGTCAAGAGATGTCTTCTGCGATAATCCCATATCTCTATTCACAATTTGCCGCAGCTCCATGTCAAAATGTCACCTTACTTGCGGTCATTGGTTTTCTTGCATGGAGTTTCTATCGCTCGCGAGCCCTCCGGCAATTCCCTGGGCCAACTCTGGCGCGGTATACATCACTGTGGTTGGTGAAGGCTGTCTCCATGGGGAGGTCTCATCTCGAGCTTCTTGAAGTTTGTCAACAATATGGTGTGTGGCCCTTAACCCGGAATTGGATTTGCAATATTCAAAACCATGATTCTATCTCACGGCAGGAGTGATGCTTACGGAACATTCGTTAGGATCTCTTTCCTGCATTGGCCCGAATTATTTGGTCACGGACGACCCAGAAATTATATGGCGTATGAACGCAGCCCGGTCATCATATCAACGGTCAGAATGGTACTCATCGCAGAGAGTTGATCCTTTCCAAGACAACGTCTTTTCTCAGCGAGACGTTGAGAAACATGACAGTTTGAAGAGAAAATTAACTTCAGGGGTTAGTACTTTATTATACCTCGATTTGATTCGTATTCTAACTGAATTCTCCTGGGTCTCAAAAGTATTCAGGGAAAGACAATCCCAACTTGGAAAAGTGTGTGGATGAGCGAGTTCTGGAACTGATCAGTAAGATCCGCAATAAGTATCTATCGGATGATACCGTCCTCCGGCCATTCGACTTCAGCAAATTTTCCCAGTATTTCACCCTCGACGTTTTAACGCACATCGGATTTGGAACCCCCTTTGGTTTTGTGTCAGAGGAAAAAGACTTGTACTCCTATATTGAGACTGCGGCAAACATACTTCCCGTGATGACACTCATGGGAGCCTTTCCCCCCGTCATGGCTGTAATGCAAAGTTCCTGGGTCCACGCGTTAGCAGGACCTACTACAAAAGACAAGAAAGGCATTGGCAAGCTCATGGCGTAGGTTTTGTGTTTCTCTTCCTTTTTGGAGATTGGCTAAGTTTTCTTCTTCCTAGGGTTGCGCAAAAAGTTGTGGCAGAGAGATTTGGACCTGAGAAGATTACCCGGGAGGATATGTTGGGTTCTTTCGTTCAAAAAGGGCTGTCAAGGAGAGACGCTGAATCAGAAGTCCTGTTTCAAATGTTTGAGCACCCTTGTCCCGTTTCTTGGACCACACTAAGAAATGTCCAACCTTAGCCTTGCAGGATCCGACTCGACGGCTACCGCCATGCGAGTAATCCTTCTCTATATTGCAACAAGCCCAACTGTTTGTGCTAAATTGCAGGCGGAGATTGATGAAGCAGTTTCCTCAGGTCGTGTCACTTCGAATCCCGTTTTGCAATCTGAGGCGAAGGAGCTTCCTTATTTGCAAGCATGTATTCTAGAAGGTCTCCGTATCTTTCCACCGATTACCGGTTTGCTTTCTAAACAGGTTCCAAAAGGAGGAGACACCATCAACGGTCAATTTATTCCCGGTGGAACCAGAATTGCAATGTGCACTTGGGGTTTCAGAGGAAACGAAGTCTTCGGGAAAGACACAGAACTATACCGCCCAGAACGTTGGATCGAAGCTGACAGCGAACAACTCAAGTCGATGAAGAAAGTTCAGGATCTGGTGTTCGGAAACGGTCGCTTTGGATGTCTGGGTAAAACAATCGCTCTTCTTGAGCTCGACAAGGTTATATTTGAGGTAGGTCGTCTCTATTTTCGATACATTTCTCCCAATCCGGTGACTTAACTAACCCCTGATTACCAAAAGTTGTTCCGGTCCTTTGATTTCACAATCCTCAACCCACATAACCCTTGGAAAAGCAAGAACTTTGGCCTCTTCATACAGTCGGATATGCCTTTTAGGATAACGAGCCGCAGTAATAAAGCTTGATCGTAGGTAATGTTCAGGGTTTTAACCGGTGTAACCGCAAGCGGTTCCTGCAATAAATCGATGAGTTCATGCTTGAAGACGGTGCATCGCATGCAGCACTATATCATCAAAATAATTATTTCTTGCCAATTGATGTGTTTATGGAGATGAGATTATCTTTTTGGCCAAAGGTCAAATCGGAACATATGTAGACCCAATATAGCCCCTCACTACGCGGGAGGAAGGGGGTTAGATCTTGTGTTAGTGCAGTCAGTGGTTCTTAGGAATTAGAGACCATATATAATCTACACAATCCCTTCACGAATTAACATTTAACTAGAGAAATAAAACGAGTCTCCTATATACCTATACATAAATTTCCCCATTCTCCTGTCTACTCTCTAAAACTTCTCTTTTTTTTTGGGATAGGGGTTCTAAGGATTTCACCATCTCGCATTATTTTATTTTATCTAATGGCTATCGAAACGGTCCAAGAGCCACGAGAGCTAGCATGGTACAACGAGAAACTTGACCGTCCCTTCGACGAAGCACGTAGGTTGCTCGAAGAGTACTCTGGCATTCCTCCAGAAGAAGTCAACCCTCATGTTTTGGCTGTGGTATGCATTCCTTCCCCTTAAATTCTTTAAATCGGGAACTAATTTTTATCATAGAGAGCAAAAGCATGGAGCATATGTCCTTATCCATGCATCGGTCAATTCAAGTTTCTTACTTTGACTCTACAAGGACATCCACTGTACTCCAAGATTCTCTCGCGGTTGCGTTCTGGTGAAACGTTTCTCGATTTCGCCTGCTGTTTTGCTCAAGACCTGCGCAAGTTAGTCGCGGACGGAGCACCTTCGGAGAATATGTACGGTATCGACATTGAGAAACCTCTTATGGACCTTGGTTACGATCTTTTCAAGGACAGGAATATGCTGAAAAGTACTTTCCTGCCCGGGGATATCTTTGATGACAAAATGGACTGGAGCGCCCTTCAATCCAAGATAGACATCATTCATGCATCAGCATTCTTTCACTTGTTCAACTGGGAGCAACAGGTTCAAGCCTGTCGAGCTCTGGTGGGGTTTGGACGACCACAACAGCACACTATCATAGTCGGCCGCCAAGTCGGCAGTGTTACCCCAGGCGAGTTTCCGAGCTTTCAGCCGGGAACCACAGGATTTCGCCACGATCCAAGCACTTTACAGAAGCTTTGGGATGAAGTAGGGAAGCTTACGGGGACGAGATGGGTAGTTGATGCGACAATGGACACAGTTGGGTTCTTGGGGAAGGCAGATAAAGCTCGTCATGAGAGCCAAAAGCCGAACTGGGTTGAGCCGAACATGCGAAGGCTACTATTTACCATCACTAGGCAATAATAGTAGAAAAGAAAAGATTAAAGGCTGGTTTTCGAATAATTTGATATGATATCTCTTCCCTGACTCGGTTGCCAGAACTTCTACTTCGGTGTCAAGATTGCCCAGTATTTAACTATAGTTATGAGGCTGCTGGCCCCCGGAAGTGCCCTGTAGGACAGGTAAATGGGGAGTGCCCTCTTGGAGGCTACATTCCTTAAGAAAATTGACCGACAAGGACTTTACAAGTTTAGAGAAACCTTAAGTCAGACGAAGTAAGATAATTACAGAGCTGGCTTGTTATGTGTTTCTATTCGTATTGTATTCAATGATTAAGTATTACCTGATTAATTACTAGTGTACAATACCAACCAATTCTGACTGCTCGATATATGTATCGTATGGTACCAAATACATTGTATAGAAAAATGGTAATGCTGAAGCCCCTGACCAACATCAATCCATGAGGCTGAAAGAGTCGGCGACGTTAACAAGCTGGGATCGACGCATGCAGATTGTAACCATGATCCTTGGGCTGAAGAAAAAGCTGTTTCCTAATTTATATGGAACCTTACTGGTGCGGACGGTGGCCGGACATAGCGGAAGAATTGAAAGTGGAACGCCGAAAAACGGGAGGGATGAAGCGTGTCAGAACTTGCGAAAACTCCGTGGACTGCGGACCGCTGATGGAGTCTCTATATGCAGTCCCCTGAGCCCTTGCGGTGTCCTCGCAGGCCTGTTTAATATCGAGCTGCGGGCTTATGAATCCTGCGGCTGACGTACATTGATGTGATGTTCTCCATGCACTGCATCTCGGTTGCCGCCTAAGAAAGGTGCGGGGTCCAAAGAGGCAAGGAGAGAACCACTGTATCGTTGGGGGCTGCCCATTGTTGGTGAGGCTCTCTATGATTACTGGAGGACCAACGGTCGAGGAAAGCCATCAGCTTGCGCAAGATATGACGAAACGGGCGGGAAGAACAAAGAAAATCGGAGAGAGCCCCACGCTTTGGCTTTGACTTCATGGAAGGGACAATAGGAGCATTTCCGTTATATTCTATCGAGAAGGAGACACCCCGCCGCCAACTAGCGGTTCGGTTTCGCCGAAGTAAGATGCTGCTCCACTTCTGCAGAAGAAGACAATCACGTACTCCCCGCTCACAATGACGCTTGAGCTTTCTTACTCATTGGAGTGACAACCTTGAAGATTTTGAGCATTGGCCTCTTGCATGGACATTGGAAAGAGAACTTGAACGGCGAAGTCAAGCGAATTAACAAATTGCTTCAACGCTAACGAACTGAAGAAAATCAAATTAGATTGGGTTGACTATTTCTTACAAGCGCCGATTTCTTCAGAAGTTACTAGTCTAGTATGAAAAGCAAACTGATACGTGACCGTATGGTTATTATACATCTGCTTTCGAAAACACTCAACCTGTATGTAACGTATGTGTTAATTACCAGAGCTTCGAAGCCCTGACTTGTTACTTTACATGAGGATGAGCTGTCGAGCTGGGAGAAACAGAGAAAAAAATCCAGAGCTCTGATGTGAACCCTCTCCGTTCCGAAATGCAAGCAACAATTCTCCAATGTTTGCAATGCCGTCCATTTCAAAGGATAAGGGCACCACCACGAGATAATCAATAATGACGACCTCCAAAGCTACGGTCCCCCAGGGGAAGACACGAACCCAACCAATGAAAGTATTAGTGCTAGGAATGTGCCGAACTGGGACATTATGTACTTGCGATTTCAAACCCTTCCAGTCACCGAGCGCCCAGCTGACAGACGGACTTTAGCAATGCGAACTGCTCTTGAAGAGATAGGACTTCATACGTACCACCCAGCACGAGCCTGGGACAATGCAGAAGAGACCTTCGGATTATGGAACAAAGCTCTACAAGCAAAATACTACGGTCGAGGCAAGTCCTGGGAGCGACAAGATTTTGACCAACTCCTTGGAGAGTATCAGGTGGGTTATATGATAGCCCATTCCCCCCCGGCCCCAGGGGAGATTTTATACACTTTTGATATTTCCAACTCTATTAAAACATCCAGGCGGTTACAGATGTTCCCTGCGCAATATTCGTTGACGAGTTGATCGCCTCGTATCCTGAAGCCAAAGTAGTTCTCACTATCAGGGACGCCGACAAATGGCTAGATTCAATGCATCGGACTATTTTCAAAGCGTTCTCGTGGCCTTCGTGGAGGCTCTTACAGTATCTAGGGACCGGGGACGCGGGTCTATGCTACTCGCACACAAGGCTTATTTTCCAAGGATGGTGCGACAATGATTATGGGGAGAAGGCCAGGCAACGATACTTGGAGCATAACGAACATGTCCGCGCAAGCGTCCCTGAAGGCAATTTGTTGGAATATAAACCGGGAGATGGATGGGAACCGTTGTGCGAGTTCTTGGATATACCCGTGCCTGGGACACCATTTCCGAACGTGAACGACTCGGATTATTTTATGGATTCAGCTGCTTTCATGTGGAGGGTAGCTGTGCAGAGGGCTTTCAAGTCCGTTGGCCGCGCAGTATTGCCTGTGGCAGCTGTAGGAGCATCCTATTATATCTATAATATAATGAGCTAGTTGCCTGTTTTTTTAACGCTTGTCAGCCTTTAACGGGCATTACTTTTGTATTAGTAGACTTGTTCTGTTAGATAGAGGTGCGATGATACTTTCTAGCCAGAAATGTTCATCGAAGACGATTTAAATGTTTCAAGGCAGTTGGATAAAGATGTACATATAGGTAACGAACGGTTCAATCGATCCAGCTATCAAAATTCAACACAAATAGCTTCCGAGTAACTTCAGAAATCGAGAGGAGAGAGTCGTAATGTAGCTCTGATGTACTTATCTTAACCATTAGATAAACGGGCAGAACTTGTGAACAATGAAGGAAAGATATCGCGATGTTAAACCTAACCGACCACCGTCTGGGAAGACCCAGTTTTGAGTCTACCAGCAGACTACACTTCGCAGCTCAACGCTCGTCCTGGTGTCGATGTCCTCGGTGCCAGGAACCTGAAAGCTCGCATGAGTAACATGCTTAGCCCTACCGTCCTCCGCACTATCCCAGATCTTGAAAAGTACGACATCGTTCGGAGTCTGCGAATGCATATAATACCATCGATGCTCGCTTGAGTCCGCGCACTTGGTGTACAGCGAGATTGGGGGTTTCTGAGTTTGACCCGGGAAGGCCCGATAATAGAAGCGATATTGATCTTCTTCCGGGACACTTGAGGCATCGCAAAGGCCGAGCGGGTCCCTCTCCACGGGCTTCAGAGGCCGCCACATATTGATGAGTGCGTGGCGGCGGGAGGTGAACTTTTTAGCTTCTTCCTCCCCGAAGTGGTTGGTTATCAGGTCGTAGGTAAAATCGCCCGCCGTATCAACGTGCGGGCGGCGTGCGGGACCTTTCCAGGACATCGCGAGCTTGGAGGGCTCATTGCGAACAATGTGGTCGTAAATTTTGATTTCGGAGATTCCGAGGCTATATATAACTAGTTAACAAAAGAGGGTAGATCTTTGTGCTAGTCAAAGGGCGTTCACACGTTTCTTTAGCCCATTGTTCCATTTCGGGAAAATAGGACTTTTTGATGGATTCCACATCATTAAAATCGACATCTGTTGGCATATCGTGCTTACGGTAGGTGAAGCCATGCTTGTCCAAGGTAAAGTCGCTCTCAGACCCACGGACGTCACGAACCACAACCTTCTTGTTGTTTGTCCAATTCGGAGTCATGTCCCTCAAATCTTCCAGTGTAAGCTCGGTGCCATCGTTAGGCTCACCGACATAAGGGATAATGGCTTCGGCATCGTGCTTTCCGTCGTTATGAGTCTCGACAGAGATAGTGTGAGACTTCGAAGTATCAGTATGGCCATTAACAGTTGTTTCCACTTTTGAAGGCATGGTGATGTAGCTGCTTTATCGTGATATTCGGAGCCACTAATGGGGGAGGTTTCTCACTCCTTTATATACGTCGAGGGGCTTCTAGGTAATATATACCTATCAAGTCTGCCCTTGTCTGTAAGTTTCAGCCCCTCAGAGGGCGTTTTCGGGGAGTGCGTCATGTTATGTAAAGGATCCATACTACATCCGGTAACACTGCCCTCTATTTTACTGGACGTGAAGCGTGGGTGGTTCTTCACGTCTTGTTTTGGGTGGAAGTTGCTTCGCCTGCTGGAAGAAGAGGAGATTAGTCACCCAGGTAGGGTTCAAATAATCACGTGCATGTTAGTTAAGTTACTAAGCTGTCGGCTTCGTAGTCTGTACGATTTTGACCTCCTTCTGAATAAAATTTTCTCCTTTTCTCTTATTGATGGCTGGAATGCTCAATTATTCTAATTCTTTTCTATTGGGTTAACAGGAATCTATACAGGGAATGAAGCTACAGGTTCTTCTAATGATATCCACACAAGGGTGCATGGGCAACGTATGACCCGGTAGCTGTTCTAGTCAAGTTTTAGAGTCTTCCCCCTTTTTCTCTTCTTTGCTTCCTTTCTTCCTTCGGTTAGATGGTTTGGTATAGAAGAATTCTATACTTTGCTCTCCCTTCCCTTCCTGGTTTCCATAGGCCCGCTGATAGTGATACGGTCGACTCCACGAGGAACTCGATCTCTTCCTCGCCAACCCCATTGATTGACGGGATTCGATCGTGTGATCATCGCCACAGGACGGCGCTGGAACTATTCCTGTGCCCTATAACACAGAAGCAGTCATTGATGGGGAGGCTATTTATAGCTTATAAACAGCCGAAACACCAAGGGCTACTGCCAGAAGAGTAGCCAAAGACGTCAGAGCGATCAACAGCAACGGGCTTTGTGAAAGATTTTTCAAACATGCTGAAGCATTTTCCAGTCGGACTGGTCTGGCTAAATAATCCACGAGATGGACGTGGCGGAAAAGTTCCGTGGACAAATTGGCAAGGAAGGTGTTTTGGAAATATGCGCCAGCCAGGAAAGGGATGCATTTGAAGCTTTCAAATGATTGGGAGCGAACACTATCAGCGGCTGCAGCGGTCGCCTGGAGGAGGCGAGGATTTCGAAGCTCAAGATAAGAGTCAAAGGCGCTTCTAATTCCTTCGAGCGATGCCTTTTCGCTAACACGCGAAGAGTTGAGGGTATTTAGGACATTTGCCAGGGCTGCTGCACCTTCAATGGCACAGTTTCCGCCTTGACCAAGGTTGACAGTCGTCTATTTGCTCGTTAGATGTTGCTCAAAAGCTTGTTCGCTTAATGGAGAAAGCTTACCTTATGGGCTGCATCTCCACAAACTGCAATGCGTTCCCAAGACCAGTTTTTGAGAACCCCCTCTTCCATGGGGACAAGGGCGAATGTCTTTCTACGTTGCCATATATCACCAAAGGTGACGGTATCGGTTATTTTGGAGCTGAGATTGGAATTTGCGAGATCTTCTGCCTCCACTTTTGAAAACCGAGGGGAATCCGGCCATTGGTGGCGCTCGCTCATTTTCTTATATAAAAAGAAATAAGCGTCTTCATTAAGGCCGATGAAAACCAGGAAGGATATAGGCTTTCCAATAACAAGGGTTGAACTCCCTCTCTTCAGCCCAGGCACAGCAGAAGCAATCCAGAACAGGCAGGTATATTCGGAAGTGAACGCTTTCATTTTGTTAGCTGCATCCTTAATTTCTGTGAAAGGATACCACTTACATCGACCTTTTGGGCATTCTCTCTTCACATTTCGAACCCTCTGTTCCCCATGTTCACCAACCTTACTCGACTCGGGCCTTTTGATATTTAAAGTGCAGCGGGATTTGCACTATGCAAACAAAGCCCAAGACACACGGAGAGGCATATCAGGCGAGCATGTGACTCATGCTATGCAAAGAAGGTACCTAATGCTTTCAATATGGCACCGACATGGAGGCTTCACTCTCTACCTAACTCCGCCGAGTATGCTTGGCTAACTCTAGCGTTAAGATAAAATGTGACGATGGGTACTGCGCTGTAACTGGTGTTTGCATCATAACTTGCAATGTACCTACAGCTGGGGGAAAACACGCTCACCGAGAAAGAAAAAATCACGAGCCCTTTCCCATCATTTAGAAGGCTTAGAAGGAAGACTGTCCCTGATTGAAGCCCAGTTGGGAGCAAAATGTACGAGTCTGACTGGGGTCAAATGCAAGTGGCCGTTCCAGCGCTGACTATTGGAATCCCAGGACATAGACCTATCGTCCCGAGCGGATCTCGGGTCAGTCGATGAGCTAATCGAGGATCCTCCATGGGCAAGATTACACTTCGCCGGACAGAAACTCGGATGGATTAGCACGGAAACTGGGATCCCCAGCTTTACAGCAGATGGTATGCGATGGATTGAATCACGTTGTGGCCAGACTACAGATTTTCACTCAACACCGGAACGGGCCAACACACATTCAGCAGATGTTTCACAACCCTGTCTGGACCTGCCAGGCAGGGAGGTATTAGAAGCCTCCCGATCAGTGTATACTTGTTCAATTCTCCAGGACGTATTCCCAGTTATTGATTCCTCCTTGTTTGGTGGGACTATACAACGGACGTATCAACGTCCTCAACCTGCCGACCTTGCCAAGGCGGAATCCGCTCAAGCCTGTATATTCGCCTTTATGGCTTTCCTGTCCAGTGCTAATTGTCCCAATGGGGCATATTCCAATATGGAAGCTTCTTCACTTGCGGGTGAAGCACGGAGGTTGCTACTCAAAGCCTGCTTTAATTCTATTACCCTAGACGGGCTCCAAACCGCAATTACGCTGGTAAGTCTTCTACTGCATTATGTACTTCTGTACCTTTAACTTCCCTCCTGGAACCCCCTGTTTCTGCGCAGTGTGTTTTCTACCGATTATGATATGGCTGACAATCATGCACGCTCCCATCTGTGCTATTTTTTCCAGGCTACATTAGAAACGTTCTCGGGAAATTTTAAATCAGCAGAGATGTATTGCGCGATAGCTGTCCGCTTTGTATTCCACTTTGGGGGCAACAACAGTCGATGCACGATTTGCGCGGACTCTTCAACAGTTACTATCGCCCAAGCCCAAGCCCGCAAGTTGTTCTGGCTTTGTTACGTGCTTGACGTAACCTTGTTCCTTATTACAGGGAGGCCTCTCTTGATTCACGATGATGCCTGTGATCTAACCTTACCACCGCACTAGAACGAAATTATATCCACGGAAAGTCCAATTTCCGAAACGCAACTACGTCCGGTTTCTTTCCCATTAGATTTGATATTAAGTTTAATCGCAGGAAGAGTCTATCGTGAACTCTACTCGGTTCGAGGGTTCAACAGGTCCGATACAGAAACCCTCATGACTATTCGTGAATTGGACAAAAGTCTACACGAGTGGAAAGAGTCACATTCGACGCTAGAAGAAACGCTAGCCCTTGATGACGTTGACGCGATGGCAATGAATGTGCATCATATTTTGATACGCCTTAGCTATTATCAGTGTATGATTCTGATCCATCAAGCTGCGAGCCGATGTGGAGGGTGGCCTGGATTTCATTCCTTGGGAGAAGATGGTTTAAACTCGAGCATGTCTTTGTGTCTTGAGGCCAGCCGCTCCTCACTCCTTTGTGTGCAGAGACTACATGGGAAACTCGACAAGGGGAATCTATGGTAAGTTTCAAACCTCATCACGCTTTCTGGCCAGTTTTGCTGAATTACCAACCAAGGTTTCCTGCATTTAGTCTCGTGATAGTGTATCCAATGGCAGCGGTTGTATCGCTCTTCGGTCATATCCTCCTCTAGCCTTTAGACCCTACGACAGACGATGATCTCCATTTGCTACAGAACACGTCAACTGCGATAAAAGGCATTATGAAATTTCCTAATTCCCTGGACAGCACCCATACTTCGCGCATGGAAGAATTTCTTGATACTCTTATCAGGCTCACGCAAAGCGCAATTGCCAACGCAAAACGAGGGCAAGGAATAGGTGAATGTACCCAAGGACAAACATAGAGAGGGAATCTATGTATACAGGGAAAGCACGTGAACCTTGGCTGGCTCTTTCTCCTGTTATCTTGCGCAGTTACATGGTAGCTGCCGTGAAGTTCATCGGAAGGTGAGTGAACCTCATATAACCTTCATGCAAACAACATCTGAATACGAGAAAAAGTATCATGAAACATCTGGGGGGTTCCTAGTGAACGCCGCCATAGTATTGTTATAATATCTTTTATTTTTTTGGCTTGCTTATTTTCTCTCTCGGGGTTTTTTGACTCGTTGGGGATTGACAGTCCCTCTACTTTTTACCCGCCTCTTCCCCACTCCCGACGCAATTCAGGGATTTCATGTGACATACCGTCTATCTCAATTGTGGTCTTTGAGGATTCTTGCAACTTCATCTCGCCTGTATATATACTGGCCTCATAACCTCGACCAGCGTATAGCTTCGACATCTCTGAGAGCTATACGGACTGCATGGACGGCAGGTTCCAACCGAAGCTCTTGAATGAAATTATCTGGGCATTCTTGATCTACTTGATCCGTGATCAGTTGTTACGGATCGAGTCAACCGGGAACAGTATATCTTCTCGGGCAATGCAACTACTTTCCGGAAGAGCAATATCGGCATAGAACACTGATTCTGGTGTGACCGTTTGTGTCGTTATGACTTGGTAGCCACCTTAATAGACTACCATATTAGAGAAGGTATTTCGAGGAAGACACTGTCATATCCCGATTCTTGAAGGGCATGAATGGCAGAGAGCATGCATCTAGCAGAGCTCTAAGAGAGCCTCGTGCTATTGTGCGGCAAGTTCTTTATATTGTGGAATATCGCCTAGACCTTTACATTAGAACTCGTTACAACACAATGAGAGAACTCGCTCTTGGAACTAATAATGGGGTTTAGTTCAGAACTATACCATAAGGGCAGCGCAGTGCTGTTGCCGTTCAAAAGGAGTTATGCTACCTCGACTTTAAGATATCCCGCGAGATATCCTCACTCCGCAGACTACGAGCAGGACAGATGAAGATATTTAATGACAAGCTCATTCTTGAAGTTAAAGAGAGAAATTATGACTAGCAAGAGTATGATCACTTCAAATAAAACAGACTCTCAATATTTTAGATGCTCAAAGGCTTGAATAAGAAAAGATGACCTGCACTAAAAAATGAAGAGTTATTCTCTCTTCATCTACACATACATGCATGTACTATCACACATATCCGACAGACAAAGCCTATACAGAAAGATGCCCCATTTCGCCGTGAATGCTGAAAAAAAATAAAATGCGATCCGTGTGAGATTCGAACTCACAGCCTTTGACTTACTTAAAACATAACTTTTTTGAAAAGTCGACCTAGGAGATCAACGCTCTACCATTGAGCCAACGGACCGAAGCATAATCCTTGGAAAATATTTTATGTTTTATCAGCAAGAAGACGGTCAGCCTGTCCATCTTTTCCCTCGGCTCCCATTTTCAATCGCCGCTGATCGATTTTCATATCATTTCCCAATGGAATGTTTTCCCGGATTCCAGAAGCTGCTTTAAAAAAATTTAATTAATCATAGTTTAATTAGTGTCTCTGTCGATCGATCATGATTCTTGGCGCAATTACAATTGGAATTTATGAGAATTCAGACGGTTCCTCGTCAAGTGCCTTATGAGACAGTGACAAGTATTCCCCTTCTTTATAGGTATATGGATGACTTAAAGATCAGGTACTCATGCTGATGGACTGCAGCTTTTCCTTTTCATCCGGTCAAGTTTCAACGAGAAGGAAGAGAAAAAAAAAGAACTGATCTTCCTGCCCAACGACCGGATCCAACGCCCTTGAAAGGTTCCACCAGTTCCACCAGCCACGCGGAGGGCTGGAATATGGGGAAATTCTTCCTTTTTTTTTCTTTTGCTTTTCTTTTCTTCCCCGGGATTTGGCTACTCTTTATTTCTTTTTTCTCGTTCTTTTGTTCGGTTGTTAAACCCCAGTTCGGTCTTTTACAGCGCCTGGCAGAGAGTCGAGTCTTGGGGCCCATAAAGGAGAATCGATACGGGTATACATCTCGTCACTTATCCTTCTAACAGGTGTCAACTCTCCCCGGAACTCGGATTCTCGGAATGTAGAATTCGTGGTTGAGATTGAGAGAGTTGGTGAGATCCTTGTAGCGTACGGGGTTTGCCGTTGTTTCTCCCTTCTTCCTCAAACAGTCGTTTTCCACGATGATGACTCTTTCTGAGACTCGTCTTGCCGTCGGGTATCCATCCCTCCATCCCATCCTGTTCATCCACTTATACTTCGTTTTGAGAGTTTGCGAAAGAGACACACAAGAGGTCGGCATATGACCGACCAGATATATCTGCCCAATAAACGAGGCGAAAGTAAGGGTTGTCCGTCATTCAGGAACCCCCAAACAACAATCAAATAGAAAATGGGGGAAACAGCATGAATGAGGCTTTCCTCGTTGTGACACGCTGGTGAACAGGCATCATGCCAGGCCACGTTTGATCTTTTTCTCTCCCAGACGGAAGAAGCTGCTTCGCCTTACTTTCCTTTGCTTGGAGCTGGTTCGACATCAACCCCAGACTGGCCAGAGAGACTAACAACAAACCAACCAGGGTAGCTTCAGGTTCAGGGCTGCGGACAACATTTGCGGCCTCCGACGGCTAATAATAATAATCATAATAATAGTCAGGCAATTTTACTTTTACATTTTTTTGCTTTTGCAAATCTCCAGACAGAAAGCTAGCGAGGCCTAACGATGGGGTTAAAGAGTCCCCGAGGCGAGGGTTAAACTTGTGATTTTTCTTTTTTTCGGCATAAAAAGCGAAATGGAGAAAAGGGTACTTAAATGGGACGATCAGATCCTGAGAAATAAATACTTTTGATATATATAAAAATCCTGCTGCCTCTCTCTCTCTCTCTCTTTTTCTTTGTCTCTTCGGTTATAGACAAACAAATAGATCTTTTTGCGGATACAAATAATACTTCCACTCGTCTTCAAACATACCTCCCTACCTCTGTCAAAGGAAG
The DNA here is from genome assembly GCA_949709995.1 of Arachnomyces sp. KDTOL00113. Lineage (NCBI taxonomy): Eukaryota > Fungi > Ascomycota > Eurotiomycetes > Onygenales > Arachnomycetaceae > Arachnomyces > Arachnomyces sp. KDTOL00113. Next base: position 511,377 of record OX453237.1, read on the forward strand.
CACAGGTTCAGGTTCCAAACAATCTAGGTATGTGACTTACTTCTTCGGTCTTCCTATCCCTTTCCCAGAGAGCATGAAAACAGACAAGCTACATACCTCCGTCCTTCTTATAAAAACCAAGCTAACCACCCAGCAGCAAAGAGATCTTAATACAAAGACCACCTCACCTCCAAAACTATTCTCTCTCTGTCTCTCTTCGAGCATCCACCTTCAACCCGCACACATGTCCACCTGCACAACGGCAACAATAACCTCTATACCAATAATGTCTCAACCAAAACCAAACCGCACCCGGCCCTGCCCTCTCACCACCACCACATCCTCATCAACGTCAACGACATCAGCAACATTCAGTCAAGACATCTCCCGAGCGATGGCGGCCTCATCAAAACAACAACCTAAATACACCTCCTACATCGAACCAGACACATGCACAGAGCATGAGCACCCACCTCCTCCACCACCTTCTCCGGTGAACTTCCCGACCTCATTACCTATGACTTGGGACTCTCCGGATACCTCAAGAAGAGTCTAACAACGCTCTTTCGCCTTCGGACCGGAGAACCCCGAAACCACGAACACGAACCCGAACTCCCGTTTCGAGAGCCGGTTCATTCTCTTGATCCTCTTGCCGTCACTTCTTTCGACTCACTACTACTACTGCTCTCCTTTGTCAACTCAACCTGTACCATTAGAAAGATGCCTCGGCTTTATTTTCCTATTACTGCTTTGCTTCCTCTTTTTTATTTATCATCTCCTTTGTTTCATAGCCCGTGGGCCGGGAAAGACAGGGAAAGGCGTATATGATGGGTATATCCCCAACGGAGGCTTTATTCCGCTCTGCATTGTGTGTTTTAAGTTTGCTCTCTCTTGTGCCTCGGCACGAGGCCTTTTTTAATTTTTTATCTCGCCCGTCTCCGTATCGGCTTTCTTCCCGGACTTTCAATTGTTTGCTTTCCTTCTCAGATTCTTTTTCGATTCCCCCATCCTTGAACCGGATCCTGTTATAGAAAATATTATTTGCCATAGAGAGAGAAATCTGCATGTTATTTGTTTCTAGATCAATAATGGCAATCCTTCTACTCCTAAAAACTTGCTCTACATTCTCTCGGATAACGTCTTATCAGGCTTAGGCGTGTGATTATTCACACAAAAAATCAAGCAATCTTTCACATCTTTGACAAAAATGTACAAAAATGTGACAAAATGTCATCCTTTTCCAGGAATTTCCTTCTGGTTTTCCGTTCTATCAGGTGGTTCAATCTTCTTGGAAGTGTGACGCACATAATTATTTTGTTGTGATGTGACTAGGTATTATTCTCGTGGTTGTCGTCGCCTTCCCTATCATCAGTTTCAATATTATCTCCACCTGTTGGCTGCGATAACTGTAGCTGTTCCTGAATACCATCCAGCGCGGAAGATCCTTCTATTTCCTCATATATCTCCTCCAAAGCTTCCAGAGCCGACTCATCCCCTTGCAGGACTCGCTGATTCAATCGTTCAAACTCCGCCATTCGCTCCTCAGTCCTCGTCCAACCACGAAGTCGCGCTTCAAACTCTTCGCTCCGTTTCTGGCTGAAAGATGTGCGGACAACGTCGTTTTCGCCCCTGGCCCGTTTAGCGTTCGCCAGTCGTTCTAGAAACCTTGCCTGGTTTGTGAGTGGGCGTTTGGATGGTTGATAGCTTGGGGTTGTGAGAGATGACACTCCTTCGGCGGAGCTCGAGACTTCCTCCGCCACATTGTAATCATTAACTGGCTCGGGTCTTTCGAATGAACTCGTTATTAGAGTTCCCTTCTTACCGATTATCTTCACCCTGTTGGCAGAAATTAATTCGTATTCTTTATTCCGTCTCACGGACGGTAAATCTGATCGTCCTTCAGGATGTGAAAAGAGGAGTTCCGTCCCGATCATGTCGGCCCATGAGCAGCTGAATACTTGGTTTTGATATGATATTATCGGATTACGGGAATGGAGGTCCATTATCTGGATCTCATCCCGTAGGGCCATCTCCGGGCCTGGAACTTGAAGATCGTCGTCGTCATCCTGTTCTTCTGGAGATAGAGGCGGGGAATTGCCTGAGGAATTTGGATAAGGTGTTGAGGTTGATGAATTCGGGGGAGAGTTAGCTGATGATGCTTTTCCTCTTGGAGGTCGAATTACACCATTGCACGAGGTGAGATCGATATTTATGTAGAAGGACTGAGTAGATATTTAGCGTAAGAACGAAAATAGAATATATGTAGTTCGGTCAAAAAGTGGTAACTCACCTCTGTCTCTGTCTCGTCATACTCATACTCCCATTCATCCGAGATCGAGTTGTCGGTTGCCATTTCCGCTGTAGAATTCGAGTCCGAGGCACCCGGCATTACAGACACAACCGATCCAGATATTATTATTGACCACTTAAAATATCACACTCTCGTTTCCTAGACCCCTCGTCGGCTAACAACAAGTATCCATCAAGGCCGGTGGTCATATGAACAGAACATCGGCATCTGAAAGAGTTGTGTGTTTGGTGAGAAGTTGGTGTTGTGGTACTGCAGGAGATCACTTAATCTTCTGATGCACTCGCCTGCAGGATGCACATCCTAAGATTGCCCTAGATCTTCGTTGGTGACTATGGATATAACCAGGACGATTGTGTTATGGTTAAAACTCTCCAGGATAGACATACCTGCAGCTTTAAAGTGATTGTCTGCGCAGAGAAGCTAGAGCAGAGAAGAGCTTTGCTAGCTTGATGGGGATTTGCGCCCTTATCGATAGAGACCGTCAATGTGGGGGAGAACGAGCTCTGTGGTGTTCAACGGTCAAAGAGTCGCATATATTTCAGAGTAAAAGAGAGGAACTCTGAGACAATAAACAAAAAAAAGGGTGTTGAAGATGTCTCTCTTATGGCAAGATCAGTTGTTCCTTTTGAAATCGACCACTTGCGACTTTCACACCCTTTTCTTTTGTCGCTGACCACAGCAGCTGACAGACAACATTTCCGAACTCTCCATCTCCCATCAGCTGGTTTCAAGTCTTTTCCCTTTCTTCCTCTTCAACAACAACAACCCTCAATAATTGTTATTCTACATAAATATCATTCATAGGTCAACTCTTCTGGATTCCAGGTTGAATCTCTCGTTTCATTGATATCCTGGAGTTTCGAAGAGCTGGCCAGTCGCTCCTTACTTGCTTGTACTGTGTACAATATGGGCTGTCGTCGGGGACGCTCTACGCCAACACCCTCATAGCAATCTACTTCATCCGGTATAATTTGTATTCTGATAGTAAGTACCATTCTGCCCGTCGTGTTCATTTGTGAAATGCCAATCCCTTCATCCCGTTACACGCGATGCGCCTACTGTCCTCGACAAAGCTACCCCTGCATACCCGCTGAATGCCGGTCGAGGAACTGAGTGGATGAATAGCTTGCTAACATAATGCTTCAATTTGCAACGCAGTGGCCTTGCAATACCCTAATAATGGCGGCCAGGTGCCGTTGCTTCCGCAAACACTTCTCACCTCCGCTGTCGCATCCTTCTCAAATCCCGCCATACCAGAAAACGAAGCGGAACGACCGGTAACTCCGGAATCGATTTTCGTCCCGTATCCTACCACAACGGGGTCCGATTGGGAGGATAAAATACCTATTCCATCGTCCCGTGATAGGGAAGGTACGAGTTTTCCGGAAGATGAGGGTCTGGGTGGGCGAGAGCTAGAGAATCTGCTCGATCTGTGGATGATTGAGAAGATCCGGGCTGCCTCAGCCTCTCTGTCCTCTTCACTTTCGAATTTGTATCGGAAAATACCTCTGTCGGGCACAACGAAATCTTCTATATTCACGTTGACGTTCTCCGGCGAGAGGAATGGATATGCGCCGGAGCGCATATGTTCTTGGGCTACGCACAAAACTTGTTCTTGGCTTGGTTTATGTGATATAACTCAAACACGGAATGGACTCGGCCCATTTGGAAACCGCGGCGCAGAACAATTGGGTGAAAGTGTACCGAAAAGCACCTGGGAAACGGAAAAAAGCAGACCTGGCGATTGGGCCGGTGACGGGCGTGTTCTTGGTGAAATACCAAACTATGTTCTTGAACACGCTCCATATGTCCACCTCTACTCGAAGGAACAATACTGGCCTAGCGACATTGCTGAGCATCTGAAACACATCACCCCGAAACTAAACTACACCCCGATCCTACCGAGTTCAGAGCATCCATCCCTGACGGATCTTGACGAACTGAATCAGTGGGAACAGGGCCTCAATGTTTTTCTTACGAGCAATGATGACGTTGAGACGAATCCCGATTGGCTTGAGAGTAGGGTTAACATCCCCCAACCTCTACCTGGCGATGACGAGAGCAAGCTACCTCAAACCGAGACGCAGGCTCCGGAAGAAGGTAGTGATTTGTTTGACGACGCAAACGATGCCGATGAGCATTGGCTTTATGAGGGTAGCGAAGATAAACCCCCGTGGGGTGACGCACGTTCTAAAACAAGATCTGAGAACGTTGCTGGCTGGCCTAAAAAACGTCCTACAAGGGGAAAGCCCGGTAAAAGCCAGGCACCAGCCGTGCTCATTGCAGTTGACAAAGGAGAAGGCATTGTCGATGCATTCTGGTTTTATTTCTATAGCTTCAATCAAGGGAATGAGGTCCTAAACATCCGATTCGGCAACCACGTGGGCGATTGGGAGCACACTCTTGTTCGTTTCGAGAACGGTCAACCGAAAACTATATTCTGCAGTGAACACTCGTTTGGTGAGGCATTCACTTACGGAGCAGCGGAAAAGATTGGAAAACGGGTATGAAACAAGTTTCCCCTCTTCGTATATTGATGAATACACCAACTGACTGAATTTACTTTAGCCTGTTGTGTACTCTGCTACGGGCAGCCATGCCATGTACTCCAGCCCCGGTATCCACGCTTACATTCTCCCATTTGGACTGCTCCACGACGAAACTGACCGAGGCCCATTATGGGATCCCGCTCGAAACACGCTTGCCTACACATACGACCACAAAGAAGACATCCTTCTTGCCTCTACCTCAAACCCTGAAGCACCAACATCTTGGTTCTACTTTGCCGGCAAATGGGGTGATAAGCTCTACCCCCTAACGGACGACCGCCAGTATACATTTGCAGGTCAATACCACTACGTCGACGGACCGTTAGGCCCGAGGTTTAAAAATCTCGGCCGTAAAAACGTTTGCCAGGGCGATAACGACCCATGCCTGGTCAAGAGGATTATTGGAGGAAACACCAAATCGTGGCGTTGGAATGGTGTCGGCGAAGGTGAGAAGATGAATGACGAGGATTATCAACGGTTTTTTGGCGAAAAGTCGTCAACAGAAGAGCCACTACCGCTACACCTAGAAAACTAGACATACATAAACCGTTGGGAGTATTAGAACGAGACCAAGATTGACATGACATGGGTTTGGTGGGTATGGGGCGCCGTGCGTTCTTTTTTTATATCGGTGTTTAAATTCATTGCTTCATTATTATTACTATTTTTACGTTTCCGCATGGACATGGCCGGCTTCTCATGGGTGATTTCGAGCGGTGCTGTTGCAGCCCGTTTCCCTTGGACAATGGAGTTTGTTGATATGCTTTTGTTTTGTTTTTGATAGACAGAAAGACAAGACACTTTTTGCTGCGTTTTAGATATCAGACTGTGAAATAGAAGGGAATTTCTCGTGGGAGATGTGTTTCGCAGAAGACTCAATAGAATCGGGGAACGTACTCCCAAGGTGGTCGAACTCCTATTCAAGCCAAACCAATAGAGTAGAAGGACAAAAGACATATAACTCGATTATGTGATTATTGATCAATTGATCTTTGAATACATACACACAGAGTAGAAAAAGAGAGAAAGGGAACAAAGAACTGATATGATACTCACACCCAAACATAATAGAAAGAGGAAAAGTAAATAGAAAACGGGTATGGAAGGATAAGAAACAAGAGAAAAAAAAACGGAAAATAAAAGTCCATAACTGTCGTAAGCCCTGACCCTCCGAAAGGTAGAAAGGTGGGAAGGAAAAGAGAAGAAAAGAAACGAGAAAAAATCCCCCCATTCGCACCCATTATTTCCATTTGAAAGAAAGAAAAAAAACTCTGGCCCAACAAAAAAAGAGATAGTTATAAGAACGAGAAACTGTTCTGAGTATATCCATTTCCTGCCACTGACGCCTGGATATCAAGATCCCAATAGTAAATACGGGCCCATTCACCCTCCCTTGCGCCTAAGAGAGATGAATAGATGAGCCCCAAAAAAAGAGAAATAGAAATAAAGTAGACAATAGAATAGAAAGAAAAAAAAGGTATGAGAACAAAAAGGAATATAGGAGAAACTAAGAAAAGTAATGTAGGGAAATGTAGTCGTCAGCGCCGTAGATTATATCGGTAAGGATCCTCGAATTCTCAAGACCTGCCTCCTCTTCGTCTTAGACCAAAGTCCTGCTCGTGCAGTTCCCGGATCAATTTCAAACTCTCCATATCTTCCCCAGCAGCAGGATCACTACTCCCATCTCTTATCGCCTTCCCGGGATGGTGAGCCGATGTCGACGAAAGGTTCATACGATCGAGCTCTCCTCCCCTATCAGCGGTAGGGGAGCCTTTTTTCCCGTTTGGAAGGGTGGGACCTGAGGAAGGGCGGTTGTGGGAAGAGGTAGGTCGAGAAGAGGGTTTCTTCATCGATGACGTTGACTTAGCTTCAACTGCAACGCCTGCTGGCTTGGTGGTGGTGGAGGATGGGTGATTGTGATTATGATGGGAGGACGAAGATTTCGGTGCACTCTTGGGCCCTCTGTTCGTCGAAACGACTTCGGGGACGTACCTGTCGACTTGTCGAGGCTGACGCGACGAGTGCCGGGACGTCGATGTTGGAGTATGTAGCGTTGTAGAATGCTCTCCCTCGTGTCCTCCTTCAATGCTTGGCCTCATTTCACCTTCGCCGTGGCCGAGAGACGTATCGACATCGTCTGCGAGCGACGTCGGAGGGGAAACGAGGGTGGTCACTGGAGCTGTAGTTGTTGCTTCTGCATTAACTTGGGTGGCCACGGGTTGGTCCGTCTGGAGTTCTGGTGGGGAAGCGTATGAACCGTTTGTTAGGACACCCTTCCCCGCCCCTTTAATCTCTTCCGGGCGTTGCAACGGCGCGGCATCGGTTGCATCGTCGATGACAGTGTCAGGAACATCGCGGCGATGTACATGTCCCGGCTTCGCGGTTGGTGAATCTGGCTCCTGCTTTGCCTTTTTGTTCGATGTTGATGGGGTACCTTCATCACTCAGGCGCCGCTTAGCTGAACCAGCCACTCGAGGCTTTGACCGTTCCTGGGCTTTGACAGGATCAACTCTGCCATTTTCATCATGGATGCAACGGCGCTGCTCCTGTTAGTGTACGATCGGTTACTAGGGAAGAATAACGACTGAAAAGAACTCACCTTGCTCTTCCGACACTCATCGCAAGCCTTACTTCTACCCTTTTTACCAGAGCTAGAAGCATCAGGGCTAAACCCATTAGGCTTATTAGCTAGGGCCTGAGGTGTATTGAGTATAGAGACGTTGTCTCTTTCATCGTCTACAACCATAGGCTCAGCAGTGTTGCCTCCCTCAAATCTTCCATATTCTACTTCCATATCCTTGCTGTGCGTCGGAACCGATCTCATGGCTAGGGCGGATATATCTCCCAAATTTGATCGAGGCTGTACATCTAATAGGCTCGCAGTAGTGTGCTGCTCCTGCTTGGTAAGTTGCGGGTTTGTTGAAGGTGGCGTGCCGTTCTGCTCATCCTTGTGGCGACATCGAATACGGCGCTTACGGCAAGCGTCACACGCGACACGCTTTGGCCCAATTCCAGTGTTCTTCGGGGAACTTCGAGGCTTCGGGCTTTCGCCTTCTTTCACGATAGGATTGGATGGAACAGCCTTGTCCATAGCAGGTATAGGGTCTACCCGCTGAGCTGGAGTCGTAGAGCTTGTAACATCGCTGGGTGTTTCCGATTGCCGTTCGGAAAGCCTCCGTACAGCCTGTCTTTCTGCATAGACCCGTTGGCCTTCACCAGTATTCCTCTCGGATCGTCTGCTCGGGCGAGCGGCAGGCTTTTTCGCCAACATATCGGCTTTCGCATCCATAGAAATTGCCCCAGGTCTTGTCCACGAAGCTGCGCGTTCGTTCCCTCGCTTCCAAGCAATCCATACGCCAAACTTCTTCACTATTTCAATTGGATCGCCGTGTCCTTTGGGGATCGACCGCTTGATCGCAGTCCTGGTTTCCATGGTTACACCTTCAGATATGTAACCTCCGGCGATCATGGCAGTCCTCAACAAGTAGCTCGCAAGATCAGGTAAACCCTCAAGCTCAGCTTGGGAATAGAATCGCGAATTATAGAAATCCGAGCCAGGAGCAGCTTCATTCTTACGATCCCCAAACTCGTAGTATATCGGATATTGGCGATGGAAGCGGAAGCTTTCGTCTTGTGCGAATGACTCCAGGACATTTTGAGGTATCGGATCATCGTCCAGATACTTGATAGCGGTGAACCATTGAATCTTCTGGAAAAATGGGTAGCGGAATTTTCGTGGGACTTTTGTATCTTTCTCAATCTTTGCGACCTTGATTTGCATCCCATAATTCAATCGCGTGAGGAAGTTTCCTCCAATGACCAAACTGTTCACCGGAGTCCAAACAGCATGGATCCAACCCGCGGGTATCATCATCGTATCGCCTTCGGAGAGATCGACTCGATAGCACTCTTTAGTCTGGTCTCCGAGGAAGGTCGTATCCTGAGCTGGCGAGTTACACCATTCCTCGTATTTCTTGAGATGTTTGTCTTTCGGAGGAATGAAAAAGAACGTTTTACTACCCTTCAGAATGTGGTAGTAGACCGACGAGCCGCCGAAATCGATATGGAAGTCCGTGAAGCAGTCGGCCACCGACATAAGACAGTAAAATTGAACTTTCGGGAAATCGCAAATGGCCTGTAATTCGGCGGGCCAAACAGAATCTTGAAGATCGAGATCGCGAACAATCTTCGGCCGTCGAACTAACCTGCCAAGTTGGCTCTGAGAGATTTCCAGACTTATGACATTGCGGACCACCTTGGGCCCTGCACTCTCATAGTACTCGGTCCATCTCCGCATGTCCCACCTCTTATCTTCTCCTTGTTGTGATTTCACGTCGATTACCTCCACCCGCTCGTCTGGGCCATAGAGCTCGTTTACTGCCCTGACCGTCAGGCCCTTTGGTATGACCATATCAAGTAGGTCTTGCCCGCAGTCCACAACTTCTTCAAAATCGGTGCTGTTATTATCGAAGGCCATTCTGTCAAATAGGTCATCGAATTCTTCCTGCGTTGTAGCCTTCTCTAGCAACTCATCATCATTCGAGTTAGTATCGTCGGCCGACGGGTGAGTGTTCAGGTAAGCCGGTATGACAGTCGGTTCAGTCATCCCGGCGCCCTTCTCGAAATATTCGGCCGTAACGAGTTCGGCTCGCATACGAGGAAACGTTTCTGGGAGAAATGCAATCTTGCCTTCCTTTATGGGTTGGATGTAGTGGTGTCCTGGCGTTTCATTGGAAGCCTTCACAAGACCCTGATTTAACCCAGCATAATCTATCGCAGTCCGCGCTCGCGATGACTTGCGGACGAAAGTCGTAGGGCCATAGACTGGCCTACATGCTCGGCAGATAAATTTGTCAACAGTCCTCATCTCCCGATTACTTTTAAATCCAGCACAGGCGATATGAAACCATTTTTTGCAGCCATCACAACCGACCCATGTGACTTCATTTTGATCTTCTTCACCGTCCACAGTAAACCTAATAAGGTTGCAGGCAGCGCAGCTTGCTTCTCCTGAAGCATCCAATTCATCATTTTTATCCTTAGTTTTCGGGTTCGCCGACTTCGAGGGTTGTTGCGAGGAAACATTCTCCTTCGCTTCGTTATGTTCCGCCTGAGCATCAAATGCGGCATCCGTAACAGCGTATTGACTTCCGTATGTAACATTGGAAGGGTCGGCATTGTCCGCCCAAAGCTTCGAAGGGACGTGGGATGAGCTAGTATTTGGCCTGCCAGCCACCAAGACCGGTCGCGACATGGCAGCAGAGCCGTCCGATCTAGATCGAACACGAGAAGGTGATGAGTTGTGGGCATATATCGACGAAGGCTTTTCTTCTTCGATGCCGATGTGCCCACTGGCCGGGCAAACAGCTTTCGCATCCCATCTAACATGACCCATATTACCGGACGATTCGTCGACGCTGGCATGCGGTCTGTGGTTAGACGCATTATGGGAGTTCGTAGGGCGAGCGAAGTTGAGAAGTAGCTCTGCGTCTGTCTTCATGCTATCGAGAGCGGACACATGGCTCGTTACTGGTCGGGCACCTAGCTTCTGCCATGTTGGGGATGGCGCTTTCTCGGAGCGCGCCCTTTTAGACGGCCTTTCCGGGGAGTTACCGTCGGTCGCTGGGTTGGGAATCGCAACTGAAGGATTATGGTTTGTATCATCGTAGGAGAGAGGTGCAAAGGTTGGGCTTGTCGCAAGAGCAATGGTTGCGAGCGCGTCGATGGTTGAGGCGGATCTTCCATGACCTCCGCCTCGAGGCTTGCTATTCTGGGTTCCATATCCAGTGGATGTGTCTTGGTTATATCCATTCCCATCGAATATCCCATCTAGCCCATTGCTTGAGATAAATTCCTTCTCGCTGGCACTTTCTTGTTTGCCCCAGGGAGAGCGGAAGACCTTTTGGGTGGTGGGTGACAGTGGCTCGACAGCGCGTCGCGGAGGGGATGGTGTCCGGTAGTGTGATGGACGTCGGCCGCTGGTGTTCAAAAAAGATGTCGTATTCGTCATCTTATTGATTCTCCGCGAGAATCGCGGGGATGAGGATGCCGGGTCAAGGAGAAGCGAGTTGCGCGCGCGAAGGTTGGAGGTCAGGCAAAAGAGGTGATGTGAAGGCGGGGGTTCGGAGGTTGACCACGGAACGGCCTAGAGACACACGCCAAAGACGATCTGACAATTCATTCCATCGGATGGAAAGAAAGCCAGCTGTATTCGGAGACGTCTCAGCGTTGGGAAAGAGGTGGGAGAATGCCGATGGTCGATGGAAAAGGAGGGGAGTTTGGTGTGGTTTGGTTGTTGAGTCTCAAGTCCGCTCTCTGGGAACGGGGCAAAAGCGACTAAGCGAAAGGAGAGTCGAGACGACCGAGTTGAGGCGGCGTCGAGGGTAATATCGAGGGAAAGTGGAAGTAATCAATTACTGAGGATTGAATTGAACAAGATGATACTGAATGGAGTGGAAATGGGAAGCTCTGGTGGTGGTGGATTCAGAGAGTTGATGTGATGAGCAACAGTTTGGGGGGTTATGATATTCCTCGAGAGAAATCATTCAATGTACTCCCATAGTCTACGGAAATCTCTACTATCTGCTATCACAAAATCCCCAATATCGATCCTATCAATTTATGTGCTATCTGCGTCGTTCAACCCTTGCGTACTCCTTCAATAGCAACTGTCCGCGATGCTGTTCTTCGCCTGCGTTCTCTGATTCATCGTCCTTCTTTGTGATTGCAAGATGCGGCTCAAAACCTCCCGATAGTATTAAGTAAGCGGAATAGATGTACTAGTCCATAAACCGACTAGCGTGGTCATGTGCAGGCTAGGCAAGTGAAGCTTATCGTTCATGGATGCCTTTTGATGCTTCAATTCCCACAGAACTACTCTTCCTTCTGCCCTCTCTCTCTTCTCCAACCCAACATCTACCTTCACGATATTCTGAATATCACTATCGCCAATTATCTATCCGATATACCTCCCCTCTATTAAGAGATATGAGCCGCAGCGGCAAGCTCGCCCCAGAAGCCAACAGGTTCGTTGCTCCGAAGTGACCCACTTACTCTCCGCCGCCGCGCCTTTCCCGCTCCCCGTGCAATGGGGTGTTTTAACACCTCCGTTGCTTTCTTTACTCTCCTTTATACAAAGCTAATCGCAATATTACTTTAGGATCCTCTTCGTAAAGAATCTGAGGTGTGTACTTCACCTATCTCCGATCCCTCTTTAGTTCAAAGCACCAACCGATGCCTGAGGGTGCTCCCTCCGACACTGAAACAAGTCTGACACTGTGCCTCTAGCTACAACGTTACTGCAGAGGAACTCTTCGATCTATTCGGCAAATTTGGTCCAATTCGGTAAGCACTCGACCGTCGCAAACACCTGACCAGATGCCACCAATCCGTCGGGGTGCGTTTGTGGATTTCAGTTGACGTCTTTTCTTCAGCCAAATACGCCAGGGTATTGCAAATAACTCAAAAGGGACTGCATTCGTTGTTTATGAGGATGTGGTTGATGCCAAGCAAGCCTGCGATAAGTTGAACGGTTTCAATTTCCAAAACAGATATCTCGTTGGTCAGTCCATCGACCCTTCCTCTACCGGTTTCTACAAACCAGGAAACACTCTCCGACGTATTTACATCGATGGTTCTGACAAATGATTAGTTCTTTACCACCAGCCCGAAAAGATGGCACGATCAAAAGAGGACCTGGCCGAACGGCAAGAAAATCTAGAAAAGCTCAAACAACAACACGGGATCGAATGACCCGTTTTCTACTTGTTGCGTTGTTCTTCTTCTTTTTTCTTTTTTCCATTCATTTCTCGATTCCCCGTTTCCTCCGGGTTACGATTTTTACAGCCCGGCACTCGGTTTGCTCAAGGTTGCGGAGTTTCCAACGGTGTCTTGCCTCGCCGTCTGGGTCACTAGTTAATGGCGTTCCTAGTGGATGGTTTAATGGTAGTTTATGATTGATATGAGGTTTCCGGCGGTTGGCGTGGCTTTTAAAGGATTGTCACAAAGATAAGACTGGTAATAGGGGAAGGTTATCATGCGGGTATAACATAGTTTACGAACGGGTTGGGTGGAGGCTGGTTCCAAATTGAAAGTTTCATGAGAGATTCGCATATCTCTCTTAGTCGTCACGAAATGCGGAGGCACTTAAGTGCCGCCGCTGACCTCCGTCTAACCTAGTGATAGTAATTCAACGTAAAACATGCTCATATCAGGGGCCCAAATGTCGCTTGGGAAAGCTGGTATGCGCATCCGACAACCGTCTCGAGAACAACAAGATACACTCGTCAATCATCACAGGTTAGTTTGACAAGCTTGATGAGCATCCTCATTATGTTTTTGAAGGGGATTTTGCTCAATTTCCAGATCTTGTTTAATATCTGCTCTCTCAAAGTCTCTGTTGGCCTGCATATTCCTCTTCCTACGACAAACAGCTTCTTGCATCATCAATGAAGTTGAGAGACGATACTTGGGCAGGTCTCCTTACGATCCGGTTTGCTTCTACAACCCAATTCTATGAGTCTTTTGACCTAGTCGCTACCTTTGAATCAGCCAGAAAGAAATCAATCAGATTCAAAGTTTGCTTCCTCCCGCGCCTTTGTCTCTCGAGCCCAGACACTACTAACGCCATTCCTGAAATCTAGTCCACTCTCCAGAAGGGAGATCGTCAGCTTTAAAGGCAACCTTGTAGGCTCCGTTTCACTGCTGCAGCTTTTGAGCTGTTTGCCTGTTCGTTCATTCTTCTATGTGGTAAAAGCAGCCAAAGTCCAATTTTGGTGAATAATTTTGGTGGAGTCAAGGAACTTTTTGCCTTATCAGATTGCGATCCAAAGAAACGCCAAACCAAAAACGTCATAAGTATCCGAGGGCGGAGGCGACTCGGCAGATCATGTGACCTTATCTGATTAATATCCAGACTCATCCGCATTTTCACTGAAATCCATCTCTCAACTTACAACTACTCAACTCACGACATAAAAACCATCTTTCAGAAATCAATCCACGAACTGTCACTTTATATCTCAGTATCACCTTCATCCATACACATACACAAAGATGTTTCGAAGAGTTCTCACAGTCGCTCCGCGTGCAGCGAGCCGGGTAGTGTCGCCCTCAGTCCGACCTACCATCTCCTCACCTATCCGCTCATTAGCACCCACCACAACTGTCAATTCCAAGCGGAGTTATCACGAAAAAGATAAGTGAAACCCTTTTTTATATAATTCCGGGTCTATGGTGCTGTCATATCAGATCTGTAGCACGTTGGTGCTGCTAGCTTGCACAAATCATCAGAGTCGCCACCATCTGATAACCCATTCCTATATATCATCATCCATCAACAACAAAAATCACTACGTATTACGAACGCTCAGCTAACATTCATGCACTGCTCGATCATTATAGCAATCCCCGAAATGTTGGTTCGATGCAAAAGAACGATGAGGACGTCGGTACCGGTCTCGTCGGCGCTCCGGCCTGTGGTGATGTGATGAAACTCCAGATCCGCGTCGACAAGGACAGCAATACTATCAGCGACGTCAAATTTAAGACCTTCGGATGTGGCAGCGCCATCGCCAGTTCTAGCTACCTCACTGAGTTGGTGCGGGGTATGTCTCTCGACCAAGCCGGCAAGATCCGAAATACAGAGATCGCAAAGGAGCTATGTTTGCCTCCAGTGAAATGTATGTATTACATTCTTTCTATCATTTTTACCCGGGAAGAATCGTCTATATGGCATGCATCCCATGGGTGTTCTAATTGCCTCTTGAAACCATCGCTAACTTGCCACTTTACAGTGCATTGCTCCATGCTGGCTGAGGATGCCATCAAATCTGCCATCTCCAATTACTACACCAAGAACCCCCAGGCCACGGCAACCGACCTATCGGGAACCGGCGCCGCCGTCCCAAAGATTGAGGTGGAAGAAGTCACTTCCACCGGACCAACCGCCGCGGCATGATTAACGCCGATGCTAAGGGTCATGAGAGTTCTAAATCCAAAACAAGATAAAAACTGAAAAAGAAAAAAAAGTAAAGGGAAAATCAAACTAAGGTCCTATCCGATTACGGGAATGGGGTATATCCCCTTCTCTCTTTTGCATGGGGGAGTTCTCCTTTTTTAAATATTTTTTCCTTTGTTAGTGTGCCATGAAGGCGTTGATATCCCCCATTTTTGCTGTTGTCATCAAATGCTTTGCATAAAAAATTAAAACCGGATTACACTCACTCCACCAAGTTGAGACCTTTGGCGATAAGTCAGTCATGTACAGATATCAAATCATGTCATTAGCAAATATTAAATATATCAAGCGAATGATAATGCTATTTTTTCTTTCTTTAGAAGCTGAACGTATCAAACGCATTACTCTTCTGAAGGAAATAGATATTACTAGAAAAAGAGGTCATAGAAGTTCCATGGTAGTCTAGAATCTTAAGATACTCATTACTCCGGCAGGTCTTTGATCATCGTGAAAACTTTTAACGCCCCAATCTTCTCACCACAAATCGAAAGGAAAAAAGCAAAGAGATTCAATTTAATCATTGCAAATCACCCATCATATCTTCATCCAGATCATATTCTCCATTCCCAATCCCAACTGTAGCAGCAGGAGCCCCTTCCTTGCCCGCAGCAGCTTTCCGTTTCCTATCTCTCCGTAGATTCTCAACGTACTCGCGACCTAGCTCGAGCTTATGATCGTTGGCCTGGATATGGCCTAGAAGTTTAGTTAGCCTCTGTTTCTGGGCCGCTAGATCATCTCGGATCTCGGTCTCGGAGCATGTATCGGAAGTGGAGGTCGTGAAGCGGAGGGTGGTGGGTTGTGATGGGTCATTAGCCTGTAGGAGGGTCCCTTTTAACTCTCCACTGGCGATAAGTGAGGCAACGAATGTTTCTGTTTCTTCAACGGTCTTATCCTCAAGCGAGGCACGGTGAACGACCTCGGGGATAGAGAGTGCGGCGAATGTACGTTCCAGTCTCAGGACCGAGAATTTACGGAACGCGTCCAATACTTGAAGCACGAGGCCCGTATTGTTATCCTGAGTAAAGGTCAGTGAAATGCTCAGACAGCCAGCTTGTCAAACTTGCTGGCAGGCTCAAATAGCAAACTCACGTTTTGCCAGACTTGTTGCCCAATTTCGATTTCGGCCCTAAACCTGGCCAGATTTCCGGTCTTGAATACCTCTGCAAGGGCGTCATAGGGCTTAGCCACACTTCTATACGCCTTTACTGCGTGACTATTTGTTGGCTTGGGAAGCGGAAGAGTCTTGTTTGAAAGTTGCACGTTAGTTATGACCCACGATATAACGGGACTGTATACCTTACCGTTCCTTTATCCAAAAGCCCAGCCAAAACCCACTTTTTATATGCCTCAATCATGATCAGACTCACTGAGGCAGTGGTAGGCGCAGCGATAGCAAGTTCCAGTAAATGGAGAGCCTTCTCCCATTTCTTAAGACCTAGGTATATCATCCCGCCATATAGGAAGTATTGCAGGTGGTCTTGGTATGTAAGCTTTCCCGGTAGACCAGAAGAGCTGGTAATGTATGTCATGCTGGACTCATGCTCAGCACACGGGAGCTTCTGTGATCTTTTTAGGAATGTCTTGTCGGAAGGCGATGGGAAATGGCATATATCTTTCTCAATAACCGGTAGAGCGGCATGGTAGGCTCGAGCTTGGAGACACAGTCGAGTAAAAATCACATGTGTTGAAGTGAAGGTGGAGCCGTCTGGATCTAGGCGAAGTATAGCATCTCTGACTGGCTGAATAGCTGCGAATGGCTATTTTAAATTAGCATATCGAAAAGTCTCCGGGGGAATGAAGCATCTGGAGCTCACATTCGACACGGTTTCGGCCGACGAAACCACAGATTCTATCAGTCTCCGCCATTCTTGACCAGCATATCTCACTTGTACCGAGTCGAAGGTGCTGAAGAAGGCTAAGGCTTTAGACCAGATTTTACTCCCCGGCTGCAGAGTGGCAGGCCAACTCTCTTTGGCCTTGGTTCGCTGTGTTTGGAAGGCTGCGAGGAGGGCGAAGAGATAGGAAAGTGAGTTGACAGAAGGATCGAGTGCCTTTCCTCAAAAATCTTGTTAGCCAAACTCCTTAAGAAGCCCGTGAACAATAGATATAATTTCACGGGAGAATGGGGAAGTGTCTGCTGGAGTTAAAAGGGTAGGAGCTCACATCAAGAAGGGCGTCTCCACCGGGAGAATCGTCAACAAACTTGTGAGGAAACGCTTGCTTTAAGGAGGAGTATAGGCTGCGGATCTTTTGGTCATATTCCGCATCGGCTACCGGTTGCGCCGGCGGAAAAGATAGAAGTGTTGCGAGCATCTCCTTTGAGATGGGAGCTGTAGATAGATAGGGCGGGAGGGGTGATGGCGGAGATGCCCCAGACAAAGAAGAAGTTCGGACACTAGCAGTGCTAAAGAAGTCTCATAGCTGTTTGCCTGATTCACAGTTGGAAAGAAGTTAGCAATACCAGTGAATGATCAAAGTCAGCCTGGTAGCAACGAAGTAGATAAAGCGTGATAGTGTGTGGAGTTTATATGTGCTAGGTATCTATCCTGCTATTCTTAGCGGAGAGTGACGTCTTTCCTTGTTGTTTGGCTTGCTCGCACGTGATCACGAATCTGTGGCTGCTTTCAACATCAAAATCTCATGATGTTCTTTGTCTCTTTGTTTATTCCTGTCGGATCTTCGTATCCTTTCTTCTACGGAGTAAAAAGAAGGCAGTTCACTGTGTTGCAGTGAAATTCACAATTGGAATTAAATCCTACAGCTTCAAGACACTATCATGTTCGCGTCTTGTCATGGCGGGCATCATGGCCTCACCTTTAAGAGTCCCAAGTTGAAAGTAAAGAAACCAATCTACGCTAATACTGGCAGTCCAACAGATGAGGTTATGGGGCAATAATGGTGGGGGCTATATGAACTACGTGATCCCTCAGCCTCGCAGTCTTCAATCCCATCATTTAAGTTCAATCTGCCGGATATTCGATTCATAATATCCCTTTCGTCGCTACCGCTGTATGCCCTCAGTGTCGCCAATCCCATGGCAGAGGTTGTTGCACTTCTTGCATCTGTGGCAGGAGTGTCAACAGCCGGCATTCAAATTGCAGCTCTTCTGTATTCATCCATCCAGCATGTCAAGGGCATGCAAGATGAAATCGAAAATGTTGCCCGCGAAGTCGAGATCTTATCATCCGTGTTTGAGGAAATCAGTACTACGCTTCAGTTTGGACAGGAAGATATACAGTCAGCGTCAAACTTGAGGATTTCTAGGAGAGCGATCGTGACCATATCTGATTTGGTGCAAGATTCTCAGTCTCTATATGAGAAGATTGGCAATGCCATCTCCCATCAGAGTAAATTGAAAGGAGTAAATTGCCTTGCCCACAATCTTCCTGCGCGGTGCTTTGACACTGTCTAATTTTGGATATCTAGCAAGCGAAGTGGATATTTCGGCGAGACGAAGTCGCGATATGGAACGCCAGGATTTCGAAGAATATATCACTTGTGACCCTTATGATGACAACTCTCCTGTGGGCGGAGAGACGTCACGATCGGGCTTCGATGCTGAACCCCGTCGAACAGCAAGGAGCGGCAGACACCATAAGCAACCCTTCAGATGGTCAAGTAATGAATGAAACGGCCAGTCTGGAGCGTTCAGCTACTCCATCTGATCTTCCGACACGCATCCAGAAACAAGTAGGCCAAACCGTTCTTAATATGATGAACCTCGCCGAGCTGGAAGAAGCGTACGACGAGGGCGCCATTAAGTTACAGTTCCCAACGGGCGAAAACCTCGAACCTCGTCACTATATCTACCAGCCAAGGTACGGTGGGGTCATGAGACGTGAGAATCCGGAAAAAGAGTCGTTGTGGCTCTCCGAGCGGGTCAACATTAGCGACGCCGATAGTCTTGCCGAGAGATTCTCCGTTATGACCACAAACCGGGACGACGCTCAAGACGACGACCTCGACGTTGGCGACGAGTATGATCAAGCTGAGCAGGCGACGGAGCTCGCCGACCGGCTTGTTCAGGACTGGACGAACTTGGCGAAAATTGAAGATACGGGAAGCTGGGAAGTAGGTTCTGGTCAAGATATTACTGATGAAGCTACCGATGATCTTGCTCTCGTTGATGTAGCTTCTTATGATACAACTCACGCCGATGCTTCTCTGGCTGATGATCCTCCCAACGTTTCTGCCCAGCGGCAAATTCTGAGCGGAAAGGACGTGTCCCATACTGATAAACAAGATCCCAAACCCAAGGTCACTGACTTGAGAGAACTGTATCTTTCTCTTCGCTCGCTTCGAAACCCTGGAAGTTGGGGAAATAGGCCCCCTTCTAACAAGAGTATGACCTTTGCCGAAGAGTTTGATGATGAGAAGCGACGCATCATCGAAAGCTGTTTCGCAAAATTGGACCCGGACGGCACAAGTGAGTATGCCTTTAAATTCGACTACTGATGGGACTCCAGACTAAGGAAGCCTCGCACTCTAGTACGTGAGACCTACATAACCCACGTGCGCTTCATAGAAAACGCTATGTTTCCAGATAGTCCAGCACCGGCCGAATCTAAGCTTGAATATAAAAAGTCTCGATGCGCGATTGTTTCCGTCCGCAAAAGCGGCCGCGTGCGGATGCACAAGGCACGAGAAAATGCCAACGGGTCGTTTTCCATTGGGAAGACTTGGGTTCTAGATGTCCTGTCTGCAATCCGGATCTACGATAATTTCGTGCCGTTATCCCCACTTGAAGCACAGCTAACGGAGCGGGCTACGGATGAAGGCGTGACCATTACTCTAGGAAAACCATACTACTGGCAGTGTTTGTCAAAAAAGGAACGGGATTTCTTCGTATTGTCTTTGGTCAAAATATTCACGAAATATACTGCCGGCCGAGTTCCCCTTCGTCTGGAGGGATTTGATGATGCGAAGCGAGAAATGTTTGCAAATTTTAAGCCTTAGCCGGGCCACGATAAATGTACCCGTTAAGAGGCTGTTCCCAAAGCACATGTCTTTGGTTGACATATTGGTTCCCATGCTTAGGGATAGCAATCGCGAAGTCTGTTTCAGAATGCTTTCCTTCTCGATTGGGTTCCAAGTTGTTATATATCCCATGGCAGGTTTCTCACAAAGCGTTTTGACCTATATAAATAGACCTTTCGCGAAGTAATGCTCAAAGAATTCCACAACGTTCATTTAGAGAGGTGTTGATAAAATATATATATCGGTGTATCTATATGTGAGACTTGATGCAAACACATTCGAGAAATTTATGCTATCTCGGCCAATACTTTCCGGAATATCTATATCCCTAATCTCAGTGAAAATGTCAGAAATCTATACCGTTATTCCTCTTCCGAAGGCGGGACATGAATTTCGGACCGATTTTTTGAGTTTGGCTCCAGACATGCAAAACACAACGGCTCTCTCAACTGACCTCCGATAAATATTTCCAGGATACGAATACATACTTAAATCCAACGAGCGAGGAAGCCTCAATGAGATTGAAATTCTACACAGGCGAGCTGCGCTAAATCGAATAGGAAGCGATGAAGTTGTCTTGTCGATATATGAAGTAGTACTTACCCAGTTTGGGTCCTTGGCTACGAGCGCTGCAGCTTGTGTCTAACTGGAGGGCAGCAAGATTATCCTACAGTGTCTGAGAAAGGGAGAAGCATCAGTCGTTGATCTCACGAAGTCGAGACCCAGGCCACATTTGCTGAAGGATAAGCGCAGCTGCATTCGCACTCACCAGATGCTACCCTACCGACCAGTAAGGAGGGCTTCGATCCCTGGGGGAGCATGGTCCGAGATTTCGGTACCCGCTCGTCAAAAGTGCGGAGTACTCTAGAAGGAAAGGATTGCAAGCGCCATAGTTTCCATCACCGAACCGAGTCCATCATCTACATAGCAAGAACTCTCAAATGGCAGAAGAGCAAACTCGATCACTTCGCCGACTTGTGGGAAACCATAACATTCGCTTTCGAGTTCCCTCAGATCCGTGGCCCCCAGAGCACACCAAGACCTTTCAAGACATCAAAACTGTTGGAGATAAAAAATTTGACAACTATTCTGAAAGTGTCAGTGTTAGGTCAATAAGTGAACCGTGGACTCGACAAATCAAAGTCCGGGCGGAATATCTAGTGAAGCGCGCCTCACGTATCGTTGGGCAACGACGGACTGAGGCTGACTGGCGATTTACATTGGAGAATGCTGTTCTGCGGAGGTTTTCTGTCGAAGTAGCCTGGTAAGGTTGATGACTATCTGCACAACACGGGCATACTTGGTCATTTGCTGGTTGCTCTCTGCCGGTCGTACTTTGAGGGCTCTATAACCGTGGTACTAATACAATGAATGCTTTATAGCCCCATATGTAGGGGTCGGGTCTGGCGATCTGAGATTGAAGTCAGCTTGGATGAGGGCGACGACTATGCGCGGGGACTTGAACGGCGTCAAAAAAAGCGACAACCTTGCCAATGTCCGCCAGAGGACCACATCCTCGATTTGTCAGTTGTTTGCTTGATTATTTGTGTGCAATATGCCTCTAACAGTTAACTAATAGGCCCGATATGGGGACAAATGAGATTTTTGACGAGCGGGCACAAAAAATCTTCATTTATGACCGTAGCTTGCAAGAACAGCTTCCTCAGCAAGCCCCAGATCGTGTGTATGGGCTAAATACTACCACAAACTTTAGACAAATACTTTCCCGCCCTGTTGCGTCCGCTCGGACACGGATCCCGCAGCCTACCGTGGCGGATCTTATGAGAATAAGTCCTTTTAAATTGGATGAAGACCCGCCCCTGTTCCCATTCTTGTTACTCGAGGCAAAATCGGAGACCAGCGCAAGCGGTTTTGATGACATCCAGATCCAGTCTGCCTTTCCACTGCAGGCTCTATTGAAACTACAAGATGGGTTGCAGTCACATCAACTAGTACCCGATCCATACTTTAGCCCTCTAGTCTGGTTTATTGCCTTCCGAGGGGATGCATGGAGAGTTTACGGTTGTTACCTGACGAGTGGCCCACCAATTCACTATGTGAGTGTTCATATTAGGTTCTATTTCCTTCCTCTTGAACCGTACTGTTATAGTAACTAGAGCTGACGAGCATCAAGGATATAATGTTACTCTGGAGTGGCTCTTTGTTGCTCAAAGATGATGCGTTGCAATTAGTTCTTATTGTTGACTACATTGTGGATTGGGCAAGGGATATCTATCGTCCTTCTATTCTGAAGCAGCTCAAGTCCATTGCCACAGGTAAACCCTTCGACCAGGTCAGTTTGGCAGATAGCAACATATACTCCATTGCCGGGAACATACCTGCATGGATCCCACAGCCTCCTACCATCATTGAGATCGAGGACGGCGGTCCCGATATCGAAAGTGACCTCGAGCCTAATGGTGAATTTATGAAGGAACCACTGAGTCATTTTGACTTTCTTAAACTTGAAGATATCGACTATTGTCGTGGCTCATTACGGTCTGCCCTTCTCTCAGATTGGAGGTTCGTCAGCCTGCACCTGACGGAGAGCCATGTTCCAGATATATTACTGAGCGGGGGCCAGGCAGGAGCAGACACAGCACAGCAGATCGTGAAATTTATTGCTCGATTCGACAATGTTCTCGTCTTGAGCGGCGCAGACCTCAATGAGCTTGAAACTAAATGGACCGGAAAAGCGACCCGACCAAATGAAACAGAGGACCCGGACGAAGCCAATGGAGAATACTATGTGATGATGGAGGCAACTTGCTACTTCGATTCCAATTGGTTCATCGTCAGGGAGCTTTCTCTGTTGGCTGTTTCAAAGCGCGCTTTCCAACACCTGGTGAATTTGTACAGAGATTTACTGAGAGGCCCCGAGGTTGCGACCCTTCCTGAGAGAGGGCGGATATGTCCCTCACGCGTTCTTTCGAATTGTATCAAGTGTCTGCGCTCGGGTTCCCCGCAACAAGTTCTTTTTTCTGCAATTTCCTGCACACTTCTCGCCATTTACTCTGTCCCTGAAGGAAACCGCGCGGGACCCATGCATCCAGTCCGAGTTCTCGGTTTTGGATACCTGCATGATTCTCGGGTGAAACCATTTATCGAGAAGTTTCTGAAACCAAACTTCGAGAGTATATCGAAAGAAACTGAGATTCCCTTTAAGCGGGAATCACGCTCTCGAACCTGTATCATTTCGGAGGAAATGCACAGTAGGGTTAGATGTGAAAGATGTTCCCAGAATAGTGAAAGCGAAAGCACTAATTTGGGGCCTTATTTTCTTGATATGAGGATTTCACCAGAAATAGTACGCTCTCTAATCCTAGTCATATCAAAAAGGGGCACCCAGTACAGTGACGACAAAGGCTTTACCGCATGCGTCTTTGCATTGAACCTACGAACTGGGTCGGAAAGGGAAGATGAAATTCTATGGGTCCTTCGGCACTTCAAGTCTCATGGCTTTGCGTATCATACAGTCCAGCGCATACGTCCCGATGCTCCATACGAGGGAAGCATTACCTGGAACCTACCACTCCCATATCGACCCATGACGGGTTACGAAAGGCGTCATGTTTCGGAACTGGCTTGCGATATTCGGGGTCTTGGAATACTACCAATACCAGACGACCTACACAAAGACACATGGAATGAGAACCAAATGCTTCTGTATTGTCTGAGAATAGGTTACACTTTTCTCTCAGCAAACTATTTTGTCACCGACCTAGTCTCTAAGAGCAAGGCGCAAAACCGCCTCTGTACGCTGGAAACGCTGCGGAGATCAGTTGAAGGTCCTACCCAAGGTCAGAATGAAAGGTCCAGATGGAAACTGAAGGGTGACGAAGTTTCTCAAGTATACTTATCGTGGAAAGATGGCGAGATGCATCTCAAAGCATATTTAGAAAGGCACCGACAGTATTTACGCGGATGAGAAGATTGGGAGAAGATTTCTAAATAGAAGCACCAAGTAGATTCGGAAAACAACAACCAGAAACCATTTCCTCAGTCATCCTCTATGGTACATCGTGGATGGGTGTTTTCCCAGGCGGAACACTCAGAGAATTCGCAAGGGAAGATAGAATAATAGGGACGATGAAGGGCAATATTAAGCGGCTGCAGTAGGCCGATTTCTATAGTCGTCGGAACGGTAAACCGATCTAATCTCTAAGCCGGAGAATGCTCAGCACAACAAAAAATGCCTCTAAACCATGGTCCTTGTCAGTCAAGTTTGTTGGCCAGTAAACGATCAACGTCGACGGTTCCTCACCGCCCTCGGCAGAATAGCAATCATGCCATACCCCGCCATCGGAAGAAAAGTGATACATTTTTAAGATTAAATATAAAAAGCCGACAGAGAGACCTTTTTATTTTATTTTCATTCTCTCGATCTATACCCTCTCACTTGCTTAAGAGGCTATAAGTTCTAGGTAATATAGGTACCCGTTGAACTTCAATCACATGGTTCAATTCTTGCTAACAATACCCTAAGCCCCTCCTCGGATCTACTTCGTCAAAAGTCCGAATTTTTTGCTCTCCCAATGTCCCTCACCGAGTCTTCCCCCGTAGAAGCTGCGAGGCTTGCTTCCGTAGCTTCTCGGGAACTGGCTACATTGTCCTCTGAAGGCCGCAATGACGCCCTAACTGCTCTACACTCTAGCCTCCTGAATGCGAAGGACACGATTCTGGAGGCGAATGCCCGGGACGTACAATTGGCAACGACGGCAGCCGCAAACGGAGAGCTGAGCCAAAGTGTTCTAAAACGGTTGGATCTCGGAAAACCGGGGAAATTTGATGATATGTTAAAGGGGGTGCTCGACGTGCGTGATTTGGAGGACCCAGGTTTGTCCATCACCCCTGGATTTGGCAAAGGGCGTTTACTGATCTATTTATGCAGTTGGAAAGGTTACTATGAAGACGCTTTTGGATGATGGCCTTCTCATGGAACGAGTGAGCTGCCCAATTGGAGTCTTACTTATTATATTCGAAGCACGACCGGAAGTTATTGCCAACATTGCCGCATTATCTATAAAATCAGGAAACGCAGCTATCCTCAAAGGTACGTTGGACTTTATTTGAAAGTGAAGATCCTTTATTAACCATTATATAGGTGGCAAGGAGTCCACGGAATCATTTGTCTGTATCTCCAAGATCATTTCCGAAGCACTCACATCTACCCAAGTGCCCAACGGAGCTATTCAACTAGTAAAGACCAGAGACGCTATCCCTACGCTTCTTGCCCAGGATTCATACATTGACCTGGTCATCCCCCGCGGCTCCAACGAGCTCGTTCGATATGTTAAGGAGAATACAAAAATTCCCGTCCTTGGGCATGCCGATGGACTTTGCGGAATGTACCTACACCCAGACGTTGATGAAGCATTGGCCGTCAAGGTCATCGTAGATTCCAAAACCCATTATCCAGCAGCTTGTAATGCCCTGGAGACTCTTCTCGTCCATCCCGATGCGCTTTCAACTATCCTCCCAGCAGTTGCGGACGCCCTACTTGCGAAGGGCGTCTCACTACGATGTGACGCCGAGTCAAAAGCCGCCTTAACTGGAAAGTTAGACGCATCGAAAGCAGCAATCCTCCAAGATGCTACAGCAGAAGATTATAACACGGAATTTTTGGATCTCATCCTCGCTATCAAGACTCTCCCCCCGACTTCATCGCCAGAGGCAGCAGTTGACGCCGCCATTACCCACATCAATACCCACTCATCCAGCCACACGGATGTCATCCTAACTTCCACAAGACATCTTGCGGAGCGGTTCCTTGCCGGAATTGACAGCGCAGGCGTCTACTGGAACACCACCACCCGCTTGGCGGATGGAATGAGGTATGGATTCGGAACGGAGGTGGGGATCAGCACGAACAAGATCCATTCCCGAGGTCCAGTGGGACTGGAAGGCCTGACTATCTACAAGTACCTCATCAGAGGGAACGGTCAGGTGGCGGGTGATTATTTCGAAGGAGGCAAGCAGTGGAAACACCAGAAGTTGCCGATTGAATGATGTTGAGCAGGCATCTGTACATGCTCCTTTTTTTTTCTTTCTCTTTCTTTTGTAACGAAAAACCGATGTGACGAGAAATGTAGATATCATCTTTTTGAGAAAATTTCATTGAACGAACATATTCCATTTGAAGCTCGTCGTGCACTTCCTGGGGGTTGTCAAACGCAGAAGAATCCTCGATTCCGTAGATGACTTGAACAGAACGAAGAGAAGGATGAAAAAACAAGTGATCAACGAGAATGAATTTATGGTAGATCATTTCCTCTCATTTCGTTAAAACACAAGATTCGAGAAACAAAAACAAGGAGACAATTTTTTTAAAAAGAATTTTTTTTGTCGCCTGTTTTATCTCTCTCGCCGGATATTTCAGATTCTGTTACTCCCCATTTGCGGATAGGAAAAAACCACCACTCCTGTTCGTCCACTGAATAACCACAATAGGTAGCAGTAACAAGAGTAAAAAATATCACCACAAGGAAGCTTAGACCTTGAAACCTCTCGACCTTCTCCGACCACGGGCCCTCTCGAATTTCCGTCCCTTGCTCTCGACGTATGGTTTCTGTAGTTTTTCAAAAGTAATCAGTTATACCGTCCTCAACACACAAACGTAGTCATATAGTAAAAATTCAGGTATCCAACTAACCTTTCCACTGTGAGGACCGAATCCGAAATGCTTAACCGACTCTCTCGCATTCTTAGGTCCACGAAGCAACAGGGTATTCGCACCAGTAGGCGCCCTCATGGCCAACTGATCCAAAGTGAGCGTCTCACCACCAGCCTTCTCGATCCTAGCCCTGGCGGTAGCGGTGAAGCGGAGCGCGGCAACGGACAGCTTAGGGACGGTCAGGAGGCGGTTGTCATCGGTGATGGTTCCCACGACGACGATGGTCTTGTCCTTGTTTTCCTCTGCGGAACCCTTGGCCTGGGCGATGGATACGAGGCGGGAAAGGGAGACGGGGGGACGGTTGATGCGGGACATGAACAGGCGGCGGAGGACGACCTTGTTGAAGTTTGAGTCGGTACGACCTGTTGTGTGTGCGAGCGGGGAGATTAGTTTCTTTTCTTCGTTCGGGGATCAATCTTCATCGGATTTTGGAGGGATGAAACAACGTACGGGCAAGGAAGCGGTAGAGCTTCACCAAGAGGTGGAGGTAGACATTGTCGCTCTTGGGAGCCTTGCGGTGGGTGTCGCGCACATGGTGACGGTCCAAGTCGATACCTATATCGAATCGAAAAACTTCACGTCAGCGACTCTGGAAAAAAGAAGGGACCGTGAGAAAGAGAGCATCTCTATATCTCCGTTCCTCTCAAGATACTGATCTCAATGAATAACACGTACCCATGGCTGCGGTGTTTGAGATGGATATCCTGTAAGTTAGCTTGCTGTCGCACCGATGCGAATGTCGAGGAATTTCGCTTACGGATTTCAAGAAAGTTGGGAAGTGTGTGCTATAACCCTACGCTAGTCCCGATTTGGATCCGGCAACCATCAAACGCTTTCCCGAGAACTTTATCGCGCAAGAACATCAACGAGAACACGAAAGACGGGACACTGGATTCTACTGGAGTTTTGTTGATTTATTCTTCCTTTGCTATTCGAATACAAATTTAATAAGTAACAAATGAATATTATCATGAAGGGGAGCAATGTCTACGAATTCTTGCAAAGTAATACCTTTGATCCGAGTTCATTCTCGACAAACTTCCTTCCCAAGAGTCAAGAGTCTCTATTCCACGGATGTGCTCTAGATTTAGCTGATACTATTGCCCGAGCCAGAGGTAGTTACCCAGGTCCTTGAAGAATTATCTATGACTGACGTGTGTTATGTGCAAGAAACGGGAAGCAGAATCAATGATATCAGTATGGAAAAACAGGAAATACTGGTTATAACTTGTATACATATCAATTATATCTGTAAGAATTCTATCTTTGTGTGATGATCTATGCCTATGCCTATGCCTATCGTTGTTCGTCGTCGTATCCTGGTCTCAAAAAAGGGGCTCTTCCCAGCCGTCTGAACGCAATCCTTTGATAAAGTGCTCCGTGGCTCTCTCAAATCATCCACCAACTGAAATGGTCATGGTGGCCCCATTCTAAACTCCGAATGGCCAAATAAGTGGTGTCTTTTTCCCTCCCTATATGAGACGTTGATATGTGTTCCAGATGCGAATAAGAGGTGGTAGTTTCCCAAAGATAGTGTTATCAAGGTCGACAGAAGGCGTCCCCCGTGGAAGTGTATCGAGTATGATTGGGGGTTGATAAACGGTACGCTCAGTGTCTTGGAAGACGGACTGAGAGTGTCCGGGTAGATTATGTGTGCGCTCGTGGTAGCGGTAGCTCGCTCTCTCCCCCAATCCTATTTTGACGATCCATCCAACAAACGAAGGGGGACGAAGGTGAAAAATGGAAAAAGCAAGAGGTGTTTGGTGTACAAAGAGTAATAGAAGTGTAATGAAGATTCAGGTATGAGATCAAGAATGCCCCTGGCACCGGTAGCCGAGCATGGAGGGATATGGCCGGGAGTGGGTCACCTGATTAGGTGCGTAAAATGACGGATGATATTTAGTCACTGTCTCCCATCGAGACCAGGAAGTCTCGTGTTATTTCAAAGCTGAGCCAACTGCTAGCCATGCTGGGGGCCACCTTCAAAAGATTCGGGACAATCCCTTTGTACATTCCTCGGATACCTTCCTGGGCCACGATCATTCTGACGGCCTGCCAGATAGATGAGTACTGGAACCCCATTCCAGACATGCTGTTGATTTGGAATCTTCGTCGCAATACGTCACTATTATAATCGTTAGATTGAGTCAAATATGATAGGAGGTAGAGGATGGTGAATTTCTTACAAGGGATATGTGCATGTTTGTGCCACTGCACCTGATATAGCGCCTGCCAACAACTTGCGAACCGGACTAGGATTTTTATCGCCGTCTGGAGTTAAATATTTCCGTACGGATTCGTAGGTCATGAAATTTAAGCCGACCTATAAGATTTCATTCACATTAGAATATGCCCATGGAGAAGTAGACGGGATGGAGGATTGCATACATAAGGTGCGACACCTGCCACAGTCGGGATGATACCGCGATAAAGAGCCAAAAAACCTCCTTCATTCCGGTACATCAAGACCATAGTCTCATACATGCCAGGAAGTTTTGCTCTTGATTCTTTGCTCAGAGCAGCAAAAGACGCAGATTGTATCGACAGACGTGTGCGGACAATATCGAGTGGGTAGGTAAATGTGACCGATGTAATTCCGGCGAGACCTCCACAAAATAGACGACGAACGGGTGTTAGATCACTTCCTGGAGTAGGTTCCGCGAACTATAAAGTTACAATCAGTACATTGTCCTTCATCGCTTCTGTTTGCTCATGGAAAGCGTATCCTAGTGAAAAATAATGTCTCTTGACCTCTAGGAGATGATATGAAGCTCACCTTTTTGTAAAAATTGTAACTTCCAAACTGTACCGCGGAGTATGGAATGATACGGACACAGTTGGTACCGTTGCCTCGCAAAAATCCCCTCCATCCCTCTTCTTTCCCCATCTTCACCAGAGCCTTCCATATTGACATTTTATACTCTTCTCGACCGACGCTCTGTATTTGAAATAGAATCTTTAATCGTTCGAGGGGTGAAACGATTGTCCGCGAAACAGCTCCAGCAACACCACCAGCTATGAAAGCCGCAACCACTGGTTGGGCTATTTGGCTCTTCGTCGCGGCCGTGTAACGGGTGATCGAGCTAGAGGGTGGTTCCTAGTGAACGTCAGCCACAAATGCCCGCTTAGATCAACCCCAAGGATTTAGAAGTCTTACCAATTTTTGCAAGGGCGCCTTTGAGGTCACCTCCGGACTCCCCTCCGGGGTGGATTCTTTCCGATCCAGACTCATTGTGGAAAGGTTTTGGTTTTTCTCACAGGTTCTAGAATCAAGAGAATGGGAAAATCGCAGATGTCGGGTAAACGCAGTTCCAAGCTCTATCGCAAGGCTTCACACACGGTATTCCCCCACACTGTCTACCAGGCCACTCCCTAAACACAGTCTCGGGAAAGTTGCAGTTTAAAGCGAGAACAGTATGAAAATACGATCAGACTGTTTTGATCTCATTAAAAACGGCACTGGCCATGAAGATGGTGTGTGTCGGTGTGTAGAAGTCATTCAAGCTCTTTTTTGTGACGCCATCGGGAAAATCTGTCGATATATCGTAGTCGCTACTCAGGCTGTGAAGTCGTTCCAAGTGTCTTTCTTTTGACGGAGGGTAGGAGGCTGGCTGAGTTGAGCTGATGACGATCGGGCACAGTCAAATGTTCAATTGAATCAGCGTCGATCGATCACCAGATATCTATTCTCTAACTTCGTTTGTTGGTGAATGTCTGGGAACGAAAGGATATCAGTGGCTGTTGTGAAAGAGTTGGCAGACGAGTAGAAGAAGTGAGGCTGTGATTGATGAAGAAGAAGATCGCATGAGAAAGCAACTTTTTTTCTTTTCTCTTCCTGGTTCGTTCGACGAGAAAGAAAAGAAAACGAGACAAGCGTCAAAGAGAGAGTGAGAGAGAGAGAGAGAACATGGATTTTGTGTGTAACAGACTAACAGAGACTGCTGATTGACTGGATCATCCGCGGTTAAACATGGTTTAGCGTGCCCCGAGGCTGCTGACTCATCTTCTACTCGCTTAGAAACAGACTATCCTTCTTTTGGAATAGCTCGGACCCCCTGATCTGTCTGACTAAGCGAGGCTGAAATCTCCTTCTCTTTCTTCTTCTTTTGCTCTTTTTGCTCTTTTTCTCAACTTCATCAACTTCCCTTCACTTTCTTCAACCAACAGCTTCATCTAACCATCTTCTATCAGCTTCACTGGTTCATCAAATCAGTGTTCCATCAGTTCACTGTTACAGCTTGGTTTAAGTTCAGGATCACGACAACCCTCGAGTACAAACCTCAGTCACCATGTCTCGCTCAGGCGGAACCACGCTCTATGTCACTGGCTTCGGTCATGGCACCCGAGCTCGAGATCTAGCCTACGAATTCGAACGGTACGTCCTATCCATCGATGACTAACGCCTGTCACCGATCCTCGACGGCATCGCTCGTCCTATTTCTCCTCCCTTCCCTCCGTCTCTCAGTCTCGAATACCATGACCTCGATACCATTTCCCTCCATGTATCCTCACTCTGTCCCCATCCGATCGCTCGTGAACCTATCTCCGGCGCTTCATGCCATGGTCTCTTACGAACGTGGCTCTATCGGGAACCTTCCCCCAAGATGTACTTCGGCGCATACCACATCATGTTCACTCTACTCCTACTCGCCTTCGCCACGAACTCAGACTCTAAGCCAGCTGATCCAACCACATGGATAATGCTAACATATGCGCTCTCAGATATGGTCGCCTCGTTCGATGTGATATCCCGGCTCCACGGACTGCCGCAAGTCGCCTGTAAGTCGATCATGATGATTTGAGCATTCGGAAATACCTCGATTTGGACCATTTTGTCGCTGATTCCCATTCCAGCTTTGCATTTGTTGAGTATGAAAGCCGCCGTGATGCTGATGATGCGTATCATGAGATGCACAACAAGCGGATCGGGCGTGATGATCTCCTAAAGATCGAAGTCAGTATATAACTGTTAGCCGCCATAATCGTGCACCGAGGTCTAACCATTCCTAGTGGGCTCGCACTCCTCCATCTGCTTCGTGGCGATTCGATTCCGGCCGTGATCGCGGTGGCCGTCGTGACCGCACCCCTCCCCGCCGTGCGGTGCGCTCCCCATCCCCTCGCCGCGGCCGTGCCGACTACTCTCCCCGCAAAGACGACCGTCGCAGCGAACGCGACTACGACCGTCGTGACCGCGATCGTACCCGCAGCCCCGATGACCGTGACCGTGACCGCGAAATGAAAGACGACAGACGCGATGACGACCGTGAGAACGGCACCAATGGCGATGACAGGAAAGGTATTACCCTTACCCTCCTTCCCCGCAGAGGATACCCACCCGGATCGAGACTGACTTGGCCAGTTCCCTTGGATTCCCCCACCCCTGCTCATGACGAGCTTGATACTGCTGAGTAGATCGATTTGGATATCTTCACCTAGCTCTTGCGCAGTCACCAGTGCCACGTTTACCCAGACCTGGATTCTGATCTTACGATTGTTAACTCCCCACCCCAAGTGATGAACCATGAATATGGAGGATGAACAATTACTTGGTCATTGAAGGGGCTGCCATCTCGAAACAAACGAGAACCTTGAGATTGGTATACGTTTGCGATCAACTCATGGTCGTCCCATCTCCTTTTCTTTTCTCAGTTTAATTTTTCCCTTTTCCACTGGTAACCTGTTAATTCTCTTTTGATATTTCGGTGGCGGCAACGGCAAGCGGTATTTAAATTTTCCTTATACAGGTCAACGGTGGTATTTATCTGGTCAGCAGCTCGATTCTATGCCGGACGGTCCACGGGCGATCCTTTCTTTTCCGTCTCGATTAGTCCCCCCCCCAGACACCCGTTTCCTCGTCGATAATAAAAGCGGTCCTCGTCCTTCACACAAATCAGATTCCACAATCGCATACCTTCCTCTTTTCGAGTGTTCAGCTTGCGGTGACATTGCGGCTACGTCCATCGACTTCTCCGTTGTAGAGCAGTATTCCAGTAAGAAACACCAGTTTATCACCAACAAGGCTGTTCTTTCCCCTGTAGCCCCGTTTATAAACAGTCCAAGGTAAGACCTCACTCTGCAGCGTGATTTTGGTTATATCGACATCCTCCTGGGCGCTTTTGGCACGTAAAATTTTTGGAACATGTTTTGTTTAATCCTCTCACGGCTGTTCCATTGGTGCTCTATTTGCTTTGTGGCAATACTTTGTCACTAGATTCTATAAGTAGGAAGAGTATAATGGCTTTTTTCCAATCTTTGCTCATATCCAGCTTCTCATTTACTTTGGTCAATATTCAAGGAGAAACCTTTCCTATCCCCCAGTTCGAAGATCAGCTTAGTGAATACCTCTGTCACTAATACTTTCCTCATAATTTTGAGAGAGTAAGGAGAGAAACAGAGCAATCTTCCGTTGCTCTATTTTCAATGTTGTTGATATTTCTACCCCGGACAGCGATGATGGAACGAACGGAACGAACGGAATTCCAAATTCCAAATCGCATACATCATCATCATCATCTGTGCCTGATCCCCCACCATTGAAGATATTGACATATAAATTCCCTTCCGTTCGTCCCCATTTCTTTCCTCTCTCGATTGAGCTCTTTATATCGTTGTCTCATTCTGCTTTATCGTTTTTAAATATAAAATCATCTGACAACAATCATGGCATCGAACCCGCCTGCGCAATGCTGCACCGTTGGGGTTACCCATGAGGGGGAAGCCAAAGGCGAAATCAAGAATATCGGAGACAGTATGGGACAAAACCACCACTCCTAGAGACCAACAAGCAAATAACAACATCTATCCCTCCAGTCGAAACCTACTTCTCCTACCCAGCCGACCGTTCCACCAAGCGCGCAATCTTGATCCTCACAGACGTCATCGGCCACAAATTCATCAACGCGCAACTCATCGCGGACCAGCTTGCCGCTAATGGCTACTTCGTTGTCATGCCGGATATATTCCAGGGAGATCCCGTGCAGCTTAACAGACCTCCTAGATTCGATCTCATGAAATGGTTGAATGGACCGCCGGGGCATCTCCCTAACATGGTCGACCCGGTTGTGGAGACGGTTCTGCATGAGTAATGTTTACCTATTATATGCGACTGGAGATGTTTTAGTTCTGACTACTATCAGGATGCGAAACAACCTGGGCTGTGAGAAGATTGGCGCAGTTGGTTATTGCTTCGGAGTACGGGGAACCCCTATCCCGGATGCGCCATCAACTTTATCGGAAAGAAAGCATACTGACAAGCGACCTTCCCACTGACAATTTAGGCCAAATATGTCGTTCGATACCTAAAACCATCCGAAGGGAAGATCGACGCCGCCTACGTCGCACATCCATCCTTCGTCGAGAAAGACGAATTGAGCGCCATCGGCGGACCGCTCAGCATTGCTGCTGCTGGTGAGCCCTTCCTTTCACTAATCATTCCACCCCACCATCCTTCTAACAAACAAACCAATCCAAAAAAAGAAACCGACTCGATCTTCCCTGCCTCTAAAAGACACGAGTCGGAGGAGATCCTCACCACGACCAAGCAGCCGTATCAAATTAACCTCTTCAGCGGGGTGGAGCATGGCTTTGCGGTTAGAGGTGATGTCAAGGATCCGCGGAACAAATATGCAAAGGAACAGGCGTTTGTGCAGTCTGTTAATTGGCTTAATTATCACCTGTGATCTTCTAGCCTTCCTTACCTTTCGGAAAGAGAGGGCGACCGCCTCACAATTGCGAGCTTTAGAGAGATAGTAGATTACTTTTTAAGCCTACGACAATGAATTCCCACGATTTTTAACATTTAACATATTTTATAATATCGTCTGCTGCTTGCTAGCCGGTTACAAAGCGAGGAAAGTTGGGGGAAACAAGAGAAGATGGATGGATGAGATACGTAAAAGACAAGGGGGGGAAAAAAAGAAAAGAAAAGAAAAGGCTATATCATAAATTCAGGTACAACTAACAAGGAAAAGGGGGAAGGGATTTTTCGTTTTGTTCTCCATTTCAGCTTTTTCTTTTTAGGGGGTGGGATTCCAGGGATCTCCTAGTTTCCGCCATTTACATTCCTTCGAATGTAGCCATCAGGGAACCTGTGAAGATACACGTTAGTTCTAGTCATGAAAGAAACAGGATATATAGAGAGCATGGGGAAAAGAACATACCAATAAACGTCGTGATAAGTCGTGACCGAACCTGGCAGATATCCTCCGGAACCAACCATATAGTAGCCCCCATCTTTCGCGCAATACTGATACTCAACCTCGCATTTGCGTACGCCTCCTCATCCGAGCGTCCGGAAGTAACAATATCGTAATCGACATAGCTGCTCTTCATACCGTTCAGGACGTCGAGAAGGAAAAGACCCGTGCCGATGCTCTGGTCCTTGAAGCTGCGGATCGACGAGCTCTGTCCACCCTTGCGAGACATATCGTTCGCCCACTTGATCATTTCCTGATCGGTGATCTCGCGCTTTCCTAGTCTCTGGGCGAGAGAGGAGAGGGTGTTGGTGATGTCCTTGCGCATCAATTGCCATACCAGACCGAGAGTGAGCGTGCGCTGACCGTCGGTGATATCGGCACCCTGGACGCCGACGAGGGAGAAGCGGTTTTGCTTTCCGAGTTCGACGGCGTAATTGGTATTTTCCACGGCCTTGAAGCGCATGAGTTCCGCTCCTGAGGATGGAGGCTTGTTGACATGTCGCCAGTTGACGCTTCCCGGGATGACTTTATCATATGCCTGTAACAAAACCGCTCCGTCGCGCAGGTCGTCGAACAATGAGTTTACGGCAGGTTGCACATCCAACGAGTTTAGCCAAAGCGTGAATACTCGTGCCTCGCGTTCTCCTTCGGCATCAAAATCTTCCACCTCGAGCTTCTCTTCTTCCGTAATCGGATCGAGGCCAGGGTGGTTGTTGAACAGGTTGGCCACAAACGCAAGGTTGAGCTTAGGGTTACCCGCAACAAGAGACGTGGGAGTCAAGAATTTGCGGCAGTCAAGCTTCTCTGCATTTTGCAAGACTTGTTCGGCCCGTTGGAGTAAATCTGGGGTCTGGAGTGGACCTCGGGAGCATGTCTCGGGGGATAATTGGTTGAGAAGCACAGTGTAATTCGCGCCATCTTTGACATCGGTTGAGAAGTTTGTGACCCTATAAAATATTTAGTACTAGTTGTAAGAGATTCCATCGGGGAAGAGCACTCACCTCCGATCCCATTTGGCGTTCTTCAGATGGTAATTGAACCATCGAAGCAAAATTTGCTCGGGGGGTAGTCGGAGAAACTGTTCGAGGGTCTCATCCTCTTCAAGAAGTCTGTAGAGCTCTGGGTGCAACTTAATGTCGATCTTTCCGAGAAGTCCCCTGCGAATAATCTGCCAGATCAAACCCAAGATGAGATGCTCTCGGACTTCGATAATATCTCCACTTCCAATGTTTACAACAGAGCACCCGATACCTTTGGCGGAGTTGATCACTATGTTGTTGTTTTCCGTCATGTGGAACGCATTCAGCTGCTTAATCTTCTTTCCCGGTCTATTCAACACACGCTCATCAATAGTGTCCGGAACACTGTCGTTGATGAGTTTGGCCAAAACCAGTCCATCTTTACACTCATCGAACATCTCGAAAGTGTCAGTAGGGAAAGGCAGTAGGTTTCCGATGTCCGGATCTCCCGCAAGAACCGCATTGATATGTCTTGTAAATTCGGTCCTCTCATCTTCGTTGATAGTATGCGTGACGTTGGCTGAAGACCCTTGAACGTGGATTTTTCCACCGACGCTGCCCTTGGAGGCGTGGCCTGAAACTTTGCCTCCATTCCCGGGTGATGGCGCGGGTCCTCCGGCCGCACCACCAGCGGGACGAGTCGGAGTCGGCGGGGCACCGCGGACTTTCGAAATAAGCTATCACAGGAGGCGTTTTAGTTGTAATTCGCTTTTTGCATCTGGCTAGGCCTCTCGACATACATCTATGTAATCCTCAATCTCAACCCGCCGAGAACTATCGAGTTCCACCTCCTTGAGTGCTGAGCGTACAGCATCATAGGGTTGCCTTTCTGACTGCTGCGTCGCTTTTATCACTGTCGCTTCATCGAGATATCCCTTATCATCCACGTCTAGCTTCCGGAAGGCATCTTGAAGAGTGAAGATCTCGTTCTGCTGGAACTGCGGGTATTTCCTATTTGCGAGGCGATTGTCAGCGACTGTGATGACCTGAAACCCGGTTGATTGGAGCCAGCCCCGGCGCCATCGGAAGGAAAGAGTAGCCTACTTTTGAAGCTTCAAGACATTCATCGTGACCGCAGCATGTAACCTCGCGGTCTATTGTTGCCTGCAAGGAGATGGAGGGCGGATTTGGAGGGGCAAAATCGGAGATAGAGACAGGTGTTGATGGCTAGGAAGAATTGCGTTTACACGCTTCTTTAAAGGGTTGAAATAGTCTGCTGCTAGTCCACCGTTGAGGAAGAGTGAAGTCTATAAAGAATGAAGCAGCCTGATGAATACGCGCAAACAACTTCCTGTCCCTTACTTTCAACACTGCCCGCCTCGATAAGCCGGACACACGTGATCTAGGCGCTAAGCCCCACCACCAAACGTCATACTTGAGCTTTTATTATGATTTATCCTCTTCCAGAATCTTCGCAGCCAAAAAGCCTCAATATCAACATCGCCTCTCGACGGATTCACGTTCACATTTGGATGAACCATTGTACTGTCGCTTGGTCAACAGCCTTAACTCTCACAACATATATGTCGCTATTACTACGTTTAGCTTGGTGCTTATATATATAAGGAAAATGAAAGACGGGAGAAGCGGAACATTATATTCCATAATTTGACCGGCTAAGGGTTGACTTAGTATTCTCGAGGCTAACTATCCAAGAGGATGAGGTACACGTATTGAAAATTAGGCAAGTGAGCAGACACTACTTAAGCTAGAGATTTGCGCCCCTTCTTACTCGGAGACAGTGATCTCAAGCGGCTGCCAATCTTTCCGATAGACTGGTAAAAATGATCACGATGTCTCATCACTTTTTTATCCTTCATTATGGTGTCGGCAATAGTCGTCTCCGTGAGAATTTGTAGGGCGCCGTTTTTCACTAAACGTGATACTTAGTTATGCTGGCAAAATACAACGGGGTAGGGGTGAAGCTTACATTTGACGAGTCGTTCAATCCGATCGCGAATCTCCTGAAAGGAGAGAGATGACTCCACCAACGCTATTGCCAAATACTCTCTTGGTTTCGCGTATTTACAGCCTTGATTCGCCGGCGGTTTGTCGAACAGTTGCACATCCATGATATGCCCGTTTACTTCCTTAAACTTTGACAGTTTTGTCACCCCATCAGCCGAGTCACCATCCCGCTGGTGCGCCAGCGCTGCCTTCTCAAACCAATCCTCTGTGTCAAAGAGTAGCCCATCAGTAAATTTGAGGTCAAGAAAGGAGACGTATCGGGTGGCGATCTCCATCGCTGATAAGCGGTACCCCAGGACGTCGTTTATGTAGGCTAGACGGTCTTCGGTGAAATTTTTCCCTTCAAGTAGTTCTTCAAATAGCCTGTGATCTACGTTAGACCCGACATTGCGTGGACCCGGGAACGACTCCATGTATGTCTGAGCCTTGACCTTTACAACATTGTGATATCCGCGGCCAATGCTTCCCCTAAAACCCAAGATAGAACTTGTGCCGGTCTTTTGAGATTCGTCGCTAGGCGCTGCAGACGGAAGTTTGCGTAGCTGTTCCCACTTCGTTTTGTAATTCACGAGCGGAAAACCCGATCGCGTCTTCCACTCGCTGTCCCACTTGTCATCCTGGGCAGAGAATGAAATTCCGTGGTAGTAATAAAAAGGGTCAACTGCCTTGTAAGCTTCGTACACAGTTTCTCCGAGGTTTACGTAGGCAGGGGAACTCAGAGCATCATCGCCAGCCTCCAGGCCGCCGGATTCGCCAGAGCTCGCGTCAGAGACCTTCACCAATGCATTCAACACTGCAGTAGCGTAGAGGGAACCAGCAGCTCGGCCACAGGAAATGCTAGTTTCCCATGCTCTACTCTCCCCTTGGTGCCCCACAGCTGCCATCCCAGTGATATTGAGCTTTCCCATTGATGAGAGAGAGGATCCGATCATGGGTTTAACAAGCCACCCGCCCGAAAAACAGGACGTTATCATAAGATTCAGGTCCACTCCTGGATGTACCGCGACATTAAATGCTGTTCGAGTCAACTTTGGGGCATTCCAAGGGGTTCCCATTCCGCCGATGGCGACACCAAAATTAGTATCCTCGCCATGTCCAAACACTAAGACTAGGACTGACTGATTCTCTTGAGAGGCGATTCGAGTTTCTGATCTTAGAGTGGCAAGGAATCTCTCCCGTAGCTCGTTAGGATGGGTAACACGGAGGTTGTTGCTGCTCTCGACGACGGGCAAAATCGTGTCGTCTAGCACGACACGGCGATCCCCATCCCTGTCTCCGTGGGCATATTCTTTATACTTCGCTACCAAGGCTTTTGGTTCGACACAAGTGAACCACAGCTGATTCGAAGCATGAAAATCATCTAGTAGTTCCGTTTGTCAGCATACTGGATAATAAACAAGTCTCTTTTAATAGATAATTTACGGGTGTTTTCTAGAAGATGATGAAAAAGATAAAAATCCGATAAAAACCAGCCATCTTTTTGTGGGGACGCGTTGTCACCAACGTCATTGACACCGCATAAAGCGATAATGCGGGTTCGTGGTTGGATATCAGGTGGACAAAATGCAAGGAATTCTCGACTCTCAGCGCCAGGCTCCCTTCCATCGCCGCCGAAGCTTTTGGATATGGCCTTTTTGTTCTCTGTCGACATCTTGAGGGCGAAAAAGACTGTGGAGTGGGAACAAGGAGTGGAGACGACGTTGTATATCCGTGTAGTGACTAGGAAGCCGAAGTGTTCTATGGTTATCTGGGATGAGGAGAAGAGACGAAGTTATTGAGGATTTGAAATGTTTTGGAAGTTGTTCGAGATGAGGAGAAGAAGTTGAAAAGGGCTTGGGTTTGTAGATTTTAACAATCTTGTTGTCAGTGTGACGCCGGTTTCTGTCGTGTCTTATTCAATGACGACCTCAATTTCATGAGTCACCGCACTAATCTTTCTCAATATGACTGTTAAGATACTAGATCCTAGTATTGATGAAAGGGAAAAGAATGTTATGAAGCTGAGAAAGAAATCTCCACAAAGTGAAAGAAGTATCAGCTAAATGTGAGATGAAACTGAGAAGTAAGTTTCAAGAAAGTGAGAGTCGAGTGACAGCATGAAGGTAGACAGAAGAAGATCAATGTTAGGTAAAACTGAGAGTAAGAAGAGGCAACAAAGATCTTCAAAGAGCTTTATTGATAGCTTCCTTCAAGGGGAGTTGATGACAGTCTGAGAATCAAGTTCTCTGAATGAAGGTTTCTGAAGGTTGTAGCTTTCGTCTGCTTTGCGAACTGGATGCTGTTTAAACAAGCCCAGAATTAGCCACTTCCTTCAACAAAAAAAGACATTCGAATAGAGAATAAGAAGCCTGTACGAAAACGAGGGAGCATTGTTACCTACACGCAGTAAGTGATGATAATGATTCCAGAATGAAAAGATGTTGATGCCCCTGAAACAGTGAGGTAGTAGATCATGTGATGTGCTTTGTTTTAGCTTTCCCCCTTCATCCATGGATGACATCATTTATCACGTGTCGACCGGACTCGATGGATGCTTTGGACAATTTCGTGGGGATCATGTTCAACACTTCCCTTGAACTCCAGACATCATTGTGGCCGACAATCCTATATCTGATCAATTTGGTTTTTTCTAACAGGAGCTCTATCCTATTGCGAATCTTCCTGCCAATTACTGACTGTTTTTGACTGACATTTTGGCAGTATATACGTGTCGTCTAAACCGTTAACATCCATCCATCTACTTGTGTCCTAACGCTTTCGTCCTCCGAGACGGCAACAGCTGCTTTGGCTCGTCTACCGTTCTTGCTCCGGGCTTCGGGGGGCAAGGGGAGAATGTCGGGCGCGGAACAGAAACCCTCCTTCCTCGGATCGATTTCTCCTTGGAATACCTCCCGGAGCACAACTCCTCAACCCGGAGGTACAGATGGTCGAGAGAAGAAGGATGGCCTGCAGAGATCTCAAGGAATTGACCATACTGTTACCCATCGACATCACCTCAGCTTACGTCGATATCCGAAAGATTGCCCGCCCTTGAAAACGAGATGGTTTTATGCGGTTGATACCCCCAAGTCTAAGCCTTCTGTGTCGGAACGCTCGGAGGAGGACTCAAAACCACTACCCGCGCCGAAGAAATTTGTTCCGTTTTCGGTTCGTGATTCCCAATCGATCGAGGCTGCGTTCCAGAATCTAGCGGATCAGGAAGAGGCGGGAGATCTTTCCCGAAAAGATGTTGAAAAGGGTGCGGATCATAATAATATCAAAATACCCGTAAACGAAGACTACCTATTTGATGTTGATGTGAAGCGAAGGGAGCTGGCTCCCGCCTACTGGCTGGGCCCAATTTACGAAGTTCGGAGGGGCACCTGGTTTTTCCAGGATGGTTCTACGCTTAAACCATGCGAAGAAAATCTGGCGACCCAGTTGGAAGAAGGCTTTCTGAAAGTGAAGCCGTGGCAGACGCAATATCAGCAACCACAAACACCATCCTCTCTCTCCACTCCCGCTTCTCGGCCTTCGTCAAACTCGATCACAAGCGATCCAGGGAATCCTACCAGCAGCACCGGCCCAGGGCGCCTGGCATCCAAACGCTCTGCTGTCGATCTCAGCCGTAACGACGATCATGCTGCTGACAACGTTACCCCTGGTGAAGTCTCTTCTACTACCGGGAATACTGTACAGAGCCACCGCCTATTCGGTTCCTATATGAACAGTACAGCGACGTATCAGGACATCACCACTGCATGGCTGACCCATGACGATTTCATGTCCCGCATGAGTACCACCGTCTACCAAAGGTTTGGTGGCGTTGCCGGAACCAAGTTTATTCGTGGATACTCAG
Organism: Arachnomyces sp. KDTOL00113; assembly: GCA_949709995.1. Classification (NCBI taxonomy): domain Eukaryota; kingdom Fungi; phylum Ascomycota; class Eurotiomycetes; order Onygenales; family Arachnomycetaceae; genus Arachnomyces; species Arachnomyces sp. KDTOL00113. The sequence continues at coordinate 552,904 of OX453237.1, forward strand.
AAACGAAACCGATCAAGGAGAGCACAGAAACCAAAGGCACAGAAACAACACCACGAGGTCAAGGAAGATCGAAGGAAGACCAATTTCCGAAGCGTCAAGAACCAACGCCCGTAAATCTAAAGCGAAAATCAGCTCCGCCAGGGTCCATGTCTTCGTCAACGTTGGAGGAGCCTGCGCAGCAGCCTGAGAATAACTCCTCCGATAGGCCCAAGACAACCCTGGAACGACAAATGTCATCACTCGCGGGTGAATCGGGGGATGCTATTGGTTTGGAAGAAGAGGCTCGAAAACAGGAGGAGAAAGAAATGGAGGATTCAAGGGAGGCGGACGGTGAAGAGCGGGACCGAGATATCGATCATCTGGTTCTGGTCACTCATGGGATAGGCCAACGTCTTGGTCTTCGATTGGAAAGCATCAATTTTGTACACGATGTAAACGTGCTCAGGAAGTCACTGAAGACAGTTTATGGGGCGTCTCCTGACCTACAGGCTCTTAACTCGGAGGTTAATAGCGAGTCAAAGAATTGCCGCGTTCAAGTGCTGCCAGTGTAAGATTGGCCTTTTCTTTCTTTTTTGGATATCTGTTTCCCGGCCGTTGCCTCTCCCCGCAACTAGCTAGGAGAAATATATGGTTGTGGATTTTTGAGTTAAGATTGCCCTATCCGAACTCCGAAAACCATTATTACCCTCCGTAGCTTGACATTTCATTTTCTGTTTACCCCTTTTGCATTTCTGTTGTACATTTCATATCTTGCCCGACCATTGGATGGAGAATTAACTCAAGACAGGAGCTGGAGACACCTTCTCGACTTTCCTAAACAAGGGCTAAAACAGAACCGCAAAGAGCTTGATCTTGCCGATGCAGATAAGCCCGCAGCGGAAGATGAACTGTATCCCAGTCTAGAGGATATTACACTGGAGGGAGTGCCTGCCGTTCGAAACCTCATTACCGACCTAGCTATGGACGTTCTACTTTATCAAAGCGGGTATCGAGGACATATCGCCAGGATTGTCCAAAAGGAATGCAACCGCATCTACAAACTTTTCAAGCAGCGCAATCCCACATTTAATGGCTCTGTCAGCCTTTGTGGTCACTCCTTGGGAAGCGCCGTGCTCTTTGATATTCTATGCCACCAGTCGGATAAACCAGGATCTAGAGCACGCAGTTCTTCCAAGATTGACAAGACGGCAGGGTTGTCCCGAGAACTCGGTGATCTTCGCCTTGATTTCGAGTGTGATAATTTCTTCTGCCTCGGCTCTCCGATAGCTCTTTTTCAAATGCTCAAAGGGAGAACAGTAGCTGGAAGGGCAACACTAAAGGCCCATCCATCTTCCAATCCCCTTGGTACTGGGAATGAAAACGAGGCTCGCATACGCGCAACCATGGGCCTGGATTCAAGTGATGATATTGGCAGTGGCGATAGCCTGTCCTCTTTTAACGCTACAGTTTCGTCACCGAAATGCGTCCAACTCTTTAACATATTCCACCCCTCCGACCCTATAAGTTACCGCTTGGAGCCCCTGATATCTTCAGCGATGGCGTCAATGAAGCCACAGCCACTACCATATGTGAAGCGGAGTATTTGGGGCGCATCTGGCCAAAGTCTCACTAACATCAGCGCTCGAGTGGGCCAGAGCATGGGATCCTTGTGGTTTAACTTTACGTCCGGCGTGGCCAGCAGTCTCCTGAACCGCAGCCTAGGTTTAAACGATGGAACACCTGCGACCGGAGCTACACAGCCCCAACAAAAACCAGATGGTTCGGACCCATCGCAGGGAGAAAAGAAAGCTCTTGATGATATAAAGAATGCAAGCTCTCAGGATAATGAACAGAATCTGCCCACCCTTCTTGACCAGGAACTCGAAACACTCTACGAAGGGTTCCAGAAAAGGAGGGCTAGTGAGCAGCATGATGGTCCTGATGATCCATTGAAGACCCCAGAGTGGTTGAAAGCCGAAGACCGTGCCAGAAAGCTAAAGAACGAAGAAGCTAAAGTCAGGGCGCTGAATTCGAACGGGAGAGTGGATTACAGCGTACAGGAGTAAGTTTCTACGAACCTCAATTCCATCGCAAGACAGCATAACTAATATCATCCATTGTAGGGGCGCGTTTGATATCTCGCTCATCGCTAGTATTGCTAGCCATCTCTCGTATTGGTCTGACGAGGATGTCAACCACTTTATGCTATCTCAGATGTTATCTAGAGCACGTCGAAGACAAGATAAAAGATAGGACCATATGTTTAATTTAGATACCTCATTATTTTACGACACCCGTGTCTCACTCCCGCCATGTATATAGATCATGCTTCAGGAACATAAGAGCGTAGAGAATAGATACTCCAGTTGCTCAAAATGGACCCCGATCCGTTCTATCGCCATCACGTGACCATGTCATGCAAACCACACAAATAAATTTGTTCCTCGTTTTCATTTCCTCACCGTCATCTTCATCCTCAAACCTCCTCTTGACAGCGTCTTGTGCGGAAGCACTCTGCTATCCTCACTGTCCACCCGTCGAACTTAAAAATGTCAACCGCCGAGCTTGAACAGGTGAATAAGGTGTGGGAGCGAATGCGATCCGGCAGCCCTATCTACAACTTTCTACTAGGAGATGTCAACATCTTCTCCGCAGAGCCAGGTGTAGTTCGTGCAAAGCTACAGGTTCAACCCAACCATCTTAACTCAAAGGGAAGCCTTCATGGCTCCTTCTCCGGCTGCGTTATGGACTGGGGCGGTGGACTTGCTATTGCCTCGCATGGGCTTGACCAGACCGGTGTCAGCGTTGATATACATATCTCTTATGCGTCGACTGCGAGTCTGGGGGATTGGCTAGAGATCGAAGCCCGGACCGGCAAGGTTGGGAGGACATTGGCGTTCACAACTATAACGATCTCGAAGGGGGTAGATACGGACTCTCCTACTCTCGTTGCTCAGGGCTCGCATACCAAGTATGTCAAGAGGTGAAGATCATATTAGGTATACGTATCCGGTACCCATATGGCGTACCCATACGCTATGCATATATACTTGCCCAATGAGGTTGAATCGGAGGCTAGGCAAGCAAGCGTCAAGCGTTTGTTCATGGACATACCGCAATCTTCTTTGCATCCGGCATAGTTACTCTCTCTCATCAATGCTCGGATTCACTCGGAATGCGGAGAATATACCACCCATTCGATTATTTAGCTTTAGATGTCTGCCGGATACGTCAGTCTTGATGGTGAGACAATTGTGAATGGATACATTTCTGCTCTTGTTGTCGTGGTGGATTGGTTTTCTTAGACTATCCACCCGAGACAATATACTTCCTCATTTTCGCTATCCTCTCTCCCTCGACATAACCTACACCAGTGTCAATAAAGAGCGTATCTTACCCCCCTACGTAATCACAAATTTAGAAGACGTAGAGGCCTCAAAATGAGTTATCGGTTCTCATACAACCAACACCCTTATCGATCTATGAATACGGTACCGAGAGTTCCCTTGATTTGAATGAATTCAACGAATATCGGCTCATAGATCAGAAGAAAAGTCTTTGCAATTCATTAAGATCGTATTTAAATTCCTGTGGTTGTTTTGAAGGTAAAAAGCGCTGTTGTAGCCCGTTTGTAGGTAGACGGCGTGCGATCGGGGATTGTCTTGGATTGCGTTGCTCTTCATACGTGGATCCGCAGATCGAACCTCCTTTTTCTGACATCTGAGGTTGGAGATGGAACTAACCCAACTTTACAACTTACTGTACACTCCCAACGCTCTCAGCATACTGTCGTTATTTACTGGAGGCCTAAGGCCTTCTATTTCTTGCAGAGCATGATCATTACCTACTGTTTCGGCCTCGATTAAGGTGTTCGCACACCATGACGATGGAGGGCACCGAGACTCCCTCCGCACCCGCCTCCCCGCCGCAAGACGAGATGATGACACCTCCCGAGAACAGCAACCCAGTTGACCCAGACGTCAAGAGTCAATCCCCGCCGGATCCCAAAAGTGCAGCGACACAAGTCCAGACATTGACCCATCACGCTCTCGAATTCCTGTCCAATGCCAGCAATGAAACTCTTGCGGCGGTTTTCGTCGGCTTACTCGCTGCCACGTATGTCATACTTGGGAGACTCGGTTTACTTCTAATAGGAGTCGCGGGTGGAGTGATACTACATGCTTCGTGGGAGGGCCTTGAGAAGGGCGCGGGAGACGGAGAGGTGAAGACGAAAGAAGTTAAGAGAAGGGAATTAAGTACGGAAGTTGCGAAAAGAGTACTCGAATGGCGGGAAGAAAGAACGAAACGGGACGCCTCAGATGGCGATGATGAACCCGCAGATGTCACTGCTGCTGCTGTATCAGATGATGGGGCAGAATACGCTGGCTTCCGGCCTGCTACGGGAGCCGCCCTGACGACTCTCACGGATGCGATCATTCGGGACTACGTGAGGTAGGCTAGAACCCAACCAAGTTCTCTATCGTACGCCTTTGACTAACTGAAATGACTGAGTAGGTGGTGGTATGGCCCGATCTTGCCCTCGGAGAACGCATTCCCTCTCTCATGCCGGAGCGTATTGACTGGCTTTATCGTCTCGACATCGTCGCATCTCTCCCGCAAGCGGCCCGCCGATACGTTTCTTCATTTCCTCACTAACTCTTCCTCGATTATCATCGTCTTTCTAAATGAGCTGTCAACTGCGCTTTCCTCGGTCGCATCCTATGAATCTCCCTCCGATGCAGTCCAGAAATATCTCGACCAGGATCCCGATAGCAATCTGGCAAATGTCTTATCGGTTAAGCAACAACAAAAGAAACTTAATTTGGTTGCAGACGATATACTACAAACATTCCTGGATCAAAAAGCATATGGTTGTGATCCTGTGAAAGTATTTCTTCGGGAGATCTTCTCTGGGGTGGTGTTGGAATCAACGATAAAGACCTGCTCCCAGCCAGAGTGGATTAACGGCTGGATTATCTATCTGCTTGAAGAGGGTGAACCTGAATTGATGAATGCTATCGACGCTGGTGTCGAGGGCGCACGAAAGGATGGGCTGAAAAGTGGAAATGCTATGAGTGCTTTATCGGAAGAAGATGCGGTCAAAAGCTCAATGGAAGCTAAACGCAACGAAAAGGATTCGGCGGAGAGTGATGAGAAAAGGCGCACGAAGGCTCAGGAAGCTATGGAAGAAGCCATGCTAGAGGCAAAACGACTAAATGAAATGATCGCCGCCGAAGAAGAAGCTCGGAAGAGCGTTGATCGACCTATGGCTGCCAGCGAAAGCGGTGATACACTCTCTAGTGCACCTACAGAAGGAATAGTAACTCCGTCTTCTTCGGATAGTGGTAGGAACGGAGGTACTGCGGACGGCGAAGCGAATATCACGGAGACTCCCGACCCTCGATCGGATACTCATCAATCAGGGCATAAACGCGAACCTACATTCACGAGCTTTGATCAGATTGCCCCATCACATCCTCCAACAGCACTTCAGCCCCAATCAACTGTATCAACGACTGTGGATGTAGCACCGCTAACTCTTCACAACGCCAGTATTTCTATACTTGATGATTCCGTTCCTGGCGATAAGTCCCTAATTCGGACTAAGCCAACGATAGAATATCTATTGCAAATCGAGCCTGCATCCTCGCGTCATCCTGGCTGGATGATTCCGAGGAAATATGCGGATTTTGAGAAGCTACACGAAGTCCTGCGAAGAATCTCTGTTGTATCAGGCCTTCCCGAATTTACTGAAAAGCACAGTGAATTGCCTCCGTGGAAAGGACAGACTAAGACGGCTCACCGGCAGAGCCTCGAGCAATACCTTCAAAGCGCATTGAAGTACGAGCGTCTTGCCGAAAGCGAAGGGATGAAGAGATTCCTCGAAAAGTCACAATCACCCATGTCGCAGTCCGGAAAATCCGGGTTTGCGTTCCCGAGTCAGGCATTTGAAAATGTGGGGAAAGGTGTTCTAGGTGTGTTGACGAATGCGCCTAAAGGGGTTGCTGGCGGCGGGAAAGCCGTGTTTGAGGGTGTAACTGGTGCATTCGGAGCTGTGGGAGGAAATGGTAAAAACTCACCTGGGTCAACAACCCCTGTCAAAACACATTCAAAGAATATTTCCAACGCCAGCCTTTCCACAGAAAGTAGCAATCAGCAACTGAAGGAGCGGAAGAGCCAAGACAGCTATACCTCGTCTTTGGACATTCCTAGAGAAACAGGGAAACCTGCACTTCCCCGACGGCCTAGCGGATTGCAAATGACAACACAGGCAGATGACGAGGTGCCGGTGTCTTCTCCTTCCTCTCTACATAGCGCTGGGGGTGTTGCGTGGTCTAACAGGAGTAGTACCAGTATTGAGCAGTCGAACCGAGCCTGGTCTCAGCCTTACTCAAGGAAATCTGAAGATTTGAATCTTCCACCCCCGCCAAGTGAAATATCAGATGACTACAAAATTACAAGCGCATCGCCGAAGCCTTCCATGGATCAAATCGAAGAGTCGCAAGAACCCAATCGCACTTCAACATCCGAGGAAGATTCCAAAACGACGCCTCCTCCCGCATCTCCAGCCCCTCCCAAACCCGATTCGGCAAGGCCACAAGATGTCCCAATCTCAGAAGAAGAAACGCGCATGACTGTCGAGCTATTATTCGCAGTCATAAATGAGCTATACACGCTATCTTCAGCATGGAATATCCGAAAGACACTCCTTAACGCTGCAAAATCTTTCCTTCTTCGGCCCGGAAACCCCAACCTGGAGGCTATCCGAGTGCTTCTTCAAGATTCAATAATTGATTCGAACGTTTCCGACGATGCGATGGCGGCTCATATTCTAAAGCTACGGGAGAATTCACTTCCGACTGAAGAGGAACTGAATTTGTGGCCCCCGCCATCCAGTGAGGAAGAGAAGGAACGGCTAAGAGTCAAGGCTAGAAAGTTACTTGTTCAGAGAGGAATGCCTCAGGCGCTGACGAGTGTAATGGGAGCTGCAGCTAGTGGTGAAGCTTTGGGCAGGGTATTTGATTGTCTCCAAGTGGAACAAGTGGCAAGGGGTTTTATATTTGCGTTGGTTTTGCAGGCGCTCAAGGCTGCAACTCAATAATCATTAGGCTGGACTTGTCGGCGACTACGATAATCTGGTATTAGGGCGTCATCGGATGAGGACTCTATTTTATATGATTACTAGAAGTCAGGGGTAGATTGGTTTTTTCGTTCGTGCTTGCTTTTGTTAGCGTATATTTGGATAATTTCCCCTTTTAATGTTCAATTATGGTGCAAGGATGTATTATCTATCAATCAATGAAGAGTCAATAAAAATCAGAATTGCCATTGATAGACAATGCCGTCGCCTGGAAGCCTCTTGGAAGATGATCTGATCGATTAGATTAGGTCACGTGTCTAAATCGCGTCACGCGTTTTCCATTGATATCATCATCTCAAAGCTCTCTTCCTTCAGCTTCTATATATTATTCTCCAGTCCACCCTATCTTCGAACCTTTTGACATCCCGTTTGACACTTCTCCCTCTTAAATTTGATTTCTTTTAAGCTCACTTTCTCTTCTACACGAATTACTTCTTCCACGAGGAAGCCCAAACTAGCAAACCTCTCCCAAAATGGGCCCAAAATCGAAGAAACGCCAGTCCTCACATTATGATTCGGATAACGGCTTTGCCGCCAATGATAGCGGAAATGAAGGGAATCACCGCGCGAAGAAGGCCAGAACAACCAAATCGAAAAATACCGCTTCGGCAGCTCAACCCTCCAAAACTACAACGGCGAAGGCTAGCAAATCAGGAGATGGAGGGAGCAAGGTTGACGCGAACGGAGATCAATACTGGGAACTTTCTCGCCTTCGAAGAGTGACGGTCTCATCGTTCAAAGGACGAACCCTCGTGAATGTCAGGGAGTACTACGAGAAGGACGGACAGGAACTTCCGGGAAAGAAGGTAGATATACATTTCAATTGAACCTACTATGCATATGTTCGCATTTTCTAACGTGTGATTTTTTACAGGGAATATCAATGCCAATCGACCAATTCAGCAGCATGGTTAAGCTTCTTCCGAGCATTGAAGCTGCGCTAGAGCAGAAGGGGGAATCTCTTCCCCGACCAGAATACGGCGCGAGTTCTGAAAAGAAGAGCGAAGAGCCAGATGAAGAAGAGGAAGAGGAAGATCAAGAAGATGATGTTGAAGAGGATGAGGATCAGTTGGAAGATGCTTCTGAGGAAGAAGAGGAAGAAGTTAAACCTCGGTCAAAAAAGGAAAAGCGTTCGAAGAAGAATACTGAGAGGAGGAAAAATATTGAAGCTACGAGTGATGAAGATGAATGAGCGGTTGCTTTTCGATTCCTTCCTCTCTCTATTCCTACACCGTCGCGCAGAGTATCTCTGAACAGCTGATAAGTGTTTATTTCTGACCCTCATATTTCCCGGAGCATGTATGGATATTTCTATTTTCTGAAGGAGTTTTCACATAATAAGCATGTCTAATTCTAACAACATATGTATTAAAACGGGTATGAAACATTTCTTATATCTATTTCTATCTGGTTTATATGCTTTGTTATATTCTCTTATTTCACCTCAGACACTCGTCTCCTGAGTCTCCATCCGACTCGCCCACGATCCACCTCTCCATCCATGCCGTGCATCCCCTATCTCCTTCCTCGCAACACTCTCCTCCCCAACCTTTCCCCATCCACCACCACCCGCAGTCTTCACAATGATCCGATCGCCAGGCTGCATACTTGCAGTATTCTTCGCCCCCATACTAAGTTCCCTCACAACCCACTCATCCTCCCCCTCACTATTCCTAGTCTTCATCCTCCTCACCCATATATTCTGTCCACACTGCGCGTCCTCGCCGCCCTCAAGACCATACGGATGATACACCCTCCTCTCCGACAGGATAGACACCTGCATCGGGATCCGGAACTCGATATCTCTAATAATCCCATCGCCGCCACGATGCTGGCCTCTCCCACCTGATCCAGGCCGGAGGCTAAATTCCCGGAGTAGCACCGGATATCGCCTCTCGAAGACTTCGGCGTCCGTTATACGGGTGTTTGTCATGTGGGTGTGGACTCCTGATGTGCCGTGCCAGTTTGGACCGGCACCGCTACCTCCACCGATGGTTTCGTAGTATCCGAATCCTCGGGTCTCTGTTTCGCCGGAGAGGTTACCTCCGAATCCGAAGGTTAGGTTGTTTGTGTCACCTTGGGAGGCGGCGCAGGCATGGAAGCATTTTAGGATTACGTCGGTTATGCGTTGGCTCTATTGCGAGAAAAGGGGCTTATTAGCGTATAGTTTCAAGAGGTTTGACATCCTGGCCATTCTTACCGTGAGGACATTCCCGGCAACTACAGCAGCTTTGTCTGATGGTGAGAGGAAGCAGTTCTTGGGTATTTGCACGTCGATAGGCTTTAGGCACCCTTGGTTCAGGGGTATATCTTCGGAGATGAGGCAGCGCAGACAGTATATGATGGCTGAGTAAGTGATGGCTTCAGGGGCGTTGATATTGCCTAATATTCGTTTAGCATGGGGACGGTATCAAGGGAAGATGCGGGAAAGGGGGTCACCAACCATATACTTCGGGACCTGTCCCATCAAAATTGAAAATTGCCTTGCCCTCCTCAGCATCGATAGAAACTTTCAGCTGGATCGGGCTCCCGTCATCCATAAAATCCAACGCCCTGAGGTCTTCTCCCGCAACTCTCTTGCTTACGCTCTTCAACAGATTCCTCACACTTAGTTCGGCATTATCTTGGATGCTTCTCATATAAAATTGGACAACTTCCTCGCCATAATCTCCGATTAGAGTGGAAATTAGACTTATTCCCTTCTGGTTTGCAGCGATTTGTGCTTTTAGGTCGTTCAGATTATCGGCAAGGCACCTCGTTCCACTACATTCGGGGTGCTTCGCTGGCTCGTGGTAGAGCAGTTCTGTGATCCTCTCCTCGTTAAACGTACCCTCAGATACCAGTTTCTCGGACTTGATAGCGGCACCTTCTTGGAAGAGCTCCTTCGAGTGAGGAGGCATGGAACCCGGAAGGATACCTCCGATATCAGCTGTTTCTATTGTCAGATTTCCATCTCGGAATAACAAAGGATTGGCCATGGTTATACATACCGTGATGTGCCCTTGAAGCGACATAGAAAACAATCTCATCTCCACTAAACGCCGGAGTAATAACCGTAATGTCTGGAAGATGTGTGCCGCCAAATTCAGGATGATTTGAAACCATCACATCTCCACGCTTAAGCTTTCCTTTCCAGATCGCTGCTTGCGTCCGGACACACGTTGACATACTTCCCAGGTGAACGGGAAGATGAGGCGCATTAGCCACGAGGCCTCCATCAGAATCGAACAGAGCGCAGGAATAATCTAGCCGTTCTTTGACATTTGTGCTCACACTTGTTTTCTGCAAGGCACGTCCCATTTGTTCGGCAATGGCCATAAATCGATGGGCGAAGAGACTGAGCATGATAGGATCGACGTCTTTCGTGTTAATTTTGCTGTCTAGGTTTTCGGATTCGCCAATATTAATGACCACATGAGTCTCGATAACAAGGGCAGTTGAGCCCGGTGTGATGACCAAAGTCTGGGTGCCATCGGCGAGTATAGCCGGGCCCCTGATACGATCATTGATACTGAGGTCTTCAAGTTTGTAGATGGGCGTTTCCCGACGGCCACCTTCAAAGTATACATTTGACTTTCCAAACTGTTTATTGCCCGCCAAATCTTGTGGCTTAGCTTCCTTGAGCTGCTGGTCAACAGTTTTCCCGAGGCCATCGAAACTCTTCCCAATGCCCCTGACTCGCACGTCGTCGACGATTATATCACGATCAGGCAGCGTGAACCCAAACTCCTGCTGATGCTGCTTGACAAACGCCTTTCCATATGCCCAGTCATCACCACCAAATTCCTCAGAGGCCTCCTTAGGCTCTGGTTTAATAATCATCAACGCGGACTCCGTTCCCCTATATCTCATATTAAGGTACTCCTCAAACTTGATAGACTTATCCTGGAACCCTTGTTCACGCAGTCTCTCCGCGCTTTTTGCTTTTAGCTCTTCCATTTTCGCCTTGAGCCCCTTTCTCACGTCCTCAGCTCCAGACCATACCTGAGACTCAGGAGCCTGGTTCTCATCCACCACGTCCGCAAGAGCCATGCCGTACGCAGACAAGACGGATGAGTAGCGATGAACCAGAATCTGGCGGATTCCAAGGTTATCCGCAATAGCAACAGCATGCTGACCACCAGCTCCACCAAACGTGGCAAGTCTATGTTTCGACGTATCGTGACCCTTAGCTTCAGTCAATGAACGGATTGGTCGAGTCATTGTTTCATTGGCAATTTTAATGAAGCCGTATGCAACCTCATCCGCTGTCATCTCCTTCTCTTTATCTCCCTGGGCTATCTCCTGGTTTATTTCCTTAGCCAGCTCTTCGAAGAGCCGCGCGCTCTCCTTCTCGTTTAAACCTTCATCTTCATTCTTCCCGAATATCTTTGGGAAGAAATCAGGGAGCAGCCTCCCAAGGAAGAGGTTCGCATCTGTAACTGTCAAGGGTCCTCCCTTTCTATAACAGGCCGGCCCGGGATGGGCACCAGCTGACTCGGGGCCGACAACAAAAAGTCCATTGCGGAAGAAGAGCCTAGAGCCACCTCCGGCAGCGACGGTATTTATATCAAGCTGAGGGGACTGTATCGTTACACCTGCTGTTGTAGTTTCGAAAACGTGCTCATATCTGCCTGACCCATATCGACTGACGTCGGTACTGGTACCGCCCATATCGAACCCAATTACAGGAATTTGTGTCTCGGGATCATATGAAGTCAAGGCATATCCAACAACTCCACCAGCCGGTCCCGATAGAATGGCTCGTAGGCCGGAGAAATTGTGCACGTCCACCAGCCCTCCGTCAGATTGCATAAACTCGCATCGCGCAGCTTTAGTCACTCTTTCGCTCTGCACGTTCTCAGTGCCCAGTCCTCCCTCGAATCCAGCCTGGAATCCAGCGATGTATTTTTTAATAGCCGGGGTTAGATATGCGTCTGCGCAGGCTGATGTTGCTCTCGGGATGAGTTTAATCATCGGCAACAACTTATGACTTAAGCTGACATGTCGGAAACCAATCTCCTGTGCGACTTTTCCAACAAGAGCTTCGTGGTCGGGATACGTATATCCATGCATCAAGCAAACAGCTATGCTTCGGATCCCGCTATCATACACACTCTGCAGTTGAGATCTTATCTTCTCTTCAGACGGGCGCTCCAGTATCCGTACCGCTTCGGACGATAACCCACGGACGAGCTCATCCTCTGTCTTTGCTTGTTCCCTTGGAGGAATCTCTGTTGTATGTCGTGTAGGATCCTCCGCGTAATCCTCAAGTGTAACCCTCTCATCAATCTCAATAACCTTCTCGTAGAGCACATCCGGTCTCTGAATATTCAAGGCAAAGATATTTGGTCTAGACTGGTTCCCAATCTCCAGACAATCTTTAAACCCCTTCGTCACCACGAGTGCTATTTTCTCCCCTTTTCTCTCTAACAAGGCATTGGTCGCAACTGTAGTTCCCATCCGTATGCTCTCTATCTTCGACGTATCCAGCGGTTCGCCGCGAGGTATATCGCGGCCGGTGAACTTGGAGAGGAGGCGACGGATGCCTTCCAGAGGCGCATCATCGTAGTTTGAGGGATCTTCGGAGAGGAGCTTTATAATTATGTCGTCTTCCATGCGCCCTGTTCCGGGGTTTCCGACACAGTCTGTGAAGGTCCCGCCGCGCTGTTTAGGAGGTTAGCTGAGCTATGCCATGGTTTTTTTTTTTTTTTTGGAGATTATGCGGGGTGATGCGGGATGCGGGATGCGGATGGAGAAGGGTTTACGAACATCGATCGCAATGCGGATCCCATTGCTCAGATCTAACGCCATGATTACTCTCCAGGTCTATATCTCAGTATATAATGGCTTCCGGAACGCCTTGGATTTAAGTAGAGTTGGTGTTGGAGATTGAATACGGACAAAAGACCGATATGAGGGGAGCTTGGTAATCAACATATCAAGATATTCACCGGTTCCAGTTATGGATTAATCTATGGCAAATCTCGAACTTCAGCTCTACATGGAGTTCATGAAGATTATCTATTCCTACGCTCTCCTCGTGCTGTTAGTAAGTCACAGCTAAGTATCTCGAGCAGTCGGCGAGTTCAGAATAATTCAGCCGAGGTTTGCAGATCTACCATAAATATATATAAATATAACCATCTACATGTAGGCAGAAACCGACTTAGGTACATGTACGAGAGAGCTTGCGCAAATACAACTGCCATATAGAGCGGCATCTTCTCCGAGTACAGACAGAGCATCTCGTCGGTAAACAATTTAGCTGTTTCTCCAACCTTTTACACTCTCTATCTTCACATCGGGATGCCCTCCCGAAGCCATATTTCACCCCGCCTTCGTTCGGTCTCTTCGATCTCACGCTCACCGAGCTCAATCGATTATCATTCGCTATTCCCTATGAGCCTTAGCTATCCCACTCCAGAACGTGCCATGCGTATATAAATGTCATTGATGTTGTCGAAGCTCTATCACAACATGTCTATGATAACTCTCATCTGGCTTTTTTGTTCCCCGCAAATCGCTTTCGGCCTCCGATCCCGCGTTTAGACCATGCCGATAGCCATTAACCGGGAGAACGTTAATCCGGATTTCTTCACGGAGAATACCGAGGATGTGTATGGGGTAGATGGAGTTCAATATCAGGCATCCTAGACGGAGATTATGGATAATAGACAAGGTGGTGGTAGGCAATATAGTTAGGGTGATATCCAGTCTAGTGGTTGATTTCAATACCTCCTTGTCCACCCTTACGCGGCAGGTTCGAGTCGACATACTACTTCCCGATATTCAATTGACAGATAGTATCAACTGCTCAATAGGTACGGAGTAGTCTTCTACGATACACACTCGTGGCGAGGCCGATACTATAGCTGTCCTGGTCCGGTTGACCCTTTCATTCGGGTCCCGGAACAGAAAAGTTGCTGCCATAACGCAAAATGTGTCAAACGAGCCGAGAGCCGTCGTCGGTGTCGCAGGATCGCCCCTGATTTCGTTTTAGACCCCTAAGCCTGACAAAAAGATGGTGGGAGAGTATAGCAGTCCCGAATAACGGTGGTAGGGAATCTATCATTCCTGCCACCCTCTCCCACAATCCATCTCAAAAAGATGATCCTGAACCCTGAACCCTTCCGAGACGTGATATTCATCAACGTGAATGAAACTCTTCTGTGTGACATCTGCAGGGCCGAACCAAAGAAACTCCCACCCAACCCACCGATAAGAGGACCCCGCTGATTCAATCAACGGTTAATCTGTATCACCATAACAATGATGGTGGTGGGGGCGGGGGAAGAGCCGGTTGACAGGTTATCCGTAGGGGTTCGAGAATATTCCCATGCATTTTGCTTCAATTCATGCATCCCTAAGCATATCAATTACTCGGGATTCCCTGGCTAAAAAGTTCCCGTGAAGAAAGGGTATTTTCAGTCCAAGCCACTCGCAGAAGATGGATATCACACTTTTGAAACATGTTGTGCGGGGTCTCACAGCACGTGTGTGTGGTGCGATCCTGCACTTAACCTTGAGTATGGAGGGAAGTCAAGAATAACATCTGTAGTGACATGGTATCACGCGCTCTTAAAAACACACAGCATATTGCAGAAATAATCCGAGTGGATTCGGTTCTTGTCGAGACGCCCGTGTTTTGTCAATAGTTGGTGATGAGATTTCCATGAACGAACAAAAGAGATTCTCACTGGCACTCGTCGACATGATCCTTGTCCGTTCACTCTCCCTCCTTTTTCGTGCTCTGATTTTCGATGTGATGAGAACTAACAGACACCCAATCGGCTTCCCGTTGAACGGACTCGCAGATCTTGTAGGTCGGTCTCTGCCTCCTTCTCCTCTCTTAACCGCTGAGATTATTATAAAATCCCAGCACCTTAGCCTCGTGATTCGAGAGAGGAGAGAACAAAGCGAAGCTCTCAAGGCAGATTTCAAAGAAGGAAAAAGACCGATAAATAACCGAGCCCTTTTCACAAGCCATTGATTCTTATTAGTCGGCTCGAACTTTCTGGCTGAACAAATTCTAATTATCCCTATCAACGCTAACAACGCAAAGGAGGCATGAAATTTCTCCAGATCTTCATCTTTCGTGCATGAGCGCCGACAGGAGACTCTACCTGATCTCATTCGTCAATGGGGGTTTTTTTGTCTCCACGATGGTTCGTACGAGTCAGTCATGGGTATATCCATGTTGGAAGCGGGCATGGTGGCCGAACATCGCGTCTCTCTCTCTCTCCCCGACTTGATCCCGACCAGACAAAAGGAGGATGGTGGCTGTCGTGAGAATTACGAGAAATGGTGGTCGATGATTTGATTTGCTATTATTGATTGGCACGAAGCATTGTTGTCTGAGAAAAACCTGCTCGCTTAATTCTTGAGAGTCAGCAATGGTTTCCGTTCTATCCGTACTGCAGGTGTCCCTTACGACAGGAATAATATGAAAGGGGAGAGAAGCAATCCATCCCCAGGTCCTTCGAGAGAAGTTTCGCGAAAGATATTGACTTTACGGTGAGGAGTTTGTATGTTTAAATTTTTCTTATATCTTGCCCACAACTGACAAGATTCCAAGCCATATATATCACCCCACAGAATATTACGAAAAGGGTTTCCAGGCCCTCGATGTCCCTTTCGACAAATAGTGAATATCATTGGATAGTTATCTTAGCCTCTCCATATTATTTCGAACCAGGGAACAAATTCGTGGACCCCAAAAGAACAAGAACAAAAAAAAGGGGAAAGGGAAGATATCATCCAATCTACGAAGATATGTCGATAGACACATAACCCACGGCGGGCTAAGATGACCCGCAGACAAGGGCAAAAAAAGGACGATCATCGAGAAGATACGCTGCTGATAGAAACGAGGCGTCTTCACTCTCTTCCAGTCGCCAGTTTAAGGTTTATTCCCTGAAAGAAAGAAAAATCCTTCCCCAAGGTCCTTTGAGTTTCGGAGTTCAGAAGAGCTTGTGATGCTCGATATAAAATCCCCAAACGAAGAGAGAATATCCGCTGTGAATAAAGTGAGATTGAGCCGTGAATAACTTCCGAGATTGCTCGTGTGATAACAACTACTTTGACTGGAAAGAAAAATATACTTCTAGATGAACCAAGGGATCGCATCCTCTGGGTGAAGATCGGAGGTGCAATGTGGATAATACCATAGAGTCAGCTTCGATCATTTGTCGTCATATGAGGGACTGCTGCCTGTTTATTGGGACTTTGATTTTTGGTTTGAATGAATGTGATAAGTACCGAGCTTTGGTTTTTGGATGGAGATATAGAAGTTTGTAAAGATCTGGATATCCAACGATTCTTCCCACGGAGCGGAACCGGTCGACGATGGGACAAACTCGCGATTGGAAAATCAAAACCGCCACACTCCCAAGAGATCTCATCCCACCTCATTTCGCAGGAGTATATTCGTGTGGGGGATGTCCCATATTCTTTCTTTCACAATAGTCAACAGAAATAACGTCGGCCAACCGACAGCCCACGCGTGGGAGCCAAGGAAAGATTGTTCTTCGGTAATTGAATTACCGCGTTCATGCGCGTGATCCCGTATCCGCGGTTCAGGTCTCAGGAACGGGGAAAAGAGACGGAATCAGAACCGAAATGAGGGACCCTATGGTCGACATCGCGATGGGATCGAGAGAAAAGGGGGTGAGGGTGAGAGTGTAAAAAACAGACTTCGGGAAAGATATCTTCATCCATGGATCTAAGATCAGCACCCTAGTTTTCGCCCACCTCTAGTAGTCGCCCACCTCCAATATATCAACCCCTCTACTAAGAATTCTTATTATTCAACCAATTCTATCATGCTTGTCATTTAATTGTACATGCGTCTACTTCTGTCTGTATAGCAATCTCTGCAGCTTTTTTAACTAGTAATTCAGACTCTTTGACTTGAAAACGAAGTCTTTTCTTCTTCGTCTCGTTCATAGCAGTCTTAATCTTCTCTATATTCGCAAATCTAGTATTCGCATTCAATTCAACTCGCTTCTTGATTTTTTGACTTTTCAAGATCTCTAGTTGACCGAATAGCTTATGAATTGTAGATTGTAGCTTCGCCTGCTGAGCATTGAGCTCTTCAATTAGATCACTAGTCTTTTTCAAAAAAGTCTTATGACTTCTATTCAAATTTTCGTTTTCGTTCAACTGTTTTAGAATCTCTTGCATCTGACGAGAGTTTCTAGAGATGAAAAGCATTGAATTCAACGCTGATTTCATTATCGCAGTCTTCAAGAGAATTCTAGATCTTTGAATTTTGACGAAAAAAGAGTTCAATTTCTTTTGCGAATCGAATGAGTGTATATCAGCTGCTTTGAACTCATTTTTTATAGTTCTTTGATTCAGAGTCTTCGTACGAGCTTGAACGTAAATCTTAATGAATCGTTTCTTCTTAACTGCAGCTGCATTGTTCAAATAACTCAGTTTCATGATCGCGAAGCGATAGTGAGTCTTCATAGATGAAAAAACAAATAAATTCAGAGACTGTAAAACGTGAGAGAAATGAAAGAGTAAAAAGATCAGTTGAACGTTATTTTGCTTGCAAATTCAAAGAAATTCGATGATTACATGACTTTCATGCTCGTTCATGATCAAAATTCGATGCTCATTTTCTTTCGACTTCGTTTCGAGCAAAAAAATCTCTTTTAATCAATTCTGATCTATCTCATTCAATGTTCAGACATTCTCAAACGTAATATAAAGTCAATCGAGTACTTCATCGACTTCAAATCAAGAGAATTGAGAATTTTTACTCTTAAATATGACTAGAGATCGAATAATCTGACTCTCAGCATTGACAGTCTTCACAATCGAAACTCATTCGCGATTTGCAAGCGTTTTCTTATAGATTTTCTTCTTATTCGATTCAGCAAGAACTGTAGCGTTTGAACAGACTTCTAGAGCTATTTCATGCTCATTCATATTTCATATATTCTTTTCGAAGACGTTATATCTCATTCGAAAAGAATTGAACACGTCATAGAATCGTTGTAAGTTCTTCGACTGCGTACTCTCAATTCTTTTCATATTCATTGACTTGACTCGAAAAGAACTGATCTTAAAATTGCGTCTGCGAAAGAAATTGATTCAATTCTTGTTCAGCGAGACAGTATCTTCGTTCGTTCGTAATATTCGCATCGTCATTTCTCGTACGCGAGCGTGAGTAGAGAGTTCAGCTTGAGCATTCATCTCGAGTATTCAATTGACAAGATAATTCTCTTGTTTTGAAGTCAATCGTTGTTGATGTTGATGATCGATCTTCGCGTTTTTTCTTTCGTTCATTCTATCGCGTAGTGTGAATCGCGAAACTTTGTACGCGCGAGCTGTGACTCGTACGAAAATAGTAGAATCATTTTCGTGATTCTTCAAGACGAAATTGAACACTCTCTCGCGATTTTGACTCATACTGAGTGATTGATGAATATATCGCGTTCTTTGTTGAGAATATGTAACTCTACGCGGTGAGCGACTACTAGGGGTGGGCGAAAACTAGGGTGCTGATCTTAACAAACTCATGACAAACTTACTTTTGTTGACGACTCTCCGCAAACAACTTGCAAATCTGCTTAAGCTTGACGAGGTAAAATTAATTTGATCCGATACGGGAAGAGAGAAAGAGGGAGAACGGAATGTGGAAGCGAGTTTGACCTATTTGGGGTCTCTGCCCGTGCCTCTTTGAAAAGATTATTTAAACGCGACTAAGCAGGGAGGTACCCTGCTGCGATAAAGGGGAGAGACGGCAGGGAGGTTCTCGCACTGATCACTCAGTCTACCCGATAACACGCACAAACGAACATACCCGTCCGGGGAACACGGACAAGGTGATGCATGTAAGATTTCGAAGAAGGGAGGGGGAAGGATGGTCCTCTATATTTATCCTTCTCAAGAGTCAAGCGTTTCTTCGGCTATTCTCTCTCTTCCTGAGCCTGCTCGCTTAACGAGCGGCGTCCCAGCTCACTTGTTGTACGTATGTACCCTTGCTACTTTTTTGGGTGCCATCAGCGACAGTTGGTTGCTCTTCCGAGTACGTTAATTATTAGCACTTACTAGTCAAGTTAACCTTGGGACGTGCGACGGTTTTATCCTGGTTGGAAAAGCCGAAGATCCCAGTCTCCATGATGTGCTGGTGGTAAAAGAGGTTAAAAAAAGGAGGTGGTTGAGATGGATCAGGAAGAGTATCGAGTTGAAGATGTCAGTAAGGCGTTGGTTGAGTTCTTTTGTCTGGTTCCTTTCAACGGAAACACATTCATCATCTGTCTCAAAAAATATGGTTCTCCGTTTGATTTTGCTTCCTCTCCTGGTTGACCCCTTTTTTTTCTTTCTCTTTTCTCTGGTGAAGGTGAAGTTTGTTGATTCAGAAAAGACAAAGATAGCCGAAACTTAGGTAGCTGTATGTATCGATACCTGTTTGCTCACCTCTCTAGCGGTATCCATACAAGTATCTATACAAACTCGCAGTAATTCTTTGGGTTTCTGTCTCTCCACATCCAAAGAAAAAAGAGCTTCGCTTCAGGTTCAGAACCATCAATCAGCTTGATTATTATTTATTTATTCCTGTACAGCTGAAGAAGAGTTAACTTTCTGCTGGAAGGAAAAAGAAGACTGTCAGAAAGTACAGATAGAAAAAAATATAGAACAATTTCCTCTTATCGATCTGTTAAAGATTTTTTTTTTGCTCCTCTCGATCCACACTCTCACTCTCTCCCCCAGTTCTTTTTTCTTTTCTCTGTTACGGTGACTGTCGCCTCTTTTTCTTTCCCTGTCGGTCTCCAGCCGTAGTGTCAGTCGAGGCAGAACAAGGGTCAGCGCTGTTCTCCGACTGATCGTCTCTTTCTTCTCTGCGGATGAACAGACAGCGAGAGAGAGGTTTTGCGTAAAGAGAAAGGATACAAACACAGACAGACAGAAAGGCAGACATCCACGAGGTGAGTCTAACCCATTCAGCCAGTGAGGTTGACCAGGCCTCACACTCTCCCGACTTCCATCACTCCCCTTACTGCCTTCACTCTCATCCTCCTTTCTCTTTTCTCTTTTCTGTTGTCTCTTTCTCATCGCCGGCTCTTTGGACCTCAGGGGTTTGAAATCCATGAATCCTTCAATACGACTCCCTTACTGGATCCAATACAGCACCCAACAGACTGGAATCTCTTCCTCACCATCTCTTCTTTTTCTCATTTAGCCATATCTCTGCTTCCCCCGAAGATTATCATTCTGGTCGTCCCCTAAACCGTTTCTCACCGACTGATAGATAGAGCGCGCTCGGATTCGACCTTTCCTCGCTCCTTCTCCTTCCTGCGCCGAAAAGACTCCATTCTCGAGTCCTCATCTCGGCTTCACGTACGCTCCCCAATCATCACGGAGTTCACTGCCGATTCCACAATCCGCCCCATGAACCATTGTGGTTACTATCTTATCGCAGTTCGATGTTAAACGCGCCATTTCTCCGATCGACAAGGTAACGGGACATAATAGAGGAGGCCGAACGAAGGAAAAGACGTCGACGAGGGGGGGAGGGAAGAAGAAGAAGACGATAGAAAGAAGGGAAAATATATAAATAAGGAAGGAAAAGAGGACAACGGGGCAATGAACGCGACAGCTTTGACGACGTTCCACCACCACGCATAATTTATTATATATTATCACGACAGCTGCCGATATTACAGCCTCGATATCTCTGACCTGTCCTCCATCCTTTTCAATCAACCCATCTCGCTCGTCGGATTGGGCCCGTTTGGATCTGCGGCCGCCCGGGACTTCCCTGTCTTTCCACCACCCTCACACGACTGCGGCCTTCGAGAAACAGCAGAAGACCAATCTATTCCGTCGGACCTTTTTTAATTTTATATTGCTATTATACGTTTGGTCAAACGGGTCTTCATTATCTCTCGCGCACTAACCTCCCTCTGGTCTCTCTCGACGTGCGTTAATCTACGACACGGTCCCTCTTGTCTTTACCTTTGCCGACCGGAGCGGAAACAACAGGTATTGCCTACGAAACAACCTTTTCTTCACCCGTATACCTATACCGTCCTCACACCTTGGTATACTGCAATAATCTATTTCACCGAGACTATTGCACAACATCAACAGAGAGTATAACTTTCCGCATTCGCGTTGACGGCCCGCTTCCCACCAATTATCCTTTAAGACACTATTCAACTTATGATTCGACCTTCCACGCTGTCGGTCTCTCTCTGACGGCCTCACCCCTGGTTCAGGAACGGAAAAAGAAAAGTCAAGTCACACCGCCTACGTTCGCTACGCCTGCATTCCACCGATCGTGCGTACTTTGTACTCGGCCTCAATCTACGCAAGAGTCTGCCGCGACGTCACACCCGACTATTTCTCCGGCCAGGACAAGGAAAAGCGCAGAAAGATAGTATTGAAAAAAAGAGTTGAAAGTGGAAGTTTTGGCTAATTGCTCCCCAACCAATTTAATATTCCCCGCCTGCGATCAATATCGGCGGTTCGTTGCAGGGGCCTATTGAGAAAACCCAACCAGACTGTGAAAATACCCTAGTTTTCAACAGTTGTCGTTCGCTGATCATCCGCCGCCCCCGCTCCGTCGGGGGAACCTCTAATTCCCGCATAGGTATTCAAAATGCTGACGTCTACTAATACGCCTCTGCCTTCTTCCCACACACGACGTCCCTCACGATCCAATTCGACCTCCTCATCCTCCATAGTCACCGTTCAACGGACTGCTTCTCGCCAATCCCGTTCTGGTTCCCGGAAACGCTTGAACAGGACAGATACCACAAGCCCGGTCGGTTTCACTTCAAAGGGCGAGAACGGTTTTTCGACTCCTACTCCTCCCGCTCCCGATACCACTCGTCACAACCAGTGGAATGCAATTCCCTCGACGCAGGACCGCCCAAGCAGCGTTGGTGGTGTTAGGGAAGGAGTTGGCAGTCTCAATCGGTGGTCTCAATCAACGAGCTCAAGCAAAAATTCCCCTCCGAACGCTACGAACGAAGCTTTACAGGAAGCCGTTTCCCACAGAGCTAGTGTAGCCAACTCTCTTACCGGTTCTTTACATTCGCTGAAGAACCTGACATACTCTCAATCATCACCACCACGAAACGTCTTAACTCAAATACGCCAATCTCCCACGAAATCATCTCCAAACTCGTCACCTACACCGTGGCTCGGTGATCAGTCTCCAACGGCACCGTCCTCGATAATTGCCCTTCCTACACCTCCGGAAGTAGAGGCATCGGACCTATCGGGTCAGATTTTTTCATCCGTTGATCCTACTTCTCCCGCCACGTGCGAAACGACCAACTCATCGGAGCAGTGGATGAGAGGACCCTCTCCAGATAAGGTCAATGGGACAGGACGTTATCAGGAATCAGGAACAAGTAGAACGGCGTACCCCGGCGGTTCGACTCAACATCAGCCTCGGACCGGCGCGTATGCCTCCACTCAAAAGTCCCGACAACCAGCCCGAGAAAGAAGTCGAGATCCCACCCCTAGGCCTAGCCGTTCGCGCAGCCGACAGAACGGTGCGGTGAACGGAGGTGGGCGTGGACATACGGCCACTGGTAGCTCGTCTTCCGGTGGCGAAAAGGACCGTAGTCATCGAACTCAGTCACATAAAACGATGTTATCGAAAGCACTGCAAAAGGCCAATACCGCAGTACTACTTGACAATGCGGCAAATTTTGAGGG
Source organism: Arachnomyces sp. KDTOL00113 (assembly GCA_949709995.1). Lineage (NCBI taxonomy): Eukaryota > Fungi > Ascomycota > Eurotiomycetes > Onygenales > Arachnomycetaceae > Arachnomyces > Arachnomyces sp. KDTOL00113. The sequence continues at coordinate 575,690 of OX453237.1, forward strand.
CGCCATCGAGGCTTACACCGATGCATGCCATCTTCTCCAGCAGGTGATGCAGCGTACTGGTGGCGATGAGAAACAAAAGCTGGAAGAAATTGTGAGTTTCATATCCTCGTATAGAAAAGTATCCCTTTCTAGCGTATAGTACAGCAATTAACATGAACTAATCTAAACAGCGGAGTACATATTCTTCTCGAATTCTGGAGCTTAAACGTCTCGATATAGTACCGCAACAGTCTGAGGGTAAAGCTCTACCAGAGAGGCCATTGAGTGATGAATCTTTACCGGGCGAAGCATTCTCGCCATTCAGCGATGAGGAAACAGACGAGGACACAGCCGTGATTGAAACCGCGACAGCTACCCGGATCGTGAACAACCCTTCTTACAAGACTGAACCATGGGAACCTCGAAGTTTAGCTCCATCTCAGATCCCGCCCCGGCGTCAATCATTGTTACCGTCTCCAATGACTGAGGAATCACGTTTCTTGGCTGCTTCACCCAATCCGACCCACCCCGACGAGCGGTACCAATCAAGTTCATCGAGGCAGGAGGACCGGATAGAACAACGTACCCTCCACATAGCACCCCGATTAGACAATGATTATATGCCATCCCCGCTCTCACCCCGTAAATACTCACCACCTCCTATTCCCCATCGATTCGACTCCGCGCAACAGAATTCTTCATTCCAGGCGCCTACCTCCCATCCCTCTACATCATTAACTAATAATAAGCGACACTCACGAGACACGAGCAACGAATCCACGTCCTGGCTTGACACCATAGATGAATCCGGTCCCTCCTCTGGCTCGTCATTACATTCTAGATCGTCGTCCCTATATTTACGACGAAAACAGGCACGTGGAAGCAATGGCACGGAAGCCGAATTTGATGCTGCCCTCGATGCTGCGGTAGAAGCAGCATACGACCAAGGCTTCATCCCCGCCCAGGAAGAGGAGGAAGAGGAATATGAGGAAAATGATGTCCTGACAAACGCTAAGAGGAATGTGGAGCTTGCGAAGCAGAGAGTGCGGGAAGCCGAAAGGGAGGCAGAAGATGCGTTTAGGGGTCGACCCAGACATATACCCGATGGGGATTATTCCCACCAGAATGAGGCGGGCATGGATTCGGATTACATGGATGATGAGGCTGAAGAGGAGGAGCGATTGTTGGAGGAGATGACACAAGGATATGTCATGGATGATTTTGAATTCGGACTGCAGTCTAAATCGGCCCTTCCTCGGCAATCGGATTCTAGTGGGTTCTCTGGCCGGACTTGGGGAAGCTCTGTTGGGTCGAATACATTAACTACTGGCACTTCGTTGTCTACTCTTGCTGAGGGAGTTCCTCTTCCGTCATTGGATTCCCAAATTCAATCGAAACAGCTATCTCGACACCCACCACCACCTCCCCCAGCCTCATCGCTTCCACCGGCACCGCCCTTACCAACATCCAGTCCTCCAGCACTCCCACTCCCAGCAGTACCCACGTCAAACCCTTCAGGATTTGCGTCACCCTCAACGCCTGGTGTGCGTGCGAGAAGGCTCTCTGGTCAAAACACCACGCAACTCAGAATCGACACCAACACCCACTCTAATGCTGGATCGCATGGTCCAAAATCCGTCCCGCTCACACAACCCCCGACTAGTGCGCCTCCGCCGATTCCAAAGGATGAGCCGAAGACCAGTGTACCGGTTTCCAGAAATAATGATGGTAGCATAACAGCTGGAAAGCCGTATTTGCGAAACGCATCAACGGAGCCCCCTAATCATGAACCTCCTTCAACCCCCTCCCTCAACAATACAGTGTCCCACGACCATGACATCCCACCTTCCCCTTCCAACACCATCGGAAAGGTCACTTCGGCACCAGACAACCTTAGGAAGAATATCTCATCGTCGAGTTTGAAAGCTCTTCGCACACGCAATATGTCTCTTTCGGCGCCTGACGAACATTCTCCCAGTACACCGTCGAGTACCATGTTTTCCGGGATAGAGAGCCGCAAGGGCACATCCGCCTCTCAAACCTCTCAACCCACATCGTCTGGGTCACATATGCGTACCCAGTCGACCCGTGCCATGTATCTCTTCGGCAATGACATTCATTCCCCAACCACTCCGGGCTCGCCGAATCCTCAAACCACTAATGCACCCCTACCTCTCGAACCATGTCCTGAGTCGTTTCTCCTACGTCCGTTCTGGTTGGCTAGAGCTCTCTACCAGACGATTGCGCACCCTCGTGGTGGATATCTGTCTACCAAGCTATTCATCCCAAGAGATGTGTGGAATGTCAAGAATGTAAAGATCAAGGCTGTCGAGGATAAAATATCGGCCTGTGATCTTCTAACTGCAGCTCTGCTAAAGCTATCTCAGGTGGATACCTACGATGCTGATGCTGTGCTTGAGGAAATGCAGGCATTTGAGAATATTCTTGACCAGCTCCAAGGATTCTTGACGAAGAAACTCGGTAATGAAGTCGGCGTCCAGGGAGCCATGCCTCTCTTTAATAAAATGCCGACGACCTCGGAGGATTCGACCACCCCAACTCCCGAACCTCCCACCACATCAAAATCGTCTAGCAGTGGTGGCAAGTCGTATCTGTCTTCGTGGCGAAAACTACGATCGAAAAACTCGGGGGCTGGGGTGATGGCACCACCACCATCGAAGGATGGAGTGAAGGACTGCGCCCACACCATCAATTCGTTGCCGATGTCTTCCGTCCCAAGTTCGCGTGCATACAACAGGAATACTACTACGATTCCTGCGAGTGGCCCGAATGCCAATTATATGAATGCTTTGGTGAGGTTATTCGATGCTACACATGTTTTGGGTAAGTTCTTTCCATTCTGCTTGAGTTAGAAATGCACACTATATTGCGAATCTGGCTAACAATATTATTAAGATCAAATCGCGGGCCAAGTCGAGGATCCAGGACTCAAGCATTCCTCCCAAACACATGTCGGTCTCGAACTCAGCACACGCCACGCAGCCGATTTCTTTGGTTTCTATATCTGTCGCTTCGTAATGAACGATATCGGCCTCATGCTGGACAAGTTCATCAAACGGGGTAGTGAATGGGTTTTGATTTGAACGGAGCCACAACCCATTGAATTTGGGGTTCTCTCTCATTTTGTAGGTTTTTTGAACGCGACGACGGGTTGTCAGGACGAGTTTCACGAGGAAATCTATCTATACATATATATAAAGCTTCTTACTGTTGTTCGATATGCCTTTTTTCTGTTTTTCTTTTTTTTTACGTTTGTCTGCCTCTTTTCCTACTCCACACTCCCAACGAATTTCATGATGGGAGAGAACGGGGAAGAAGGGACCTAAGTCTAGGTCAGCACTGTTATTTTTATACCTTGAAGCTTTTTGAACATATACCACACATGATCTTATCTTATCCTTATCATTGTCAAGCGAGCGAAAGCGGTTGTTCATGCGATACATTGCGTTCCTTCTCGGGTCTATTCAGCTCCCATTTCTGTTTCTGGAAATGTACAATTTTGCTTCTGGGAGACTAACTCGGTGGCTATCTGTACTAACTAGCACAAGAACATTCATTTTTACCGTGTGCTATTTTCTGCCGCCCTTTTTCCGTTCGGGGCTGCTTTTTTCTTTTTGTTTCCAGCGACCTTACTTAGCCTATTGTTCGTTTATCCCTTTTTACCCGTCCACGCAAGCTTCTGTTGGGATTTTGCATGCATAGCAAGAAAGTATCATACATATGATACGCTTATATCTAGACCGTTTGTGTAGGGGAGTTGAGGGTTGTTTGTACCTATACGTATTGCTATGAGAAGATGTGAATTCGAAGATGTACGTTTCTCGAGTCTTCGGACATAAAGCCTGTGATAGAAAATTATGCATGCTTTTTCTATTTCAACATTTCGTTCTCGTATCTGGAGTAAGAAGAGTTGATTCCTTTCTTAATTAGAGGATTTTTTTGCTCTTGTCTTCGTTACGTTGATTTAGTTTCGTCTATCCCATGAAAGGCAGAGTCATATTGGAAATTATCCCCATTTTTCATATCAAATTCAACCAGCTCCTTCCCGGTGCAGTCTACCTTTCACTCTGAGGCCTCTGTTTCATATCCTACATCAAGTCTCCCCAGCGGAAAGCCCAGTTTGGGGCTGCCGTCCCAACTAACGTTGGGAAAGCCCGTAATAACTAGTTTATGATAGAGCCTGGCCCGAGGAAGGAGCTTGAGGTCTCTCGTTGCCCGAATGTCTTTTTTTAATCTCAGGCCCCCCCTGTTTCAAAATAAGGGCACAGCAGAGCATGAAAGGTTGTGTCGTGCTCGAGAAACTGGATAGTCTCAACACCAATCGCAAAAAGCTTGGAGACCCAACAGAGCATGCATGAATGGCCTTTTGCATGAAACAGAAGGCCCACACGGCGCTAATAATTGAATTACTAGTATGATCTGCTGATGGGCCCGCCTTCCAAGGTTCCAAGTGCTTGTAGTCACACTCTATATTTCCTGGTGTTAGAGAGTGATAGGTTCTCCTTGGTCATCTTTGATTAGAGATGGCTGAGCTATATACCAACTTGTTAACAGGTTTCACCCAATGCTCCATCAATAACAGCATACCCGCCGACTCTATTCATTGAGAAAATGGCCCCACTTATAACTAGGTACATAGTAGCTGTGCCCATGCTGTGGGGGTTGTCAAGAGGCGCAGGACGGGACGCAAACCCATACAGCTAAGGAGGCATAAGTAGAGCCAAAATATGATAGGATGAGAAACTAGGATGAAACGTTTTGCGTGGAACAAGCTTAACAGGAGACCAGTCACGGCTCCCAACGGCCATACTTGGACGCGCCCATTTATGGAACCCTTCCGCTAAAATAGTTATTTTCGGAGTGCTCCGTGGGCACAGCCCTACACCGTTATGTCGGGCGGTTAACCATTCTTTTGTGGAGCATGGTTTCCCAACAGGGAGGGTTGGTTTCGGACGAATGAGATGAACAAGCGCTGTCAAGTGGGCGCTTATTGTTGAAACGATTGATCCAATTGAACATGGCCGGAGATGCCTAGGATCTTGCTGTCAAGAGCTAGATGCAACCTTCGAGGCGTGCCCGGGTCTATTCTATTCTGTGGACAGGTTTTTTTCTCTTTGGAATTTGAAATATGAGCAAACTAAGAGTAATGTTGTCGCTCAACGCCATAGAAATCGTGTGTTTATGCATATTATTTGAAGCGCCTGCTAGATTCACAAAAAGGAAATAAGTAAGAAACAAGATTATGGGGCTTCTATGTAGGAAAGGAAAGGCAAAACGTGTGAGGTTTGGGTATCCCGTTCATTTAGCGATATCAATGAGAGCACCAGCAGCTCAGCTTAACAGCCTCTACAGAAATTTCTCCCCTCTGTAGTTACCCTCCATTTCCCAGGAAAAAAATTCCTCGTCTAGCCATTCATGTGGTTTTTCAATGACTTCAGCTTCCTCAAAATCTAAAATATAACTGTCCATATAACCCTATTAGCCTCCTCGGCCATCAAATCATCAGACGGATCTTACCATTTATCTTTCTCCTCGTGCCATAGAAGATTGCGGCACCCCGTATCACAGTGATAAACACATGCTTCGTTTACCTCCCTGCTTGCCCTCATTTTGTCAATTACACTTCAACGGAATACTCATGGAGGTGGTGCGCATGTGGAATACCATCACTTACATCCAGCTAGCTTTAAATGCCGCTCTGATCCGGTCTCGCGTTTCACGATCGTAGCGCCAGAAGTCCATGATCGTTTTTCCAGGAAGTTTTTCCATCAGAAGAAAAAACATGTAACCGCCTGGGAGGCACATACTCTCTGGCTGCTGAATCTTGAGCGCGTCGAGAAGTCGAGGAGTTGATGAACAGCCCCGTTTAGTGAGACGCGTCAGGATTTCCAATTCTGTCTCGGCAAATTCGTTGACACTGGTGGATGCCTGCTTCGCCAGTTTCTCTGCTGGTAAGCCATCTTCATCCGGAATTCTAACATCACCTCGTTAGTGTGATATTGAGAATACTTTTGACGGATATAGAGAGGACAGATTGGGATTCTCACTGTAAACGGGCTTTGATGATCGCCTCTTCTCCAGGTGACGGATCGACTTGCTTGCAGTGCAATATGAGCTTTTCTTCCAACGGTTCAAAATTATACATGATCTGACAAGAGAGAACCTTCTCAACTACCCAGGTTGATCCATGGTTCTTAAAGGAAATTTCGAAGTCGTTAAGAAAGTCTCTGAACCAGCGACTCATCCTCAGCAGATGACTCGAAAAATATGTTTACCGAAGGAGGTTGATTTGGATTTCGGGTTTCGTGTGCAAACGGCTTAAGGGCTTTGGCGTGGATATGGAACTTGTCAATAGCGGAAATATCAGATTAGCAACCTGCGACCACCATCTGGGTATCAAAGAAATGAGCACTTCATAGATGGAGAATGAGGAATTACGAGGTGCCAGTGTCTTTGCTTTTCTTCTTTTTCTTTCCTCCCAAGTTGACAAGTTCCAACATCAAACAACAACAACACCAACAGGAGGAAATCTTGTGGGTACCGGCCGCCACAATGTTCTACGCGCCGTGACCCAAGTTCCAAAGTTCCAACCAGGAACAATCAAATCACTCTCGAGGCTGAAACGGTTGGTTGGCGTCTATGAGATCAAGCTTTAATTCACTCCATATTAAGTGGACAAACGCACCCATGTCGCATTAAAAGTGATTTGTTGGCGCTTAATGATTTTAATTCACCTTATCCGAGAGATGATCTCCACAGCTTTCATTCACATCAACATCAACCCTCCTTCTACCTAAGTTATTAACCACCCAGAAACTGAGACCAAACGTTTCTATTTTGAAACAAGTTGCCGCTGATACAAACTCGATGGAGAGCACAAACCGGGTACCAATGAGCCTTCGTGCTTTCTCTTTTGACAGGGACTATTTCTGACCATGACGCGCTTCATATTGTGCTCCGCGGCCATCCCCTTCACTGTTTCCATTCTATACCTTTCTAAGGGTTAGGATTCATGCATGAGCTCTGTTTTACTTGCCGCCGCCATGTATGAGCCTATATTCGCGGCGGTGTCTTTTCCCGTTCAACTTGTGTTTCTTCTACTCTGGGGATGTTTCTATTCTTATTCCCTGCTTGCTACAATGTTGGGCGGAATGCTTGATATATAAAGGGGCTCAAGATCGTCCTAAAAACCAAAAGGTCTTGATCTCATTCAGCTTTCTTTTTTATACCATCGAGTTTTCCTATTCTGAACTTATTCAATTGTATAATTCTCGCCTTCACTTGTCCTGAGTCAACGGTTCCCAAGACGCTGCCCCTCCTATTCACAATACGATGGCTTCCCGTTCGCAAAGCCCGGCCGGTACCCAACCAAACCCTCCCATAGCTGAAAGACGTTCAGACATCCTTAACCAGAATCTTCCGAACATTCTTTATTCGAAGGACCGAACTACAGTAGGATCTAGTTTACACTCGATCAAATTCGTTGGGCGATTAGAGAAATGGCAGAAATTTGAAGATGAAGTTATGCGTTTCGCATGGCATAACGACCCAATATCACCCAATCCTATCATTTCTTTTCGAATTCATCCGCCCGGGGAATATGATCTTCATAACGAGCTGGTACACTGTGGTGACGAACTCTCAGTTTCTGGAAGGTTTACCCAGAATGTTCTGAATCCTGTGACGTCCGCTGCTCGCGTGATGAATAACGACACTCGATTCGGGGATTTCAAGATTTGTCAAGAAGCGCATAAAGCGCTCTCTCTCACGACGACTTCGGAATCCAAAGAAGCTGCCTCTGACACGGGAAACCAAGGCCGAAAAATCCCGGATTTTGTCGCCGTGGATAAAAAAGATGGTAAATCACGTTTCTTGGGGGAAGCAAAAACACCATGGAGCCACAATCTTGAGGATTATATCAAGAAGTACAAGGCGAACAGGAAAGGCGATTTGGATAAGGCATTCGGTAAGTGCTGGACATCATTTAATATATCATACGCCCATGCTCATCCGCTCTTAACAGGACAAGTTGCCGACTATATGTATGCCTTTAGTATGAAATACGCCTTCATCACCACCTATGAACAAACGATTTTTTTGAAGCAAGACGGCCCCGAGGGCGGCCCATGGACGCTTTACTTTTCAGAACCCATCAAACACTTACAGGGGTTGTCTGCTGGTGAGGCCCATCCCGAGCCTCAGTTATCTCTTCGGCGATGCATGCTTTGGCTATGTGCTGTTACTAGCGGAGTGCCCAAAAATTACCAAACCTACAACAAAACCCCGGTTGAAAAATGGGTTAAAGATAAGACAAAGAACCATTCTCAGCTGTTTTCTCCTTGCCAAAAATCCCTTGACACCTCTAAAATGGGCGCAAGCCCTCTGGTAGAGAAAACTTTGGGGAGTTCTTCGGCTATAAGACCACGAAGAGTTCTCGTGGACCAAGATGACCCACTAAACACACCATCACGAGCTCCACGACAGCAGCAAGAACAACGTACGCTTGATCAACACTACGGCTATCCCCGTCAGCAAGAAACGCAGCACTCAGGAGCCTCTTCGCGAGCTTCCTCCCAGGAGCCACGGGAGCAACGAGGACAACGTTCACTTGATCCCCATCACGGTTATCCCCACCATCAGGGATTACATGGCTCGCGAGCTTCTTCCCAAGAGTCACGGGACCGACAAGGACAACGAATGCTTGATCAGCACTACGGCTATCCCCATCAGCAAGAAATGCAGCATTCGCGATCTCCTTCCCGAGAGCCACGAGAGCAACGAGGACAACGTTCGCTTAATCAGCATCAAGATTATTCCTACCAGGAAAGATTACAGGATTTGCGAGCTCCTCCCCAAGAGTCACGAGAGCCACGGGGACCAGGCTCACTTGGTCAGCCCCACGACCTCCCTACCAGGCAGGTACCGCAAGCTCCGCCAGTTCCGCTTTATCCTAGGCGCTCGGGGGGCCTTAAAGGCAAATTTAATGGCAAACAGGAAACTTTCAAAGAAGAGGAGGTAAAACGTGATAGGGATGGTCATCTCTATGTTATGGTAAAAGGACGGAAGTATCCCGTTAGACTGGCTTGAGACCTTATATTATTTTGTTCATATCCATGAATAACGGTGTACCCGTGGTTTGAGGAACGAGGTACGAAGACGAGCATGCATTATGCGATCGAAGACTTCCAAAAATGGAGCCTTTCAAGGAAAGGGAGGTAATATGTGATAGGGATGGTCGTCCCTAGGGTAAAATAATCACTCGAGCTGGTTCCCAGCTTTTTGCTTGCGTTATTGTTTTGTTGCTTGTATCCTTATGACAATCGCTTTAGGTTTTTGTTATCTAGTTTTTTGCTATTTCCTATCATGTTCACAAATCGTTTTTCTGTCTGTTTCTCTAGTTCTTGATTCGACTTTGTTCATATTTCAACAAAAATCGAGTTCATTGAGAGACACATAATCGCAGTTTCCCCCTTAATTAAATGCGTACATAGAAGCGCACTATTACTGCCTTTAAAAAGCTCAAACACGTGTCTTTTATCTAATAAAAAATAACGCAGCACTGACTACTACGGACTAGATGAAAGGATCACGAAGCAAAAGCCACGATCTATCCATGTTAATTACATTCACCACCCTCTATTACTTCGTACTGCTTCGTTGGTTCATACCATTCACATATCCCCAGATCTGCATAGCATATATATCAGCCCATTATACGAATTACATGCATATTAGCTAGGCAACTAGCTAGCCCCGACGAGACTCGCCTAGCCCCTAACCAGGGATTCTGAAAGGGGAATATGCAAAGAACGTGTGAAAATGTAAACCCGGAGAGATACGTATCCATGAATATTCACTGGGGGAAGGCTTTAATGTGATTATATATCAAACTCGGTGTCAATAATGGCGAGAGCGAGGGGAATATAGTAGGTAGTGAATCAAGGGGTCAAGAATGAGCGGTGGGTTTTCCCCGTCATTCTTTCCTTTCGATTATCTCATTAGACTCCAGAGAGAGACGAGATAGACGGAGTATTCTCAGGTTGAATAATCTCGGGGTGGCGACTCAAAACAAACATTAAGTACATACACGCTGCAGAGTCGAGACTCCCATAGTAATACAACAAGAGGACAAACCTCTCGGGTTCCCGGACATAGTCTAAAAAAAGGAAACCCAAACTCCAAGGGAAAGTCATAGGTCGAGCCACAAATCTCTAAAGAAAATATAGGATCAGGAGCTCCTCAAAATCAACCTTTCTGTTGTCGTTGGCAACTAGCTCCTCTCATAAACGCGAAGGATTTCTATTCAACTTGCTGACCGATATTCCTCCCCTTCCCCTTCTTCCTCAAGCCAATGCTCCTGATAGTGTTTAACCTGCTCATCACTCAGATCGAGGTCCTCTATCATCCAAGGATCAAATATGAGATCCTTGGCGCTGGGTCGCTTCTCAGGCTCCCAGCGGAGGATCCTGCGAACAAATCGAAGGAATCCTTCCTTGTCTTTGTCACTGCCTTGGATATCCTCGGCCAGCTTCTCGAGGGTAATGTCGGGTATAGGGACGAGGTTGGTCCATTTTCCTAGGCAAGTACATGCATGAGCAGCGCTCAAACAATCTTTAAACTCTTTTTGTTGCTACTTACCATTTTCGTCCCAGAACAATGGGAAAACATTGCTTCGGCTTACGCATTCAGATGACGGTGGGCCCATCACAGCTCCCATTTCTGCAACAAGGTATCCGTCATGATGCTCATTGCTTTCGGGGTCCCGACCGCGGAAGAGAGTCCGTGGAGAAACAAGTTGCCAGGCCTAAAAATGGTAAATTAGTCGAGACCATTTTATACAAATACAGCTTAAGTAGCAGCTTACCACCATGGCGAAACTCCAAATGTCGACCTTGTGATCCCACTTCATCTGCATGACAACCTCTGGGGCTCTATAGGGGCCAGGCATGATAATATCATCATGCTTTCGATCAGCGAACCTGGCATCACCAAAGTCGCAGATGAGCGGTAATCCTTCAAATTTTTGGGACATATATCGCGAGCAATAAATGGTCCTGTCTTTGTATATTTTTCGAGATGATGGGTCATCGAACTCGCCATCCTCAAACTCCTTGTAAAATGCTGGGGTGCTTATGGGGAGCAGTAAATTTTTGGGCTGAAGATCTTGAAACACATATTAGGCCAACACTATCTAACCTGATATAAAAGAAACAATGTGGTTTACCTGTATGTATAATCCCCGCCTGCGCATGAAGGAAGTCCAAACCTATAAGTAGCTGCCGGAAAAAGGGCCTCACTGTATCTAGAGTAAAAGAATTATTATTTAAGTAGGGAAAAAGATGCTCCATAGTAATTCCCAGAGCTTGTTGAACGATGCAGATGTGGTTTCCATGAGGACCTTCAACCTCAAAGGAAGCAAGGAACTTGCGAATATGTTCGTGTCCGGAATGTTTCGTCTTTGCAGCTACTGAGTTTATGCATTTGTACATAGCAACCTCGTTGCCTCTGGCGTAGCCAGTGACGTAGATCTTCAATGCAACGTACCCAGGGTCATTGGGTTCTCTGGCGGAAAACGTGGTTAGCATCCTTATTCACTGGCCAGACCATGCAGAATGAAAGATGTTAATTGCTTACAACAGGTCACGAGCAAGCCATACCGTCGAGGTAACACCGTAGCCTAGTTTGCCAACCACTTGATATCGATCACGAAAGACCTGTCCGATGCACACCGGGTAATATATGTCTGCATTGTAACCAGGCAGTCGTTCCTCCTCAATGGGCTCTGCATGATCGAGTACCTCAAAGCCGGATGTTGGAAAGGAGCGATGTGTTAAGGGTACCCCTAACGGCGATGAAGACGTTGCCCGAGAAATTATATGTCGTAGTTGAGAAATAGCAGTGGTCCGCCGACGAAGCGGTGATGCTTTGGGGACCACTGTATGAACTGTATAGCGAGGACATCTGCCAGCGACGCAGCGCGTACACTGCCTTAAAACATTCATTTCGCAAGGAGAGAAACATTCTCTTTTCTACCTAGTTATGTCGTTGTTAATAAGACATTGAATGCGCTGCCGCCGACCCCCCTGGGAGTGAGTGACGTTGCCAAGCGCGCACAGCTCGCGGTTGGATGGACCGTGCACCAAAAATCAAGAAATAAAAGAAGCGAAAATGTATAAAGCTTGTCATAATGCTAATAATAATTCTGCATATCTGATACAGAGCAGGCAATGTAAACCCGTTTGACCCCGTCCTGTGTACCTGCGAGCCTGCAGTCCCGTCTACCGGCGCCAGCCGAAATCAAGGTATAGGCCGTCTTCGCTATATAATATCTATATATACACTAAGAAAAAGGGAGTATAGGGGATCGTAAGATATGAGAGAATCATAAAGATAAAACAGGAGTCAAGAATAGTTGGGGATAGAAGAGAAGCCGTGGAGGAAGGGGGTATATTTGGGTTTTTTTGGATGCAATGGTCATCAACGGGGGGTAAATGCAAAAGTGTAATGGGAGTATGGGGTTTATGGGTTATGGGCATGATCTGGGGCATCGATAGATAGATATATAGAAAACATAAAGAAAGGAAATATTCATTTCAACGTCAGGTTTCATTTATTTGCACCGAATTTCGTTTTCTTTCCGGTTTATTTAGCATCCGTCTTGGTTGATTATTCTTAGCATCTGGTCCTCAGTCTAACCTCCGGCGTGATTCACTAGACTCTCAACCCAGATGAACGGAGGAATATTTGTCTCCGATCCTCTGCTTCGCGAATTATTTCCGCGGAAAGTCTCAAGCTAGGTGCTAGGTGGGCATATCGCTCAACCTCGATGACGACGTCTGAGATGATCATGTCCATCTGGCTTGGAGTTGGGAGTAGCGTGGAAAGGACAGGTGACATGGTGGCGCCCATGACTAGGAGTGCCTGTGAAACCATCGATAATGCCCCCTGCCAAAGATATGGAAGGTGTCCGGCATGATGAGTGGTAATATGTTCGAGTTGCCGCATGCAGGCATCCAGACATCGGCGGCAATTTTCTCGCACGACAGGATCTAGACCGGCATGCTCATTCTCGAACACGGCAAGAAGATAGGGGCGATAAATGATGGTGCGGCAGGCAAAGTAACGATGTCGTAGAACTGTCTGGACTGGGTCTGTGAGGGGAGCGTGGGAATGTGTCGGGAACTGAACGGGTAGCGGGAGACTTTCGTACCATTGGGCCAGCTGGAAGTCAAGCTCAGCCACAATTGGTTCGAGTGATGCCAGGCTCATCAGTGCATTATCCTTTTGGTACACCATATGGCTAACTCGGTTCAAGAGACGTCGTAGCGCAATCTCAGAGAGGAAGTACCACAGTTCATCGCGACCGACAGCTTCTTCATCTTCTTCCTCCTCGAACCCCCCGGGTAACTCTGCTGTTTCCTCGAACTGAACAATGCCGGAATGTGGTAGATCGAGTTCGGCGAGCATATCGCTCTCGAAAAGGAGTGCGTTCCAATACACCCTTCCGCTCAGCTCCTTTGACTGTGTCGGCACACGGCCGGGGCTACCAAGAAGAAGCTGCAATTTTATGCTGACATTAGACAGTAATGTCCAGGCCTCTAGTGGTCGGACGAGGTAGAATAGGTAAGCGGATGCAAGAATCATGCATTGAGCAGACATCACAGAATTTCGCATCATAAGACCTGGTAAGAGCGCCCATGCCGCGGCAAAATACGATAGGCCCGGTGGTTCTTTATCTGGGGAAATATAAGATATGCTACCACCACTGCTGGCGCTGCCTAATGCCAACACCAAGAGAACAATGCAACTTTCGGGCCCATCACGAAACCCTTGTGAAAGTGCTGTTCGGTAATACCGTGTCCAGTTGTATGGGTTCACGCATGCATACCAAACGTTGACTCGCTCAAAAAACGCTTGAACGTAGGTGGCAGTGTTGGACAGATCAAGATTCATTGAGGAGTCCAGCCGGAGCGGCTCTCGAGCCATCTCAAGTTGTAGTAAGCTCTGAGGGTCGTAGGGTCGAGATACCAGATCTCGGATCATTGGCCACTGTAAAAGATGTAGCGCTGGTGTTGTATGCACTTTTGGCATCGTCGAGATGCTGGTTGGTGGAGTCGTCCAGGACCCTAACCCAACCACAGAGACACCTCCTGAGACAGCCACCATGTTGGGCGGCTGCTTGCCTATGAGGTCTTCACTGCTGAGGTTCGTTCCATTGCTTGCCGCCGGCGATGTGGACGACAGCGCGAGCTGATTAGTCTGGCCAACCAGACTCGATTGGAGCATTCCTTCGATTCGAGTTAGATGTTCGAGGATAAGTTTGTCGCCTGCGTCCAACTTTATCCCTGGTTCCCGATAGATACATTCTGCGTTAAGCTCTGTGCAGAGTCGACATTTTGGCCTGTTACCATCACATCTAGACTTCCGTGAACGGCATACCTCGCACTGTATTCCTTTCTATCAGTTCATTTGTAAACAAAAATGGAACCAACTTTAGACACAAGGCAGGGAGTTGCCTGAAAGTTCACAAATTAGAAAAAAAAGGTACATACGGCTATTGTAGCTCGCCGCCGCGGATATTCTACCGCATCCGAGCTTGAGCGTTTCTTTGGGTTTGCCGGAGCCTCACCGGGTGGTGCGCCATCCGCCGTATCGATTGCGGACTCCTTCTCTGGGGATGACGGAGACATGGTTCTTCGCTTGACCTCGTCACAGTCTGCAACAGGTTTCTTCACTGTACCTGAAGCCCTCTTAACAGACCGTAACGAGGGCGCGGGGTTCTTCACGGCACTGACAGCCATGCAGGCAGCATTGGCATTCTTATCCGTACCAGTTCAAAGTAGAAAGAAGTCCAACGAGATAAAAGAAGGTAAAGAAGAAGGTGAGGGCTGGGCAATAGTCGGAGGAAATGTCCTGGAATAGGCTCAAGCAGGGGTTTGTAATCTGATATCTAGATCTGTGGCGTTCTTAAAGTGCTTCTCCTTTCCGTTCTCCTGTGGCAGCTTCTGGAGTGCAGATTGGAACGTCGTCGAGAGATGAGAGCGTGGTTGTGATATGAATCCAAATAGAGACAAACTTGCCAGGTAGATCCCGCCGGGAGACGGAAGGAATTAGAGTTGAGGTTGAGGTTGAGATTCAGATTGGGGAGGGGATGGTGGTCAAGCGGGACATTAAAGTAGAAATACCAGATACTGATCACCGTGGTAAAGGAAGGCCAGTTTATATCCCGGGAGACCAGGTAATTAAACGATCAACGGTCAGATGTGCGGAGAGTCAGGCAATGTCCTGCCGGCATCAGATCGGGTGACAAGCGTATTTTCAGACAAAGGCCTGCAATCAGCCCGCTAGATTCGGGGAGGGATTCGACGACGGTCCAAGAAAGGCAAGACAACCAGCAAGGCACCGCTGGTGACGATCACACAGGTTCGAGGGTGGAAGCTGGTCTGGCCCAGGGAGTGGGATGGTACTAAGGCCAAAGAGCCGTACCGAATAACCATAAAAAAAGGTGAACTCAATAAATGGAGCTTGTCAAAGCCTATCAATGTGATGTATTGAGGTAAAAGAGAGGGAAATCAGTTATTATGCCGGTGGGGTGATTGGTCGGGCTGGTTGAAATTAAGGGACAGAGTCAAGCCTGAGCTTGAGAGCGGGAGGTCGTCAGGTCACCGATACTGGCGCAGGAGTCACAATCTCACAATCCTGATATAGGCATGGAAGTCGAGTTTGGACCCTTACGAGTTAAGAAATCCAAGGTCATGAGTCGGTTCTCAAGTTACCTGTTCGTGTCTTTGTGGCGGCGGCGATGGACCAAGGTGGTTTTTTTTTTCTCAACGTCTTTTCCTTTTGCGCCTCTTGGCCTTTCGGTCTGTTTCTCCTCCACCGATGCTGACTTTTTTCTTTTTTCCGCCATTCTTTTGATCCTTAACCCATGCTCAACGCTACGAATTTAGCGTGCACTTTGTGCTTCTTCGGCGTCTTCTCTTGCAGCTTCTTTTCCCACGCGAACCCCATTCTGGAACAGCGCTAGGCACTTATTCTTTCGATTAACAAGATCAAGGATACTAAAAGTACCCCGCGTCATCCACAGAACGAAATTAAAACTGGGGTGGAAGAGGGGGGAGGGCAGGAGAAGATGGAGGAATTATATCTGAAGTAAATATTAACCGGGATAATTACAACGGGACAGATGACGGACTGGAGAAATGAATTGTAGCTGAGCGCGTAAACTATAGATATCTCAAGAGGAGGGAGAAAAATTGCGAAAGAGAGAAGCCTCTGGAGAGCATAGCATATGTTGGTGGTGATGATCAACGACGTCGACAGACTGTGAGCTCTTGCTGATCCTCTTGAAGAGAGTATTGAATCATGAAAGAGCGTCGGCGCAGAAATAAACGACTAAAAACGGCGAAACTAAAACTTAGAGCAAGAACAAGGCAGGGATCAAAAGATAGGAAGACGACGGTAAGATGTCGTTGGATAGGAAGAGGAAGAAGGATGGGGATGTGGTGGAGGCGAGAATGAGGTTCTTCGAAGGGTTAACCCTGAACCTGGAGGCTAAGGCTCTAAACCCTGAACCCTAGCCCTGACAACTGGGAAGGCTCTTTGCACGCCAAGGCATTTATCGATGTGAACGTACTAGTAGGAAGTAAATTATAAACAATTACGAGTGAGAAAGATCGCTTTCTCTTTGATCTATCACAGAAAGCTTTTCCAAATGCATTGGCTTGACTGGCTACCTATTCTAGGAAAATGCATGAAGGCCATAGCACATATGAGATATCCTACAGCTTGTGCTATGAGTAAGATCGAGTATTTCCATGCCAACAGGATCACTCATTTTACTACGAAATCCTGTATAATATCAATACAATATCGTGATATTAACTAGATAAGTGGTGTAAATCAGAGAAAAAGTGGGAGAACGAATACTACCTCTCTTTCCCGTCTGTCCGTATAGCCTTTTCCCTCCCTTTCATTCTATTTGGATGCATGACATGGTTAAAATAAGAAGAAACAACAGAGGCAAAAGACAAGGAGCAAACAAACAGGCAAAAGTGTCATCGCAGGCGGCTGATTGAAAGATAGGGAGGCTGATTGATCGGTTGAAACCTAGTTAAAAAGGGGGCGGCAACCGAATGCACTAGAAGGTCGACTAGAAGGAAACAGAAAAATAAGCAAGAGAGGGGTTTCGTGTCAACAGGCGAAAGTGGCTTTAAAGCAACCAATGGGTGGAGCACAACGGGATAAACAAGATCACTTCTCACGCGGTCTGGTGGTGGCGGTGGTGGTGAGAGTCTTGGTGCCCTAGTGCTATTATCAAGGTTATTCCAAATAATTACCAACTCAACCCCATATACGAATTATAATCATCTTGAATCATATACCAGCGCTATCCCTAGAGAGTTAAAAGGGAAGCAATCATAGCGATGTCAATATAATTACTCATGTCTTCTGTCTCAGAAACACGACTCAGTGCCTCACGTAATGCCATCGGATTATATGTATATTTCCGCAAATATAGGTGGAAAATATCACTAGGTTTGTAGTAATAATAGGGATAATATTATAAATCCATATAATACTAACCTTCACCGACGCAGTGAAGGGTTGCCAGTTTGAGAAGAAGGGGTCTGAGCAAAGCCATCCTTTTTTGGTAACTTCATAGACGAGATAGGAATCTCATAGTATACCGGAATCTGGAATTTGAAGAAATATGGAGAAGGTCAACTGACAGCCGACGGCGGGGAACGATAATCTATCTGATTTAAAAGCTTCTGTCCGTCGTTCGAGACTCATCGATGAACTCCACTTATATAGATCCTCTATGAAGGAAACCCTCGTCAATGAGGTATGATTGAAAGTGATAATAGTAAAGTTTGACTTCGATATGAAAAAACAAGTATAGAGAGGACCGTGAACAGCCGAGCAAAACGGCTAAGTCATGTTGAAAATTGTGAAGAAGGTCCCACTGTTTTTAAACGTAGGTACCCGAACTGGAGAAGAAAGAATCTTGCGAGACTTGTGGAGGGAGAAGTGCGTGGGGCTGTGAATATGAACGAATTATGTATGTGACTCGTAAGTAATATAAATTATAAAGTTCTTCCATGAAGGAAATAGAACGAAAAAAGAAGGATGAAAGAAGGTTGAAGGAACGTTCCACGATCCACTGATAAAAGACAGGGCATGGATGCGGAGTACATGTACAATTTCGCTAAGAGTCGAAGGAGGTGAACAGGGGACAAATCTGCGGGTTCCATCCTCAAGGCGTTGTGAATAGAAGTACCTGTACTTCCAAGAGACAGTCTCCATAGCAAAAGCGAATCGCTCACGTCAAATTGATACAGGACCCTGCCATCCCATCGCCTGCACAAGGGTTCAAAGGACTGGAACATGCATACCCCGTGTTAACCGGCAAGGATAGCCTAGATCGTCTGGTCAGCCACAGACGATTCTCAACCAACAGGACACATCGAAGGAGCAGCTAAAAACCGGGAGCGACCGAGGTGAACGTCGTATCTATCATCAAAATGATCCTCCAAAGCTGGCAATTATACTTCAATTGCAATATCTACCAGAAAAGGAGACACAAGAGGAATGAAAAGCGTGTTCATGAAGAGGGAATTGGTGCTTGCAATCCCTATTCTTGTTCGCAGGTCTCACAGTCAAAATAATAATGGCTTTGGGCCAAGCATCTTCCGTTCGTACATATCTGCCAAAATCGGAACACCTTTTGCCTTGGTATCAAGTATATGATTTGTCAAGGTGCAAAGTAGAGTAAACCGACATCAACCAGTATTTTGCCGCAGATAGAGTCGAGGCCGGTACCCATGATGAAACCGTATATTTCCGTCCCCATCCGATTCTCCGGCGACAAGGAGCACGGCTCCTGATCCCCCGCTATTCATCCTTCTCCAGACCCGAGATTGATCAAGTGGAATGACAGGTGGGTTGCCGCAAAAGTGGAGGACGACGGTATATTGGAAAAAAGCCCCAAGTGTTGACCGAGGCACCCGATCAATTGGGGGCGGGGGAAATCAAGGTTGTCCCTGCAGGCTGAGTGGAAGGGAATATTGTTAGTTGTGCTCTTCTTTTCTTTCCTTTTTGTTCCTTCTTCAGCAAACAGAGGAGATACTCCGTACTCGTTCTGGCAAAAAGTTTGCTTGGCGGGCTTTTAAGAAGACGTCGAGTGCCAATCGTGGGCGTTCACCGTGGTTTCTAGCGCAGGTTTGAAGAAGCGCTCATGTGAATTTGGAATCCAATGCTGCAGGTTTAGCGGGGAACGATAATTCCTTCACGGACCACCCCATTAGCGATAGCCAATCATTGGCAACAAGTTAACCTTCGTCCCAAGGTGTCTTTTTGCTGATATGCGGTGCCTCAATTCCTCCGTACGATCATCCAAGGGCAGGCCTCAGGTGTCCATCGGAGCTCGGAGAAAGGGGAAACTCCATATTGAGGTGGGATCTGCAATCACCCAGCATTTAAAATACCACTGCTCAGTGTGTATGTGGTCTTGAGAAAGCCTTGTTCTTCCCGTCGCCTGAACGATGGAAAAAAGTCACCGTAGCTGTTTGTGGAGGATATGCGAGGACGGAGCTTCCTCCGTGGATGCTCCACAAGCCACGGGAAAGGTGCAGAAGTGGAGACAAGACTTTATTTAAACTTTCCCTGCGGATAGACTTAACCTTTTTTGATTTAAGTTTGTCACCGAACCTTCTTTTTACAAAAATTGGCCAATCATAATCGGGAAGATTCATCTTTTTCTGGGCGCACCTTACCTAAAACAGGTTAAATAATAATCCAGACATCCAATCGCATTCGTTATTCCGGGGACTTGGCGCTCCTCCACGACATGGCTGCAAGCATTGAGGCTTATTATCCACTAACCAGATTGATTGGGGCCTCGGTGTTCCCAGCACAATGGAGATAACATCCCTTCCGTTCTTCAACATCAATAGTTTCATGCGTTTCGGCAATGATATTTTTCCGGAGAGTCTGCGACGAGAGAGGCACATGAGACGATATCCTTGACTTTCCCCAACTTCGGGACATTTTCAACATGGTTCCTTCATTCCTTCCTTCGCTAGGCGACGTATGAGATGTTCACACTCGGGGACACCGTTTGTTTTCGTGAAGCAAAGCGGGGTGCTTGTCGCGAGCTTATTATTGAGGAAAAAGGAAAGCTTATATTTAGCAACGCCCACAACAGGTTAAGAGCCAATTCGAAGCGAGACGCACGGAGCGCGGGTGCGCTCACTTCCGAATATCTGTACCCCTTATTCGGGATTACGACCTCAAAAGTTTTCGCCAAGGAGGACGAGGATAGCCACCACTCCTGAAGGAGACGGGAAGGTTTATCTGTTTTCTCGTCTCAAGACTCTGAGGTAGACGAGAGGAATACGATCTTAAACCTGCCTTTTTGAACTAGCTGTTCTCAGAAATCCCAAGGTTAATCTCGAGAGCATATGTTAATTCAGGCTACGTTCGGGTTAAAAGGAAACGACGATTATTACTGTTATTACTATTATCTGGGACTTCGATGACCGATCACTCCTTTGGGGTTCGAAGCATCCCCAACGTTTTAATTTCTCGCCTGAAAGCGCAAAATGGGAGGAGTTCCTCTGATACACGATCTCAAACGCACCAAGTTTCCTAATAAGTTATGCTGAAATTTTATACTCGCTAGTTATCAAAGGGTTAATTGGATCGGGACAGTTTATTTGCTCGAACATAACCCACTGTGCGCCAAGTGTGGTGGCGATACGATGCTAGGGACAATTTTTGAGCCGTCAACGTCAAGATTTGCATTTACTGGCATACTCATTCACTCCGTAAATCGAGGCTGGCAACAAGGCGATAAAACCCACAGAATGAAAAATGAGCAGATGGGACGATATCTCCATCGCTCATTCACTCTTTACAACAGTCCTTATTATGAGGTCATAGTATAGCTTATCTAACATTTGAGACATGTTGCCAGACACCCAACTTCCAAGGGCCAATACCGGTTTCGACCCTTTGATTTTGCTCGGCGAGGGGTTCTGAAACCAAGAAAGACTGACAGGTGACAGCAGCAAGCGCCTAGTGCGACTTCATCTCTCTATTTTTATGTCAGTATTAAGGTACGCATCGCGTTAGTCGCCACTAAGGCTGTAACAGGAATATCGATCGACAGGTTCTTCTTTGGTTGGAAGATCAAGATCTGAAAGGGGGTCGTCTTCTTTCATCCGATGTTCTATGATTTTGCTCATATCATACGCAGTTTCATTTTCTGTCTTTCCATTCCTATTGCCTCTATTTCCTCCATGCGGCCTACGTTTTAACTTCCCAATTCCACGGGGCCGTGAATCATCTGATACACCAATGGCCGCATCGGACGACAATCCATCGAGAGCAAGTAAGTGCGAGATCAAAGACGAAAAGAACAGCAAAATCCGGACGTCAGGAAGCTTAGCTTGTTGATAAATTTTACTTTTCATCTCATCTATTTTACTCCTCCCGCTCGTTCTCTACCTTATCCCTACCAACCGTTAAAAGTTACCTATACTTACTAGTTTACGGGTCCTCATGGTTCCTTCCTTATGGCTTCAGTTTCCCTTCTTGCTTCCGCTGCTTTAATCACGGCTGTTATTATCAAAAGCTATCGTTCTTTTGCTCGAAACCTCCGTGCAGCCAAGGCATCCGGTATCACTTACGTGATTGTCCCAGTCTACCTTTACCATCGGTTTTGGCTCGTCACTCATAAACTATGGCTGATTGGGATACGGGAGCTCCCGCGTTCGTGGACACATTCCTGGATCCACTTCGTGGACCCAGATTGGACTTGGAGCCATCGGTATGAGCCGTTCCATCGGCTTGGAACAGACACTATCCTCACCGTATCGCCTGGAGGATGCGTAATGTGGACGGTCGACCCTTCTGTAATATCTCAAATTGCGTCTAGGCGCAGTGACTTCCCGAAGCCGACGGCACTCTATACCTCCCTCGATGTATATGGGAAGAACATTATAACAACCGAGGGAGAGCAGTGGCGAATTCATCGGAAAATCACGAGCCCGCCTTTTGCAGAAAAGAACAATGTCCTTGTGTGGCAGGAAACTCTCTACCAAGCCCAGGAAATGCTAGGTTCATGGATGGGGAAAGAGGGGGAAGGTAACCGGACCGTGCATCGTTTGATGGATGATACTTTAAGGCTGAGCCTGTATATAATCAGCAAAGCTGGGTTCGGAGTGCGACTGCAGTGGCCTAACGCCGGGGAGGAGCAGATGAGGCAACCTGACCAGGCCGCTGGAGATCCAAATGATCCGAGTAAGATTCGAAACGAAGGTCATTCTGAGACGCATACCATGAGCTATACATACTCCTTACACGTGGTCCTGGAGCATATCATCCCCGTCATGTTGGTCCCTCATTGGATATTAAGTCTGTTTTCTCCATGCATCTTTCCATTTTATCCATCCTAGATTCAACTCGCTGACATATCGACAAAGAAAATTTCCCCTCCAAAGCTATGCGGAGAGCGCACGAAGCGTATGTGGAGTGGGGGAAACACATGAAAGAGATGATCATCACTAAGAAGAAAGAGATACGATCCGGAAATCCCTCTGCAGATTTGCTCAGTGCCCTCGTACATGGAGCTGGTGTTTCGGATCGTGGTCAGACGCCTACGGAATCTTCTAAGGACGGCGAACACAGGGTAATCTCTAAATCTGCATCCCAGAGTTTCACTGAGAAGGAGGTTCTTGGGAATGCATTCGCCTTTATCCTCGCAGGGCATGAAACAGCTGGAAATAGCATGCACTTTGTCTTAATCTCCCTGGCGGTGAAGGTGCAGTCTCAACGCCGTCTGCAGCGGGACATAGAATCCATTCTAGGGGACAGGCCTCCTGAAGAATGGAGCTATGACCATGACTTACCGAAACTTTTCGGCGGAATGACTGGTGCCGTTCTCTGTGAGCAACTTCGACTCGTGCCTCCCGTGACAAATATACCTAAGGCTGTTCTCGACGAAGACCAGAATTTGGTGATGGACGGAAAGAAGGTCACTGTCCCTGCACGAACAAGCATTGGGCTTATATCAACGGGTGCTCACCGTAATCCCAAATATTGGCCGCACGGCCCACCCACAGACCCTAGCAACCCTGTACACCCAGTTTGTAATTTGGACAACGATTTGGAAGAGTTCAAGCCAGAGAGATGGCTTCTTGATGAGCACGAAAAGCCGTCCGGCGTGAACATAGCCGGCGCGGGGATTACGAAATCCCCAATAGCCGACGCCGACCCACCAGACTCATCTACCCACGCGGGAGAAGACGACATACCATCATACACTTCGCTATTCCGCCCTCCCCGTGGTGCTTACATACCCTTTAGTGACGGCCACCGGTCATGCTTAGGCCGACGGTTCGGCCAGATCGAGATCCTGGCTGTATTAGCTGTGATATTTAGCCGCCATAGCGTCGAACTTGCAGTCGATGACTTCGCAACCGATGAAGAGATTGACCGGATGTCCATGGCGGAGAGAAAGGAAGTGTGGAACAAGGCGGCGCGTCGTGCGACAGGCCTAATGAACAATTCGCTGACACAGATCATTACGCTGAAAATGAGCGGCCATGAAGTTCCGATGCGGTTTGTCAAAAAAGGGGAGGAGAGGTTTAATTTCTCATAATACAACTTTGTTCTCGTCATTCTCCCAGGTCTTTGTCGAATGTTTATCTCCGGATGCCCGAATTCGCAAAGGAAAATGGAAAGCCGGACGAAGAAAATGCTCACCGCCGTACCCTCAAATTGAAGTTGTATTTTATAAATGCATGTATATAAAATTAGATGCTGCTGGGAGCAAACATGAAACAAAAATGTCTTTCTTTTTAACTCACCGCGCCCTTTTCCCAATATATTTCATTTAGGATATATGAGCAAGCTCCTCGACGTCACGCAGAGAGCTCCCTGGTAAGCATCTAGAAGCTGAGATAGTGCGAAGCGATAAGACGGAACTGAGGCCCGGTATTCCACCTCCTTCATCCTCAGCCACCACTACTATCAACACTGACGCACCGCCCCAGATTAAACAACTCATCATCCATGGCATCTCTTATACCTATGAATCAATAATAGGATAATTAATCTGTATTCAATCAAATCTATTAGCGTACCTTTTTAACGTGTGAATATATTGATAGGGGAGAGGGGTTGCCTTCTAGAAAGAAAGAAGGCTGGGGCTAGCTTACCTCTTTTAAGGTATTGTGCATACATGCATCGTGCCTATATCCCGTGTGATGCACTGTATCCTGGTAAAAGTAGATCGATCCCGCAGCTCGAGAGGGGAGTGTTGGGGTTGGGGGTGGGCAAGGCCGCGGAAAGGCGGATCTACTGGGGATCATATCAAGATGACGCAGACTTGTACGGAGTATAGAGATATATAGAACAGCGAATGCCCGTTTCTGTCACGGAGCGGAGTGGTAAAAGGGCGAGGATGGGGGCATGAGATAAGTGCAATATATTTATTTCTTCTAGAACATTGTCTACATATGCAGAAGCGGGCTGGGGTGAGGTAATTCGCAGAGCCCTAGAAATAGTCTCGTACATGAACCCTGCAACTCAACAGGCTTGGGATCTAGGATAGACTGTTAGTTACCTATGCGTCAAGGTACACGAGTATATGGGGGAGGCTCATATACATATTCCAGGGGAGCGAATCCCGCACATTAAAATCATGGCTGCAGGTATTTATATTGGTCATCGTGCGTTTGGGGAACGGATCGTACCGATCTACATGACCTTCCTTACCTTACTTAGTGACATCATTCTACTTACCTCCTCTTCTTTCCCCAGATATATCTCCTAAAAAACAGGGAGATAGACTCCGCTCAACCACTCAGCATATGCGAATGCGGTTCGATGCAAGCAAATCGCACGCAGCACGCACAGGGAATGGCCTGACGGAGAAGTAGGTAGGAAGCTTGAAAGCTGCTTCAAGATAAATATCTTCATGTACACCTTGCTTAGAGCTATAGGAGCGAGTGTTCCCAGGCATCATATGTGCATCAAAGGGCAGATCAAATGTATCGAAAGCCTTCTTTCTCTATTTATGATAGGGATTGTTCTTATCAAGCCGTTTTGTTGAGATTGGGATGCTCCATAAACCTTTCAATGAACCTGACGATCCCTTCTAGAAGTTGCGCGAGAACGCTGATCAGATTTAAGCCAATTAGTCTCCAACGCGTAGTTGTCGATCTTCTTTTTATATGGTTGACCTTCGTGTTATTCTTTCGCTGAGGCTGAGGCTTGCTTTTCGGAGAGAAAGTGACGAGGAGAGAGATCAAGGAGAACCAAGGAAATAGCTAGATCAGCCTAATGGAAAGTGCTTCCAGACAAAGGCTTCCGCAACTGAAGATAGTCGGCCAAGAGAGGTAGGAGAGCCTCTTCCGATAGCTTCACTGTTTCCTCTGGCTTCATGATCAGTTCTAACCCAAACATTGAAGAACGCAATTCGCCCAGGTTATAAAACAAGGAGAAAGGAGAAACTGGTTAGAAAGAACATTTCGGTACCCGCTCTTCATACACAGATATGAGGTCCCGCAAAAAAATACAATACTCTTAAACGATCCTTAGAGCGAAAATAAGGCCAGAGTATGCATGAAGAAGATCGCATCCCTCGAAATTTGAGGGTCCGTATAAGCATGAACTGCAAAAATTGAGACCATTATATCCCATATTCAGGTTCATCAGATCTTCAGGGAATATTTATTCACAGAGAAAAGAGGGAATGATGAATTGGTTGTCTGCCAATGCAGAATTCAAGCGCGAAGATGAGGATTTTCGAGCCTGCCGTTTTCCAACTTCTATGATTTGGTTGTATATCCATCACGTGATTAAATATCACATGACTAGCTTCGAAGTAAACAATGCAAACAAACAAACCTTTTTCTTTCTTTCTTTTGATGCCTTTCTCTATCATCACATCACCACACTTTGAGGGGTATCATTGTGTGTACCAGCTACCACATTCCTGACGACGTACTGCTTCCATCCCATCTATTATATTACATTCTACGCAGCCTATACCCATAAGATCTCTGCGCATATGCCCCGCCCACCCGCCAAACGTGGTCGAGGTCGCCCGGCGCAAAAGGGCCCATCGAAGCCCGCCGGACGCGTCGCAAAACCGACTCGAGAGAATATTCTACGAGAAGCCGCCAACAATACAAATAGCAACAGTGATGACAGTGATGGCTTGGTGGTTACTTCCTCACGTTCGAGGAGTCGGCAACGGAGAGATGTCTATATGAGTGGCGGTCTTGGGAAAGGGGACGTGAAGAATGCTCACAAGATGACACCGACGCGACAAGAGGCTCCATCTCCATTAGCCAACCGTTCTAAAGCTGGTTCAGCTATTGCTACATCTCAAAACCAGAAAGCAAAGAATCAAACAACCCCGACGGCGAATAATGGTCCAGTAGAATCATCGCGCCTTGCCACTGCGAATCGACCAAGAGGCTTTTCATCTACGCTCTCGTTAGCGGGAAAGAGGCCGGACATGAGCTCCAAGGTTCCAGGAACGCCAGGTTTTGAGAGCTCTATGCTTAGCAATTTCAAGCGCAGGCCAAGACAGCCAAGCATTCTTCAGATGATGCAAGATGGGGAAGATGGGTCGTCAGATCTAGATGATGATGATTTTCTAGGGAAATTTAGCCCGGAAGATGAGTCGACACCGCTGAACCGTACGAGAGGAAAGTCACTTGTTCCGGATCCTCAGTCAAGCCCATCCCAGCTCCCATCCTCTGGAGATTCGCGGAAGCGAAAACATTCCCAGATAGAGATTCAAGTTCCTCGATCACCAACAGCAGTCGCGGAGGATTCTTCCAGCGAATCTCTGGCCTCGAGCGATAACGAACAGGCTGAGATGTCAGAGGATGATTCACTACCTCTACCGCAGCGATCATCGACCCCAGAGATATTCAGTCAAACCATGGCCTTGCCCATGAGTAGTAGCCCTGTTTCTAGCGCCAAACAACCGGTTGCGGAAACTGACGCTGATCCCCATGCTGCTATCAAGCGTTCTCGCGTTCAAAAAGGTTCTAAGAAAACTCAACCATCGACGGTGTCCACCGCGGCCCTGCAAGAGAATCTCCTTCCGAAGCGACGGCAACGACGGCAGCAATCTCGACGATATGATAAAGCTACGGATTTTGACATCCCGGATGATGAGAGCATGGATGAGCAGGATGGCCGACCAGATGGAGCAGCATCCGACGAGGATGAACTCAGTTATCTACCAACTACCCGGAAACCGCGCAAGAAAGCATTGGCAGAATCTACAAACGTTGCCAACGGGAAAGGTAGACTAAAGAAAGGTGGTCAAGGGTCCAAGAAACGGAAGAATGGCAAAGGGAATTTACCGAACGGTACCAGTACGACTAAACCAACTAGTGTCGCAACACAGACTGCGACGACCGCAAGTTCCGCTGCTAAGACTTCACAGGAGTCGCAGCCACGAGACCGTATCACATACTCGTCACGCACCCGGCGCGCAGCCGCCGAAGGAGACAAAGAGAATCAACCCTTCGACACATCCTCCTCGTTGTCTTCACCAATCGACTCCGAGGAAGATACTTTTAATGACAGCTCCCGCCTCCCTCCCATGACGAAACAGACATCGAACTTGTTTATTAGCAAAGAACTCGAGCAGCAGGCGAAGAAGTTCGCGGAGATCGATACCTGGTCGATGGACTTCGAAGATGTCACGACATCAGCTGCTCAGAGCAGCCCTTTCCGGTGATGATTAAAGCCTTTGTTTTATGTATACTGGTTATTGTTACTTGCAAGCTGGGTGTTTTTAAAGGTAATACCGGCGCGACTGTTCTGTCTGTCTTATGGAAGTTTTGTATGGGATGGGATTTTCTCGGAGGTCGGTGGCTGCCATTGAAGTTTTTCTTGTTCTTTCATAGGGACGATGTATGTATATGAAGGAATTCCTTATTATTTTATCGTATTTACTGTCATTTTGTGCTGTGCAGAAGTGATTCAAAGAGCTCTATGTTCTGACTCTGTCGGGGAACTGTTTCTACCTATTATCGTCTTTATATGATCTATTTCTCATCATCACCCCTCAATACAACATCACCCCACACGAAGGCTATCCGCGGCCTTTTCACAACAACAATAACAACAACAACAAATATAAATACAAAGGGCTTTTCTTTCTCTATTAACGTCTAGGCTCACTTACTCTACTGTAACTATACCCATATCTCTGAAGAACAATGGCTTCCACCGATGCCATCCTGGCGGGAAAGTATCCTGCCAAAAACCATGCCCGCAGAGTTGCGGAGTACCTCCGCAAGAATAACCACCACCAGGGACAGGGAATTCTCTATCTTGAGGCGCAAAAGACTCGTATGATCGAAGACAATGACGGGGAAATGCCTTTCCGGTTCGCTCTTCTGCGCTTCTTCTTTCTATATTTTCGGGAGGCTTGCTAATACCTACCTGGTATGATAAAGACAGCGTCGGCCGTTCTTCTACCTCTCTGGATGCGAGCTCCCCGATTCTTACGTGACATACAATATTGCCAAGGACGAGCTTACGTTGTTTATCCCGCCGATTGACCCCGACTCCGTCATCTGGTCTGGCCTACCCCTATCTCCCGAATCAGCTCTTCAGAAGTACGACGTGGACAAAGTCCTCCCATCCACAGAAGTTAACGCGAATCTTGCCCATGTCGCCTCGGAAGCGGGCGGCAAGCTGACCGTATTCGCGATCGCAGACCGGGTCTCAGAGGACACCACATTCCTTCCCTTCAGCGACACTAACCTAGATGTCTTGAAGGACGCCATCGGCGAGACCCGAGTGGTGAAGGACGAGTACGAAATCGCACTCCTCCGCCGCGCAAATGATATTTCAGCAAAGGCACATATCGCTGTTCTCAGGGCCGCGAAATCAGCTACGAACGAGCGAGAGTTCTACGCTACTTTCCTCTCCACATGCATCGCCAATGGAGCTCCAGAACAGTCCTATCACCCGATTATGGCTGGAGGAACCCACGGCGCAACCCTGCACTACCAGAAGAATAACGCGAGTCTTTTCGACGAAGCCACGGGGGCTAAGAAGCTGAACCTACTGATCGATGCTGGAGGCGAGTATCAAAACTATGGCGCTGACATCACGCGCGCGTTCCCTCTTTCGGGTGAATTCTCTCCCGAATCGCGACAGATCTACGATATCGTGCTCGAAATGCAATATACCACTCTCGCGGCTCTTAAGGAGGGAGTTCTGTGGGATGATATTCATTTGCTAGCTCACCGTGTTGCGGTTAAGGGACTACTGAAGCTTGGAATCCTCCGCGGAGGGGATGTGGATGAGCTTCTTGAGAAGCGAGTCACTGCTGCTTTCTTCCCGCATGGCCTCGGTCATTATCTGGGTATGGATACACATGACACCGGTGGAAACCCTAACCACGCGGATAAAGACATTCTGTTCAAATATCTGCGCCTTCGTAACCGTCTTCCGAATGGGAGTGTGGTTACTGTTGAACCTGGTGTATGTTCCCCCTTTATTTATTACCTTACCCCTTTTCTAAGACCTCGTAAATTACTTCAAACGAAACTCCGGCTAAGCAAGGCATATCTAATAACTACAGATCTATTTCTGCCGCTTCATCATCGACCCCTATCTCTCCTCCCCGGACCTCAGTAAGTACATCGACAAAGACGTTCTGGAACGTTACTGGAGCGTTGGCGGCGTCCGTATCGAGGACAACGTCGTCATCACGAAAGATGGCCATGACAATCTTACAACTGCGCCTAAGACCGTCGATGAGGTGTTGCGGTACGTCAACGAAGGATAAGCTTGATCTGCGTTGTAAACGAGGGCGAAGTCTGCTGCTGTATGAATGCTTTGACTTGCTTATTAAAGTTCAATCTCTAGTCTTTATGAATGAAAGAATCGAAATATTTCTTAGAATACCAATTAGAACCGTATTTAACGCCTGTTTGGATAGCTAGGTATACACGTTTAAGAATGGCTTAGAGGAATAGGAAATTAAAGTGAAGAAGAGAGACAACAGAAATGGTGACTTCGATCCCATGTTGTGCCCTTTAACAAGAAGATCTTCCCGGGGGACAATCCCGGGGAGGGAGAGATAGTAAGTACCCTCGAAGACTCGCATAATCCCCTCCCGTTAGAAAAGAACATGAAGAGATTTTTACCCAAAGTTTTCAAGCAAAGATGACGCCGCCCTCCCATCCATCCCTCTTCCGTATGCTACTTCACACATGAAACCCAGAAAAGAATCCTACAAGCCCGGAATACGTAGACGGCCTATATGCTCGTCTATTGAACCTCTCAATTTTCGTCTTCACCACCTCCGATTTATCGCTCCGCACGAGCTCTCTTCCTTGCGCTCCCCCTACCGCCCGTCCCTTCGGCTTCGGCTCGGTCAGACGCCCTCTTCTCCTTGTGGTCCAACATGATACTTAGAATATCGAAACTGAACTTGGGGTACTCCAAGCACATATTTTTGAACTCCTCTTCGGCATTTCTTCGGAGAACATGACTTCTCGTAGCCCAGAAGGCTGCGACAGGTCTGCGGATAGTAGCATCGTCGGCCGAGGTATTACCGTATACATAGCGAGCGTAGGCGATTTCACCACGGGCAGTGGAATTGATCCTATGGATTTTGGAGTGGGCGAGTGACTTGAGGTCGGAGAGACCGAGTTTCTCTGCGAGTGTGTATACACGGGCGTGCCTCAGGAGTTGTTCACCACTATCATCGACTTCAGGAGCGTTCGGGTCGGTTTCTAACCCATCTAGAGCGGGGAGGCGACGAGGGAAGTATTCGCCGGTGTATTGATATTGGAGAAAAGCGCCAATTGCATCGATTGATTCGTCAGGAAGCTCAATACGGCGCTGTTAATTTCCCATAGAGAAGGTCAGTCAGTCTCGGTGTTATTATGCATATGATCAAGTACGCAATTGCAAGATATATATAATCTCTTACGTTAGAATCAGCTAATTTCTCCTCGAAAAACGGACAATCAAGGAGCGCTTTATGCGCAGATAAGACGTCCGCATCTTCTCCTTGACCGATAACTAATTCTACAACTGGCGATTTCAGATAGCTGTGCGGCAAAAGAAGTAGTTAGTTAGCAATGCAATTCCGGTGATGCGCAGAGAGAGGATGGGACGAAAGGGCAACAACAACAACCAACCTACCTAATGAACTTCTCGCCCGGGTTTAATTGTATTACCACTTCTTCTTCCTCCATTGGATCCTCTGGCGCATCACCGTCGGCTGCTGCTGCTGCCTCGTCTTGGTTCTCGCCGTTATTTCCCTCGTTATTCTGCTTGCTTGCTGGCGTTTCCGGTGCAACAGGATCGGCGCCCACCATGGAGGTGTCTTGGTCTCCCGGAATTTGCACGACTGGATCCGCCATTGTAGATTAAATTATCCGTATACCGAGTGTAAAAGGAGAGAAGTGAGGCGAACGTGATGAGAATGTAAAGGTCAAGATGAGAGTAACCAGTCAGGCCGATTCAATCTCCGGTTGATGGTAGGATGTATATGGGTCGGGCGGCAGTGAATTGCTAGCGGCAGCTTCGACAGTCGGGTGATCGAGAGTTGGAAGAGGTTTGAATGAGGTGAGAATCAGTTGAGGCTGGTGTTAATTCCTATCCAAACTGACTGCCGTCACATCTTCATTCCCCAACCTCTCGAATAATCTCAGGTACAATCCAGGAACAATTACCTCAGCTAGCGCTGATTGGCTTAAGCTCGAAGCTCTTGGCGTGGAGATCGAAGCTTTCCGTATCACGTGTTCACGTCTGAGTAAGCCTGGAATGTCGCTGGCACCGAAACAGGACGAGAAGATGGAAATAAGATCAAGCAAAGATAGTGAATTTGCCAGGAGTATGGGTTTGACAAAAAAGTATTATTGTAATGGTATCTATATCTCGAGATTATTTTATGTACTAGGATTAGAAATCTATCCTCCATATGGCGGGTTCAAAATATATGGCTCATATGAGGAAGTTGCTCCACCAAAAAACATGGTACAAGATAACTGAAGCATCTTTGAGACGAAAATGATCCCTATGTAAGAGTCCATAGAGCTCTTTCGTCTGTGCATTCCCTGTATATCTGTGCTCGTTTAGAGCTGGAGTCGTTGTATGTTAAAAAAAGTCTTCTGTCTCCAAAACTCCAAGAATGACAATGACGGATAATAACGCCGTATAACCCGTTTAAATGATCTCATGATCGGTTCCTTCGTGGGTGAAGGCGTTCGCCGGTCGACGGGATTGGCCTTTCCAGACGCAGTCCCCATAGCAACCAATCTTCAACTGCAAGTAGCTTAAGGAATATGCGATTGCAAAGATAACCGAGGAAACAGACGAATATGGCGACAATCGCATCTAGCCAGTAATGGTTTGCTGTAGCGACAATAGCGAGAAGAATCGTCATCGGGTAGGTGACGGCAATAAAACCGTAGATGCACTTTGCGAGGGTCGACTTCCTTGTTTCATTCTTCTCGAAACTGCGACGGAACATGCCGGAATGATATAGTATCGTGAATCCAACGACGAAGCTGTATCCGAAATGCATACTCGGCATGGCGGCTAAAGAGTTCACGTAATTCCCGCTCATCCAAATGCTCTGAGCATTGTCATGGCGGACGGAGTCGAGAAAACCGTATTCCTCCGGTAGGAGGCGGGGAGGCATGCATGGGTAAAGGGTGAAAGTGACAAAAGCGAAGAGGTTGGTCAATGTCAGCGTGCGGCGAACGTTGGCGAATGTTGCGTGGGACGGGGCCACATAGTAATACCAAGCAATGAAGCTATATAGATTTAAAAGTTAGTCCCACCTGTCGGTTGATCTTGGAGTGTAAATTTCTTCTTACCCTACGGTTCCTGGAACATGCACCAGGGCGTAAAAGCGATTGAGATATGTAAGAGCGGATTGGTGCCCATTCATAAACCAATGCTGAACGTCATGTTCAGTGAACGGAAAGAGGAATGACAGAAAACTCAATTGCTCGATCTCAAGGAGCCAGATTCCGTTCTCCTGCGCAACATCCCAGATTCCAATTTTGGAGAATATCTGCTGAGAGATCACTTTGGTCATCCGGTAAAAGAGGTAGGTAATCACCCAGTAGAACATCTCCATCAAAAAGGGAAATTTCTGCAATATCCGGCTGTGTATATTGTTTGCGAAGCGGGAGGTATTCGGGGTACGGAGTGTCACCCCGAAACAGCAGTTCCTTTTTTTGGGGTATTGTTTCGCAGCAGCAATCGGATCGTCATCCTCGGAATTGTCATACCAGAGAAGTTCATCAGAAGAACGAGCGGAATCGGGGTCATCGAGAAGAGAATTACGGCCCAGCCTTGAAGAGCCGAGGATCTTGAACTCCTTTCGACGTGTGATTATCATGGAAGCGACTAGGATTGTTACAACCATCTAGATGGTCTTGGTTAGACAAAGGGTTACACGTAGAGAAAAGCAAAATAATCGCAGAAATGGCAGACAATGGCTCCATACCAAAGGTTCTCCCCATGAGGGGAGCTCAAACATCGGTTCGCTGTTCCATTCTGGAGCCTCTTCCGTAACCGTGAGGTTGGGAGGAGGCATTCTCGTAGGGAGCGGAAGGCCCGGGATCGCAAAATCGATCTAATTGATGATGTTTTCCAAATAGCTTCGTAGTGGAGAGTCCTTGCCAGGTCTAAATGAGTGAGAGTTCCTGTCAAAGGGCCGAAGAGGCGTTCGTTGCCCTGTGAGATATTTTTGGCCTGAAACGCGGCCTTGCCCTTGGAATGTTGATTTCGAAGTCGAGTCTCCCGGATTTACTCCGTCGAAAGGTTTGTGGCTGCTACCTGGCTCAGCACAATCCGTCCACGGCCAGCACTCAGAGAAAGGTGCGAGGAGAAGAAGGAAGGGAAAGGGAAGGGAGAGAATGGAGTGAAGAAAGAAAAAGAGAAATGAGGCTCAGAGGGGGACTTGGGCAGTGAGAAAAACACTCAGGAGGCAGTGAACTAATACGAGTACAGTACACGTAACTCGGTTTGAGAAATCTGACATTGGTGTATCACCGATACAGTCTAACATACATCTAATACATAGAATTGTACTGCACCGCCACATGTTGATATGAACCCCTTTTCCTTATCAGATCTGGCAGCCTTGCGTCTTAACTGGTTTCAACATCTGCACGTTCTGGAATATGGGCGTTTAACATGCAACTGAATCACAAGATCTTAAATTATATCCAATTATATCGTGCTCAGCGGTCTTGGATCTGGATAAAGCGGGCATCCTTTCCCCCACGTAATTTGATTCAATTCGAAGCTAAAACCACTCTCTTCCCCCTCGTAGACATACAAGAACTTTTATACAATGCTTCGATTGCCTCAAGCTCGGGTTTAGTTTATTCCTGGGTAAAGAAGGAGCTCATTTCAATATCCCGGAGCCCTGAAAATTCCGATATTTGAAGATTGAGAGGTTGATGCCGCGCGGCCCCTTTTTTAATCTTATTTGTTTATTTTCCGCAGCCTCATGCTTTTGCTCATTTCCCACCTTTTTCGAAACTAGAACATATTTTCCTGTCAAAACATCACCTTCCAATTCGCTAAGCTTTTCACACAAGCTCAGACTTGACATTTTTGTTTACCAATTTGCACCGGGTGAGTAGTCAAAGGCTCTCCACATCTACCAGCTTCACGGCCATGGACGGCCCGCAAGTATCCCAGCCGCAGCTCAAATCACTGCAATCCAACACCCAGGCCGAGCTTCTTGATGTGATCGATAACCTCCGGAATCAAGGAATCAGCCGCTATGTTTCTCTACCCCAACTCATTGTCTGTGGTGATCAGAGCTCTGGAAAGAGTTCCGTCCTCGAAGCTTTGTCTAGAGTTTCTTTCCCAACCAATGATGGCCTTTGCACCCGCTTCGCTACCGAAGTGATTCTTCGACGATCCACCAGGAAGTTCGCTTCCGTCAGGATTATCCCAGCAGCAGATACCGCGCCCGAGCTCAAAGAGGAGCTTAAAGCTTTTGTGAAACCTCAGGTCGACCTTGAGGAGATTCCTAAACTTGTGGCGGAAGCCAAAGTGAAGATGGGCCTCACTGGCAATAGTACATTCTCGCGAAATGTCTTGCAATTGGAGATCTCGGACCCTGAATTGCCTCATCTCACCTTGGTCGATCTCCCTGGTCTAATCCACCACCCAAACAAGGACCAGACAGATGACGATGTTGAGATCCCGAAAGATCTTGTGAGGTCTTACATGAAGAGCCCAAGAAGCATTGTCTTGGCAATCATCTCTGCGAAAAATGACACCTCGAACCAAATTGTCTTGAAGTTTGCGAAAGAGATTGACCCACAAGGTCTTCGAACGATGGGGATCATCACCAAGCCCGACTCGCTTGCGGAAGGCTCGCCCAATGAATCCTCGTTTTTTGCCCTCGCGAGGAACCAAGATACCTCGTTCAAACTCGGATGGCATATGTTGAGGAATGCCGACTATGCAGAGAAAAAGGTCTCCGGCTTCAATCGCGATGAAGTTGAGGAGCAGTTTTTCTCCACTTCTCCGTGGAAGAATCTTCCCAAGACCAACGTTGGCGTCAACACTCTGCGCGCTCGCTTGAGCAAGGTTCTGTTGCAGCAGATCAGCACCGAACTTCCAAGTGTTATAAAAGAAATCGAACACCAATTGGAGGACTGTTGTGAAACATTGACAAGGCTTGGACCTCCTCGGGACTCAAGCGCGAAGCAACGTATCTATCTCACCACCATTGCGGAGCGCTTCCAGTCCTTGGCGAGAGCTGCCGTTGCAGGTGATTATCATGATCCGTTCTTCCGCATTGAAGACAACACATTCGGCCGTCGCCTCCGTGCTGAGCTACGCCACTTGACAAAGGAATTTGCTGCGGATATGGCGGGTCATGGACACAGCTACGAGATTGTCGAGACACTGTTCGCCAAGGCTGAATCCGACGCCCCCAAAAAGACGAGGGACAAGTTCATCCAGGAGACACAGGTGTTGCTTAACCAAAGCAAGGGTCGTGAACTCCCTGGAACTTATATCCCATTACTCGTTGGTGAGCTTTTCATGCGACAATCTCAAAAGTGGGAGGGCATGGCGGATGCACATGTTTATGGTGCTTGGAAATCCGTGAGGCTGTTCCTGGACTTTGTTCTGAAACACATCGCCGAGCCTAGCGCGAGAGAAGCAATCTTGCAGGATATCGTCGACCCGGCTATGGATATAAAGCTGCAGGCTTTAAGAGAGAAGGTGAAAGAATTGATGACGCCCTATAACGACGGATTCCCAGCCACGCTCAACCGCAAATTCGTTGCCGATATCGAACGCCTACGAAGTGCCCGGGCGAAGGAAGCTCAAGAAGAAGGCGGAAAAGAGGTTGACATGGACCACCATGCCTGTTCAGAGCTCCTCGACTGCATGCAAGCGTACTATCAAATTGCGCTGGATGTGTTCGTCGACAACATTGCATCGTTGGCAATCGAGAACTGTTTGATGAAAGGTTTGAATGGGCTTTTGTCCCCATCAAGGATTGCAGAGATGACCGACAAGGATCTCGAACGACTCATAGCAGAGCCTGAAGATATTCAGCTGGTCCGCGATCAAACGACTGGTAAGAAGCAGGCGCTCGAGGCTGGCTTGCAGGTTTGTAGGCAACAGGAAAGGAAGATGGCCGCCTCACGACTTGATGCCCCCCTGGTGCGCGACGTAAAGAAACCCCATAACGTTGTCTTGCCAGCTTTCAATCCCAGCAGTGTGAAACCTACTCTTCCTCTCACGGCAACAGAAACGTCTCATGATAATAAAGGAAAAAACCGGGCGAAAGGCTCGTTCAATCCCATGATGCTAAATGGAGCCCCAACTCCGTTAAAAAGTTTCCTCTCACGGGGTGACTCGGCCAGTACTCCTAGCCCGGTGAAAACCACTCCCGTCCCTGGCACTGCTGCCCCTTCGATTTTCCCAAACGCCGCCTTCTCGAGCAGGAACTTCGACTTTGGAAAACCTATAAAGAGTGATTCTCCGGCCAATTCCAAGACTGACACCAGTACGTACCGATAGTTCTAATTTTGAGTTCTCCCCCATTACCCTCAGCAAAAGCTTCAAAGTTGGAATTTAGGTCACTCAATGGCTCAAGCCAGAAGTCCTTGGTGCTCTAGTCAACCCGACTAAGAGATGCATGTACCTTTGCTGAGTGATTTACGAAGCCTTCGAGAGATGAGCCCCTCATAAACCCCGATACTGACTCAGCCTGGGGGAACTAGAATCGGAAAATCCACAGACAGAGGGTGTAAACCAAACCTCCCCGTGGGTGCGCGACCAGACTCCAATTCGTGGGGGGTCTGGGTCCAGCTTACTTGACTCTCAAAAATGTAAGAGTGTCTAAAACCAACTAACCGGAGGACCTTCAAAGCTAACATGAATTCGAGCAAAGGAAACTGGTTCACCTTTTTTCGCATGGGAGGTTAACGATGTCCCCCGGAGCCTTAATTTTATTCATCCAAAGGGTGCTTATTTGGAGGTTTCTGGCGACCATCGCGAGGACTTCCAGAGTCTTACCTCTCACACCAGGTCCAAGAATTTCTCCTTTGAGGTAAGTTCAACCGTCGACCGTTACCTCATAGTCTGAATGATAGCCACTAAATTCGCGTTAGGAAATACGAACTGCTGATTATCTGTTTTCCAATAAGTTCTATGCAAAGGATAAAAATTAGCCTAACGTTCAATAATACCATGTCAAAGTCGTTTCATTTGAAAGATTTCGTCGTCGTTGAGCTATGGTCGTTCTCGATATGATCACGTGTCTAATTAGCCACAATTTGTGTAATAGCCGTTTTTCATTACAATCGAATACAATGAGGTGATCGAAAGCTTTGGTATTTCTTCGTAAATAATATACGATTCTTTGAAAGAACGGGAGTCAATTAGCGTATCCATACGAGTACGAGTACACAATTTGAAACCAGAGCAAAGCCCAATAGGGCTGAAGAAAACTCACATGTCCATTTCCTTCTTTCGTCGGGTGAGCTATTATCATCTACGGAGTATCAATAACTACAATCTTTAAAAGAAGCAGTTCTCCCTATTCTTCACTGTTAAAAACACATATTTTCCAGTCTTTTCTCCTGTTTACTTTCTCTCATTAACATTTCAATTTTGCAAACATCAAATGGATTATTGCAACATCTTCTCTAATCAGAGAGAAAAAAACATAAAATTACGTGAGTACGTGTTTCCTGCCAGCTAAGCCTTCGGAAAACCCACATGAGGCTGTGTATTCGAGCGTATCGAGTGTATCTTTGTGGAGAAGGGCATCGGATCTTCATCCCATTTACTACTTTTAGGAATTCGGACCGTGACGCTCCGCCGAGCCTTGAATTAAACGAGGCTTTATTGGTTGAAATTGAGCATAACAAGCTTTTGGGAGATTTTAGCGTGTATATGAAGTGGATGCATAAAGAACATAAAATCATGTGAACACGGACCGATTTTGTGCATCTCGATGAAAGACGCTTGGCGCTTGACGCGCCTTTCTCGACTATCTGAGTTCATTTCTTTATTATTCTCGATCCTAACATCTCTCGCGCTCTTCAATGAAAGTGCTCTCTCAAAGGAAGTGCTTATCCGCAAAATTATGGACGAAGAGTTATTTAAACGCGGAGTATGGGTAGGTGCCCTACTCCTTCCCATCCAATATTGTCTCACGGCCTCAACTCTCAGATTGAGAACGACCTTCTTTGCTTTCAAACATATGCTTTGATAGCATATTTTATTCGTCATATATCTATCTTTTAATTCAGAGCTGGATATTTGGTCCTGTTACTAAGAATCTGCTTCACTAACCGCCTCTAGGCGAAGCGCAACTCGGTAGGGGGGGGGGGGGGGGGGGGGGGCGAGTGCCGCGCGACCTGTCAAGTCAGGATAATAGCAGATGGCTGTCTGATCAAGCATGCTCCTTAAAACTCTTAGTGCTATGACATCATGGGTTACTCTAAGTGTTGATTCTCTTGTCCGTTGCATATTCATTCTTTTTTATACAACCAGATTTCGCAAGAGACAAATGTTGTGATTAGGCTGCAGCACCCTACCCAATATGCAGCTCGTGACTGCAGCGTGATAGCAAGCGTCAGTTCAGAACGAGGCTGCACAATGTCTCATATTAAAACGACTGAGTTAATACTTGCAAACGATAGCCAACGTCTTGCCCATTTCAAACTATCCTTTAGGTCTTGACAGAAACCGAAGATCGAATGCCAGGGTAGGGTCCTCTGGGGTAATTTTTGCAAGTTCAATATTAACCACTCTAAACTCCGAAGCACGCGAAACCACACCGCGATCATCTGAAATGGCTGATAACCCCCAATCCGACCAGTCCAAGAGCGAGGAGGCGATCGTGGGAGTAAAGGCAGATGTGAAGACACTTCAGCAACTTAGTTCTTCAAGCAACGCGGCTAAAGAAAATAGAAACAGGATTAAGGAAGAAAAAGCGATACGTTTGTTTGAGGAAGCGGTTCAGGAGGGGGTTCAAGGGGGGAAGGGGCAGAGTTCCGGTACGGGAGGAGGAAAGTAATGGCTATCATCAATGGGAACTTTCATCATTAAGGAGCATCGTCGAACGCTTGTCGAAGTCGAATATCATAATATTCCTTATCTGACCGCTTGCGTGCAAAAATGCTAGTAATGTCCTGTGCCCAGTACCACGGCATAATTTCATGAAAAGCACTATGGTCTTTGCATTTCCCAGTCAATTTGCACTGGATATACTTGTCAAATAGGGCGAAGAGGCCGCTTGGACTTGAAAGTGCAAGGGTATACCAAAATGTTCCCGTTTCCCACGCTCTTTTCATGACAACTGACAATTGTGGAGTGATTTCCTCTGCTTCATGTTCTCCAACCCTTCCGCAAGAAAATTGCTCCTCTTCAGCGATGAGAATTTCCATAAACTCCGTTCGGATCTCATCGTATTCACCTGAATCCATCTGATCCACCGCTCTGTTCGTGAGCCAGTGCGGGGGCTGAATCATTTCAATTGGCCGAGAACATCCCCATTCCAAATCCACAAGAGCAGTGATATGCCAGTTTCTATCAACAAAGATGTTGCTTTGATGAAGATCCGTCAATGCGAAAACGAACGGCCCACGACGAAGATTTCGTTGAAAAAATAATGGAAAAATCGCTCGCATTGCTGTTAGAGCTGATGTTTGATAAAGATAATCTCCTATGTCGTTTATTGCATTTGGTTGATTTCGAAGACGACTGTCATGAGTTCCAAGAAGATCCGTCACATATGAGTCGACTGTGGAATAAGTATAATTTCTGGGTATATCCGTTGGAATTTCCTCATTTTCCAACTCATGTATACCAAGTGAAAGGGGTCGATTTTTCAATTGCAAAAAGCCAGCATCGTCAATAACAAAAGATCCAATCGCTGGTAATGAAATTCGCGCGAGAGTCAGCAAAATCCGAGAAAGATCGCGAAAGAAGTTGATCCGTAGCTTGATATCATCATGCTTTTCAAACCACTCGGTTGAAAGCATTTTCCCCCTTGTTTCTTCAATGTACTCAATCAATAGATACCCAGTACCCACACCACCTCCATTACGAGATACTTGATCCTTCGTAAGACGATGACAACAGAAGCCTGTAGGGACTGGACGCCCAAGCCATGAGAATATCTGGCGCCGTAGGTGATGAAAGCATCGACTTAGAAATGGAAGATTTTCGCGCCGTGTAAACTAGATAGTCTCCAATCAGTCCATCCCCAGGCTATTACAGAATTAGATCTCGCGTCATACCGTTTCACCAGTGGACATGGCAAAGCCGTACAGCCGCGGGATAGGTATATCAGGGCAATTTTCTTGAAGCCAAGCATAGGTTCCGGCCTCACATCGAACTTTTTCGTCACCATTTCCTGGCCGAAAAGATTCACCAACACGATAAGGTAGAGGGAATCGAACGAGAACGCGCTGGCCAGCCTGCTGTTTCCCTTTCCAGTTTTTAATAGCGACTGGAACGCAGACATTGAAACTGCCATGAAACCACTCCTCCGTATCAGCCACCAGACAAGCGTCAGGTGACTTCAGTCCCAGGTGATGCGCGACGATTGTCTTGATCCAATCGTGCCTTTGAAGAACATGAGAAAAGAATTGATTTTGCTGATCGTAATAGCCCAGTTTGTGCAAGATATTGGACTCCTTGCTTTGAGCAGTTGAGTACGTGATTTCTTCGCGAAGGAGACGTCGCTTTTTCGACATCCTGACAGTTGGCTTGAGTAAATAGAGACGGTGATGCAAGCATAAGATACCCCTGCGTCTGTGAATTGAAGGCTAAAAAGTGAAGAGGAGACTGATGCTTCGCTGTGCTTGAATCGGGCAGACTTAATGTAAGAAGGTTAAGTTGCAACTGAGGAAGTTGAAACTAGGTAGTCTACGAGACCGGGGAAGAAAAACGGGCCGACCCTAAAATAGATCTGCCCCTGATAAACTTTCTTTCAGGTTTGGCGTGGATATGCCTGCCATTTAACTAGGATTTCCCTCCATGATTCAAGACGATCCTCGAGATTTGGGACAAGGTGCCTA
Source organism: Arachnomyces sp. KDTOL00113 (assembly GCA_949709995.1). Lineage (NCBI taxonomy): Eukaryota > Fungi > Ascomycota > Eurotiomycetes > Onygenales > Arachnomycetaceae > Arachnomyces > Arachnomyces sp. KDTOL00113. The sequence continues at coordinate 617,296 of OX453237.1, forward strand.
CACGCTTTGCAATAATGCCGCAGATTCAGTTAAAGCGCCGAAGTAACGTAGGCGAGACAATTTATACCCAAGTCATAGTTTAAGAATCAACATTCATATTATTTATTCGCTAATTGTCTTCAAGAGTGTACTTGGAATCGCGTCTTTAATTTGCTATTAATATTCTACGACAGAAAGCGCCATCGTAATTATATTGCCGGCAGTATGGAGTACAGTGAAAGGATTTGAAAAAAAATAAAAATTGCAGCAGTAAACCAATCTACAGAGAACTCTACCGACACATGGAGACCTTAAAATTAGCCAATATACTCCTCTTCGGGAGCATAAAGCGCATACCCCAGACTCACCACATGTAGCGTGGACACCTCTGTAGCATTCGAGCGGCCTATAAAACGTGTATTTGGCTGGATTGCTCCATATTCAAGTATACATCGCTGCCGTTTTCCGACGAAGGTAATCGCCTGCGTTAATAGGCTTCCACTTTTTCGGCACTTGCTCAGACCAACAGCCTGGAAGAGCCTCGACAATTGTTTCCGGATCAGGAGAGCTAAAGAATGCAATGCTGTGCCTTTGGGGAATCGTTTTATCCCCAATTCCGTCCCCTTCGCCAGGCGTTCCTGCTCTGGGCTCCGACACCCTGTGGATAGTATTTTTCCATCTCCCATTACTCCATCGCATAAGCAAATACCCTATGTTAACCACGATTGTCCCTGGTTTCGGATCTATATGTTTGAATCTTCCGCTGTTTTCCGCCTCAGCACTTGAGACTGTATTTGTGGATTTCAAGTCCACTATTTCTAAGCCACCAACATCGTCTTGAAATAGAAGGGTCAAAGTACCAAAGTCGGAGTGTGCTGGGTTGCGGGTAATCTCTCCGGATCGAAGACGCTGAGCAGACACGGAAGGGTAGTGAAGGTGAGTCAAATCAAAGAGTGAGTGAGCATGATATTTTCCCAGTGAACCGTCGGAAGGTAGGTTAAGTGATAGAGATAGACAATCGAAAAGTTGATGTGTGAGCTTCGTGCAATCCTATAATTTGAAATTTAGCTCTGTAATAACGTAGCTTCACGCTGCTAATACCTCAAAAAAGTCCTCTGTAAAGTTTCGAAACCCTGGCAAATGCTCTTCGGGTGGCCAGTTATTCGATTGCATACTGTTGTTCTCTGGATTTCCACAGTCAAAACTCTCTTTCATGCATATCTTATCTCGAATCTTTTCATCCCCCGTCGCCGAATATCCATGGAGACATTGGCTTGGGGAATTAGATGCCGATTTCTTTTCCAGCTCAGATAATTTGAAGAACTGCTTATTCTGCAGGAAGACAACATTACCGGGAGGACAATTGCAAGTCTGTAAGAGCATAAGCTTACCAATTGAAATAATGTATCGATTTTGTCCTGATTGATTCCGTGGTCAGTGAGGTAAAGAAACCCGTCCGATTTTAGAGCCACGTCGATGGCGGAGGCAGTCTGTTCGCGATCGACGACGGAGCCGCTGAGAAAAGGGGCAAAAGAAACTACCGGAACATCATTATCTGAAGACATCTTGCAGCCTCTTTTAAACGAAAGAAAGAAGCGTCGTCAATGGCAGATGGAAAAATGTCTGGCGGCTAGCTACGGCTTATATCCATGGATAGGGTCTATTCGGTCACGTGGCGCTAGAGGTGCAAATGGTATATATATATATATATATATGGTTGCGGAATCCGACAGTCGGCAAACAAATGCAAGAAAGAGAACATGATATTTCGCTATGTTTGTCTTACTTAGCGTGACACGATGCGCGAAGCTGTACTTGCCCCTCCAAAAAGGAAAAAGGAAGAGAGAGCGAGACCCCTCATTCGAGCACTCTTAATGAACTGGATCTAACGTATGAGTACCTATACATCTCACGATGGCGCCCTCAAAGGAGGTTGGATTGAATCCCACTTTGGCAAACGAAGCCCATCGTGAGCTCATGAGTCGTTTGCAACAGAAAGCGCCGGCTTTTCTCGAATCAACATACAGCCGACCGTTTTATAGTTTACAACACACTACACAAACGAGAGAAAGCACAGAGCAATATTGCATGGTAAATACAATTATATATATATTCATTGTCCCTGCATTCCTTTCCCTTTCTTCTAGTGACCATATATCCAGAGCAAAGGTCGAGAACATGCAGCCAAAGTTCTCAACACAGTGCCCGAGAAAGTCCAACTCGAGCAATCCCATGTGATTCTTTACACCAATATTAAAGAACCTTGTGTTCAACAGCCGGCCGAACCGACCGCGGGCAAAGCGTTCACCATTATCGCTTTTGGAGAGCTTACGGCCGCTCAAGGTCTTCCAACTTTCGGGTCTCCTACGCAGCACATTGATCTCTCGAGTGGCGAAGTACTTTTAGCATCGGGTGACTTGCTGCAACATTTCGAAGGAAAAGGCGGCGGTCTAGGGTTTTTGGCTATCTGGAGCTCTGGATAGAATACGGAAATAAAGATGTTTGTCAAAGGTCTTCACGCAAACTATTCCTGCCGAGTATCGAATAATGCATGGAGGAAGCTAGTAGACGAGTGATTATGAACGTAATCACTATACCGGTGTGGGCTTAGACTCGGGACCGAAAAGCCCAAAATATCCACTTTCTAAGCCGAGAATGCCTGTTTGTATTAGAGATGCGCCTTCGAAAGCTGCTATACGAGAAATGAAACGTGATGATCTTGGCGGTATCAATTGAGAAGCCGAATTTGCGATCTGAACGAGTTGTCACCGATGTCCTCGCATCTTAATTCGAGACTCACCATAAACCTGGCCTCCTCGATGCCTTGCGTCTCGCCCCCAACTCTGGTGTATCTTCATTCACCATGAAACCGACCTCCGTGTCAGAAGAGGGGCTTAAGCCACCGAGCCTACATTCTATACGAACTGACCGTCTCCCGACATATTGTTGTAAGAAGAGAGGGTGAGGTAAGATCACTAAGAGAGATAAGTGATATAGATAGTGTTATACAAGTGGGCTTGCTTCGATGGCGATGTAACTCGAGCGAGAGTCACGAGTAGGTAGTTTACTTACATAATAAATTCGAGATGATACGGCCCGAAGCAGTATGTCTAGTAGTCTGACGATTAGTTGGTTACTCTTATTTTCTAACTAGTATCACTTGCTGTCCTGCCCGTCAAGCCATTCTTTATATAGCTTTTGTTGCCTCCCGTGAAGTTTGATCAACTTTTTCTTAGCACTTTTAGTTACCTCCTCCCCTTTCGCGTCCCGGGTCGGAATACCCTGCTCATCCCACTCCGAGAAATGTTCATTCCTGAACATATCACGCGGATTAACGCTCGCCTTATTATCCCTCTCTCGCTGCTTTTCCGCCTCTTCAGCTTTGCGGTTTGCCTTTTCTGATTGAGCCGCTTCGGCGGCGGCGCGCATCTCTGCCAAAGCTTTTCGGATCGATTGATCCAACGGCCGAACGAGCGCAGGACCATTCTGGCGGTCTTCGAGATAGATATCAAGAGAGTAGAGGTGGACATCGCGGAAGGCATCGCAGAGGCTAAGGATGTCCTTGGCAGGCGCGCTCTCTGAAGCCAGACGATGGATGTCATCGCGGAATTGCGTCGCCACTGCATGATACCGGGTATTGGAATCTGCTAGAGTGCTCGATTGAGTGCCAAGGGAGACACCATTTACCAGCTCTCTCATACGGGCGTAATCAATGTTGCGCTGGTCGGATAGGACCTGCTGTCTTATGTCGTCTCGGAGCTTGGAGGCAGTATAGATGGGCTGCTGGGCGGCGGCTGGTATCTCGACTCCGTGCCAGGCGATGATCCGAGAATGGTAGCTCGGCACAGGTTGTTGTTGTTGTTGCTCGCAGCCCCGATTCGAGTCACCCCGTGCTAGCACGGCTGCCTCACCTTGCGGGTTGAGGCCGAAGATGGTGACAATGCGATTAACCCATCTGGCACCAGCGAGCAATGACGAGCTTGAGAGGTCCACGACGTTGCATTCGCTTACAAAATTCGAGATGATCCTCATGGCTGCCGGAGTGTCAAAAGAATCGCAAAGCGCCTCGTGCAGGCTAGCTTTTGCTTTGTCAAGAGATTCAAACCTCAATTCTTCATCACGAATGCTGTCCAATGTCGTTGGCAGGTCCTCCAATAATCTCCCAACGTCAAGGGCTTGCAGAAAGAAGTTGTTTAATTTGGATTCCCATGCTGCCGCCGAACTGAGGCTGTCCTCAGTCACCTCAATCTTGTCATGCCAGGCACCGAGAAGAAAGCATATTCGTAGCGAACGGGAGTTCCATCCCGGCTGTTTGAGTGCATCGCGTATTGTGATGAAATTCTTGAGGCTTTTGCTCATCTTTAAGCCTTTCATGCCAAGATGGCCGGTGTGAAGCCAATAGTTGACCCAGGGCGGCGATTTGTCATCGTCGGACCAGTATGCAACCGATTGAGCGATCTGTTCTCATAGTTAGTATAGTCTCTTAAGAGAAGAGTGAAAACCTCACTTCATTATCGTGGTGTGGCCAGCGTAAATCTTCTCCTCCAGAGTGAAGATCTATAGCACCGCCCAGCACGTCAGACGCCATACAGCTACACTCGATGTGCCAGCCAGGTCTTCCACCATTTTCGCTCCACGGACTCGACCAGGCAGGTTCTCCAGGTCGACTTGCTTTCCAGAGGGCAAAGTCGGCATCGTTGCGCTTGACCGCCGACTTGTTCGCCAACGACCCCTCGCCGTCTGCCCGGAGCGCCGCGTTGTTGCGATTCCACGGTTCTAATATAGAATAGCTGTGGCCAGCTGCTTCGAAGGCCGAGATGTCAAAGTAGACGGATCCATCGTCAGTTGGATAGGCAAAACCCTTGTCGACTATGCGCTGAACGAAGGCTATCATCTGAGGAATGTACTCGGTGGCGCGTGTGAGGACGTCTGGATCTAAGACGTTCAATGCGTGCATATCCTCAAAATAGCGCTCCTCATACTTGCGGGCAACTGCGCTGAAAAGATTATGATCTTTGCTGTCGATTGTAGCACCGTGGAGGTGGTCCAGATAGGGGTGTAGGACATCTTTCGCATGATCAACAAAGTCGGACAGCAGCGCGGAGTCTGTTGTCTTTTCCAGGCGCAGCAAGGCACTCGCGGCTTGTTGGCCATTGCGGATGTGCATCTTGAGCTTGGCGTCCTGTTCTTCTGTCACCTCATTGTCGACTATATCGCTGTATGCCTTCTTGGTTTCCACATCGTAGGTCTCGGACGAAGTGTCAGGCGACAAGAGCGGCAGGTTCCGTGAAATGTAGAATCTTAGGCCTTCCTTGCCAACAGTGAGGGCGTCAGTCTTGGCCTTGCTTCTTTCTTGACTTTCGAGTTCATTTAGCAGCCTTGTCTCGAGATGTAAATATCGGCTCTTTAGAATTATCTTGTCATCCACATCCGTGATATTCATCACAAACTTCACCGAATAGCCGAAGTAGTCTTGCAGGATCCGACGAAGAATGTCAAGTGAAACGGCATTTCTTCCGTGGCCCTGATGAGCGTCGTCGTAACAAGTCGGGCCACATGTGTACCAAGTAATGCGCTTCTTTTCCGGGTCGATCGGGGTGAAGACAGTCTTCTGTCTACCGAGGCTGTTGAGTATTCGAAGGACTGGGGCTGGCGGGTGCGAACTTTCGGATGATGGGTCCATTTTGAGTTGACGCGCAGTAATTGTTGATAGTGAGCGTCGTAGAATGGAGGGCAATAGGCGGGGGACTGGCGTAAGGTACACACCTCTGAACGCGCTCGCTCGGAGTACCATTCAGCTGTGGGGGATGGTAAGGATTGAATCCTCATGCATGTGGGCAGCTTCAGGATGGTGGTGCACGCTGTGACTCACATGTGGGCAAGATCAGGCAGCAAAACCGCAGAAGCCAGGCAGCATCGGGTCTTTTGCTTCGCAAATCCAGTGGGATAAAGGGTTTTTCAGCGTTGGTATAGAAAAATGCCCTAGATCACACTGAGTCCTCAGCAAATCCAGTGGGATATTGGGTTTTTAGACGTTGGTATAGAAAAATGAACAAGGGCGAGTCGATTTTTGCCAAGACCACCCTCTCTTAGCCAATCATATTCTTATCTTTTGCTCTTTTTGCCCTAGACCGCCTTTAAAAGGCAGGGTCACACTTCATTAGTCATGCATTATGTAATTCTGCCGGCAGAAATAGTAATTCCCTATTTGACCCCAATCCACCCCCTATTTCATTCTCATCCACCCCCTAATACCCCCCCCTACTGCTCCGTACACCCCTCGTTCCTATTCCAATCTGACCCCAATCCATTCCATTGAACCTAGCTGCTGCTAGTAAAGTTCCTGACGGCATTCATCCCGTCTACATCGTCAATGAATATCACTGTTACGACTTAAGCTTATCTTCAACTTATATTAAATGCTAAAAGAATTAATAAATTGTTCACCTTCTATTTAATATTTTATTTTAAACAACATTAATAAGTGCTAAAGACTGGCCTAAAGCTCGTGCAACTTATGCACCGTGTGCAACTTGCCTAACCTAAGGCCAGGCTACGTTCTTAGTGCCGCACTTCTGGACACGGGAGGAACTGGAAAAACCCCTCCACGGTCGAGCTATTATCGTAGTGTGGAAAATCAGAAGCAGAGGCTAAGGGTGTTGTTTCTAGTGCATTCCTGGTTGGTTCTAATGGGCTTTATTATATATATTTCTAAACGTACCAGTTTATTTTTGTGATGCTTGGTAGAGACGTTTCTTCGTTGATTGCAGGTGTGTAAAGAAGGTAACTCGATCCATCTAGTTTGATATTCCACCTGATCCGTTCGTAAGCGAACGTGTACAGCTTTAACGTCCATCGATATTATTATTATATTTAATGTTGACTTCGTTTGTCGACGTTGGTGTCGTTTTGTTTCACTATCGTACTCTGCCCGTCCATGCCCATGGATTAAGATAACGTACTGCAATCGATAACGTTGTTGGCCTTTATTTTTGACTTAGTCCTTGATTTTCGATCGATGCAGGAATTTATGAAGGGTCAAACTTTACCAAGAAACAACAAACCTCGCGATCTTATCTCAAAAAAGAAAACGGCGGAAGAGCTGTTGATTCCATGAACGTCTCTCTCTCACGACTCGGTCTCGGTCTCGGCAGGTGTAGTTTTCCAGGTTGCATCCGTCTCAGCCTGAAGACTCCATCAAGCATTGGTCTGCTGCGGCTACAGAAGGAACAAAAAGCCCATCTACATAGTGGGGTCTTCATCAAGAGGAACAGAAACACCATCAGAACCCCAAACACCATTCTTCGAGCATCAACACGCAGAATGGCAAGCACTGTGACTGTCAATCCCCCTCGGGATCCTAATACTCTGTCTAACTATAACAATTTCCGGTCCACACATGTCACGGCGAACTTTGATATCCTGTTCGACCAACAGCGCCTGGTTGGGAATGTGGTCCATCAACTAAAGTCCATCACCAACGCTGAATCTCAAGAGATTGTCTTGGACACAAGCTTCCTTGATATCGACGAGGTGAAGGTAGATGGCAAGGCGGCCAAATGGGACCTTCTCCCTCGCATGGAACCCCTTGGGAGTGCGTTGAAGATCCAACTCGACCAAGGGGTGGGATTCGATAAGACCGTCGAAGTTGATGTACGTCTGAGCTAGATGCGATGTACTAGAGCTGCCATTGATGCTTCTAATCATAGATATCCCTGAAAACGACAAAGGAATGCACTGCTTTGCAATGGCTCACGCCTGAGCAAACCTCCAACAAAAAGCATCCATACCTCTGTAAGCTGCGTCGTATTCAGTAGGAACTTCCTCTCTCTTGATACTCATGAAATCACAATAGTCTCTCAATGTCAAGCAATCCATGCCCGATCGATTTTCCCCTGCCAGGATACACCGGATGTTAAATCAACATATGATTTTAATCTCAAGTCTCCCCTACCCGTGATCGCCAGCGGTTTGTCTATCAAGGGAAACCAGGCTGCGGACGGGTCTGGCCGCCGCCTCTATCAATTCCAGCAGAAAGTACCTATCCCGAGCTACCTTTTCGCTATTGCTAGCGGGTGAGAGCGTTTCGTTTCCCATTTCACTGTATGCTATCACTAACATCCTGAAAAGAGATATCGTGGAGGCGCCGATTGGGCCCCGGAGTGTTGTTGCTACGAGCCCCGATAAGTTAGAGGAATGTAAATGGGAGCTCGAAGCCGACACCGAGAATTACATGAACGCAATCGAGGTAGAGTTGAAAATATTCTCTTTGTGATTTACTCTTCTGGAGCTTCGGTGACTGACATCATTCCAGAAAATTGTCTTCCCTTACGCTTGGGGTCAGTATAATGTCTTGATCTTGCCACCAAGCTTTCCATACGGAGGTATGGAGAATCCGGTCTACACCTTTGCAACTCCCAGTATCATATCCAAGGTAAGAATGCTGTTACTGGATAACTGTTTCCTCTCTACCTGTCATTATCTCCTATTTAAAACAGGGAAATTCAGGGGTAGAGCTGGAGGATGGCTTTGATCTTCTACTATCTCTAAAACAAGATAGCTAACCCCGGAGACTATTAGGACAGAGAGAACGTCGATGTTATTGCACACGAACTCTCTCATAGCTGGAGTGGGAACCTCGTGACCAATGCTTCGTGGGAACATTTTTGGCTCAATGAAGGCTGGACAATCTATCTAGAGCGAAGAGTAAGTCTACCATACCCCCAACATCTTTGTCCATACATAACTAACGATTTCCAGATCCTTGCCTCAATGTGAGAGATATCTCAATCCACGACATTTTTTCTATTCGATGACCGCTAACATATAGATAAATCCAGCCACGGGGAACCATATCGTCACTTCTCCGCCATCATAGGGTGGAAAGCGTTGACAGACTCCATAGAGCGATATGGTGTCGACCACGAGTTCACTAAGCTCGTTACTGACCTGAAGGGAAAGGACCCGGATGATGCCTTCTCTAGCATCCCTTACGAGAAGGGGTTCAACTTCGTCTTTTACCTTGAACAGCTTATCGGACAAGAGAAGTTTGACAAGTTCATCCCACACGTACGGATATATCTCCCAAACCCCAATGCAATCTCTTGTGACTGATCGTGGTTGTTGCACAGTACTTCACAACCTTCAAAGGCAAATCTCTCGACTCTTACGAATTCAAATCAACAATCCTAGATTTCTTCGCCACCGACGCCGAAGCAACTGGCCTCCTGAGCATCGTCGACTGGGAAACCTGGTTCTACGCCCCCGGTTTCCCACCAAAACCCAAATTCGACACCTCCCTCGTCGACATCGTCTACGACCTCGGGCGGAAATGGCAGAAATTCACTACCGACCCATCGTCGACCTTCACACCCAGCGAATCCGATGTCAAGGGCCTAACATCCAACCAGATCCTCGTGTTCCTGGAACAGATTCTCCTTCTTGAGAAGCCACTGACACCTGAGCAATCGCAACTTATGGGTAAGCTCTACGGGTTCGCTGCTAGCCACAATATGGAGGTTACAAATCTGTACTGCCAGGTTGCCTTGAAGGGTGGTTATAGGGGTATCATTGATACTACGGTTAATTTCGTGGGCAATATTGGAAGGATGAAGCTCGTTCGACCACTGTATGTTTTGCATACTACTCTCTCGCCTCTGGCCCCCTCTTTTTTGTGAACGATTAATGCTAACCCCGTCCCTAGATACCGTGGTCTCCAAAACCTGGACGCCAAGATCGCGAATGAAACCTTCGAGAAGAATAGGGATTTCTACCACCCTATCTGCAGAGCTATGATTGAGAAAGATCTCTATGGAGAGAAGAAATGATGTACTGTTAACAGGATTATTATCCCCGAGAGATAGTACTACCGTGCAATAAGTAAACCAATGGAAAAGATGAGATGAATGGAGAAAGTTTTTTTAGTACTTCATTATGTATACAAGAAAAGAAAAAAATTAGTAGAAAAATAGTACATTATATACTCAAACACACCCAGTTTTCAATGACGAGAAAAAAACACCCCAGTCGACTAGGATGCCTCTTCCTGCTTCTTCTGTTCCGTCTTCTCAGAAAACGGCTGATCCATCCCCAAACTCCTCCCTTCCACCAACTTCCTATCCTTCTCATTACACCCGAAAATACCAGCACTCTTCCCACCCCCATGCAACCCCGTCACCGCGAACACAAGATTACTCTCATGCTCTCTCCCCAAATCAGCCAACACCCGTCTCATATACGCCACCACCCTCGCAACCTTCGTCCAATCCATTTCCTCCCCCCCAGGCCCGACTTCACTCCCCTTCCACAAATTCCTCCACACCGCCGCCCCGAGGACCGCATCCCCACGCACCAATCCCTCATCGTACGCGGCCAGAACACCTCTCCATTGCAAGAAGAGGTCTTTTAAGTAGCGGTTCCGCATTCCGCGCATGTCCATTCCGTGGAGGACGGTCATGCGGTCTTCGGCGCGGTGGGAGAAGTGGTCGAGGAGGTGGCGGGAGTAGGTTTGGACGGTTTCGGGGGAGTTGAGGGCGCGGAGGCGGACGGTTAGGAGGTACATGTGTAGGAAAGTTACTTGGGACCAGGTGGAGAAGGTTGGGGCGAAGCCTAGGTCTGAAGGTTTTCGGAAGGAAATATATTAGTTGGGTATGTGCGATTGGAGAGCGTATGTTGTGACGAACCTTCATGCCACCACCCTTCCCCTACGCCTAGATCCTCACCATCTGCGGTCTTGGGTACCTCTGCTCCCTTCTGAGATACTTGCGGGATACTATAATCGGCCTGCGAGGAGCATGCTTCGAATAGTTTCTGAGTAGCGCCGTAGGCGACATATGTCTCTGTTGTTCGGGATGCGCGGGAACGGAGAGACTGAGCTATGCCCGCCGCTGGAGATGTGGAGGACGTAGGTGAGGCCGGAGGAGGTAATGGGCTGGATTTATTGCTCTTGCTGGACTTTTTCGAGGAAGTGGACGCGGGAGGTTTGGTGGTGGAGGATTGTGATGCTGAGGTAGTTGATGCGGACCGCTTGGTTTGGAGTGGGTTTGCGGCGGGAGAGGTTCGGGAGGAGACGTGATATTGAGATTCTACAGAGATATATCTTGTATCCTGACGATTAAGCTATTTCGAGCTCTTGTTAGTCTATGGCTTTGTTCTCGAGCTTGCCCTCTGTCTAGTTCTTTTTTTTTTATGGCGCAGGAGAAAGAGTTATAGCATACCCGGGAGGATTGTCTCAACAGCCGGAGGCAGGTCGAACTGGGCACCTTTGAAGCCATTATCCACAGAAAACGGGATGATGCTATGTGGATAGCTCAATTGAGGTTGTTCTGTCGTTATGCTGGCAAACTGCTTTGTATCTTCATCTGAAGCTGAACTTTCGAAATAATTATTGAACTGCGATTGTTTGCATTGTTTGTCTCCGATCTTCTCGAGTCTTGGCATTTGAATTACTCATCATCTTGATTCTCATAGCAACAGGTCTAGTTATAGTTAGACGACCATTATGTTTTTTAAAACAGCGCAAAAAAGGGGAAAGGATTATATTTAGATGGTTATATCATATATTTTGATTAGGAAGTAGAGCTCATAGTTTCAAAGCTGCTCAAGCATGAACAGTTCCTTGTGCTAGGAACCTGGTCTGATTTCTGCGTCTTCTATCCGTCCAACAGGCCATTTCCTGAAATAGCTTGACCTTGAATCCCATTTCATTGGGGGCAAGGCTAGGATGGGTTGGGGCTGAGGAAGAAATCCTTGGCTCCAACCAAAGTGAACGTGCAAGTTACCCTTGGCCCGAGATAACCCGCCTAGGTGTTTTGCCATGAGAATCACTTGGGCCTGGAATTGGATGTCACTTCTGCGATGAGTTGGAGGGAACAGGGTTGGGACAATTGCGGTAGTTGACCAAGCAGCTGAGCTTCATTTATCTAACGCTTAGTAAAACACAAATTCGCTTCGCGCAGATAGGGGAGAAGGTGGTGAAAGTCGAAGATGGGAAAATGGCAACATCGCGAGAAACGAGTGTCGGCCATCTATCCTGGGTTTTCCTGGAATTCATCCTGCTAATTCAACCCTCTCTAGACTCTGATCAACCAGAGGTAGAATCTCTGAAAGCTTATTAGGGTCTCGCATTACCACCGTTACGTCCTCTCGTGAACTAGCCAGCGCCTGCCTTTTTGTCAGTACTCCGGCCGTGGGCCCTCAGAAAGTGTAGATGCATTACCTCTCTAACTTTCTCATACTCCGCTTCTTTGGATAAATGCTCCCGAATCACTTCCCCAGTATCAAAATCCACATATACTCTGGTGTCCCTTAGCCGTACCAGCACGTTGTCCAATCTCATAAAGAACCTCGTGAGAAGTAGGAGTCGGGAAGGCATGACCCGTATCTTGCATGAAAGCATAGCAATGCCATTGTCCGCTAATTCATCCTCATATAACATCACTTCGTCGAAAAATAATATCGGGTCCGGCTGTTTTAGGAGTTCGACAGGGATAGGTTTCGTGGACGGCTCCAGTTGTTTCCTTTGAGTGGACAGGGTGCCTTTATAATCGGTACTATAGGACCAGTCGAACGGTTTAACAACCTCTTTAATGCCTTGGTGTGTGTTTTCCCTAACTGAGTTAGCATCGTCATCAGATGAAATAGATTGAGCTTGAACAGTGGGTAAAGTACCTGCTCTTCTGCCACTCCTTCGAATATGCAACCTTCAGCATCTTTTCGCCAGTTTTGTCAACCCGATCTAAAGCATCAAACGCGTTGAAGTTGATCCCCCAGCCGCTCGGCTCATGCTCGATTGAAACCGAGTTATCTCCAAATATCATTTCCGGCGGGGCGATCCCTAGCTTGTTGGTCATCTCTTCAATCGGCCCAGCTTTCAGAATCGGTAGTTTCTGTGTCGTTATGCGAAAGCCCTTTCTTGAGATCGAGTTGGGCTTTGCGAAATCTGGAGAGGGAAATTGTGTGTTGGGAGCAGACGCGGAGGCCGTAGGACCCGGGTTGGTAGCCATGATGCTTCACGATTGAAACGGTGAGGTATATTATTAGCTGGATGATAATCTAAATGGTTGGTTAATGTTGCGCTGCCGCTCGCAAAAAGATCTGTCGGGCGAAGTTGAAGTGTATTCCCCTCACTGCCTGATAAGATATGTAGCTGCAGCTGCCCCGCCAAGAGCGGAGCGGAACATGGAACGGAATATTTATCGGTCCGAACGTTGCTATGGTGACCGATCTTAGTCTCTCAGGGTAAACACCTCACCGATCCCTCATCCTCTTCTTTATCCCCAACACTCACTTAACACTCACCAAACACCCAACGCAGTGGACGTCTTCTCCTTTTACAGTTAATACTTTTAATTGTATACTTGAAGGTTCACGACAACTATTTCTTCAAGCATAGCGACACCTGTGTTCTTCGCCGAAAAACAATCACCCTTCAGCACCGGCACTCCATCATCACCATGACTACCAAAGCCTTGGAAGCTCGATTCGAGCATCTCTCTGTCAACGATGAGAACGATCCCGCTAACAATGGCAATGCTTATCATAAATCCAAAGTCAGTTCGAGAAAATTTTCTGGCTCTGATTTGCATCGCTGACTGAATGTAGGGCTCTCTTTCAACAGCAGTTTCGATTTCAGGCCTCGGTTCCTCAAATCAATTGGCACCTGGTTCTAATCGGGCCAATCTACTGAAGATCGCCTTGCAGAACCAGAATGAAGCCAGGCAAGGCTCCAACCCTCCTACCTCTCCCCGCAAAGGTCAATCAGGCATTTCGCTCGCCGAAGGTGTCGAGCGCTTATCAACACCACTATATGAGCAACCATCACCCCGGAAGTTCCATCTGGGTATGTTCGAAATCGGAAAGCCTCTGGGAAAGGGCAAATTCGGTCGAGTGTATCTGGCGAAAGAGCGATCGAACGGATTTGTCTGTGCCTTGAAGGTCTTGCACAAATCAGAATTGCAACAAGGTGGAGTCGAGAAGCAACTACGGCGAGAGATCGAGATTCAGAGCAATTTGAGACATCCTAACATTCTTCGCCTGTATGGTCACTTCCACGACAGCAAGAGAGTCTTTTTGATTCTTGAATTTGCCGGGAAGGGAGAACTATACAAACTTCTGCGAAAGGAAAATCGTTTTCCCGAATGGAAGGCCGCACAGTATATCGCACAGATGGCGGCTGCATTGCGATACCTGCATAAAAAGCACGTCATGCACCGCGATATTAAACCGGAAAATATCCTTGTAGGGATTTACGGTGAAGTCAAGATCAGCGACTTCGGTTGGAGCGTTCATGCGCCAAATAACAGACGCAAAACGATGTGCGGAACGCTCGACTACCTGCCACCTGAAATGATAGCGACCGGGTCACAGGATAATTTTTATACCGAAAAAGTGGATCTTTGGAGTTTGGGCGTTTTGACCTACGAGTTCCTTGTCGGTGAAGCCCCTTTTGAGGATACCCCAGTCATGACCCAACGGAAGATCCGCCGCGGGGAGATGAAGGTGCCATCGTTTGTCAGCGCTGAGGCAAGGGATTTAATCAAAAGGGTGAGTTATATGACGTCAGCCAAGAAATCCTATTGTGGCTTGTGTACTGACCCTTGTCGATAGTTGCTCGTCCTTGACCCTGAGAAGAGAATTCTTCTGGAAGACGTCCAGCAACACCCTTGGATCATCAAGCATTGTATCAAGGGTGAACGGGTTGCAGAGCGAGCATCGGGCAACCGGAGTTAGGTTCTTTTACTAGGTGCGGTGAAGGAAGCAGGGGGTAGTTTTCTTAACAAGTTTTCAGGATTGGGGAGTTTGAGCGGGATTTGATTGGCCTTGTACGACAGGAGTATGCTCAGGTGTTTTGTTCCTTTTTGCTTTCCTTTCTTTTTCGTCTTCTAAGGTTCTCAAAGCATTTTCAGATGAAGCGAAGCGAAGGTCATGCCATGGTGTTTTTTGTTCTCATCAAATTTTGATGCATTTCCGAAGTTGAAATTTCAAAGATCCCATCCCATATAACTCCGATCAGGTTCTCTGATACACGCTTTGCCAGTATACTATACACGAGAAGGGGTTCCCGGTTCCGGTTCCTTCTCTTATTAAAACATTATTACTCCCATGCCATGATCACCGGTATATCTCGTCGAATGGTCTGGTATCTCGAAAACAGCTCTCCCAAACCTCGTTGACGACTTTCGTCGCATGAGCCTCGTCTTTGCATCCCGGTCTTGCCCTGACGGATAACGCAGCTCTCCTCCTCACGCACTCCTGATGATGTTGTGTCAACTTCCATTGTCCTCTCCTGAAGAATTCTCTTGCCCATCTGCACTCGCCGCTTAATGAACTGGCTCGGATCTAGAATGGCTGTCGTTAGTGTCGAAGTATGGATATTGTATGAATAGGTGCTTCAGAAGAGAAGTAGAGAACGAACCTCCGCGCAGGCGGCATGCCGTAGATCGTCCCTCCAGTCCAGCTTGAATCTGAGATGATCATAGGCGTGTATCATCTCATGAGCCATTGTATCCTCCAAATGCCCCTGATCCCTCATCTCGTTGGCACATATTTGAATACCGTATTCCGGGTCGAACCCTCCCGCTTGCCTCTGTGTGCATCGCCGACAATGGATGTTGTGACTGGAAATATCCCCGCCGAGCTGATTGATGTTCTGGCGCAAGAATGTGATAATCGGACCTTTTTCCCCCCAATGTTAGCTTCACGAGAAGAAGCCACCTGCAATTATCGTCGCAAACATACTGTATTTCACAAGAAAATCCCTTTGATTCTCGCATTTCTTGCAATCCGTGGCCTCGTTCCGGATATCCCTCGCGACTCGATATTGTTCCATTCCCTCATCAGTCATCTTCCCGGCGAGGATCGAGAAGACATTCTTCCACTGCGTCCACGCATCATCTCCCGGGATAAACCCCGTGCCCGTCTCCTTAGTACCACTTTCATGAGGGATATTCGTCCCCGATGCTTGTTGATCCGTCATCTGTAACGTTTCAAAAGGAGAAGAGAAAAAAAAGAAAACGTTTTCTCGTGCACCAGGTCAATAATAACTTGATAGAGCTCTTTGATCAACTTTTTTTCTTTCGGATCGGGAAAACCCGCCAATGGATTTTCCGAGGCGGTGAAACCGGGGAAACACGGCAGAAAAGACAAAAAAAAAAGAGGGGCGACATCGGAGAAACCCAGAAAAAGGAAATCGGTGAAGGCGGTGCATCACAGGCGTCCCTAGGTAGCCTGTGTTAGGCATGATCTGTTTGGCTGTGTTTGGCCCTCCAGGCAACGAGAGTTTGTGCTTGTGCTGTTAGACATGTTTAGTCAACTCTCCATTCCCAAGGATCCCAAGCATCCCAAGGATTATCAACTGATCAGAAATAGATATTTGTTCATCTTTTCAACTGTGGCTGAACGTTTGACATGGTTGGATCTTTTTGTTGTGAGGCATATTATTTTAGCCATTTTAGACATTTTCTTCTTTTTTCCCTTCCCTTATTAATGGCTGGAAGGGCGCTTTTCTGTTTTAGCCCATCTTTCCAGGTTCAAAAAAAAAACTACGGTTGTTACTATCTACTATCTATCCTATCCACCATACTAAATGCCAAAAAGAAATAAGCATCTAATTAGGTAAAAATGAAGGGTTCTCGTGGTCTAACTATCGTGATCAAGATCGGTATAGACCCCTCTCTCTCTTTATACTCTCTATTCTCACTCCTTCGAATCTCTAATTCTTTGATCTATTTGATTAGGAACGAGTTCTATCGTCGATGAAGTCACTCACGAACCGATTCTCTCGATCTTGACGTTGATCGTCGAGACAGCATCGAATCTCCACAGAAATGGACACAAAGTCATCATCGTCTCGTCCGGGGCAATTGGCGTGGGGTTGAGGAGGATGGATATGGACAAGAAACCCAAGAATCTTCCTCGGATACAGGTATGTTTGGCGTTTCGACGTTCGATGTTGGGCGTTGGCACGATGTTCTATGCAGAGAATGCTTTAGGGCAGATCAGCTAACCATCCTAGGCATTGGCGGCCACTGGACAGTGCAGGCTCATGAGTCTGTGGGACAGCCTCTTCGGACATCTTCGACTGCCGGTTGCTCAGATCCTTTTAACGAGGAATGATATTGCAGATGTACGCCTTTAGAAAAAATTGAGAAAAAAAGGGGACCTTCCTTTTTTTTTTTTTTTTTTCTTTTTTGAAATCCCCGACCGGGCTTTTTTTTGGTACTAAATAATCAAAAAACAGAGAACGCAATATCTAAATGCACAGAATACTCTGGGTGAACTCCTCTCTATGGGAGTTATCCCCATTGTCAACGAGAATGATACCTTGTCTGTTTCGGTATGATATCTTATCCCTTGACTCCCTTCTCGAACAGTTGCTGACTCGTGCGTCTGCCTTCCCGCGATCTAGGAAATTAAATTTGGCGATAATGATACCCTCTCCGCGATTACTGCAGCCATGGTCCATGCGGACTACCTGTTCCTCTTGACAGACGTCGATTGTCTATATTCGTCAAATCCACGGACGAATCCCGACGCGGAGGCGATCGAGGTCGTCTCCGACATCTCGTCCTTGGAAGCGGACGTGTCGACTGCCGGCTCCAGCCTCGGCACCGGAGGGATGGGAACGAAGATCGTCGCAGCGAAACTCGCGACGAGTGCTGGCGTGACAACCATCATCACACGCAGCTCGACACCCGGGAACGTGAACGATATCGTCAAATACCTCCAGGCGACAAGTTCCCCATCGGACACCCCGCAACTCCACCCTGTCTCAAGTTCCGACACCTCGGAGAACGGGGATGCGTCTCTCCCGTCCAGTCCCCCTCTCCACACCCGATTCCTCCCGGCCATGAACCCGATCCGCTCCCGATCCTTCTGGATCCTCTACGGTCTCACCCCGCGCGGTGCCGTGACCATCGACGAGGGTGCCTTCCTCGCCCTGCAGGACAAAGCCGGCCTCCTCCCAGCCGGCGTCGTCTCAGTCGAAGGCAACTTCTCCCAACAAGAAGCCGTCCGAGTCCTCGTCGTCGACAGACCGACAGACACAGACCTCGACGGCGAAATCCAGCTCTGTGCCGGAGAACCGAGGGAAGTTGGCCGGATCCTAGTCAACTACAGCAGCAACGAAATAAACCGTATCAAGGGTCTCAGGAGTTCTCAGATCCATAACGCTTTGGGATATGCGGATAGCGAGTACGTTGCTCTGAGGGAGAATATCTCACTCTTTGAAGACAGGCCGAGTCGCCCCGTTACGCCTGGGCCGGAACTCTGGAGAACTGTCAGCGCTACTTCTCATAGGGATTGATTTGATACGTTTTGATTGAACTGCATGCATACATACCGTCGGCCTTTTTTTCCCCTTCCCCCCCGCTCGCCTGCTGGCTACTCTTACCTAGATGGTCAAATGGGGGGTGGAGAAGAACTATACCTTACTCCTGTCGAACTATAGATGATTGGGAGGTTTTGAATTGATTTATATTACGCGATCGAACGAATGATAAGATATATTATTCAGGACTAAATGAGGAGGAAAGAACAAGCTGTTACCTATATCCCATCCCCGCTCGTCGTTTTTATCCTGTTTTCCTTATTTTCCTTCCTTATTTTCATTGGTCCCGAGTACCTTCATCATCATAGAAAAAGATTTTTTATCACACGATACCATATCGTTTGTGAGAAAGAAAAAAAAATCATGGGTGGCAGAGAGAAACTCGAATTTGAAATATTCTTAGCACATGAACGCATAACGATAAGAACCCCCCAACTATTCCCCCCTCCCCAAGCATCGCTGAATGCGCATGCACCTCCATAAACACCCGCCAAACAAAAGAAAAGAAAACTTGTGAAATAACCGTCCTGGTGCCTTGTGTGTTGTCCCTGGGTATATTTCCTTTGACGCCAACTCGCCCAACCCCTAGTCCCAATGCTTACAGTATAGGAAAAGATAGGGGAGAAAAACCAATCATTAACCAGGAAGCAAAAAACAGTGATTCGTCAATCCTTCCATCTGTTCAAGAACTTCTGCATATCTTCGTTCGGTTTTGGTGCGGGAGCAGCCTATATTTTTACTAATGATTAGCAACAAGTCCCTTCTCACCTGGGGGAAGATAGCGATGCTACGAACCGTATTCTCCATGGTCGCTGCAGCAAAGGTATTTGGAGCGGTCATGGTGGTTTGAACAGTCGCCGGTCCAAGATAAGTTGTCGCCACTTTATAGGCGCTTGGAGGATGCAAGGGAGCTGGTGTCTTCATCGTGATCTTTGTTGGTGGATGAATCGCCATAGGCGCATATCTGGTCAGACCCGTCTGTCTATCGTACGGCATGGTGTACATGGCCGGATTCTGTCTCTTGGTGAGGTACTTCTCAACCGGAGCATTTGGTCCATCAGTGCCGCACACGGACTCGAGGCTGTCCTGGACTCTCTTGGAGAATGTACCGGTCATATCAGACAGGGTGAAGCGCTTTGAATAGCTGATTTCGGTCGGACCTTCTGGGTCGCTACAGATCATCTTCAGGAAACTATCGAGGAATCAACAACCCGGGTTAGTAGATGGTTTCCAAGGACGTTGGGAGACTCATATGGAAGGGTTCGCGATGGTACTATGCTCTTTCGTAGTTGCCTCCGACACTTGCGTCGATATCTCCCAATGCAAAGTTCCCATCAGACAAAAGCCCACCGCGCACAACAGAGGCTAATTGATCCTACTCAGTGTTCAGAAGGATTAGCACAAGATTCTTTAACCTTGATAATAACTGTTACTCACATAACCGTCCTGGTGATTCCCACCAGCGCAGAGGAACACATCGTAATGCGTGGATTCGGAGTATGACGAGAAATTCCCTGGATATTGCCATTCAACCGGAATGGGATCTCCACCTTTCAGGACAGAGTCCGCTTGGGGAGTAATGATTTCTATATCAGCCAAAGCTACAGGCGAAAGGGCGAGAATAAAAGACCATGTCCGTAGTCGCATCCTCACTCCAAAACTTAGGAGTAGTGTTAATCCACCCAAGGAAAACAAAAGAAATAAAACAGATAAGAAAAAGGGGGTTAAAATGATATAGAAAAATCAGACCAAACGAGTGACTGATAATAATGCCGAGGATAGAAACGAGTGGGTTAATACCTATTGATCCATAGGGGGTTCCGGAATGTGTTGCTGTAGAAGAGAAATCCGGAGTAGTAAAAAAGATACGGAGTCGATGATGCGATGATTCGGGGGTTTGTTTTGGTTTGTGCAGATCGGGGGAAGATCCACCAACGTCATGCTTAACCTAATCGGGACAGGTTGTCTTTTTCCTCATGTTCCGGATCACGCCAAGAATCATACGATGAACACAGAGAGAACAGAAACACTTTAAATAGAAGGTGAACAGCTTCATTTTTCTAGCACTCACCTTCACGGAGAAGATCTCTAGTTTCTCACGCCATGGATTGGACTTCACCAGCAGATATAGCAACAAGTTTGCTGTCAGGGAATCCTGTTGCTATCCTGGTGACGTTCCTAATCGCTGTTTCCCTTCCACTCTGCCTTCACTTCTTCCTCTATCAAAGCTCTACTTCTGCCTTGACGAACGACTTTCTGCTCCTTGGACCAAGCGGCGCAGGCAAAACTTTTCTCTTTTCTCTTGTAAGTGTTTACAGAATTCATGAATGCCCTACGCTATGTCTTCAAGAAAAATTGAGAACAAATTCGCGAAACGAAATGAACATTGCAAGACTAACAACGACTCTAATAGCTCGAACGAAAATCGTTCATCCCATCGAAACACCCTCGACAGACACATACATCCCAGTCCTCATCCTCTACCTCCATCACCCTTCCCCGCAATGTACCGATTGGCTCCAACCGCTTCCGCTCCGTCAATGACCCGTCTTTAGGAGAGGTGGCGAGAAACCCAATAAAATACCAGTTGACAGACACCCCGGGCCATGGAAAACTACGAGAAACACAAGGAATTGAACTCCTATCATCCACTCTTGGGAATAAGAACTCCAAATCGAAAATACGTGGCATCATCTTTGTCGTGGATGCCTCTGCCCTCGCGGAGGGAGATGAGCAGCTGAGGAACGCGGCCGGGTATCTACATGATATTCTTCTCGTACTTCAGAGATATAAGCAAAAGCATGCAAAATCAAAGGGTGATATTCCTTTACTTGTCGCTGCCAACAAGCAGGATCTTTTTACCGCTCTACCTCCAGGCTCAGTACGGGATAAGCTGGAAGTCGAGATTGAGAAGATCCGTACTACGAGGAGTCGAGGTCTTTTAGACCCGAGTATCGGCACGAGTGCTGACAGGGAGGACGAAGAAGAAGAAGAGATACTAGGAGGAAGTGAAAGCCAGGGAAAGTTCAGCTTCAAGATGCTAGAAGAGGAGATTGGGGTTAAGGTTGATGTGGTTGGAGGTGCTGCTAAGGATGATGAGGGCTCAGAACTGGGCTCAGGAGTTCGACGATGGGAAGAATGGGTTGGACTCTGCTTATAAGATTTTATGCTTAAAAGGTCGGACGTTTACGCATTGGACGGATCCGATTAATTGCAATTGGGACGTGGACGAAATGAAAGCGATGGAAGAATTTCAACACCCTGGTTTCCGCAGGATTGGTCTCCAACGGCCGAAAGCAATTTCCGCCGAAGAGCTTTTTACCCAGATGTCGGAAATAAGACAGGAGAAATAAATCTGGTTCACAAATGGGGGTTATTTGGAATTTCTCCTAATGGGCAAATACCCTTCCGTCCACCTATATGGACTAAATTCTGAACTATACCATGGTTTTCTTGGGCCTGCCCAGTCATAAAATTATTCAATATATTCCCAAGTGCCAGTCTTCTTGCCCCTGGTTAGCCATACAACTGTTCAATGTATTTTGAAATGC
Source organism: Arachnomyces sp. KDTOL00113 (assembly GCA_949709995.1). Classification (NCBI taxonomy): domain Eukaryota; kingdom Fungi; phylum Ascomycota; class Eurotiomycetes; order Onygenales; family Arachnomycetaceae; genus Arachnomyces; species Arachnomyces sp. KDTOL00113. The sequence continues at coordinate 639,154 of OX453237.1, forward strand.
TGGGTCCTCATCCAGTTCGAAAAAGGACGTATCCAAGGACACGTCTTGCTGAAAGTCCAAATTTTCAAAACCATTCCGTGAGTTTTTCCCTGTAAAGCCCCCAAAAATACCTATTGAATGAGTGTCAATGCTGTCTACCATTGAAGTACACAGGGAGTCACTCTGCTTGAAGTCCCGGAAGTCGACAGGGAGAATTCGTGCCAGTCTTGCGCCAGTACAGCTGCAATGACTTTTGAAGCCTTTCGCGCTTCCAGAGATTGATTAGCGGTTCTGTCCCGCAAGGATTTTGCAAGAGTAAGAGCTTCCAATAATTCTCCCTGTTGTTGCGGAACGCGGGAATTCTCCACCGTGTCTGGGACCTGGCTTAAACGGTTGAAAGCAAAATAAAGGATCATCGTTGCTTGCAAGGATTCATGTTTAAGGGCAGAGACAGCTTTCCAGCGGATACTGAAAAAGAGTCTTCCAGGATGGGTTTCCTCGATAATTGTCCGCTGATGTTCCAGTATCGCCAAGCCAGCTTCAACGCAGATGTCAATGGACTTCGCATTCTCCTTTTCGACAGAGCCCTTCAAAAACGCCCGCCTGTGAAGTAAATAGGTTGCTTGGTTCTTCAGAATATCCAGAAATATTCGATTCAGCGTGACAAACGGCGCCTCTGCAATCGATGACATGGGGTACCCACATTTAAACTGCGCAGGTATGACATCAACAGTACGTTCAAGCTTGGCGCCTAGTTCAGCAGTCACCGTGGATGATATTGGGCCAGATTCGGTGGCATCATAGATTTCCGCTGCGATTTTAATAATGGCATTTCTCTGGATAACGTGTGAAAGTGGAGTAGAGTCAACCATTGAGCGTTGCAGCATCTCATCACATTCAAGACCAAGGTCATCTGTGTATGAAAGGGCTGGCGGTCGTGTATCGCATTGAGAGTCTTTGATAGTACGTGGCAGCCCGACTTGTGAACTCGTGAAAAAATCCATTTGGTAAAGGCACATCCATATTCGACGTCGAAGCCCAGCTGGTCAAGAATCTCTTCCCTCCGAAGACAGAGGGTATTCGACAATAGCGAAGTTTTAGCTGCCGGGGATGTATGCACTAACTCCTTATCAATAGGAGACAGTGTACGACTAACTGAGCCGCTCAAAGGCTCTCTAGACACCTCGGATTTGAGGCACCGAGTCTGTACCGACGGCCAAACCACTGCGATGCATGAGGTGATTCGGACTTACTATCATCCGCAGCTAAACCCAAATTCGGGGTTCTTCAAAGGTAGTCATGTGTCACGAGCAAAGAGTGTCACGGAAAGCCATTTTTCCGTCCTCACGTCATATCGGATATCAGCACGCAACGAAGCCTGCCTCACGCAAGTGTGGAGTATCCTCAATTGTCTGTTCTCGAAACTCTTTTTCTTATTATCAGCGGCACGCCGCTCAATCATCGCGACGTGATAACCTTTTGCTTGGCGTACGGCCGTCGAATTCTTGAATAATGGTTGAAGAAGCCGCCCTCACCCGTCAAATTGCGTCTAGCCTCTTATGCTCTGTGGTCACAGAGGAGGATCGACATCCGTGGAATACCCCCCCCTCCCAGATTCTCGGGAGACCACTGTTAAGAACATGGGATGCTTATTTAGGTAGTCAACCGGGACTAACGAACTGCATGCTATCAAGATTACCGCGTCAATCACTTGACACTTCTGAGGCACGTAAGAAATATCTGACTGTACACGCTGATCATAAAACTTGGACGCCAACCCCGTTCATCTCGTTCACAACCTCTGCTGAAGCTGTCCATCAACTTGCCGACATCAGATCTGCGAAGAGGGGCGCTCAGACAATTACTGCTGTCAGCCCAAACGTCCGGGTCGTGAGTGGGCTACCTATCCTCGATATGGACGCTGAAATGCGTCACTACGAAATACCAGATCCGTATAAGAGGTCTAGTGAATACTATAAAGATCACTACCTGTGTTTGTGGGAAGTTACAGAACCTGAGATTGTTGGAGGCTGGGAATGGGTTGACCTCGTTCAAAATGACCATTGGTACGAGGAGATTGTGATGCCTGCGTTCAAAGAGCATAACGAAAGATTCTTCGCCAGGCCTTCGAATGGAGAGGCACTAAACTTGTCAGCCCTCTTGAATGCTTTGCCCGACACACCTCCTGTACAAACAACACAACAGGGTGGACAGGTGGTCAACGATCCCTCTGATTCAGATAATTCATTTTGTATTGACTGGGACACCGCAAGCGAAGAGTACTTCGAGAATGAATCTGACTGGTACGACACTGATGATGAGATTGAGGAGGCTAACGCAGAAGACGACATGTTTAAAATACTTGAGGGGAACTGGTGATGGTCAAGAAAATGGTCAACATACATTCGGTTGTGGCTATCGACGAAGAACGGCTCTTCACGAACAAGTCGCTCTTTGATCGCAATAAACGATCAGCTTACACGGCGCCGAAGAAGGTGGAGAAACCTATCATCATCATCATCATCATCATGTCATGCTATTTCTCTTTTGTGTACAGAGAATGGTTAATAGTATAGTCGAAATCAGAGCAAGACGACCGTCTTTCACGCCGGTGTGACTCAAGCCATCTGTGGTATATCTCAACGCTGAAGACCGGCTAGGTTCGGAAGACACGCTCATCTACAAAGAAAGATATGCTGAAAGATAGAATGAGACACAGCACTTAAATAACAGTCTGAGTCTTGCTTGGCTGACATTGAGGGAGGATATGATTGAGTTCACCATCAGGAGTCTTGGGAGATAGTCGGTTCAATTGTTTTATACTGAATTGAATTAGCTGATTTAATAATTATTAGATGAGCAGCGCTAGCATCTTAAAGAACACCTTCAATAATCAAGAGTGATTAAGCGTGCGCTATATGAAATAATAAAATGATGAGTTATATAGCGTACGAAGAGATACGATCTCTTTATTATCGTGAACACATTAAAGCATTCTATTCAAACTGCGAAACATACTCTCTCTCTCTCTCTCTCTCTCTCTCTCTCTCTCTCTCTCTCTCTTTGTCGACGAATTACCGTACCGCTAGATACCATGAGCGCTCTCTCATTTTAAAAGGTCTCTCTCGTTTTCTATGTCTCAGCAACTCATACCGCTGTCTAACACTTTCTACTTCTGTCATTTGGAACTCTTCGGTGGGCTCTCATGTTTCGCACCAGTCGATCAGGACAAACGGCTTTCCATCTACTATCTTATCCCCTCATCTGGCGACGAGAGATTTTTAGCGCATATTGTTTTTTTTACATTAGGGTCACATACTAGCTATTAGTTTCATCATCTCACTCAATCAATCTACATACTAATTTTCTATGGAACCTGATCAACAGCTCAGTCAGTAACATTTCAGCTATGTCGATCTCATGCTCTTTACGCGAGTCAAAACAACGCGTTTCATCTATCTCATTCACTGTCAATTCTTCATTTTTCTCTCTCTTATTCATCTTCAACTCTTCGTTCAATTCTGTTCTCAGCTCTATTCGCAATCTAATTATGATTTCAAAGAGTAGATTTTCACTTCTAAATCAATTCAAATGAATGCGATCACTAATCTCTTGCAGAAATCATCGAAAAAGCACTCAAAAAGATTTCGATTTCAAAGCGAAAGATTGAAAAGATCATGACAGAGATAAAATCTTCAGAATCAGTTAATTTTGAATCATTTCAGTCAAGCACTCGAGCTTCGAAGCTTCATCTTTCACTCAATATTGATATGAACAGTTTCTATGTCGTGTTTAGTCTGCTCTTTATCGAAAATATATGAAAAACAATCGACGATTCAATCAATTTCTATGCAAAGATCAAGCTAAAACAAGAAGAAGAGAATAGAGAGAAAAGAGAGATGAGAAATTAAATTTCTAGATTATGAAAAAACATCAATGTCAAAGAGATTAAAGTCTTTTTCGAAATTCTAATTTATATGAGAATGCACGAGTCTCAGCGAATTGAGTTTTACTGACGAAACGAGTTTACTAAGAGTTCAGTTCATTCAATTCGATTATATATGTCTCTCAAGCGATTTCAGCAAATTAAACGATTTTTTCATATATTCATCTCTAATTATATGTCTAGAAATAGAAAGAAATGATAATATAAAATGAAATCTCTGATCAGCAGCTTTAGAAAGAATTCACAAAGATATTACACTTCTGACTCAAAGATTTTCATTGACGAGATAATAATCAGATTTTTCGAACGTTTCAAACACACAGTCAAAATGCTTAACAAGTCAATCAAGCAAAGATATAAAATGTTTGAACTAGCAAAACATGATTATATTTGATCATTTTTCTGATTCAGTCATCAGCATGACATTCAAGAAATGTTTAGATACTCTGAGTTGACTTTTACTGAATCAATGATCATGAATCTAGCAAAGTAACTTTCAAAATTCTCAGACAATTTGAACTTCTTTTTATTAGATTTTTTATTGATTTACTAACTCTTTCATGATTTCTTACTAGATCTCTTATTAAATTTCTTTCTACAACACTTTCAGACATTATTGAGACTCTCGAATTTACTAGATCTAGACAATTCAATTGAATTAAAATATTCAGAATATCATCAGCTTTGTCAGTTTCGTCAGTTTCAATTCAGACATGATATAGAATCGAATATTCAATCTCTCGCGAAACTCTCTGCAATTGAATTCGTCATTGAATTAGAATTTTCGCTTGAATTTTTTACTAGCTCTCAATCACTCGTTCTCTTCTTCATATATATGAATAATTATTTCATCTCAATTCGCTTATTTAAAAGAATACGAGAGAGAGAAATAGTCTTAGATAGAACTTTGAGCTGCAAATGATCTCACGATCGCTGGATTCGCTGCTTTCTCGCCGAGTCAAAAACAATGTCTCATTCACTGCATGCAGTCAACGATCACATCTTCAACTCAGCAAGTAAAGTCATATCATCAACTTTTATCTCAGCGCTTTAATCAAGAAATAATGATAATAGACCGAAGCATCGCTCAAGAAGAGAAACATGCTGTCGATTGAGACTAGAGATCGGGAAAAAGATATAAAAAGCGGCAGTGACGACGTTAGAAATACAAAGCATGAGAAAGAGAAAGAAAACGAGATACGAATGATGCAAGCAGATCACGTGTGGCGGGACAATTAGAACAAAGAGAGAAGACTCTTTCTGAGTTGAACAATCATCAATGAAGAGTTTCATTGAGTGAAACTGACAAACTTACGAGAGAGATCGCTAGAAGCTTCATTTCTCAAGTCTCTGATTGTTTATGCCAAGACCAGCACACAATTAAAAAGATAAATAGTCATGAAATTCGCCTGCGGTGAAGAGAGCCCGAATGTCGTTTCTTGCGTGCGCTTCAAAAATGATACTCTAGACAAATCACGATGCTCTGTTTTTATTCTCAAATTCGTGACTTCTAGAAAAGTGCCACTTTTGAAGCACGAGCAAGAAATGACATTAGTTAACGCCAATTTGAGCTTCTTCTATTGCGAGCCTTTTTCGTTGCGAGCTCAGATCATATATCTTCGCTTGTTGTGAACTCTCAATTTAACTAGGGCTCATTATAAAATTTCATGATTCGTAAAAACGGGACGCTCGTTTCTAGAAACATTGAGTTTATTCCGAGAAAACGTTTGTATTCTATGAACACTCATCTTGTTTCTAGGAATAATATGATGTTTCTGAGAATGTGACAAGTGTTTCTCAAATGCAAAGACTTTTCCGGAACCAACTCAATGTTTCTAGAAATTACTGTCTCTTTTCTGAAAACTATGGATTTATGCTGATGCCTCGTGTACATTTCACAGTCAAGGCCGGCTTGACAATTCCGCATTTCAACCCGGCATTAAAAGCCGGAACAAGCAAAGCGGTTGGCTACAGAAATGCAGAAATGCAAATTTCAATAAGCAGAAGCTGACTATTGGACTCCGGTCTACTTTGAACTGACGTCTACTTTGAACTGCGGTCTACTGCGGGCGCGTTGACTGCGCCTGGCGATGGCTTCAGTAATCTCATTGCCCGGAATAATCGAAGATGTAACACTTTCTTTACGTATCTTATTATCGATTCTCTAATATGGCTACTTATCCGTAAAACAAAATCTATGAACAGCGGCGGATACTATGAAGTAGGAGATTCGTTGAGTGTTAGATATATTTTTATAAAATCATCGAAGGGCAGATATTCAGAAATGCAGAAATCAAGCCTGACGTTCGGGGCCTACGGGTGCTTTTTTCTGATTGGGCATGACGTAAACAAGCAGGATCGTGCGTAAAGCTTAATTTCTTGGCGTAGGGCCGGGCCGGCAGATCATCCTCGCACAGATCTCGAGAAGATTCCTAGTATTTTCTTTGTTAACTCCTACATAAATATGGAGGTTAGGACCAGCTTAGACCATCTATCAGCTCAACTTGTTTCATGCCTCCAAATTTCCTTCCAAATTTCTACAAGAATTTTAGGGGACGTAGATTTTCAGGGAATGATTTTTTAGAGAAAGTAGGTTTTTAGGGGATGTAGGGTTTTAGCGGGGCTGGCTTTTCTTGGCACAAAAACCGTCGAGATACGGACCTGCAGGATTTTGTGCCTTTGTCATTCTGATTATTATGCTACATGTCATTGGATGCTGCAAGATAATATGAGGCGACTATTGACCAACTAAAAGCAGAAACAAATTACCGTACAAAGACTTACGAAGCGCAGGATGCCAAGACCTACCCTCCATCAATCTCTAAATAATATCACGTGATTTTCAGTTTCATCGTTCTTCATCCTACCGACATAACGCCTGCATAAGAGGTAAGAAAGGTGCCATGTGAGGAGAATGAAACCAGTCGATCTGTTTGCACCTGGTGTTCTGCCTCCCCTCTCGCGGTGACTTTTGCCAGCACGCACTAAATTAAAGCGCAAATGACTGCGGAGCATTCCTCACCTTACAACTCTTCCCCCGAGAAATCCACACGGGAGGAGATATCAAGCAAAGCACTGAATTGAAAAGCACTGAATTGAAAAGCACTGAATTGGAACGCACCGGAACTAGCACGCAGTAGGTGCGTTCCCAATTCGTAGTCTCGCGGGACCCTTTTAGCCTCGCAGGACTCCCTTGGTAATTTCCTCGCTCCCTCGCACACGAATCTGAGAACCCAGTATCTTTCTTACTGGCCACTCCTCTCTCGCCACAACGTCGCGTGTAACTGTGTAACAGACCTGCGGATGAAGAATACCTTGAAGGGAAGACGTGCCGCGCAAGAGCCGGCTTAAGAAAGTTATGTGGCGGTCGCATGCCTATATCTTCGTTGATAAATGTGGCTTACACCTTCCCTTCAAATAGAATGTTGAGGACCAAGTCTTATCCAGTATTCAAATGGTTCGTGGCGTATTAACCAAGGAAGAGAGCCGAAAAAGAAGAAACAAGATTTATTCTTGGCTAAACTGCCGTCTTCGATTGTCTGCCAAGTTCGAACAGAGGCCTTCCTCTTAATAGTATAAAGCAGTCCAGCAGTGCCTTGTGAAAATGGATCGGTTTAGACCAATTAGCTTTTTGATGATCATGGAAAGCCATCTCTTCCACGATTCGTCTGATTCTTTTCACGATTTTCTTGTCCCTTTACCCCGGAGTCTGGACCGAATATAGTTGTTAGTGAAAGAAATTAACACACGAAAATATATGTACATGATGCAACACGAAAAGCCACTTGCGTGAAACAATGTAAAAGTTACCGGGACTCAGGTCAGACTGGGCGTAGGCCAGTCTGAAACTATAGAGATGAATGCCTTGATTTAATGCTGTAAAACCTGCTCGTCTGGTTAGAAGGACAGCCACTGCCTTGAGTGCCGGAAACCTTGATGTCAGTCGGCTCTTCACAAACAGTAGAGATCCAACATTGTAAAATCAAGTTCCATGATTCATCAAACCCGGTTTGAACGCAGTCGGGGCGGTTTTCGGCATGAGAATGTCTTACGAAGCTATATCTTCCGCCAGCCCGCCCTCTTGACGACAAAACAAAATCAACTGCGTATCATGACGCTCACTTGAGAATTCTCCCGCTTCATAGTTTACTGCTCGCGTCACGTCAATTCAAGCTCTAGACAAACATGACAGTCACATCGCTGAACGACGCAAATGATCACTCAGATGTCGATCAGATCAGTACGCTTCGATCAACTACAGTCTTACGAAGATTGAATCAAGTCGACAAAATCAGAGCGAGAGGAATAGGTGATCATATCGCCTTGCCACAGCTTGTTGTATGCGGGGCACAATCCGCGGGGAAGAGCTCTGTTCTTGAGGGAATAACCGGGATCCCGTTCCCTCGTCAAGATGGCGTTTGCACCAAGTTTGCAACTGAGATTATCCTGCGTCATTCCCAGAGGAAGATCTCTATCAACGCGTCGATCATTCCGCACAAGGGTCGGGACGAAGCAGAAGCGGACAAACTCCGAAGCTTCCAGCGCGGCCTGGCCGGATATGAGGAGCTTCCAGATACCATTAAGGATGCAGCCAGCCGCATGGGCATTCGAGGGTTTGATGGCTCTGGAGATGATTCACCTGCCTTTGCTGCAGACATCCTTCGCATTGAGGTCACCGGAGACATCGGTCTCCACCTCACGATAGTGGACCTTCCAGGGTCGATCTCTGTGGATGAAAATGAGGGAGAAGATGTCAAGTTGGTCTCAGACCTTGTGGATTCATATCTTCAGAGCTCGCGGACAATAATCCTCGCGGTGGTACAGGCTACCAACGACATTGTCACTGAACCGATTATCCAACGTGCGCGCCACTTCGACAAGTCCGGCGAGAGGACAGTTGGTATAATCACCAAGCCCGACCTCATTAACGAGGGCACCGAGGCACGAATTGCTCTATTCACCAACAACTTGGACAAGACCAAGCTTAAACTAGGATTCTTTGTCCTCAAGAACCCACCGCCTCAGCAGGTTGCCGACGGCATCACCTCATCTGAAAGAAAGAGGGAGGAGATGGATTTCTTTCAGTCTCAGCGGTGGAGAGACCATCAAATCAACCTGTCCAGGGTGGGCATTGACGCGTTGATATCCTTCCTTCAGGGCCTTCTTGAGGAGCACATCGAAAGGGAACTCCCAAAAGTGTGTAAAGAGATCGATATCCTTCTTCAACGAACCCAAACGGAACTTAACGACCTTGGGGAGGAGCGATCAACAATCGGTGACCAGCGGCTTTTTCTCTCCAAGTTGAGCATGGATTTTCTGGGCATTATGCAAGCGGCTTTGGACGGGACATATGGAAATCTCACGTCAGACTTCTTTGCATACAGGGAGGACGGATCTCCTAAAACTCGATTACGTGCCCGGATCCACGAGTTCAACAGCTTGTTTGCCACCTATATGAGACAGAGATCCCAAAAGTGGAAGACAGGCGTAGATCGGCATCACCACGTTGATGAATTGTTCGAGTCGCCGGTCAACAAAGATCTATGTGAGGGAGAGGACAGCGGCGATAAATGTGAGGGAGAGGACAGCGGCGATAAATGTTGTCACCTCGAGTATTTGGAGGGGCCCGTTTCCTTAAAGAAATGCGAGTTCGATGCCTGGGTCAAAGAGGTTAGCATCTCCTGAACATTCTTTGGCTTCGTACTACTAACCTTGCCTTCAAGATTTATAAAAACACACGAGGACAGGAATTGCCTGGAAATTACAACAACTCCTTTCTTACCGAGCTCTTCCACGAGCAGTCAAGTCGCTGGTCAGTCATCGCGAAAAGTCATGTCAATCACGTGCACATCGAGACGTCTACGTTCCTCAAGATGGCTTTGAAACACGTGATTAAGGAGGATCATGTCCACATTGCGTTGCACAAGATTATCAACCGCCGTCTTCAGGAAAACCTTGACGCTGCATTGGCCGAGCTCCGTAAACTCTGTGATGATGAAAGAATCCAGCCAATCACGTATAATCACTACTATACGGACAACATTCAGAAGGCCCGTCAAGATGCAACCAAGACGGCCATAGAGCGGGCTCTGCAGGGTGCGTCTGCAGATTTGGGCGTACTCCATGTAAGCAACACTGGTCAGGATAGGGCGAGGCTATTGTCATCTCTGAAGGGACATGTCACTGTGGATATGGGTCAGCAAGCCTGCGAAGAAGCAAAAGCGGGGCTTGGCGCGTACTACAAAGTGAGTATCGCGCAATCTCATACAATCTCCTCTTTCGATGCTTCTCACTAATGCGATTCTAGGTTGCCATGAAGACCTTCGTTGATAATGTCTGCCGTCAGGTGGTGGAGCGCCACATTATGTGCAAGCTTCGTGACGTCTTCACACCCACCGGTGTCCTCGAATTCTCGAATCAGGAGGTCGAACAGATCGCATCTGAGACGAGCAGCAAGCAAGAGAGGCGAAAGGAATTGAGGGTGTTGGAAAAGGCTCTCCAAGAGAGTCTACTTGAGCTCAGTGCATAGAGGAGTCACTGCGAGGTATAGGCCATCCTCGAGTGAGCCATCGCAGGAAGGGAGGAAAGGTGGCAGTGGAGCAAAAGTAACCTGTATTGAATTTCTTTCGTTTGGTTTCATTCTGATTCTGTCGACTTGATTCAATCTTCGTAAGACTGTAGTTGATCGAAGCGTACTGATCTGATCGACATCTGGGCGATCATTTGCGTCGTTCAGCGATGTGACTGTCACGTTTGTCTAGAGCCTGAGCATATCTTGTGGCCTTTAAAACTTATCTTTCTTTGAAAGCTCTTTCCCCTCAGACATATAGTGACGGGGCAAGTCATATAAACATAGAGTCTCATCAAAGCGTAAATCTATGCAATCCATAACTCTCACTGACTACCAAAGACGTTAAATAAACAACTATCAAAGGGAAACTAGAAGACAACATGGTAGGCCCTCCATCAAGACCGTTGCTGGAAGCGTTGAAGATGTTGAAGAAGAGACGTAAATAGACTTTCAAGTAAACGATACTCGTGTTGGTTGGAACTAAAGTGATCGGAATTTTCTTCAGACAGCTTGAAACTTACAGAAAAGGTGCCTCATGCATAAATAGCTTTACCGCCCAGCCAACTGGCTTTTTTAAAGAAAAAAACGCCCATCCAAAAGCAGTGGCTGTTTCCCCAGAAGAGCCGGAACAATGTTTTTTGAGTGAAGTTCTGACATAGATGGGTTCGCACCAATGAAACATGTGACACAGGAAAGTGGGTAGCCCGGTTTCCAAATACGGACTAAGGAGTAGGCCCTCAAGCTCAACCATGATCCTATTGCTAATACTACATGTATCCGGGTTGCGAAGAGTTGGCGTCCATCAGCCAGAGCAATCTTCCCAACCTACTCTCTCCTCCCCACACCTTCCCGGACCCTGGATATGCCTTTCTGGTAATATCCTCCACCATGGACGTCAAAATGTGTCCTGGACAAAGGGAGTTAACTCGTATCCCGCCACATCCCTTTTTGTCCACTCTTCCCCATTCCATTGCCAAGTTCCTTCCCAGCTGAACCACCGCGCCTTTTGATGCATTATAAACTGATGACAGCATGCCATACTTGCCACCAAGACAATGGACCCGCGAGACTTGTACTTGTACATCTGCTTTGCAGCTGCCGTTGCTGTGTTGAAGACACCCCAGAAGTTGATCTCCATTGCCTTGTGGGCACCCTTTAGATCCTGATGCATGGCATCTCCAACTTGTGGTATTCCAGCCGCTGCTATGGTCCCATCTAGTCGATTCTTGCTAGATGCTGTTGAGTCCATGGCCTGTTCGATTTGGGCAACATTCTGAACATCCACTTGGCGGTAGTGTAGAAAACCCTGAAGAGCTTCCCTCCTTTGCGTCGTCTGGTTCCTATCGCCAATCCAGACATTAGACTGCGGGTGAGTAAGTATTAAGCTGAAGCGGCTGTTTTGACTTCTCATCCTGTTGGTAGCTTACCTCTACCGCCAGCTTCCGCCAACATTTCTGCCATTGAAAGTCCCAGTCGCCTGGTTATGGGCAAAAACATTTCCCTCAAGATCGAAGTCTCGAAACTTTCGAAGTGTTCCCGTTTTAGTTATAGGATTAATTGTATCGTGAAGGCCACAGGGTTTGCTATCTGTTGTAAATTGGCGCTGTGCATTATCTGGCAGCTGAGTCTTGTTCTCGAACACCGCCTTAATTCTTCAAAGTGATACCTCAACCTATATTAGATACATAGATAGAAGCTTTCTAGAGTGTAAGCCTCAAACAGTAATTCAGTAAACAACTAATATTACCATCCTTTCTGCTTATTACTCCATCGTCCTTGCAGGTTAGATTATCAGACTTGATCAAGAGAGCAGACAACACTAAGGATCAGGCTGGGAGGTTGGCATAAACCAGAAGGATAGCATACGTCACGGACATGGCATGAGCTAGGAGGCTGGAGGCCCGGGCCAGCGAGGTGATGGAGCAACATTCACACAGCTTGACTCCTGAGGAGGCTCAAGCTAGAGACTGCCCGGGTATGCCGTTACCCAAAAATCTGAAAGAGTCAATCACCTGCTTCAGTTGACGTTGCCATCAAAAATATAAATGGCAGCACAACATTACAGTGTTCCAAAAAAAGGAAAGTCCAAGCCAATTATTGTGGCAAGAAGTCACTAAAACAGTAGAATACTACTTAGTAGTAGTAAATAGCACAAACAATCATGGTGCATCTCCTTGACCTCCCAAATGAGATTCTCTCCTTCTTGCCGCTCTACATCAACGACATCGAAACCTTCATCAACGCGGCCGCAACATGTCGTCGACTACGTGACAACTTCAACATCACAACTACTCGCACAATCTTGAAACTAGCCGCAGCCTCAGCCCCTACATTCTTCTCCCCACATCCACATTTCCTCGTTATGGCTACGGCGCGGCAGGCCAGCGACTGGACGCTGGGAAATCAAGCGCTAACAAAACCGTCTCCGCGAAGCTTTTCAAGGAATCAAAGGGCTCTACGACTTCACCATTGACAGTTATGACCTGCGCGCGGGGTTGACGCTGCATGACATCCGTTGCCTCTACCTCTCACGCTTCGACACAATCAACCCGCTTGCGGACAAGATTGATAAGATGGCGGGTGGCCAGTGGTATGACAGTTCGGAACATTTCTGGGAGGGGGGAGTCAGTGAGCCTTGGACCCTGCATACAGAATCCAACCGGGCTGCATTCCAGATCATCATCTATGGAGAACTGTTCGGTCGCTCTATGGAGAACTTTTTGGACTGCGCCATGAATTCAACAGGGGAACGGGAGCAGCAGCAGCTACTATGTTCCCGCTGCTTCGACCTCGACACACGTCTCGACTACATCAAATACTGCATCCCAGACTGGATCCATTGTCGGGGATACGGCCCATGGGCCGTCCTGAAGCCTCGTTCTGCTTCCGAAGGTCTTGAAGATGATGCGTGCATAGTTTGCGTAATCCTGGACGATTTCTTCCTTGTTTAGGAGAGATGTTGACGACTCCATTAAAAATGCTTGTTAGTTGATGATAGATTGAAGATATGTGGAAAGGGTTTGCGAATCGCCGCAAACCTGGGAATGTGTCTTAAGCTGAATGCGCGTTGCACGAAATAATAATGTACAGAGAAGTAGGTTGAATGAGTATATAATATGGAATATATTCATCTCTGCTTCTCGAAAGATGACCAGAATGAGAAATGAGAGAGTAGTATACAGATTTAGTAATCGGATAAAATCTCGAGGAGAAGATACGCGATGATCGCTGAGGCGCATTATTACAGTCCATCGTTTTCAAATAAATCACCAACTTGAAGTTACTTGAAGTTCTTGGATCGTATGTATCAGATCTTCAAGAGAGAGGGTATATATGAATTGTTTTGCCGTGCACACAATTTTTGAACTGCAAACCTCATGCATTCTGTTCGCTTTTCGGGGGCTCAGAACCATCTGATAAGAAGTCTTAATAAGACGATTATCGATAATATTATTCTACTCGACCAGAAGTGGTAGCTTGCTTGGAAAGGCAGTTCCATTTCTTCTTAGTTGACTTTCTGTCCAATTCTATGTTCAATTATTCTTCTTGCTATATACAGTTCTCTCCCCGGGGGAAAATCTTAATCGTTTAATATAACAGACAGGTGCACTTTCTTTCCAAGTCCATCTAGTCGTCGTGCGGCGAACAGGAATTTGGGTCTTTGTCGTCACACGTCATGACTTCTTTGTTCGCAGTACATCCCTGACGACAACCAGCCCACCATTGTGCCTGCACAAGCCAGCACCAATTTCCCCCTTCCGTCCACGCAGTGGATGGATCTGGCTCGTTGATTCTGTTCCCTTGGTCGTCATAGGGAATGCATGACGCCCAGCATGTGTCCTCGGCGCATCCCGAGGAGCCCGGGACTTCAGTTATGGCCGGAGGGGCAATATCTGTGGTGGAGGTAGTAGACTGGGCGATAGAGCCTAGATAAGGCAATTAGCAGTCGGTCCAATGGGTTTGTTTATGCCCCTCGAGGTTGTCGCGGGATTGAAGGTATGGATCGTTCCTCACCGGAAGCGCTCGCGAGAGCGGTGACAGTCAGAAAGAGGGAGCTTAGATTGAACTTCATATTGAGAAGTATAAAGGTGGGAAATATTGTGTGTGGTTTTTCTAGTAAACGTGTGGTTTCCAACCGGGGGTGTTTTCGGATGATGAGTATTGAAAACGGGAGAAGGAAGGCAATATATATATATGTGAAAATTGATATAATTTAAAGCCCTCAGGGAATGAGAATCCTCATGGCTGTGTGCACTGCCGTCGAAATCAGGATGAACGTTGAAGGATTTTTGGCCCCGAATATACCCACTTTTAGGATTCCGGGGGCCACCATTATAATCTCGATCTTCAACCTTGAATTCTATAACAGGCAACTTGGTGGGCACAGCATGGAGATCGCTTCATCGGTTGATTATTAAACGCTTGCAAGCGAGCTTTATCCCGATTCCCTGACTCTCGTATTAGACGCTCCTCTCTGTGGGGACACCACATATTTCAAGTCGACCAGGAAATATTTTCCCAGAATCTCCTGTCTCAGGCGTTGAAGCTGGGGCATTGCTGTCGGCCGCAAGCATGAGAATGACTCGAGAGAATGCAGTGCGATTAAGGTGGTGATATTGTTGAGCCGCCGAAAGAAGGTTATCTTGGACCTTAAGTGGACAATTTCCTGCAATTGAGCTGACGGCCCTGCTGCCTTTTATGTTGCCCGTTCTGGCACTCTAAAAAGAACGAACAGATCATCTAGGAAAGGAATATGTTACTGAATTACTTCGTTATTTAGACTTCCATCATTCCTCAGCACTCTGCCAACCCTCTCCTAATACCTCTGCTACCTTTTTCTCTGTCCATTCCTACACGGCGGTAAAGGACAGTCTGTTAGCAAGCTGCCATCCGTATCTTGGAACGAGACAATTTGAACAGGAGAGGATATACTAACCCACAACTCCCCAGCAAGTTCCATATCCCCCGCAATCTCACTCGTCTCACACCTCGTCGCGATCGGAATAAAATACTCACCCCGAACCCCGTCCCCATCCTCAATAATATCCTCACTAGCAGCCAAATACAACCCACCCGCCGCCCCATCCTGTATACTCTGCCCCACAACCGAAAAGAACTTCTTAACTGCCCACCCGAGAGGTACACCTAGATACCCTTTCCAAACATCCATCTGATCAGTCGCGATATTCCCCGGAAAAAAGCAGTTTACGAAAACATCTTTACTTCGCGGGTCTGAGTGATCGAGGAGAAGACGTCGGGAGAATTCACGCGTGAAGAGGATGTTTGCGAGTTTCGAGCGGGCGTAGCGCCATATACCGTCATAGCATGCATTCTTCGGTCGGGTCTGGGAGGTGAGGAGGTTGAGGTCTAGTTCGCGGCATAGGGAGTGGAGGGAGGATGTGGTGATGACGATTCGGGCGTCGTTTGTTTTGAAGCGGGTGGTTGTGGATTTTAGGAGGGGGAGGAGTAAGATGGTGAGGACGTGGTGGCCGATCGCGTTGACGGCGAAGAGTGTTTCGATTGATTGTGGGGAGAGGGAGTAGGTTGGTAATATTGGGAGTCCTGGTATGAAGGTTGTCAACCAAGAATTTCCCCCTTTTTTCCCCTTGAAACAACGGAAACAGAGGCAAGACGTATACATACCGGCATTGCAGAATAAAATATCCAGTCTATTCGTCTTCTCCCTAAGGCTCTTGGCCACGGCTGCCACGGCTTTGATATCCCCTAAATCGCACTCTAAGAACTCAACCCGTTTTACGTTCCCTTCATCCCGTCCCCCCCATCCCTTCGCCGCAATCTCATACTTCTCTCGACTGCGGCCGATAACATAGACTTTATGGATACGGTGGATAAGGAGTTGCGATGTTATCTCTATTTCCCTCCGAATGAAATGTCAAGCTGTTAGAAGCTGTTGGCGTTATATTCAGGGGCTGAAGAAGGACTTGCCGCGGCCAATGCCTGCATTACCGCCCTATAAAATACTTCAGTTAGCCTTAATTATCCAAAAATGTCGAGTTTGCACTTGAAAGACGAACCGTGACTACTGCGACTTTCCCATCCAGCGGCGGTGTCTCTGACAGTGAGAAATTCCTGTACGTAAATATTCCTGTCATCTTTTCTCGGAGAAGGCCTGTGAACAATAATACGACTCGGGTTGGGTATATTATTGAAGTACAACTATATGTAAACCATTCATAGCTATCAAGAAGAATATCCCCATCCGATTCCTAACTTAAGCTCCATCAGGGTGACGTCATAGAATGGGGGAAGTTAAGCTATGATCTGTGCGTCGGATCTATCCGAATTCCCCCCTGCCAGTCAGTCTTCGACCCTAATTAGATGAGACAAGATATCAGGGGAAGAGAATTTGCAAGGAGTTGAGCGAGTAAGTCCATGAACTGAAAAGTAGTCTATTAACACCTCTAGAGCCGCCTTCTAGTGTTGAATGGAATGACAGCAGTAAGGATACATCCTGTCCCCCCCGATCTATCTAAACAAGCCGTGAGACATGCCCCATTGCCATTTCAGGGTCTTCATTTCTCATTTCCCACAAAAAACTTTCTCGGAACTGGCGAATCCAAAAAACCACTTCCTTCTCAAACATTGAGTTTGTTCTGGTGCAAGAGCCACGTAAGGAGGTCAACTTTGGTTACAATCGCAACCGGCTTCATGCCTCCGGTTTCATCCCTCTCGGTCACAACCGCGGCACTGTTCCACTCGAAAAATCGATTTAATGTGCTTAGTGGCGTGTTTACCGTGATCTCGGTGAATGTACGGTGCTTGTTCTGTCCTTTGACACTGTCTTCACCGTTAATGGCGGACGGTTTCGTGATATCTCGAGGTTCTGTGACTATTTCCGACAATTTTGAGAAGTCGAACATAACATCGGAGACTGGAGTCTTCCCACTCGCCCTTCCGTGGGTGAGGTAGCTGAGGATATTTCCGAGTGTGACCAGGCCGACTAATCTTCTGCCGGTAGGGGCGAGAACGGGTAACTGGTCGAATCCATTGTCTCTCATCGTCTCGATAGCAGCATCGCATCCCGAGTTAGATGCGACTGTCATGACAGGCTTCAATCTCAAAGCTCTGACCTTAGATCCTCCAAAGGGATCGTCGGAACCATGGGCCTTAAGCTCAGGCGATGATGGAATTTGTTCTGGACCGCTCGGCGGTAGGAGATCGTTCGCGGCAAGCCAGTCGTCATCCGCGAACTACAACAGTCAGATTAAACAAAATAAGTGTACGGGTTGGGGCAATATCACTTACTTTGGTGAGATAACTCCTAATACTATCAGGCAAAATGACCACCACTGTATCACCCTTCCCAATAAGACCATCATTTGAGGCTTGAACCAATCCCGCAATGGCACTTCCACTGCTTCCACCGACAAGCAAACCCTCTTCAGCTATCAGACGTCTTGAATACAGGAAGGATTCTTTGTCACCAGTCTTATACCAATGATCGACAGACTTTCGGTCCAGCACCTCAGGGATAAAGTCGTATCCGATACCCTCAACCTTGTACGGTTCGTTTTCGTGGGCCTTGTTCAAAGTTTCGGGAAGCGCTAGAATAGAACCTTGCGGATCCGCCGCGATAATCTTCACATCCGGGTTATGTTTTCGGAGACCTCTGGAGATACCGGTAATAGTACCACCTGTTCCCGCACCTGCAATAACCGCCTTTATTTTTCCCTCGGTCTGTGTCCATATTTCCTCCGCAGTTCCAAACTCATGCGCAAGTGGATTATCTTCGTTCCCATATTGATCTAAAATATGAGCGTTCGGTAGTTCCTTCTCCAGCCGTTTCGCGACGCCAATATGGGACTCCGGCGAATCGTAGGCAGCTTGAGTAGGGGTACGAATGATGGTGGCGTTCAATGCTCGCAAGACAGAGACCTTCTCAGCCGACATCTTCTCCGGGAGGGTAATTATAGTTTTGTAGCCTATTAAGAAACAGTCAACACCTGTCATACTCGCAGAGATGGAGCCGAAAAAAGCAGACCTTTTACCGCAGCAACCAACGCCAGCCCAATACCTCTAAAGTCCATAGTATCAGAAAATGCAACTTGTATTCCGTCGGGAAAAGGGAAAGGCCCTACTCACGTATTCCCGCTCGTGGGTTCGATCAAAGTGTCACCGGGCTTTATCCTGCCTTTGCGCTCGGCCTCCTCGATCATTCGCAACGCGATGCGATCCTTGACGCTACCACCAGCATTGAAATATTCTAATTTCGCATATACCGTCGCCTCAATGCCTAGACTCTGTGGGATTTTGTTCAATCGGACAAGCGGGGTATTGCCTATCTGCTGGGTGATGGAGTCCATCGTCACCGGTGGGATTGCGGGCTTGCTGATTGTCGACATTTTGGTACTAAGAAATGAAGTGAAATGGAGAATAGAGAACAGTTCTATGATTGTAGGTAATTGGGGTTTCTGTACACAAACATCACTTTTCAAAAAGGTAGAAATTTAATGCAACGGCCGGCGGTAGCCGCATCCCGCCACTGCCAACCCCGATAACGACAATTCAATGCCAGATAAGATTTGCTTACCTAACGATATTCTAGATCCAACGCCGACACTGGGGGGGTCCGGTCTCCGACCGGTCCCGGGGGGCCCTAGATCACGTGAGATATGGAGAGTTGAATTGAATCGAACGAAAATCAACCTAGTTGGCAGCGTGGTCGATTCTACTAGCATCTAGAGTTGGTTCCAGCAGCAGCAGCTAAAGCTGGTTGTATTAGCATCTAGATTTAACTGAATTGAATCAACCTAGCTGGCAGCGCGGTTGATTCCACTAGCACCTAGGATTGGTTTCAGCAGCAGCTAGATTCAATGAAATTGAATCAATCTAGCTGGCAGCGCGGTTGATTCTACTAGCATCTAGATTCAATGGAATTTAACCAATCTAGCTGGCAGCGCGATTGATTCTACTAGCAGCTAGGTTCAATGGAATTGAACCCATCTAGCTGACAGCGCGATTGATTCTACTAGCATCTAGGATTGGTTTCAGCAGCTGCTAGGTTCAATGAAATTGAATCAATCTAGCTGACAGCCCGGTTGATTCTACTAGCACTTAGGTTTAATGGAATTGAACTCACCTAGCTGGCAGCGTGGTTGATTATACTAGCATCTAGGGTTGGTTCCAGCAGCAGCAGCTAAAGCTGATTGTATTAGCATCTAGATTCAATGAAATTGAACTCATCTAGCTGGCAGCGCGGTTGATTCTACTAGCAGTCAGATTCAGTTGAATTGAATCAATCTAGCTGGCAGCGTGGTCGATTTCACTAGCATCTAGGGTTGGTTTCAGCAGCATCAGTTAAAGCTGGTTGTATTAGCAGTCAGATTCAATGGAATTGAATCAACATAGCTGACAGCGCGGTTGATTCTACTAGCATCTAGGGTTGATTCCAGTAGCTGCTAGGTTCAATGGAATTGAATCAACATAGCTGACAGCGCGGTTGATTCTACTAGCACCTAGGGTTGGTTCCAGTAGCTGCTAGGTTCAATGGAATTGAATCAATCTAGCTGACAGCGTGATTGATTCTACTAGCAGCTAGATTCAATGAAATTGAATCAATCTAGCTGGCAGCGTGGTTGATTCTACTAGCATTTAGGGTTGGTTCCAGCAGCAGCTAGGTTCAATGAAATTGAACTGATCTAGCTGGCAGCGTGGTTGATTCCACTAGCATCTAGGTTCAATGGAATTGAACTGATCTAGCTGACAGCGTGATTGATTCTACTAGCATCTAGAGTTGGTTCCAGCAGCAATTGAATCAATCTAGCTGACAGCGTGATTGATTTCACTAGCACCTAGGTTCAATGAAATTGAATCAATCTAGCTGGCAGCGTGGTTGATTCTACTAGCATCTAGGTTTAATGGAATTGAACTCATCTAGCTGGCAGCGTGGTTGATTATACTAGCATCTAGGGTTGGTTGTATTAGCAGCCAGATTCAATGGAATTGAACCAACATAGCTGGCAGCGCGGTTGATTCTACTAGCACCTAGGGTTGGTTCCAGTAGCTGCTAGGTTCAATGGAATTGAACCAACCTAGCTGGCAGCGTGGTCGATTCTACTAGCATCTAGGGTTGGTTCCAGTAGCTGCTAGGTTCAATGGAATTGAATCAACCTAGCTGGCAGCGTGGTCGATTCTACTAGCATCTAGGGTTGGTTCCAGTAGCTGCTAGGTTCAATGGAATTGAACCAATCTAGCTGGCAGCGTGGTTGATTCTACTAGCATCTAGGGTTGGTTGTATTAGCAGCCAGATTCAATGGAATTGAATCAACATAGCTGGCAGCGCGGTTGATTCTACTAGCATCTAGGGTTGGTTCCAGTAGCTGCTAGGTTCAATGGAATTGAACCAACCTAGCTGGCAGCGTGGTCGATTCTACTAGCATCTAGGGTTGGTTCCAGTAGCTGCTAGGTTCAATGGAATTGAACCAATCTAGCTGGCAGCGTGGTCGATTCTACTAGCATCTAGGGTTGGTTCCAGTAGCTGCTAGGTTCAATGGAATTGAATCAATCTAGCTGGCAGCGTGTTCGATTCCACTAGCACCTAGGGTTGGTTTCAGCAGCATCAGCTAAAGCTGGTTGTATTAGCATCTAGATTCAATGGAATTGAACCCACCTAGCTGGCAGCGCGGTTGATTCTACTAGCATTTAGGGTTGGTTCCAGTAGCTGCTAGGTTCAATGGAATTGAACCAACCTAGCTGGCAGCGTGGTCGATTCTACTAGCATCTAGGGTTGGTTTCAGCAGCAGCTAGGTTCAATGGATGGAATTGAACTGATCTAGCTGGCAGCGTGATTGATTCTACTAGCATCTAGGTTCAATGGAATTGAATCAATCTAGCTGGCAGCGTGGTTGATTATACTAGCATTTAGGGTTGGTTCCAGCAGCAGCTAGGTTCAATGGAATTGAACTGACCTAGCTGGCAGCGTGGTTGATTTCACTAGCACCTAGGTTCAATGGAATTGAACTGACCTAGCTGGCAGCGTGGTTGATTCTACTAGCCCCTAGGTTCAACTGAATTGAACCAATCTAGCTGGCAGCGTGGTTGATTCTACTAGCATCTAGGGTTGGTTCCAGTAGCTGCTAGGTTCAATGGAATTGAACTGACCTAGCTGGCAGCGTGGTTGATTCCACTAGCACCTAGGTTCAATGGAATTGAACTGACCTAGCTGGCAGCGTGGTTGATTCTACTAGCCCCTAGGTTCAATGGAATTGAACCCATCTAGCTGGCAGCGTGGTTGATTATACTAGCATTTAGGGTTGGTTCCAGCAGCAGCTAGGTTCAACTGAATTGAACCAATCTAGCTGGCAGCGTGGTTGATTCTACTAGCAGCTAGATTCAATGGAATTGAACCAACCTAGCTGGCAGCGTGGTTGATTCCACTAGCACCTAGGTTCAATGGAATTGAACTGACCTAGCTGGCAGCCCGGTTGATTCTACTAGCATCTAGGGTTGGTTTCAGCAGCATCAGCTAAAGCTGGTTGTATTAGCAGCCAGATTCAATGGAATTGAACCAACATAGCTGGCAGCGTGGTTGATTCTACTAGCACCTAGGGTTGGTTCCAGTAGCTGCTAGGTTCAATGGAATTGAACCAATCTAGCTGGCAGCGTGGTTGATTCTACTAGCACCTAGGTTTAATGGAATTGAACCCACCTAGCTGGCAGCGTGGTTGATTATACTAGCATCTAGGGTTGGTTTCAGCAGCAGCTAGGTTCAATGGAATTGAACTGATCTAGCTGGCAGCGTGGTTGATTCTACTAGCACCTAGAGTTGATTGAATTCAATCAACCTAGCTGGCATTCAAATTGGAATGGAATAGGGAATGAAATAGGGGGTGGATTAGGGTCAGATTGGAATAGGAATAAGGGGTTGTTGGGGTCAGATTAGAATTGGAATGGGGGGTGTAGTAGGGAGTCGATTAGGGGGGGAATTAGGGGGTGGATTGGAATAGAAATAGCGGATTAGAATTGAATTGGAATGGAATAGGGGTTGGATTGGGGTCAAATAGGGAACAACTATTTTCTGCCGGCAGAATTACATAAGCTTATGAGAGAAGATGACATAAGCGTTGATGACATTGTCTTTTGAAGGCGGTCTAGAGCAAAAAGAGCAAAATCTAAGACTCTGATTGGCTAAGAGGGTGGTCTTGGCAAAAGTTGGCCCGCTCTTGTTCATTTTTCTATGCTAACGTCTAAAAACCCTATATCCCACTGGATTTGCTGGGGACTCAGTGTGATCTAGGGCATGTCAACGCGACATACGCTGTGCTCTCAACACACCTAAAAATTATCGCAAACCTCCATGCGAGTAACCTGAGTCACATTTCCAGAAATTGTTTGATCAGAGCTGTCGCTGTTGCCATTATTCTCTAATACGTATCCCTTGGAATAGCGGGAACTGTGCCCGGGTGATATCCCTCCACGATGGGTTCGTCTTCACGGTGCTTTTGAAGTACCTAGACTTTCTAGAGCACAGTTGCCTTGAGATCATCATCCGGTGTAGGAGGGTATAAAAATGGATGTAGGTGTACAGAGCACTCTGCACAGCTTATGAGCCCGATGGCAAAGTTATTCATCGCAGACCAAGTTGGTTTAAGAATTCCCATTAACAACAAGGTATATTCCTCCAACAGGGTCAGAAGGGTCCGTCTATATACTCCCGTATATGAGATAACTGGCATCTGTTTTGACAGTGAGCCAACGATAATGGCACCTTGAGCGCTCGCATTAAAACGCTCAGCACCGAGAGCATATCTAAGCTTGCATGGAAATATCTAACGACTTTTTTCCGGGCCCAGTCAGCATAGAATACCAGCGAGAAAGTATGTTGATTCCAACATACCGAGGGTAGGCATCTTCACAAGGCACAAGATCCTGCTGATTATTGTGGATATTCCACAGTAAATAGTGTACCATTCTGCCCTAAATATAGAACGTCTTTGGTTATTTCCGGGCTGCTGATAAGCTGATATATAAGGACAGTCTTTATATTTACTTCTATGATAATAAGTTCAAGGACAAAGATAGGCGACACCGTTCATAGATACTAGATCCGACTTTATTCTGAACTAACATTCTTTGACTCCCTTCTCAGGTTTCAAGCATGAACAGCCGTCCCCTCAGTTATGAGTGAATTCACCAATTTGCGTTCAGTGGGCTTGGATTAGGTTACACAACTGGCTAAATGAACTTTCGAAGGCGAGAGCTTATTCCGTCTAAAGATGACGGGAGAGATTATGGGCTCGAGTTAACGGTTGTACCTGGGGACTAACCCACTTGCCAACGATCATTTTAACGAGTCTAAATCCCTCAGTAGGAGACTTTACTGAACTGTCGATTAAACCACTCCAATGCCTGCTCCTCCGCCTCATTTGCCTGGCGTTCGGAATCCTCCAATATATGATCCGCACGGATGCAGAAACCGTGCCCAGCCCCATAGTAAGTCTTAACCTCACCACATGCGTCGCCAGTCTTGGACTCAAGGATGGTGCGCATCTTCTCGACATCCGGCATTTTCACAGCGATGTCCTTGTCGCCAATGGCAACGCTCACGGGTTTAGTAACCTTTTCGATATCGTCCGGGATGGCCAGCATGCTTGGATGGCCGGTGAACCCGGCATCGATAAGGGGCTGGTTGCCCTCCTCTGTGGTATGTCCGTGAGCCAACAACACCGTGTGCTTGCCGCCCCAGCAGAATCCGGCGGCACCGACAGGCAGTTTAGCGCCTTCGTTAGCCCGCACGGCAGCGAAGAAGGATTGGACTCTTGGCCACGTCTTGGCTACGCTATTGCGGATGGGGAACGGAACCATAAATATGAGCAGCATTGCGAAGTAGTAACTGTCGACCCGGTACGGTTAGCTGACGTCCGTCGGTGACTAGGGGATATAGAGAACGCACGGTTTGACAAGCCAGTCATAAAAGCTTCCCGTTTTGAAGAGCTTCTGAGGCACATCCAAGGTCCACACAGGAGCCGCGTTTCCTGATGTTCATAACAAGTCAGTAACCATGTTAAGCTCTATCTCCCGGTACAATAAGGCCATCAGCTTCATTTTCTTTGCGGGCCATAGAATAAATCGAATACGAGATCAGATCTTTTGAATTGTCGCATCCTTAGTCCATTTAAAAACGGGAGGTACCCTAATTATGATCCCATATTCGGTAATTAGGGACTATATATAAGCATTGGCACTCACCATTCATAAATTCAGGTAAATACACCAGGTATTGTCCCTTTTCGGCATAGCTGTCGGCTAAGAGTCTGTTGTTGACAAGTTCCCAGCCAAATGCATCGGGAATAATGACGACGATCCCTTTCACCGGGTCATCGGCGGTTGGTTTTGCGACGTAAACATCCAGGCCATGAAGCTTGGTCACTTGCCCTTTCGGTGTGCCAGAGTGGACATGGCCATTGAAGCAGTCAGGGCAGGACATAGTTTGCGAGAGGGAAAAAACGGTCCGTTGATAGTTGACAGACGTGTATTAAAATCACATTCCTCAAGAACTTGGGATGCGGAGTACAAATTTATCAATGTTTATTGCGAGAGATTTGCAATTGGTTTTATATTCTCCCCCTAAATGATTTCATGGTTCATACCAAGCTTTCGGGGATTGTTTAACTCCGGGATCGACGCATTAACCCTGTAATTTCTTGCCGTGATAACCATGAGGCCTGACTCGATGTCGGTGGTCGGTTCTTGGATGCCGCCGATCGGTTCAACTTATCATGCCGAAGCAGAAATCGGCATGCGTTGAGTTGTTCGCTGGCTAAAGATTGTTGAAAATCATGGATTGCGCTAGCGAGCCGATTGCCGTAGAACCCAGCCACAATCCGAGCGGGGAGAGATCAATACGAGTGAACACGTGAGTGACTCAGGATCTCTTGCAACGAGGTCCTTCTGTCCTGAGAATATCTACTCTTAATCCAGATCAACAAAAGCTGCTTCCATTGACACCAGGGCCTAAGTCCTTAAGCCCTCAAAATGCCATCTACGGCACTATTTGTTGTCGACATCCAAGTCGATCAAGCCCAAGATCCCAAAACTGAAATTCCCCATGCTGGCCGGATCCGTAAATCTGGGGAAACCATATTAGCTAAGGCCCGTGCCGCAATAGATACTGCCCGAGACGCTGGTCGGCAACCCGATCTTGGCATTGTATTCGTGCAGCATGAGGAGAAACCCGAAGATGGGTCGTTAGTCAACGGCAGTGCGCCATGGAAACTAGTACTTTCTCTTAGAGACACCGACAGCACTGAAATGCTGGTATCAAAGAATACTTGTAAGTGGGCCAGTTTTGGCCAGTTTAGGGAACATCCAAAGGCTTTTTCCTTTCGTTCCAGCCATTCCGAGTCAATCAGAAATTAAAGATTAAAAACAGGTGATACTTTCGAGTCAAACCCGCAGCTCGCGTCCCAACTCAAGAAAGAAGGGATAGAGTCAATCGTTGTATTTGGGATCCAAAGCGAATTCTGTGTGCAAGCCACCAGCAAGGGAGCCCTAGCAGCGGGCTTTAAGGTTACTTTGCTCCAGGGTGCTCATTCAACTTACGACACGGCTGGGAAGACAGCGAAAGAAATCGAGGCTGAAGTAGAAAATGATCTTAGGGAAAGAGGTGCTAGGGTAGTTTCTTGGGAGGAATGGCAGCCTGAAGAATAGGGAGCGTTAGTTTGAGACTCGTTAGCATGCTGAACGCTTCACATTCTGCCGCCAATTTCTCCTCTGCGGTATCGTCTTTGGAGCCTACTAAATACGGACATGGGTAGCTCGAGAAGTTGTTGCCCTCAAGCTGAATCCCTATCGTACCCATTCATCCACCCGTGGTATCTATCTTTTGCCTTCCGCGAATGTAGAGAGGAAATAAGTGTGGTTTCACCGATGCTTCTGAGAATTAAGAGTATTGCTAGTCAGGCATGGTTTTCTTCTATCTTTTTTGTACATGCTTCGCCTCAACCCTGGAGTTGATGACAGCTTTGTATATTAGCGAATACCCCTAAAACCATGATTTGCTATTCATTTGATAATTCGGGCACGAGAAGTATGCCGAGAATAATATCTTGGCGACCTTGGCAGAAGAAATCGACCTGTCACCATCTGGAGAGTTTCGGAAACAAAAAGCTTGACTGCGGCCCGAGGCGCCTTCAGCCTTGTGCAAGAGAGACTGGGCGGAGGACAACTGTTACAGAGATGAAACTCGGAGCTTTGAAAACTTGTACGACAGGCATGTCACAATCCCAAAGAAATTCCGTGGCCGTGCCTGAGCTTTTGTGATACTTATTCTTATTGTGCAAGGTTTAGGGTTTGTTTTGTCTCAGCAACGGCTCGATCAGTTCCTGCAATCAAGAGCAAAGTAGGAGTGTTGAAGAACTCAAGTCCATCGATGCCAGCTTTCGAACCGAATAGAAACAGAAGCAGATAAAGAAAGATACATGAAGGTATTTCTGAAATCAAATAGAGTAAAAACCTGACCATGAGGCTTGTGAGACACTTGAGGCACAAAATCATCAAAGACTGTTTGAGGTTAAGCATAGATCCCTTCCACGGATGGTCCACACCTGACCCGTGCCAATCAATGACGATGGAGATCTGCTGAACACCAACCAGCCACATATTCAGCTTTGGACGCGAAATTAATGCGCTGGCATCGCTTATTCCTTCACTGTTCAGGCACTTCAATCATCCCGATCGCCAGCACTAAAATCCCAGTCTTTGGCCTTTTATGGAGATCCAGTAACTCAAAAGGGAGGAATGCCTCTGCATGACCGCTTATTCCAATGACATCTCAATTTAAGATCTCAAGTTTCAAAGGCTTTTGTGCCGTCTTGGATTCTTGGCTCACTCATTTTCTCTGAGAACTTCCCGTCTCTAGCTCCTGTTTCTCCTTTTCGGCACCTCAGTCTTCTTTTTCCTGTGAAGCAGTGTTTGTTGCCCTGTCCTCTATTTGAAGACCTCACTTCAAATAGCCAGGTTTGGGTTCGTTGATTGCTTTCCGAGGACACCTACTAATACTACTGAAGAATCGAAGACCCCCCCCTCACAATCCTCCCTCTATCTAACCCTCGATTGTGTTCTTCCCTGCAGAATCGGCGCTGCTTCGCGTCCCTACTCTATCAAAATGAGCGCGCCCGATCAAACGACGACCAAGGAACCACGGATTGAACCAGAATCTCAGGCCGTACCAGCCAACGGAAATGGAAACTCAGCTTCGATCCTCCCCACGCACAACGAAAAACATGGTCGTAAGCTGTTCCGCATCGATACGGCGGGGGAGAGTGGAAGGACTGGAATACACCCGTGGAAGTTTTTGAAGATTTGCTTCAGGAGCACGAGCACAGTGTCGATGGTGGTCAATGTCCTCTGGCCGTTCGTCCCTGCCGCTATCGTCATGCACTTTGCGCGGCCCGATCTTCATGTGTGGGTTTTTGCCCTGAACTATATCGCCATGGTACCAACTGCCAATCTCCTCGGGTTTGCTGGCGGAGAGCTGGCCAAAAAGTTGCCGAAAATTTTCGGTGTACTTGTTGAGACAACGTTGAGCTCGGTCGTAGAGATAGTGCTCTTCATGGTTCTCATCCACAACGACGAGAATAACAACCTCATACCGGTTATCCAGGCAGCCATACTTGGCTCAATTCTGGCCAATTTGCTGCTCTGTTTGGGTCTCTGTTTCTTTGTGGGGGGTATTCGCCGCGATGAGCAAACATTCCACAGTTCCATCAGCGAAGTGGGTTCGAATTTAATGTTGGTTGCGGGTTTTGGACTGTTGATCCCTTCTGCCTTTTACTCTGCCCTATCTGGCAGTACAACGATTGAGGGCCCTTTCACGGCTGACTTGTTACGAGAAAGCACCCATACTATCAGCAGAGCAACAGCAGTGATCCTTCTGGCGGCCTTCATAGTGTTAGTATTTAACAAACAAGTATCCTAGAACTTAGGCTAACCAGGTGCTTTCTCTAGCTTCCTATTCTTTAATCTTCGAAGCCACCAGTCTATCTATGATGATGTCCTCGAATTAGACGAAGAAAAAGACGAGGATCGCATCGACGAAATCAAACGGTCGAAACTCACGTTCACAGAATGCATAATTGCAATCGCACTTGCTCTCACGTTTGTGTGTATGTCGGCCGTGTTCCTCGTCCAAGAGATCGAACATATCGTTCACAGGGGTGTCCCTGATAACTTCATGGGTCTTATTCTTGTCCCTCTTGTTGAAAAAGCTGCCGAGCACTTAGTTGCAATCGACGAAGCATGGTGTGTAGCTCCACTCTTCATTGATATCGGTCGTCGACTATATTATATTTGGCACGGCATCTAACACTATTTGCAGGGACAACCAAATCAACTTTGCCCTTTTCCATTGCCTCGGGCCCTCCATTCAGACTGCCCTCTTAAACGCCCCGCTTGTTGTCATCGTCGGATGGGGTCTCGGAAAGGACATGGACCTTAACTTTGAGATCTTTATGGTCGTTCTTCTTGTTCTTTCTATCCTTGTGGTTGGAAACTTCCTCCGTGATGGCAAGTCAAATTACCTAGAAGGTGCTCTCGCCGTGTGCGTCTACGTGATTATCGCCGTCACTACTTGGTATTATCCTAACCCGCACGCGGGTGCCACCAATATCCAGGTACCTGAACACCATTGAAGGATCACGCGAGATCCCTCGGCACGAGAATATCCCGCAGCAGGTTTTCCTATCTCAGGGGGATAAAATGGGTCCTTGTTTTAACAGTTAGCATTTCGGGTTATATTACTCATATTAATTAGCGTGGCGTTTTTCCCTTTGCAATGTCGATGCGAATCAAAATCCAAATATACGTTGAGTTTTTGTTCTTCCGTTGCCAGGCATGATAGGGGTAGTTTTAAATAGGTTTAAATGCATAAGATGACCACCCAATTCAAGGCATCAGGTTTTGAGACTCGTGGGTTACCTTGCATTTTCTTATTAGACTACAGTCGGAGCCAGTCTATTGACAGAGTATGACCCGTGCTGCTAGAATCTCGTCTTCTTCGGGTTTAATACTTACAACTAGAAATATATATAAATAAACCCAGGGCAATAGAAATATCGCGAGGGGTAAAATAGGTACCCAATTCCAACAATATGATTCTAACTAAAACGAATATCTTTTAACAAACTGGTACATTTCCTGTAGTTTCGCACCCGTCGTTTTGTTGCTACAGGATGTCTGTGGCCTGTTATTTCAACTGGCTGGAATTTCGATGTTGACGTTCCCACCCCAGCCAGGAAACATTCAAATTGTCAACAAGCAATGGAGAACACAAAACCTCCACAGGAGAAGGTTATCCAAGCTTTCAAGGACCGAAACCTCCCCTTCAAACGAGAAGATATCGAAGGAGCCTTTAAAGATCCGTCTGCGGGCCCAAATAATGCTCGATGGGTCCAGGAACATCTCGGTCCAGACACACTACTCTCCAAGGAGGAGACAACCTTGTCAGTCAATCCCAGCTCCGTCTGGAGAGCAACTGCTAACCCTCCATTCTTCTTCCCGCTATAGATACGCCAAACTAGAATCTTCTGGCGCTCTTCAACACTTCCTCCAGGATTCAGAAATTTCCTCGACCCGACCGTTCCTGGACGATGAGATCCTAGCTTCCATCGATGCGTTAAACGCCTCGACCGCCGCGATCAACAAACAAAATGAAGTCCTGACATTGCAGTGCAAGGAGCTGAAATCACAACTTTGGAATGATAATGAGGCTGAAACGCGTAGAGTGAGGGCGTTGGAGCAGTTGCATCGGAGGCATGGACTGGAGAAGCAGCGCACCAGTGTAGCGGTATAAAACCCACGTTCACTCGAAATATATACCCAGGTTCTGACAGAGGGGATCAGGTTGACGACCTTACCGATGAATTCGAAACGAAACTGAACGCTGCGAGGGAACTGGCGGCTGCGGAGAGCAAGGGCATCATCCCCTCCATGACGAGTAAACTTAAAGAAGACGATAGAGTCCTTCAGCGGTTTGAAAAGTTGGTTTCCGGACTTGATTCCAGTGAAGAAGACAAGGAGAGGAGCGAACGGGCTATGGATCTTGCTACAAAGCTGTCCGAGTATCTTGCTGAAGAAGTCCACTGCCGACTTGATCGGATATATCTCGAAACCGCGCAATCCGGGTCGAGTACGGCAAATGGTGACACAGAAGACGATGCCGGCTTGATTGCCAGCCTGGAGGAAGAGCTTGATTCACTTTATCCCGAGATTGGAGTATTGGCCGAAATGTCGACGCAGCAGACATTTAAAGGCCCAATCCTACGTGAACTGAAGAATAGACACGGGCAGCTACAGTCTACGACAGAGGAAAAGCTTGATTATGTGCGTCCAACTCCCCTATGACATACTCTTACTGTCCCAAAGAGGTATGGCGATGATTCTAACGGGCTGACTTCTTATAAAGATTTTGGATTCTATGATTGAATTGACCCAATCTGCAGAGCACGCTACAGAACGATTGGAAAATCATCGGTCTCATCGTATGGCCCTCGAAACGATTTCTAATACATACAAGACCGAACTTGGAGATAAATCTATCACTCAGCCGAGTAATAAAAGAAAAAGCATGAGAAGGGAGACGATGCGCACTACTGGTTCATTCTCAGGTCGTCCCAAGGATCTTGAAAGAAGAGATTCCGTGTCGAAGACCGAAGGTTTCGAAGCCCTTGAAACTCTCTTGCGCCGGCTAGGGATCTCCCTCTCCGCACTTCTAGATGCTGCAGAATGCGGCCCGACGATAGCCACCACGCTGCACGAAAAGAAGCAACGCATGTTGGAAATGGTTTCTGGTCTTCATAACGGTGTAGATTCACCTCTTGCAACACATTTGGATGCTATAGACCATGCGTCCCAACTTCTTTCTTCTGCACTTCATGCGGACTCCAATTCCGGCATCTCCTTAACAGATACCATGCAAGAGAAGAAGCTAGAGGGTTTAGAGAACCAGATCGGGCAGGTGCAAAAAGGCATGGAAGGCATCAACCTCGAAATTCTGCAGCGTGATAAGGTACAGGAGAAATTTATGGAAAGATGGCTGTGAATGTTTGGAGATTTAAATAGTAGTATTTCATGTGGGAGCAGGCTAAGGAGAGGGTGCATTGGGATAGAATCGACCGATCGCTGCCAGGAATACAACACCTAGTGCTTGCGAATCGCTTTTTCGGACCCGAGCATCTTTTAAGGGGGAATCACCAGGTCCCGTCCGCCCGGCTACCTGCTAGGTCTCGAGAATACCATTTTTGCCTTTTTGGCCGTGCTTTACTCGCGTACGCCGATCAAGTGTTAATAATGATAACCTGGCACTCGGTACTTATAGCGGTCGGTACCTGAAGCGCTGCTCATGGGATGGTTTGCCAAAACATGGCCAAAGTGTATGCGTGTATACTGATCGACAACATTCACGAATGCATGTTCTCCGCGGACGCTTTTCATTTCCAGATCAAGTATACTGACAGCTTGGGAAAAGCTTGGATATTCTTATATAGCCTGCCTTGAGAAACGGATAACGCGGAGAGATTATTGTGATGAACATAAGCTGCAACTCTTGAGCTTCATACCCTCTTTTTTTCGGTGTGCTCTTTCCCGACTTTTTTTTCCTCTCAGGCTTTTCTTTCTGCCCTCTATCATCCACCAATCCCCTCTTTCATCAAGGATAAGAAGTTTTCGTGGACATTATTGCCGTGCCTAAGAACCTTAAAATTAAATGGACCTGCTCCACCCGCCATAACGCTCTGCGGCTCTGGAGAGTGCGCGGCACGTTCCTCGGGTACCTGGGTCCTCCGGTTAATTGTTTAATGATCCTTCCTGCCTCTCAAATCATAGCTATTCTCCCATGCTTCGTACTTCCCTTATTGATGTGAAAGCAATACAAGTGACTTGATCATTCTGCAAGGAAAATTAGTCTCATCTGTGACACTTGTTGATTAAAATATGCAAGACACAAGAGAAGA
Source organism: Arachnomyces sp. KDTOL00113 (assembly GCA_949709995.1). Classification (NCBI taxonomy): domain Eukaryota; kingdom Fungi; phylum Ascomycota; class Eurotiomycetes; order Onygenales; family Arachnomycetaceae; genus Arachnomyces; species Arachnomyces sp. KDTOL00113. Next base: position 671,618 of record OX453237.1, read on the forward strand.
GACCAAAACATCGGTGGCTGATCAAAGTTTTCGTTCGACTTGAAGGCGACGATGATTCGCCTTGAATTTAACAATATATGGAACCAGCGCCGTCTGGAAGCATTTAAACGACTCCCGACCCACGTGGTTTTTCAAACTTTGGGTATTTCATATCCGAGGTAACTCCAGCACAACAAACCATGGATATATCCCAACAACTGTTCATTCAGGGGCAATTCTCGTCACTTTTGTGGGCTTTCCCCATTAAATAATTGACGTTGACATCTTACCACCGGCTAATTTCAACGGTCAATATTGAAACCAGAGTCGAGACATCGTCATGAAGCCATCGGCCCATGGTTGATCAGACGGCCGGTGAACGAAACTGTTTCCGGAAGAGATGTTTTTTGTTTTGAGAAATTTCTCGCCTTCCCAATAGAATTATCAATATCAACAAATGGGTTCGCCACAGTAATCTACGCTAAGGCAAAAATGAGAGCCATTGGCCTGCATGACATCGGCAAATCGTGCACTTCTTTGAGGATCATGCACCTCACTTCATCTTACAGGGTTTTGCTGGACGAAGATCCTGCGGGTTCCAATCTGGTTCAGGTTCTTCCACCGCCCAATCCCGGATTCGGATGCTTCAGTTCTGCAAGGACTCCTTTAATCCGACCAGGAACTCTCGTCTGTAACAGGACTTGCCTCGTGCGTTTATGTGAAGGTTTTTGCAGGCTCTCGTGCATCTGCCTTGGTGTGACTTTGCGTTGCAGTGACTCGCCCGGTTGTTGCTGGGTCATCCTGGGTATGGGTGGAGTGACATATATTAGCTCACCAGAGCCCGCCCCTCATCCCACCGAGGCCAGGATGGATACCAAGCGGCAATTCTTTGTTCGCAATATTCTTTGTTCGCAATCGCCAAGCCCAGATCGGTATTAGCGATCTGATTTATTTCTTTATTACTTTATTTCTTTAAATCTGAAGAGTGCTACCTCCAGAACAAACCAGCCATATACCTCGTCATCCACAGGAAGCTCCCCATCTTTACCTGCATGGGGGATATCTACAGCATGGAAGGTCTCGACCATGTTCTTCAGCCCCGGATGAGTGCAGCCGGCAACGCTCGGGGTACAAAAGCTTTGAGTATCAGCATCGCTTTCACCTCGCTGGCGACATGTTTTGTCCTATTTCGATTCTATGCAAGGGTCTTCGTGGTTAAAAGAACTGGCCCTGACGATTGGATGTCCTTGGTGTCTCTGGTATGCCTTCGAACTGGCCGTCATAGTATGAGACTCGATTACCGGCTGACCAAGCTTTCCAGCTATTTTCCCTTACTTTCATGGGCTTATTTATTGGCGGTTAGTCTCATTTCTCCAGGGCTAGCATAATATAGCTGGCCTGAAGCTATCCTTTTACAGAAACACGGTCTAATGATGGACAATATAGAAAAGAAGTACGGCCTTGGAAACCACATGACTGATATACCGCCGCATATTATGGAAAAGCAGATGATTGTAAGCATTTTTTTCAAGACCCATTATCGTGCCTCCTATACTTCAAATAACTAACCTGTTGGCCCTTGATAGTGTTTCTGGCTTTCCGTACCAATGTATAACAGCAGCCTGTTCTGCACGAAAGCATCCATCGTTCTACAATATTTTAGAGTCTTTCCGGGAAGATCTATGCGCACTGCTTGTTACGCCGCCCTCGGATTCCTCCTATGTTATGGGTTATGGGCGGTTCTAAGCGGATATCTTAACTGCATTCCCGTCGCGAAGTTCTGGGATGATACAATTGACGGCAACTGTATAAACAAGGAAGCTCTCTGGTTATCCAATGCAATCGTGCATATAGTAACGGATATCACTATACTGGCGATGCCTATGCCAACACTCTACTCTCTACAACTTCCCCGGAGACAGAAGTTAGCTCTCATGGCAGTTTTCGCTCTGGGAGGATTGTGAGTCTTTCCCAGCCTTTCCCCCCATTCCCTTCTGATCCCTTTATCTAACATCTTATCTATCTAGCGTTTGTATCACAAGCGGTCTTCGTCTTCAAAGTCTACAGGTAATAGCCAAGTCAAAAGACCAAACATGTAAGTCACCAATATTCTGTCCATACAAATTCATCTAAGAAATTGTTCCATGTCCTTACGAGCTAACTTGAATATCCTAGGGGACAACGTCGGTGCGGCCTACTGGTCTGCCATTGAATGCAACACCGGAATAATTTGTTCCTGTTTACCTAGCTTGCGACCACTGATAACCCGCATATTCCCGCATCTTATTTCAAGCAATTTCAGCCAACCATCCAAGTCCGGAGGAAACACTCACCGGTCAAAGCTACATAATGCTTCAACTGTGGAAACGAGAGGGTATGGAATGCAGTCTCTACATGGACGTTCAAGAGATGACTTAGACAAGTTGGGCGGTATTAAGGTGACCCAAGAGTTTGGACAGGAGTCCGTTGGGATTGATGACTCCTCGAGCGAGCGCAAGCTGGTTTTTTAACAACCCTTAATAGATTTTATCCTTTACGTACTATGATTTTATTTCCTCTTTACAAGCGAAAATATTGATTCTGAATGATACGATATCGTGCTGGCCAACTATGCTAAGATGACGTGACGTCCTTCTTTCATAATACCACTCCTTACTTCAGTATCGATAAATATATGATCGAGACTAGCTCTCTCCAGGGGGCGCGGGGTTTCATAGGCTCTCGATTGGACTTATTGACCCCGGTCACACCGATCCAAGTCCGGCGATCAGATCGATCGAAGAACTTAGAATCGTGCCATAGGAGCATCGATCTTTCAAGGATTTCAGATCTGAGATTTGATCTTTCGGATCAATGGATGTCGCCTGGCTATCGACGCTATCGGGTTGATTTTCTTGCCATGCTATAAACGCTAAGAGGGAGGTAAATTGCCTCCCATTCAAAAGAAGGCAAACAAAACTGACCGACTTGTTTCAAGGCTCTTGATTGGGAACTTGCCACAGTTCCACCAAAGGCCTTGCCTGCAGTGTGAAGTCATTAAACTAAATCTTATTATTATTCTCTCTGAATGCTCCTTTGTTATTTAGTTTCCTCACATTCCTGCCTCCGTTCCCGTGTTTCCGAAGGATCCAAGATTATTGAAAACGTGGCCGGACTTGGACATACTTGGTCTTGACCTGACTCGCACAGCCAAGTAGATGCAAGCCATTCGCTAGCTTACATCAATTGATAATCAAGGAAAGAGGATGTTGGACATTATTGCATCGGTACGACACATCGAGTATCACAAAAAGAAAAGATTTCTGGAAGCCACAACAAGCTCTCTGGGTTGTCAGAAGAGGGACGCTAACCTTCTTGCCCTATTTTTAGATTTAGACTCTAAGTGGGGCGAGTTTAATTCATCAACGATAATTCATTCACCTTTTGTGAACAACAACAGGAACAATCAAGTCTTGGTGAATGAGAAGGTAGAGTGAATGTGAATGATCTTAACTCCTATTCACTTTTTGGTTCTCAGGTAAGTACCTATATATTCTCTTCTTTTACACCTTCTCATCTCGGTCTTCTCTTTCCTTCCTTCATCAATCATCATTCCACCCCTTCATCACTCCATCTCTCATCACTCCATCCATCCATCTATCTATATATACACGAGGGATTATGCATGTTCCTTCAATCATCTGCTTGTTGAGACATATCGAGTGCTTAGATACCTGCTTCCTATTCACTATTTCCTCAAGGAACGGAAAGAGCCAACGATATTCTACCCAATGCATTGAGATATAATAACTGGGAATAGGTTCATACGATAACCCACAATCAAGATTAACATTACAGGCTGCACGAGGCTCTCCAGGCACCTGCCTACGCACAGTCCTTAAGTACATTCTTTACCATCAAACGTGGTTCGATCTCGATGTCTTTTGAGACATTTGTTAGGCTATCCACTCCTGAAAGAGCTACAAGCTAACTAAGTCTTTTTGCTGAGAATCTTGGTTAATGTCGTTGATTGTGCCCCATCACTTACACTTTTGATTAGAGATCCCCAGACGAAAACGTCGCCATTCACACGGGCTATCTGATATTCTCGGCTGACGTCTTGAACCGATTTAAGCCGACGTCTCTGTTCCAGAATAAATGACGAGGAACACAAGCCGAAATCAGAGAGGTATACGTCGCACTTAATTGTCAGGTGCTCCTAACCTGGGACCGGCCGCATTCACAGTTGGATCGGTCCGGATCCGAAGAACGTCGCCTCAAAACTATTTCCTGAATATATATCGCCGAACGAGCCATATTTTCAATTATCCGTTTACACTCTCTTGATCCCATCGAACACACGAGGCAAGAGTAGGGGCCTTTTGATCATGTGCGCTGACACCGAGTGTCGCCCTCAGCTTCAACAATTTCTCTCACACGGGTTGCCTTCCCCATCCGAGAAATCCCCTGGAATCCTGTGAGATTCGCAAGAGGTGCAAGCGCTGCCGGCGGGCGCACCGAAAGTGCGTTCCCGTGAGTACTCCTTGTCCTTGGCGCATTCCAGTGAATGGAACTCAGCCCAAGTTTAACAGCTAGAGGTTGTCATGTGCAAAGACAATCAACCTGAGAAAGTGCTTTCTGTAGCGTAATTGTCGAACCGCTTAGGTCCCGAGCCAAGCCGACTCTGGTTTATTTGAACCAGCTCTTCATTTTCTCTTTTATGAACTACTATCGTGACAAATCCGAAAGTGCCCGCGATCAACCAACGTCTCTCCTATTCCCACGAACTGTGGATATGCTTAGAACGCAAGATGGACAGACCCGAGAGTGCCCGCGATCAACCAACGTCCCTCCTATTCCCACGAACTGTGGATATGCTTAGAACGCAAGCTGGGTGCCGGAAACCTCATTCTTACGACAATCCAACGGTTGGATGATTGCCGGATTGGCAGAATAGGGGAAACTGGAGCCCGGATTTTACGCCAGGAATCATACAAGTCTTCATCTTAAGGTCATAGAAAATGACTTTGCCGGGCCACTCAATATATCCGTGAATGGAACCGGGTGGATGGACATCACTTGATCGATTCGTGATATTACGGGTGCTGCAGACATTTCCGGGAATAAAAAACGCTGATTGAGTTCGTTGATCATGATAATGTCACTGATAAAGTCGACACAAATAGCTGAACGTCTTGGATTTCCTACCATACTTCGTGGACGTGGTCTATATATAAGAGGAAGATGATAATAAGAGAGTCAAATTCAAATGTGAGTCTCAGGCGACATAAGATGCGGATTTTTCGGAGAAGACGGATCTTCATTTACTCATAGCTCTTCCCGATTCCTCTTTACAAAAGCCGGGTTGGGCTTTAAAAAGAACATTGAGGCAGAAATCCTCGGATGGAGACAGGATGCGAGGGAAGTTCTTCTATTCTACAAACCGGGACCTGAAGGGAAAGTTCAAGAACGAGGTCTAATAGGAGTGAATGATTTCACTATGTCGCCGAGACTGTTATATATGCGGCCATGAGACCGAGAAAAGAGTCGAACTCACGCAAGATGGTCGGCATAAGGAGCTGACCACTCTCTTATATATGAGGATAGAACGATCCTGACCGCAATCATCACGTTATTGCTTGTGAGAAATGGGAGGCAATGAATTGACCGAGGCCCTGTGTGAAGGAGTTAAGGAATGTTCCGCTTCGAAACCCACGGGAAAGGGCCGCGGTATATGGCATCAGAACCTTTCCATTGATATCTTAACACGTCTAGGCCTGTGAGGGAAGGTGAGCTGAGTAGTAAAAAGGTGTCATTGTGTCAAACAAGCTTATATCGATGTGGTCACCTTTATGAAAGGTGTTAAGAATCATGGGCCGTGGTAAACACGCGAACCAGGGGTGAGAATCTTTCTTGAGAGCAAGTGGTAGCTAACAGAATGGACAGTTCCCACGAGCGTGAGAATGTCGAAAAGTGAATCGCCACGCCGGCAAAACATGATGAGGGGGATGATAGTGAGAGCGACTACTAATATGAAGATGAAGCAGCTTGATAAGGAAAACACAGCTGGGGCTGAATCCCACAAGAAAGACAAAGGAAAAGTCCCATGAAAGCGATCAAACAGTTCCTACACATAGGTTATGTTGGACCTATAGGTTCTTGCGCAGATAAAGAAAGGAAGTGGTTCATTTAAAAACTTCTACGAACGCGTTTGTTGAAAACCGGAATGGAGAATAATGCATCGACAGATTCCGGATATAAGCTATCGCAAGGAAAGCTTGCGTTTGCTCCAGAAAAAAAAAAGAGGATGTGAAACGTGGAAGTGGTTTCCTGGGACGTGCCTGTGAAAAGGAGACAGCTACGAGTTGAACCTCTCTGGGAGAACTTCGATCCCCACTTTTGAGACATGCCTCGTTGCTATTATCAGGAACTTCCCGTTCTTCCGTTGCTTGTTCATGAATTCACGTCGAGGGGAAAGTGAAGAAGATGAAAAATCGGGGACATGTTGAAAAGGGTTGACCTAATTATCGATCACAGTCAAGCTGAGCCCTGTGAGACTCATGTATATATTTTTCTTTTAGAAAAATACGGAGAGGGGCTGATAGTCAGTCTTCAGCCTCTCCGAATTCCTATTTATAAACCGCAAGCCTCTTCCAGTGTTCAGGATCTTCATTTCGCTTTGAACAGTTCTGCTAAGCAGTCGAGATTCGCTGAACCAACTCCTCTCGGGGTTCTAATTAAACTTGTCACAGACAAGCTAGAATCAATGAGAAGCACACTGAACACTGTTTGGACTCCGGAACGATTGCAATAACTCTAGTGCCCTCCAACGCGTTTGAAAAAACGAGATGGAAATGCATACCCGTGAACGATAACATGTGAAAGGATCATAATGGCGGATGAAATGAAGGAGGGAGAGCATCATTCTCAGGAATTTTACGTGAGAATACTCTCTCGTACATGCGTTGCTCGCATTATGTGCCTAAAAACCAAGTGTTAATTAGAGCGGAAGATCTTAGAAATAAAATCGGGGGATAATTTGAAGAAATAATGATCATTAGCTTTCTTAAGACAGTAAAGACGTAATCTAGCGACCATTTTTTGAGGTACTGAGCAGCATTCTCTCAACAACGCTGAAAAGGGTTCTCATGATATTGGCACTCAGCATGCCGACGCCGACCCGAAATGACATATAAACTCTATTCGTGATAGGTAGGAAAGACGAAATGCTATCATGGCATCTTAAACCCCTTGGTCCATCGTATTGACCGCAAGTTGGTAAATAGGGAGTGAAGTGTCCCAATCCTGGCCCATACCGGCAAGGACAGCCTGCATGTCCTGTACCGTTGGCTCCTTCCGTGAGCCTAAATGACTTTTGATAGCGGCTTGCATATCCCGAACCCTCTGCAGCTTCTCTTTCTCGGCATCGTTTGCTGGGCGGGGTGATCGTGAGGGTAATCCTTCGTCAAGTTGAGAGTATAGCTTATAACTAGGGGATCCTGGCGGTGGGTTAAGAAGAGCGTGTATCCTCATATCTTCGTGGATTGAACCTTGATTGTCCTTCCATTTAGGACCTAGGAGAATTGCCAGATTTTCGGGTGTATCCTTTCCGGTAATCACGAGACGTCGAATTGGTTTTCTGAAATTGATAAGTCAATCGGCTAATCAAGTCATTCCTAGACATGAGAAAATCCGGGACTTACACTAGACCCTCTACCCTGCCTTGTTCGGTGGGAAGTTTCAAATAAAGTGACCGGGCAAGAGCTTGCGCCTGTGGGACCCCATGGGCAACCTTGTGGTAGTAGTCTACTGGATCCAGCATTTTACTCTCGGTAGAAGCTTGTTGGGATGCATTTGGGGTCTTGCAGAATTTCTTATGCTGCTTCCAGTCCGCTTTTTGGCACTCTCGAGAGCAATACCGCGGCCCCCCGCATCCAGAGCACTTCTTTAGAGGGTTCGGGAGAGTAGACTTATCCTTTCTGCACGTGGCACAAATTGTCGTATCGTTCTCACTGCCCGATGCTCTTTTCTTTAAGGAATCCATAAACCCGGCCCACGTTGCATCAGAGATATCCTGTTGTTCCTTGGTCCCTTCATGCACCATGCAAAGTTCCTCTGTTACGCCGACTTCTTCCAACCTCTTTTCAATGGCTTTAACAAGTTCGGGATCCCCGGTGGCCCAGGTAAACGGTGCAAAAGCTTCCATAGGTTTTTCATTTGGGCTAATGGCGATACCTTGGATGAATGAATCGAGAAGTAGTGGCACGATGACATCGGCTTTAGCAGCAGCAGAGGGCAGAGACAATATCTGAGTCGGTCCCGCACAGTGGATAAAATTGCTGAAAGGATGAACCAGATAAACCAAATCCCCGGGCGGGTCCAGGTCTACATGTCTAATGGTGAAGTGCCAGTGGTTCAGTAGACCAGAAGGTGTTAACTTGTCGCGTGGGAGATTGTTGAAGGCTTGCACGACCGCAGCTTCAGCTTCCTGCTTGCTCGACATATTGAGCTGGGGGTTGGCTCAAGTTCCTTCGCGCGAGAAGATAACTGGCTGGAAATTGATACTGTGGTGGAAAACGAGCAATGGATCGATTCCCTGTGTTCTGTTTACCCAAGACGCGACGAAACGGCGGTGACGTCGTTGTTGATCCAGATCACATGATGTATATAGGGCATATTCGGAGGAAGCCCTAAAATAAAACCTTGGGTCCTATCATCAACGAACACCGCATTTCTTCTTTGAAGCCCAAAGGTGAACTTCACCACATTATTGTTAAAGATCAAGAAAGATGACTCGGCTCCATCCCTGTTGCATAATAATGGAATCAACGGTCTCGGCGTCCACCGAGTGGCAACCATAATTACCCCCGTTTCTGAACCCAGTTTCGAGGCAAGAGCTTGAGTTTATCTATCTTCCTATCGATTTGTACAGTTTTGAAGAAATCAGCCTCATAACAATGCTCTCTTTACTTTCGGCAAACTGACAACACACGACATTCAAAATCGATAGGACGAGAGGATCAGAAAAATTCAACATTGAGACAACTGTTTCTTTTCCTTTTCTTGGCATGAATCTGATTATGCAAACCCCTGTCCGAGCCGGTGGCACAGCCGCAGATGACGTCGTGAACTGAGGCGCATCCGCCAAACTGTGGCTGGTGTCTTCCTTCACCTCGACCACTTGATATCTTCATCCACCACAGCGCGCTTTCGCCCATGACCGGGTCAGATCATCCAACAGAAAGCACCTTGGTGCTGGTGTGCTAGTTTAGTATATGTGGCCGGCGTGTTTTCTATATTGATTTTCCTATCCATCTTAACAGGATAGGATCATTCAGCCGCACGATTTTCATGCTCGGCAAGACATCAACCTCCTCTACTGGCAAGTGACTTCTGGCCATCAAAAGACCACCCTTTCATGTCCACCGAAATTGAGAATGGTCCTAATATGGACATGTGTGCCTGTACCTGCATCATGCTGTTCTGTCGCCTGTCCCTGCATTTGTCACATTGACATCGTCACTCTCGCTCACTTCTTTCTGCTTATCTCGTCTTTGTACCGCCACTGTGCGATGGGATTCGGTGACGAAGACGATACCTCTGCTTGCAGTTAGTCACGGACTGACCGGGGTAAGAGAGCTGGTAGTTAAATCCTCCCTCTTCCATCCGTAGTGTTTTTTATTTTATTTCTTTGTTCTTCTGTTGGGACCACCTGACTGGCTGTGGCCCTCGTGATCGTACCATCTGCATAGTTCTTTTTACTCTACCCCCCATGTTCACATGAGGCTCACCAGCTGTGGCACTTTTCTATTATTTTCTTTTCTTTTTTCCCTGTCTCTTTGTCTGTGGTAACCTCAGGCTGCAAGAGTCATAGGGTACTTTTTCCATGCCGTCACGGTTGCTCCGTTCTTAGATCTATGCTCTGCGCCGTTTCTGCCAGGCTACCATGGATCCTCCCGCATATACATATACAAAGACGTCTTCGTCGATCTTAGCTGCAGATTCCCACTCTTCAGGCTATTCGTCTATCATATACTGCGATAACTTCCCTGATTCCAGATTCAGCATACCCCCATTCTTGGTATCTAAACCTTTCATCTTCTTTGAATAATACCATAATAGCTTCCCATCGTCAATATTGTCTCTGCTTTCTCTCCTGCCTAAGTCAGAGCATACGACGAGTTCCCAACAGCACTGTCCATATTGTTTATCACCAATCAGGTGTTATGAGCTCATGACCTCGACCTCATGTCTTCTCGATTTGGCTGCTTGGTCCGCATACCGCTGTCCCCGAAGACAGAGGATAGCTCGCACCTTTTCTCCTTACTTCGACTCACATCGACTCGCCATATCCGGCTCTTTGTTTACTTTTGATACCCTTGCCCCTGCATGAATAAACTTCATTGTTTCTGACTAGATGTACTTTGGTCTTTCAGTCACCTAACCAATATAGAAGATAAAAGAGTTCGTTCACAGCCCGACGCCGACGGCAGGCCTAGTTGAACGATGTGTGTCGTTGACAGGCTCATACTGGTTTATCCGCCGGAGATTCGAAAACCGAAGGACAAGATCATTCCGTGCCGATATAGTGTTGATGGCGAAGCTTGCAGCAGGGCATATATCCGTCATCTCGGGGAGCACTATGTCCTAAGCCGTTCTCGATCTGAAGGCGGGTATGCGCGACCCTCCACGTATCAAATCATCGAGCCCAGCAAATATGCAAAACCTACGAAGGAAGTGAAAGCAGCTGAACCGAGGCCCCAACCGAAACGGAGAACCATAAATTTGGATTTGTGGGGGATTCGCATACCATGGGGCAAACGGTCTGTCAAAAAAGAGCCGGAGCGTAGGGAACGGGATATAACAAGGGGACGCGGAACGGCCAACCGCGAGTCAACCCCGTTCATTGTTGATCCTCCCGAAAGACCGTCGTATCGACCAAGGCCGAGATCGAGACCCCGATCTCGGCCGCCAATTCAAGAAATACGACCAAGATCGCCTAAGTTTCGGACGAGACCCTCGGCCTCACCGCCTCGACAACCTGACCCACCGGAGCCACCACCTTCAACTCCCTCTCCACAAAAAAGGCCACGGCTTCCGAGAGAGAGAACTCCCGTATCTGATCGCGTCCCTCTTCGGCCGCAAGCGCCGTCCCCACCGAAACGCCCGGTAATCGTCCACAACCCCCGCGGAGATGAGAGCCCACCACTCACGCCAACTCGAGAGCATCGTCGCCAGAGGGGCCTTGGGACATCACCACAAACGGATCCTATCCGGCACGTCAATCGCAGCAAAGATTTACGTCGTGATGCTGAGAAAGATGCTAGAAGGCCACCTGAAAGGGAGATAAAACATGTTACCCGTCCGCGTCTGGGAGAGGACGCCCGCCGAGCGGCGTGGGCTGAGAGAGATCGACGATATGCGAGACAGTACCAGGACGAACGGCCACTGAGAAGTTTTGCAGATAGGCAATATGATCAGCTTAGGCAAAGAGGAAGGGATCATTACGGTCCTCCGGTTATCATCCAAGGTAGAGGCGGCGGTCGTCGAATCCGTGAAAGTGAACGGATTTACGAATCTGAGGTTCGAAATTCAAACCGAAACCGGTACGGCTTCCCGTCCAGCGTCTTCGACAGATTCAGGCCTCAGCAAGAATACCGTGACTACGGCCCGGGTAGATTCTTACCGAGAAGATCCAGCATGCCGTACGGTCAAAAAATTATTCTCGACGATGACACCCAAAGGTCTGGCTGGCGATGGCGATAAAACGCGAATCTTTTCCCTTGTCTCGACGAGAAGCTCGGAACCACTCATATTCTCTACGAGCTACTACTCTCGGTGTAACAACGAATGGCGTCTAGGAAATTTGAATTATGCCCAGGATTAGCTCCTTTATTTTACTATGTTTTCTTAATATTATTGATCTTCTACTAGGCTTTTCTTTTAAAAACTGCGATACCAACATGGCTGGCGTTTCAACTTACGCGAGGCTCACTAGCTAATTTCATTTATTGCGAATCCCTTTCAGCATGTTTCCATATCTGTTTGGAGGGAGGGAATCTTGAACTAGTATCGTTTACACGAATGAACGTTAACATTCAGCCTTTTCCCTGATAAGAGCAAACATCAGAGCCTTTAGCTGGGGTCTAAATATAGTCCTAAACAAAGCGGGGTGTCCATCTTTGATAAACTGAAGGCAGAGTTCAAACTAATACGAATACGTTAAAAAGAAGATAGACAAGGCAGAGAATTGACAGATCAGTATTTCGTTCCAAGGTTCAGAGTGAGACATGACTTTGACGAAATTTCTTTGTGACTTTGATTGTTGCCTAGTTGCCTAGTTCAGCAGCAGCTCTCAAGGCCAGTTCTCGACAAACCCGGTTAGACGTATATTACTTTTTTGCCAAAGGGAGCTTTGTTTCTCTGGTTGGATCGGGAAGAACGCCAGTGGCTGTCTTCGGTGCATAAACTTCTGCGGGGTCGGGCCGCACGTAACATGAACCAATGGACATGTCTCAACTTCTCAACTTCTCAGCTCTCCGCCAGCTTCTCGGTTTATTGTTGTATATGTTGGTCTCGTAGCCCTTTCCTCATCTCTCACAATGTTTTTCTGATATCTTTAATCACACGATGCAGTCTCAAAGACTCCATTTTCACTTCGTGCCAGCTCCAGACACACCCAAATCTCACTATTTCCGATAATCGAGACAAGGATTCCGTTCTTCAGCGTCGAGGAGGGAGAGGGAGAGAGAGAGAGAGAGATTACTTGATGAAAGCTCAGCGAGAATATTCTCGTTCGACACTCATCAAACCCTAACAGTCCCAAGAAGACAGATGTAAGTGTTTCGCAGCTCAAGAAGTTTCTCACCCGAGGCATAATTGTACCTTTTTATATTGGATTCTCATACAAAATGAAAAAGCGTTGCTCAGCTAAGAAACTTCTTGACGGGGAGCACTCACCGTGAAGTGTGGTTGTTCTTGGTGCGGTTAGCCCCCGAACCAACTCCCTAACCGTCCGATCATCCGCCGGGACAAAGTTGTGCCGAAGCCAACAAATCGTGGAAGATATCTTATGATTGAGTCCCGGTTAGCCAGGGCGACGACCACTTTGCTCGAATTTTCTGGTCTCTTTATCACCTCTGGCAAGCAAAAAATGACATCGTGGGCCTGTGACTCCTGCTACAAGAGAAAGGTGATCTCAGACAAATTTCCTAAAACCATCGCTCGGGCTAATACCTTGAATGCGAGGGCTAGATAAAATGCAACGCGGCAACGCCACGCTGCAGCGGGTGCAGTTATTACAGTGTTTCGTGTACCTTTTCTCGCTCTAGCAATGTGTCCCGAAAAAGGAGTTTGGTAAAAAAGTAATTTCAGATTTATTATTCGCTTCGTCAGCTAGAGGGCATGATTAACAACCTGTCTTGGCCCAGGCATCGAGCGGAGTCTCGCATCGGCGAACGAATCGATCGGATTGGAAATATCCCCCATAGTCTTTTTGCAGACGAGGGTATGTCGATTTTGGGCCAGGGATGTATTTTTTCCCTTTTTACTGACATTTGTTTTTGTGATGCTGAAAGGAGCCATACTAAGCGATCAACATGTATTGCGATTCCCGTGGACTGGTCTCGGACTCATCAGCTCTTTCAACGGTATTCCATTCTTCTCTTCCACTGGGCAAGAATGGGTGCAATCCCGTACTGGGGAAAAAGCCTCCGTCAACCATTTACCTGAACCAATCCCTCCATGGCAAAATATGCGTAGTTCGTGGCCAGAGCCATCACAGCGACATCCTGTTGAGCTGCCAGATTTGAGGATCGTCGAGGAGTATATGGCAATCTACCAAGCCTCCCCCGTGTATCTTGTATTCCCTTTGGTTGATGCAAGTTTGCACTTGGAAACGGTGAACATTGTTTATCATTCATTACAGGAGCAATGTCCATATGGTATCACCAGCAGAAAATCTGGTAAAGCCAGTCTGTTTGCTTTCTTTGCTTTTTGCTCTGCCATCAACCTAGGACAGATACCACGAGCCTCTGTTGATGGCGAAGTATATGCAGCAGAAGCACGAAGAATGCTCCCAGAAGTTCTACGAGAGAAACCAACCTTGGATGGTTTGCAGTGTCTGGTCATGCTAGTGAGTTTTGCTGCTTAGCAATCCAATAGTTATCTGCGGAAGACAGTCAGAGTGAAAAGAAAAAGCTGACTTTTCAATTTTCCAGTTGCTTTATCATACCATCTCTGGAGATATTCGATCAGTAGATATCCTTATTGGCAATGCTGCACATATGATTTTCAAATTAGGGGCCAACCTCTTTAGAGACACAAACCTAGGATTACCATCAGAGAATCTATCAGATCTACCTTCCCGAGCACATTGTCACCTCCGGAACCTGTTCTGGATTTGCTATGCCATCGACAAAGAGTTGTTTCTGCGAATAGGTCGCTGCCCATCTCTCAATGATGATGATTGTGACCTCACCCTTCCTCCAGGGTATATCGATCCCACATGGGCGGACCATATGGCGGCCCAGCCGTCTGCCCGCCCAGTTGCCGAACCTCTGCTGTTCCCTACTGATCTCAAACTGAGCATACTGGTATCGAAAATTTACCGCACACTTTATTCGGCAAGTGCACTTAGGAGTTCGGTCAGTGAAATTTTGAGAACTATACGAGAACGGGACGAAGAACTGAAAAAGTGGAGCGAGTGCCTCTTAGAACCCGACAGGTTCATTGCCTTACTTTCGAATGACAAACAGTCGGAACCAGTGACAAAAGTTCGTTCAATTATGTTAAGAATTCAATACCATCATTGTGTAGCTGCGATTCATCAAGCCAGCCATCGGTGTACAGCAAGAACCGGAGATTCCATAGAGCTAAGTGAAGGCATTCGTTCTAGTCAAGAGCTGTCTATTGAAGCTAGCCGGTCTTTGCTTCTCTTTCTGCGTGCCACCAAAAACGCTCTGCCGGCAGAATATTTTTGGTAAGTTTTTTAATGATATTATTATCTTAGCTCTAACTGATCAGCTTTGGAGGTTCGTTCTGTTTTATCCCATGTGGGCTCTATCTGCAATCTTCTGCAATCTTCTCTACAATCCACAAGCCACTCGCAAAACCGAGGACCTGAAACTGCTGAGTGACGCCACTATGTGCTTGAGAAGCGGCCTGGACGTTGGCTCGTCACCTGATACTTCCCGGGTGAGGGCTGCTATACATTTCATGGCAGAATTAAATTGGCTCGCATCCTGTGCTATTTTCAAAGCTGACACGGGACATTCTTGAACGGCTTATACGGTGGTTTTCCAAAAAATTCGTCCCAAAAGGCTTTGTGTCCACGAACAAAACACTTATTTGTATCGGAAATGGCATGGGAATTCGCAGCAAAGTAGCCTAGTTCATGGCATACTTCATGGTCCAAGTTTTTTAGCCGAGAAAAACTTCACACAACTAATCTAATCGTGGAATACATATTTGCCAACCACAAAAACGGAGTTAGATAGCTGAACCAAGCTGTATAAATTCTCGTTCTACAGCGTGACAACATCAAAGGATGCTCCTGTGAACTTGTTCCAATCTCAATGGCCGGCCCTAACCCCTCCACGATGAACTCTAGGTCTGCTCACCTGAGACGTCTCCGCGGTTAAATTTCAGGCGTTTGACGCAGAAATTCTTCCAGACTCGTTGTCTTGACATCCGGGAAGCGGTCGTTGTCGAGGTTACGAAGAACGGCCGAGCCATTGATAGTAACTAGCTGGTAAAAATAGCCGATGTACTCCCAGAACGCCGCAAGAGAACCCTGAAGCCGGGCTTGCAAAGCGGTCTTTTCAAGCTCCTCCAGCGAACCTTTCTCGACCACCTTGACAGACGAACCTCGGACCCGTTCATATATGGTTCTAATTTCGCGAAGGCTGTGACTGCCTGAACGAACTGAATAAAATCCACCCTGGTATGCTTCCGGTGACTCGATGATAGCAATGCTGAATTTGGCCGCGTCTGCTTCAGTCGTCCAATCGAACTTCTCCCGGCCTGTTCCCCAAACGTCAATTGACTTTGCGGTCAGATCCCAAATGCCATGGTTTTTTGGCGAAAGATCGCCATGCCCGGGAACCGAGAAGAAGACTTCAGCCAAAACCCCGGTAAAGACCCAAATTGGCTTAATTTTCGACGTGACGGCAACTTGTTGGCGGAAAGAGTGAAACGGATTGAAACTCTCGTGGTCTCCAAAGTTCACATATCGCCAGTCTGCGTTCCAGCTTGAGGCTAGGTATGTCTGGGATTGTTAGTCAGCTGCAAGTAGTCGTAGGTAAACAATCTGCCTACCTTTACACCAGCGCGCTCAGCAGCTCGCAGGAGAAGAAGATTGCCATCAAGTGCCAATTCCGGCCGACCAGAGTAGGTGCAGATAACAGCGTCAACGCCCGCCATCGCTCGGTCCAACGCAGGGATGTCATAGTAGGAAGAAGAGACGACAAAGGTTTCAAGCTGACCCTTAATTTTTGCGTCTAGCTTGTCCGGTGACCGTCCCAGCCCTCGGACCTGGTGGCCTTTTGCAAGAGCGACTTGGGCAAGATGTTGGCCCAGGTTGCCCGTGATACCGGCGACAAGAATCAACATGACGAAGAGACTGGGTCTGGTGGAAGTGGTGGTAACTAAAAATGTCGATATGACTATCAAACTTGGTTTCGGCGAATTGATTGTGGGGGGGTGAGGGTTGATTTTATACCCGCTGTTGAGCCGCGACCTAGCATTACTAGGGTGCTATGTCATCGGCTACATGTCGGGAGGCCGAGGCCGAGACGGAGGCCAAGACGGAGGCTCCATTTGTTTGATATTTGTTGGAACCTCCCGCCTTAGATCCTTATGACCCGATGGCCATTAGGATTGATCTTTCCTTTTGGCCTAGTGGTTTAGGCTCCGACAATATTGAGGTAGAGTCATGACATGTCACATCGCTGAGATTGAATCTGCCAATCTTGGAATCGGTTAGCTCGGATATCCCCACCAAGAGTGGATATCTGGGGAAATAGAGACCGCCAAGACGGAGGCGTTGACGTTTATGATTGAACGAAGGTATCTGCTTACACGGGGCTGTCGCTTCGTCAATAAAAACTTAATTCTGGGAATCTTTTCTGACAAGCTTGGTTCAATTTGCCTTTGTTTCGATACACTTTAGCTGACCTCTGCTGCTCCCACGGGTACCTAAAACAGAAATGCCTATACAACAATATAGCATATGCTAGGCTTGATCTTTTTTTATACTTCTTTTTTTTAACTCTATGCTCCTCCGTCATACCTGCTCCGCAATACTACCCTTCCCTCACATTCGCAAACAATACGGAGCCCTAGATCTCCGAGACTATTGAAAACACCGCTCCGATGAGCATTTCGTACCGGCGGTTGATTCTTGACTAAGGCGTTAGCACACAGAAGATGGCTGAACATCTGTACCCGGTAACAGGACTCATTCACGGTAACATAAATCCCAGACGGCCCTCCCAATCCCATGGACTTCAGCTGTTTCAGAAAATGGCTCTTCGCCATGCTAGTCGCTATTGCGACTCTGGCTGTCGTTTTTGTGGGCTTGGATGAGATAATGCGATTCACCAGCAACCGTCACAAATTCAGGATAAAAACGTGCCGAGTGCTTGAACGTCATCTAGGAAGAATGTATTGAACTAGCCTGGACTACAGGACGATTGTTTGACCGAATTGTTATAAAAGCCCCCCAGTCACTCGATAGTCCTACAAAAGGCAAACAACATCGAACAAAGTATTCCTGACAAAAAAATGATTGAATATTGCAGCGCAGGCTTGAGGATCTGTGATCTGAGCCACAGGACCAAAACTGATCGAAGCGTGCTAAAGTCGCTAATCCGGAAACGAATAGGAGTCTTCGCTAGAGGCGACACGAACTTGTGATTCCAATGAGGCTGATCGCTAGCAATTGAGAGCATCGCAGCGGCGAGTCTGTTGTAACTGATAGGTGTCGTGGGTGTTTGTGTCGAAGATGCCGTCCACTCGTTGGTGATTTCTGGGGATTCGGTCACATCTAGAATCTGACCCGGGGTCACAACGGTCCAGTCCAACCAAGAGGATTGTTTTTCCAGATACTTCTGAGCTCTGCTGAGGTCATCATACATATGCCTGACAACATGGTTTCTCAAGAAAGATTGCAAAGGCGTCAAGCCAAGTTGAGTGCTACTCTTGATAACCGCATTGTCGCATAAGAGTGGGGAGAGGATATCGGAAGAGAGGAGGACAATGTTGGTATCCGTTGCCTCGATGTGTCCGGTAGCAGTTGGGGATTTTCGTTGCTCCACGGCTAAACTGCGAATCGCCGCAACAACAGTTTGTACAACATCCTGATACAAAGTGGTTTTTTCATCAGATGAACCAGCCAGCGTGATGAAAACGCTCTCCACATCTGCAAGAAGATCTCTTAGGGCATTCACGTCTTGAAAATCATCAAGCTGATGTACCTTCAATAATGGGTTATCATATTTCTCGGGTCCGAAGCGTGTGACTGATCGCACAATTGCGCGAATGTTGATATTTGCTTCGAGCGCATGTTGGATAATGTACTTTGAGGTGCGAGAGGATGCGTTTAGTAAAGCGAAAGTGATCTCCCTGGGAGGTTCTTCAGACGACGGGCTTGAACGAGAAGTAGAGCAGGACATTTCAAAGAATTTGTGACAGAAAACCAAAGATATGACAACGTGATTGACAGTTGGTTTGAATGTACATACGGCAAGCCTTGCACTTTATAGAATATTTGGCTGGGGCCAAAGCCATCATGCCCAGCCAGTTTTGACTCACGGTATTCATTTTTGATTAGCAGTGCTCTACGGATACTAGACGAAAGAGGCGTATATTCTCAAGTGGCTTTGATGAACGATGGTCCAGCTAAAAGCCGGAAGCCGAGAGCGAACCTTGGAACCTCCGTCTTGGCCTTCCGTCTTGGCATCCATTCATAAATTTGGATCCTTCGTGGATCTTTTCGAACTGGCCGATTGGCTATTCGAACAAGACCTACCCGTGCCCTAACCCACCCATAATGGGCAGGTTGACTTTGGGTGGGTTAGGGCACGTGTAGTTATGATGTGGATGTATTGGTGGTATGGTAGCGCTATGAGTGATCATGGACGATGGTAGTATGATTGTTAGATTTCCTACTCTACGCTATTACTGCAAGGTTACTATTTATTATTCATCCACATGAACACAGTGGATAGCTATTTTTGAATTCAAAAATCATTCTACCCTCCCATCATTCCATCCCCCCTACCGAAGAAGTGGCGGAAGATAAACCGGAAACGCGTTACGCAGCCATTGGCTCATGGGAAATTCACTCCTTTACTTGGTCGTGCATGCCATAACCTCTACTCGGGCTCCTTCCGTGGCCTAGACTTATTTCCTAGGGCTTTTTGAATTAATCCGACTAGGCAGCTGTGGTAGAGTGTGATGATCTTTTGCATATTAAAAACCAGGAAGAAGGTTATGAGGCATAGGACGACGGTAGTAACGACAAAAGAAGCAATATTTGCGGCATTTGGGAGAACCTCCATCCCGTATATTGACTACTCTTTAGTTAGAGATAATTGCCATAAAATGGTGGAGATGAGCAAAATGGATTTCCTCACAGCCGCAAAACTAAGTGGTAGGTAGGCAATCGTTACGAGTGTCAGGAGTCGGATATTCCCATTCTGCTGAGCGGAAATCCGTGCCTCGGAAACGGACGAGGCGGAAAGCAGCTGGAATGTTGAAATGATTAGAATGGGTTCCGAACCAGATATTGTGAAAGTACCTAGAGATAAATCATGTACTCACACTATCATTTAAGCTTTCCAACTCTCGCCGTTTTCGTTCGATTCTCATCTTGAGCTCCTCGAACTTTTTTCGCTGCATCTCCTCTTCTGACTCGAGGTACTCACGATATCCTTTAAAACTCCGATCTAAACCAAGGGTACAATGTAGGATCCCATTGAGCTCGCGCAATGTGCCTGATATGTGATCATCAAAGAGTCGTAGGGACTGAAGTGCCCAAAAATATTTCTTCGAATTGGTGAAACTTTTATCTTCGAATTGAAGGTTCTGACGCATGTCATCCTCAAAAAGGATTGTGCTCTACATATATAGTCAGGGGTTGGCCAGGTTCAAGCACCATGAAGGGAGTATTGTCGCCCAGTCAGCTGTTTCACTCACCGGAAGAGCAGTTTGTTCATCTAAGAAATCGAGAACTTCCTCCCACTTCCACCAGATATGCCGCAAATTATTACACACCCATCCAGCGGCGGGCTGTCGCTTACTTTCAGATCTCTCAACATGGTAAAGCGGACTTAAACTAAGGATGGTTGATGAACCGCCGTATGGGGAGGTGAGGCAAGCGAATGTAAATTTCTCTTCCCTGATGTATCTCGGATGCCTACCCCGGGGGCCAAATATTCCTGTTGGGGCTCTAGGAGCTAGATCGTTTGCGGGAGCTCCTTTAGTTATAGAAAAGTAGGGTACTGTAATAGAAGACATCTGGAATAATTGATTTAGCATCTCTGAACATTTGCAAAAATATGATCAAGGGGTAGTAGATTGTAGAACAGGTGTGAAGTCACACACATGTATATCAGGTGAATGGTCATCGTTAATATCGCTCGTGAAGACATGGTCATCGTAAAAGAGCCTGTCAGAGCTGTGAACACTAAGATGCCTTCTCATCGCGCTATATATGCTCGCATAATCATGATGTTCGTCTTTTGGAGAGCTCAGCAAAACTGCTGCCAAAGCGCTTTCGGTGAATGCCTGAACGACACTAATTCGTACGTCAATATCTGCTCAAAAAACTTTACTGGTACGAAAGAGAAGAGGAAGCTTGGCTTACATATGCCTTCTGAATGATGTAGCTTTGGACCTCTAATAACAAAAAGATTCGTAAGCCACAGTCACATTCGGGAGCTCATGATGAGGTAGATCTACGACAATACCTCCATAAATAAGCGTTCTTTCGTCACAGACAGAGGCGCGGGCTCGCGAGTATCAAACGTGACTTTACGATTGCAGCCGTAGTCTATAATATAGAATGCGCGGCCACTGTCTTCGTCCGAGTCGTCGAGAAAGCTAGGGTCTCTTCTAAAGGTAAAATGAGTAAGATCTCGAAGCGCCGTATCGTTAATGAATCTGGCACTCGGGTCGTTTGAGTCAACATCGGGCACCTCTATTCAGATTGTTAGTATTGCCTCGAAAACCGTGGGAAATGCATACAACCTTTCCATTGGTCTCCACCACATCCTGGATCCCCATCACGCTCTTGAATCCTTCTTAGCAATAAATAATTATTCCAAGCGAGGGTCCATTCATCGGGAATGGTGACTTGCGGCGCTATCCGTGATGATGCCAGGGACGGCTCACTGATGGGCTGACTGCTTGTAGTTGAATTAGATTCGTCCACGGGTTTTGGCGAAGAACCAATTCGCTGTTGATTCGACGGAAGCCCATCTGGAGAAGGCCCTGTTCCATGATATGAGCTTCATATTGAAGGTTGGAAATAATACATGCCTCCCGAGTTTGTCTCCGCGTCCTCTCCTGCGGATAAACCAAAAAGTTCCTGAAGAATACGAATCTCGGCTTTCTGATGTTGTTGGATCTGAGAAATCAAATCTTCCGCTCTATCTCTACTTACGGAAGGCATTTTTGAGCTTGTATGGCATTAACAAAGCGCAAAAATTTCTGTCTGATGATATCTCGTAGATATATGTAAGGACCGGGCAGGCAGAAGCTTTTATTTAAAAATCGCTAGCTGCAAAGATTGCTCGGCGATGCAAATGTTTCCATCTCCCATGATTCTGATAGGTTCCTGCAAATAGACATCGTCTCTTTGACAGCTTTGCATTGAAAGCGATGCAAATACTCTGTCGATTCAATTTAGATGAGGGTCAAAAGTCTCTTCAAACTACACCAAATCTTCATCAAAAGTGATCTTTTTCACGACTTTATAACTCACCACTTTGTATTATAATCATCGGTTTTTTTTAGGTAATACATATAAAAAATTAATGAGACAGCAAGTTCTACATATAATATTTGTTATTAAATTCAAAGTCTGAAGTATGATTAATGATCAAACTCAGGGGATAAGCGATTTTTTTTTTTGAAGAGAGTACTTATGTTTACATAGATTTTGTTAGAGGCCACATGTACCTTTCAAATTACTTAACCCTGAGCAGCTTTCATAGTTATTAGAGATGAGTTATTAATATAAAAATTAGTTTTATAAATTCAATCCAATAATATTATAGTCATGTTAAAAATTCATATGCTTCTATTACAAAAGTTGTTAGTTATAGAGCTGTGAAGTAGCTGAGCGATTTTCACAGTAAATAATTGAATTATTCGCAATCTTCAAGAGAGTCTCTCAACAAATCTTTTCTTAATAAGAATTTTTAATCTCAATTCACTCAGTGCCACAAATATCTATAGTATAGTACGGAAGTAGTAGCTAGATAACCATATATACTTGACAGGCAGAGAGTAGAACAAAGCAAAAGGGGCACGTCTATTGATGAAGACGCTAACAGTCTAGGGAACATAGCAAATTCGAGATATTTTTGAGTAAAATACCATGGGATGATGCAACACGCCTTCGGGTAAGCGATATTTTAGAATGAAGCCTTCAGGGCGGGCGCCTTCTGGGAAAACGTTAATGTCGGCAGAGCTAGAAGTTCGGGTCCCACTAGATTCAGAGGCCCGAATTGCAGGCATTGAACCGAAAGCTGGAATCACCTTGACGAAAGGAAGAGAGAAGGATTAAGGTGCTCCTCGCTGTTGTGCAAAACACCTGAGTTCTTTGCTAGTGTTTTCCCTGGCATGGCGGCCATATCAAAAGAAGAATGTTAAATGGGAGAATATTTGAATAAATTCAATAACTAGATTCACATCCTAGATGTTACAATGGTAGTTTTGTTTGCTGAGAAAGCAAAGAGAACCTGCAAAACTGAGATGCTAAGCCGTAGAACAAAGGGAAAAGAAAAGGAAGAGAATGAGGGAGCCCAACAAAGCTCAATATACCCCTGGTGCGTAGTCAAAACCATAATCGGCCACGTTCATTGTTGGCAGCGCCGCCTCGCTGCCGGATTTCGAATTCTCAAATAATACCATGGTACGGGGCCGATTGTTTGCTCCAGATTTTTAATATTTTCGTAGGGTCTCCAATCGGGTCTTTGAACAAGCCCTGGTGTATCTTCCTTCTCTTTACCTTCCAAGCCATATGCGATTAGATGCCGCATGATCACGGTACCTTGACCAGGAAAGGTATGGGGTAATATTGTGGCATAATAATTATTTGCCTGAGGAAAACGATTAGTACAGTGCCGTAATGTATTGCTGGCTTCTGCAGCCGAGGGAATTCCCGACACAGCGTAGGTCATCCATGCATTCAAAGCGTCATATGTGGGGTGCTGAATGGAGGGAGGTAACTTTTGTGCCACATTCTCGACTCGAATTGATGATTCAACCAGGACAAGTTGGATGCGATGTTCCCTAGCAGCTTGTTCCTCAATGCGTATCCGTGCTTCGTCAGATATGGCTCCAAACCCGACAACTAGTCGCACTACATTAGGTTCAGTAATGTTCTCCTTATCCAAAATATGGGAAAGGGAACTTATCGTGCCGGCAGTCTGACTGCCTGTATAAGCAGCGTCGTCAAGGTACACTATTGTAGCATACTCCCAGTCGTGGTCAGAACTGTGCTGAGAGGGAAGAATATCGTTCACAAGCTGCCACACCCAGAAGGCCGATTGGCCAAACGTCCTATGGGCCGCATTGGGCTGAATCATACAATAGGAAGAACTTCCGAGTAGTTGACGAATTTTTTCGGCAGTCTGGCGAATGGCTTCATTGAAGTGAGATTTCGTGATGAACGAATATCGGGATATGATGAATCTGAGTGCCTCCTCCTGGGATTCCAGGTCTTCAGTATCGATTTGCTCCTACTCAACAACATCAGTATGGGTTTAGGCTTTCAAATCTGGGAGACAACTTACTTTGGCTCTGTTGATTTCCCCTCTCCGTCGAAGACAGGTAGCAACGAAGCGGTCGATATCAGCCGCTGAAGGCTCCCGAGTTTCGGGGTCAAAAACTTCTTCTTGCCTGGGGCAGGGCTCTTTAGCACGCGGCCAAAGGCTTGTATATGCTGATAAAATGTAGTCCATAAAAGGCAACAGAATCCTTTGCAAAATGACAAACTAGTCGACACTGTGACTCCGTGAGTGTAGTTTGTTTAAAATTGGCCTGTGATTCAAGACGTAGTTAGGAAAATGTAGCGTAGGACGGATAGACTTAACAGTGAGGGTGCTCCTGTAGCGTATGCCCCAGGGTGACAGGAGTCATGAACCAGCTTAGGAAGTACGTGTACTGCACGGGAACAGACGGCGAACTGTGTAAAGAGAAAATAGTTAACTCATCACTGAACTCTGACTGTTCAAGAAGGGGTGTTATTTATATATGTAGGTAGGTATAGAGCCACCGGTTGTTACGGGCTCCACCCGCATTGTTGAAGATTTAACGGCAACTTCTGTGAAGTCTTGTGTAGCAATGTTCCAGTAAACTGCACTTAGTGGTGAGTTCTGCTAAAATAAAACTCACTAGGTGAAGGTTTCACTATTCTCAGTTATTTACTATTCACTTTGGTTCCAAATTACCTCTGTAAGTATATCGGGTGAGGAGAGTTCTGATAGTTCCCAGATCTGTCTCATTCTCCTTGCTGACCAAAGGTTTTTTGAACCCCCAAGGGAACCATGAAAGCACTGTTAGTCAGCTGGGAATCCACTGTTTCCATTGGTCAGAACCTTAAATATACGAGGAATATACGATTACATTATTGTGAACGTATTACATATGTCAGAACGTTGATATATTTTTTTTGAGCAACTGCAGTTGCACTCGAAAACAGAGTACAATCTATCTATCTCAGACAGATATTTTCTCAAGATCTTCTATAAATACTGCGTATATATGTATGCAGATAGTCTAGTAATTAGTTTCACAGTAAAAACAATACTATCTCTCGTTCAACTCTCACTGCTCTCGTAATAAATAATTTTGTAAATTTGTAGATTTTTCGTATCAGTCTGTAATATCATGTAATTAATTCAGACAAAACATAAAAATACTCGTCACATTCTGAGAATAGAAATGAAATATCTACGATGCTTCTACGGTGCTTTCATCGTAGATAAATCAAGTAAACGTTTCTTCATAGAGAACGATGCAGAATGTAAAACTTTTAAGAAAACATTTTCTTCTTAAAGAAACGTTTCCTCAAAAAAGAATCGTATGAGAATGATGAATTCACCGTTTCTCGGTCCTACCAAAATTCCGGTATGGGCAGATGTTGTGACTTGCACGTGACCTGACAATGTGAGCACCCGCCTGCAGCTCCGCTTCACAGCTTCATCACAACGCTTATACGTAGTAAGCCACTACCCTTCAGAAGGACAAAAAACGGCCTGCCATGACCTTATCAAAACTGTAGGTCGGTTCATCTGTAAACTGGCCTTATCCCCTGTCTCCATATCATGCCACCCATAGTTCCCATATATCTTCTTTTGACATGTTCCTCCAACCCCCATCCTGAGGCCCCATGCAGCCCATCTCTATCGGTCAAACCATCCGTGGGAGCATGCATCTTCCCCCCGGACTTGCATGCCAACACACCCAAGTTTTCCTCAGCCTGGTTCAAAATAGTAGTCATCAAATGACTCCGCGTTTGTCGGCGGTGTGAACTGAGGTACGATCGTGGAAGCTTCCAGCAGGAGCTCCCACAGGGCTGGAAGAGGGTCTATTTCCTTCATCCTTCATCATTTAACTGATAAACCGCATTTGGTCATGTTGGGATGCATACTCAACTCTCTCTGTTAGGCTTATCTTTTTCTTTGCATTGTCAATCGTGAGTCTCATGATGGAGGACGTAACATCTACGATACACAGCGGAGAGTCGAATCTTCTTGATAGCTCTGGGCTCTGTCTGCTATCTCTAGACGGTGGCGGTGTGCGGGGTCTCTCATCCCTCTATATTTTGAAAGCCCTTATCGATCGACTAAATGCCGAACAACCCAATCGTCCGCCAAAGAAACCCTGCGATGTATTCGATCTCATCGGCGGCACAAGCACAGGAGGGTTGATTGCAATTATGCTTGGCCACCTTCAGATGGATGTGGATCAGTGCATTGAGGCCTACACTGAACTGATGAGGACAGTCTTTGAGAAAAAGTCAAGGCTGCTCCCCATGAGCTGGTCTGGCGGTATTAAGTCACGATTTGATTCGAAGACGTTGGAAGATGCTATCCGGGGGGTTCTTAGGCGCTGTGGAGCCAACGAGACTACCCCTTTTAATGACGGCGTTAAGCGTGGATGCCGGTGTAAGTTCTTGTTCATCAACCAGAAGAGGGTCTCGTCTAATGCTGTCTCAGATTTGTCTGTGCCGTCGCACGGGAGACGATGGAGGTTGTACGCCTTCGAAACTACGACATACCTCAGAAGCAAACCATTTCTGCAACCATCAGCGAGGCTGCACGTGCAACATCCGCCGCCACATCCCTCTTTGACCCTGTTAAGATTGGGGCACGCGAATTCGTTGATGGGGCTTTGGGCGCAAATAACCCAATAGAAGCCGTGGAAGACGAAGCATCGCATATATGGTGCACCAGTTCGACAGAACTGGAGCCGCTCGTGAAGTGCATTGTCTCCATTGGGACAGGAAACCCGGGGAAGAAAGCGATCGAAGAGAATCCGGCGAGGTTCCTCACCGGCACGTTAGCGAATTTCGGTACGGAGACCGAAGCGACAGAGAAGAAGTTCATCGCGAGATGGTGCTGGCATTACGACAAACACCGCTATTTCCGGTTCAATGTTGATCAGGGGCTGCAGGATGTGGGATTGGCGGAATATTTCGAGCAGGGGAGGATAGAGGCCGTGACATACAGCTATCTCGACCATCAGGTTCAGATTTCCCAAGTGCAAAAATGTATTGAGAACTTGAAGCTCAAAGACAGTGTGTGCATTGAAGACTTCGCCTAGTTAAACAATAAACTTCTCGCTGATTCCAGATAACTAGGCGTGACAACAACCAACTTTTCGTCTGTCATTAATATTAATGTAAAGTGGTCCCATTCCACCGCATGAACCCCATTAACGTAAACACCCCATAGGAACACAATGAGAAGCGGCGGATGGAACACTCTGAGTGTATGTACCCTTCCCTCTCTGAGCTTCCCATGCTAAATCATATGCAGCATCACAGAAAAAAGCCCCCTGGGTCGTCCCTTTCCAGCGTAACACTCAGTTTATGGGTCGTACCTTAGAAATCGCAAAGTCCAAAAAAAGAGAGATTGACGCTGTTGAGATGCTAGTAGTCTATTCTTTTATTACGCGACACCAGAGGGATGAACTATGTGACCTTCATCGACTAGTCCATCTTGCAACTCGAAACTGGCTCCGAGCAGAAAACACTCGTGAAAAAATGGACAGCTAGCGCACTGAAACAACTTGAGAAGGCGCTCCTAGACCCTAACCACACAAATAGGAATGTGTGGAGGGTACCCCTACCGCACGTTCGCTATGCTTTATACTCCGAGCTAGGAAGGAGTCAGAATACAAGATTACTTCGGAACTTTGGGCTTTTCACCCTCATTGATGGAAGGTGCTTGGCATGGCGCATCCAATCACACTTTCGAGCAAGCATAATTTGGCTTCAGCATACTATCGCCAAGGCCGGTGGAAGGAGGCTGAAGAGCTGGAGAAGCAAGTGATCGAGTTTTACAAGAAGGCGGTTGGGATGGAGCACTCAAATACGCTAATCATCAGCATGAGCAATCTGGCTGTAATATACGTGGAACAAGGCCGATGGAAGGAGGCTGAAGAACTGATTATGCAAGTATTAGAATCTCTCAAGAATGCACTTGGCATGAAGTATCCGGCGACACTATCTTGTATGCGCAAACTCGCTTTTATTTGGAAGAAGCTGGGTCAAGACACTATGGCCATTGATTTAATGGCGGGCCAATAAACCTCTACTTTGTCGCCCTGCGAGTCAACGGTTCTATTTTAGACTGTGACCATTTCTATCATTGAATTCTTTTAATGAATTCTCCTCGTCTTGTAGATAGATGATGAAACTACCTAGGTATTGATGAAAGCTCTGGATGAGACAAAAAGAACTTCGCTTTTTCAATGATCGCTATAGCTAATTGTGAATGAATTCATGCAAACAGACATAATCTCTTTGAGAGCTTTATGCAAATAGTCTTTCGATCAATTCACCATTAAAGAGAGGTGATTGAAGCATGAGAAGGCAACGAATGAAATATGAGCTAAAAGTCGCCGTTAAAAGTGACATTAGGGTTTTTTATGAGCGAGTCAAACAAGTATCTAGTAGATAATCATCGCTCCTGAGAGCAAATACATACATTAGCTATGGCAGAGTAGAGTATTAGGCAGACAAGTATATATACTTAGGCAGGTATTTGAGAGTAGAGAGGGAAGGCGGTTTATATACTTTTGCGACGTCAGTGTTAAGGTTATTCCTGATTAAGCGCGGAGTAGTGGAGCTTCAAGGTATCGCGAACTCTTCGGTAGAACAACTCCACCTCCTCTTCAACTCTTTAAAACCTGAGGAACAAAGAACCATTGTTTCTCTCAAATATCGAGCGTATCAGATTAATTATTTTAACTTCTGGATGTGCCCTCCCTCGCGCCCCTCCATAATTCTATGACCCTACAACAGGTACCTGTCTTTGAAATCCACTTCAACCTCCTGTCGCATCTTGGGTATTAGAAGCTGAGGGACATCAGACGTTAGATACCCGCTGTCGAGTGGAACTCCTGAGACCATTCTCATCCATCTTTGTGTGCCCCGCGACCACATCCCTCCAACCGTCCGTCTATAATACTCGTCCCGAATAAATTGTTCTGCCTACCCCTGAGACTACGATAAACGGCGGAACTGGGCCTGCTTGCACTTCACTTCGTCTTGCTGGAGAATTTACCTAGAACGAATACATATATTATATATACTACAACCATGGTCCGCCTAGACGCAAGTTCTTTACCGTACATCGCGCAACAAGCATACGCTCAGCGCAGTCTCTTTCGCCACAGAATATAAATCCAACGCATAACCAGGACCCTAAACCGGGGACCCCTTTCAACAACGTCAAATGGATGGTCAAGATCAGGCAACGTATGAGCCGATGCCGACGCAGGCAACTTTACCAATACCACAGCTACTATCACCGAACCCTGAGGCAGACAAGGGAATCATTCTTCAACCATCATCGAATATAGACGGTGGAGAGGCAGGCAACGTGGTGGTTTCTGATATTCTACCAATGGACGCCTTGATGCTGCTTAGCACTCGCCTTGAAGCACTAGCCCGTGTTACCGGAGATATTCCCTCAACACCGCCATACCTTACCGATCCGGCAAAGAAGACGCTGGGGCCTGGTGGGGAGAATGAGCCGAGCAGTATAGAATTTACGCAAGCTTGTATTGATGAGGGGGGTGAATCCGCCGACAGCACACAGCAAGATGCGCTCGCCAGGAGATTTTTCTCGAAGACGGCGCCAGGAGTATCCATAGAAGAATACCTTCTCCGACTCCAAAAATTCTGTCCGATGTCAACAGCCATCTACCTCGCAGCGAGTCGTTATATCAACAAACTAGCCGTCGTCGAGAAAATCATTCCTGTAACACCACGCAGCGTCCATCGGCTCTCACTTGCAAGTCTCCGGGTAGCCATGAAAGCATTAGAGGACTTGAGCTATCCGCACGAACGGTTCGCGATGGTCGGAGGCGTCACCAAGGATGAACTTCGCAAACTTGAAGTCG
The DNA here is from genome assembly GCA_949709995.1 of Arachnomyces sp. KDTOL00113. NCBI lineage: Eukaryota > Fungi > Ascomycota > Eurotiomycetes > Onygenales > Arachnomycetaceae > Arachnomyces > Arachnomyces sp. KDTOL00113. The sequence continues at coordinate 701,444 of OX453237.1, forward strand.
GGTTTTGCTTTCTGACGGATTTTGACTTGGTGGTGGATGCGGATACGTTGTTGCAGGAAGTAATGTCGCTGAGAGAAGGAAAAGAGTCGACGGTTTCCAGTTAACCATCATTACTGGCTTCTATATATACGGCCTAGTCGCAAGCTTCTTCGTTAGCGGGGATGCCACCACGATACGAGATCGTTTGCAGACATGCCAACGAGAGTCTCGGCTCGCCGATTTCCGATACCCTTTGCATTTTTGCTATTTCGAAATGATAAGACCAGGGAGTTTGTGTTTTACTGTTCAGTCGAACTACTTAAGATACCATTAGCGTGGAGTTTGGGATGGAGGTACTGAACATTTCTCTTAGTCTAAATAATTCTTAGGGGAATTGTGGCGTTTTATGTATCACTTTTTTGTGCTCTCCTCAGCTAATGTTGCTTTTACTACTCGTAGTTTCAAACATATAATCACAATTTATATATCAAACATGTGTAGATGTACATGATCCCTTCTTCATCGCCCCGTGGAGAAATTTTTGCTACGCGGTTTATTGAGAAAGGACACTTATAAGCAACGTAAAATATTCCATCTGTTCTATCTTATCTCTCTCAACACTATATGCAAGAAAAATGCTTTTGTTGGGAGGGGTTTCTGTCTCCTTGATCCGCCAGCAAACCGATGATCAGCAATCATTCCTTTAACTTCTTCTTCTTTTCTTCTTTTCTATTCTTTTCTTCCTCTTCTCTCTCCTCCTCTTCCTCTCAGCTTCCACTTTCTGCGGGTCCCAGTCCTCGTCACAGTCCGCCGCAGGATGTTTGTCAAAAAACGCCATGCCCCAACAAATAGCGAGGGTGCCAGCCTCCAGTGCCACAACCGCTACCACCAACCTCCAAATCGGTGGGATCCCATATTTAGGCCATGAGAGAAAGGCAACGGACGTTCCCAGGAATATTGAACACCCAAACGTGATAATCACAGGAATTAACGACGTATCCTGATAAACTTTAAGGCGAACAGGGCTGGGCGAAAAGAAGTCGAATCGGTCGGGGATAAGCGACATGTGCGACTGAATCCAGTAACTCCGAGTGTCAATTGCAGGAACGGGGTTTAAGCCTTTGTCTTTGGTGATCCGAGGACCCAAGAATGCACTGATAGCTTTGGGGCTGCTATTGATGAGGTTGAATGTCATTTCGATGGCTTCTTTTTGAGCGGGTGTTAGTTAATCAAAGCAACGAAGGTCTTCAGATATAAATGAAACGAATAGCCGAACAATGTTGTTCGCCTCGAGAAATATAAGAAATTAGGAAGGAAAAAAAACCCTCTGAGAGCGCGAGCGGGTTTTTATGATGATTTCAAGCGCCAGACGAAGAAATGACGAAGTCTGGTTGATATGAACAGTTGATAGATATATGAAGTAATAGTCTCCAAGTCATTATTGCGCAACTGTATGGTAACAATAATGCCGATTGATGACTATCAAAAGATCTCGCATTTTTTCAAGAAGCAAAATGCGATCAAGAAATATTTCGAAGAAAGGAAGGAGGCTCATTTAGGGCTACGTAGCTGTGATGCTAAACATTGTTCTGGCCACGTACCCGAAAGCATCGTGAGAAACCCTTGTGGACAAATCCTTGCTCAGCCTTAAATTCTGGAGCCAGAAAGTAAAATAAGGCGTCTCATAGGCTACCGGACAGCATTTCTCCTATTCAATAGTCGGAAAGCCGGGGAGACAAAAGGCATTTGCGATCAAATACGAGGCAGGCTCACTAACGTGCAAGAGCTGAACTTTTCTTCGTTCCAAAAAAAATCCCAAAAGAGTTTCATAAATCATCATCATCCTCCCTGTCGACTTCACAACAGCAGTTGAGGTGAAAAGGTACCTTTCGATATGTCTCTGTTCAGAAAGTGAAGATCGAAGAACGAAAGCCAAGAAATCGAGACGAAACGGCCGCCGTGAACCGCGCGGAATTGGGAGCCTCAAAAAGTTGAGGTACGAATCATCAGCCTTGCACACGAGCGCGTCTTCCACCACAAAATAGGCACGACATCAAGTCATGTCTTCGAGAAACCAGTCTGTAGGCCCTCGGGATTCGGGCGGACCGCAATCGAGTTCATCTCCAGGACCCAACGGCAAAGCCACGGCCGCACCCGCAAAACTCACACAGCGGCAAGATGATGGAGTCGAGCTCAAAAACATTCGGGCTGAGGATGAGCTCAAGACACCGCTACCCATCGAGGAGGATATAATGCAACTGGCGAGGTTAGGGGAGATCGGAGCTATACAGAAGTTGTTTGAGAGTGGGAAGTATCATGCTCGGTATGAGGATGAAGAAGGCATCACTCCATTACATGTATGTCTCTGTCCACGGCGCCTATCTATCGACTTCACACATAATCTACAAACGTATCCAATCCCTCCAGAACGCGCCACGTAAAGGAAAGCCTGAGAAAATCCACAAGACGATATATACTGACACTTTTTGCTGGATCTGTTTCCGGCATATTTTCACAGTGGGCTGCGATAAACAACCAATACGCTCTATGCAAGTTCTTACTCGAATCCGGCGCGGATGTCAACGCCAAGGGCGGAGAGTCTGTGGCTACACCTGCGATGTGGGCTTCCCAACGGTGCCATTATTACGTTGTTAACCTCCTCTTGCAAAACGGCGCGGATCCCCTTCTCACCGACGTGCAAGGGTACAATATCCTCCATTTGGCGACGATCGATGGTAACGCATTTCTGTTGGTTTTGCTTCTACACCAGGAACTTCCTGTCGACGTAACCGATCCCCATGGACACACGAGTCTTATGTGGGCAGCGTATAAAGGTTTCCCGGCTTGCGTCGACCTGTTTCTACGATGGGGTGCGAACGTGAATGCTACGGACGAAGGCGGACTTACACCACTTCATTGGGCACTGGTCAAAGGCTCACAGCCTTGTATACAAAAGATCATCGAGTACGGTTCGGATCGTTTTGCGAAGACTCAGGATGGCAAGACTCCGGCAGTTGTGGCACAAGAAATGAAGACTACCCGTTCTTATTACCGAGCACTTAATGAGTGCGGTTATGATAGTGATGGGAACCTCAGGAGACTTCCGCTTGGCTTGGCCTCATTGGCGAGGAAGAAAAGTGTTGTCTCAAAGTTCTTTTTTGTCTGGCCGTTCCTTATGGTTTTCGTCTCTATATGGTTATTGAGTAACATGGTTATCTATGCTGCCGTACCGATGATGCTTGTCGCCGTGTTAGCGATGCAGTGGGTAGCCCAGCAGGTAACCAAATGGGGACCTGTTGACTACAGGAATATTCAAAAGACTGTAAGCTATCCATCTATCACTCCTTTCTCTAGTCTGCGTATGCCCGTTGTATTTTGCTAACAATGTAAAAGCCTTTCATGGCCGGTATTTTCGCCGGATCATTATTTTTGGTTGGCTTAAGATGGGCATTGAATGTCCTTCCAGGTAAGCGCTCCTAGTATCCCTGGAAAGAGAGCAAGGAAAGCTAAAGAATCATCAGCTACATATTCATCTCATGCCTTTTTAAACTTCTTCTTCGCCGTTTTCTATGGACTCACTTCCTACTTTTATATATATGCTATGATTGAAGATCCTGGTCATGTGCCGAAGCTGGGCAGTCGAAACCAGCAGCGAAACGTTATCACGGAACTTTTCGAGGCATGGAGATTCGACGAGGAGAACTTTTGCGTATATTGTATGATCAGAAAGCCGCTACGAAGCAAGCACTGCAGACGCTGTGCTCGTTGTGTCTCGAAGCACGATCAGTATGTTTTCCATCCCCACCAGTATACCCATCAAGGGTTGTCTCTAATACAATATCCCTAGTCACTGTCCCTGGATCGATAACTGCGTAGCTGCGAATAATTTCCGCCACTTCTTCTTGTACATTCTCTGTTTAGAGATAGGTATTGCTTTGTTTATCCGACTCGCCGTTGCATGTATGTACCTCCCGAGTTCGTTCGCAGTTAAGCCTACAAATCAGCTAACACGGACTTTCAGATATCGACGGTCTCCCCCGGTCCTCCCAGACCGAATGCAACATACTCGCACCAAACCTTTGCGATTTCATTTATAGAGATACTTTCACGATCGTTCTGACCCTCTGGATTAGCCTCCAACTGATATGGGTCACCCTTCTCTGCGTTGTTCAAATTGTTCAAATATCACGCAACCAAACAACGTACGAGAATATGAAGGGCCATTCTATTGATCACGCAACTCCCGCATCACAGGCATTTACTTCCGCCATAACGGCAGGTACTACCTCGCTTGACGCAGCTGGCCTCTCGAATTCTGGCCAAGGTCCCAACCCCGCAATCCCTCCCACCCCACAGCAACCGCGGCGACGAGATTCTTGCCTTACCCAGTGGAAGAAACTACTCGGTATCGATACCTTTATTACAACCGCGCAAGGTGGTTTCTCTCAGAATGACCGTGCTGCCGCGCGGAGCAAAGCTCCCTTCTCTCGCGGTGTCATTACCAACTGTCGCGACTTCTGGTGTGATTCTGCGCCATACTTTGGGAGGCGAGAACCCGGGTCCGCGATGCTGGGCGGCGAGCCCGTGAACTACAATCGTTTGTATGATATGCCATTAAGGCTGCGGTCTGGTGGGGGGATGGCGTATCGGAGTCTTCCCAGCGAAGAAGCTGGTGATTCTGTCTGATCTATGTCCCGCCCTACTGGCTTACTTCATTTCGTCCCTTTTGCTTTGAAACATATATTTAATTTCCTTGTTCTCTCTATTACTACGCTTAATGTATATAAACCGTTGTATGGTTTCTCTCTTAAAGAGGGCTAGATAGTTTTCTTTTTTCCCTATCTCTTATTCTCATCTTTACCATGCACTCATGTACGGAGTATATGCATGTAGAATAGTCGTTATGAGTGAAGAGGGAAAGAAAGACAAGAAGAAGAACGAAATGATTATTATTATCAGATCGGAGAGAAAAGCCTACCAGGCGCTTATTGGCAGGTGATGGGCGAAGACCTCCCCCGGCCAAGACAAGATTTACACGTGATCTTGAATAAGTTCCAAGGTTCTCTTTATATTGACGTCCTCAGAGGGTTTAGTCCTTACTGCCCCTCCGCATGCTTAAGCTCTTCACATTTAAAGCCTTCTCGTTCTCTCAGTTTACGGGGGGGTATCTCTGGTTTAGCTGTGTGGGGATCTTCTCCAACAAGCGACTTCATACGGTGCCACTTCGTGTTTCGGGGATAGATTTCCAGATACAAATCTATCCTTCACTTAAACCACCCCCCCAACCAAGGCTTGGTTTCGCGATGTTACGGGTTTCTCGGAATTGAAGTTACTGGGGAGGAATACACACTGCTGCTCCAGACCCTGGAGCGTATTATTCAAGCTTACAAGGAAAGCAAGTACTATTTCTGCAGGAAAAGCCAGGGAATAATACTTGCTACCTATTGAGTTATGACACCACACCGGAAGCAATGGGAATCAACAAAAAAGACCAGACTAAGCAGATTATTAGCCGCTTCTTCACCCGTTGCCTGCCTTCCTGTCTACAGGTTGGAAGCTTCCAAGGATATTTGATCCTGTTCGCGAGCACAATCCTTCAAAATAACGAAAAGAAGCGAGCTGGCAGGGTCCCTTTTCTGTGATACTTCCTGCATATACCCTCGTATCTAGGTACGAGCGGGAGAGAACGTGGGATTACATTTCGCGACGATGGGGAACGATATATAATACCCTTTACCATATCGTGTGGGGGGAAAGCGCGATCTTTGGAACTATACGAGGATGGCGTTGAACTCTTGGACTGGGAGATTCTGTTCATTCATGTTGGGAGTACAAGAGATTGATGTTGATCGCATTGTAAGATCTGATCTGGAGGTATAGAAGGACATGGATGGTGATGTTACACGGCATCCGAAGATATAAAAATCGTAAAAATATCGACTACTATTGATAGAAAGATGGATTGTTTGCTCTCTCCAACGTTTCCGTGGACGCGCCGCATCCGAGATCAAAAGAGCAAACAGAGCCCGGACAAAGATACGTTTGCTTCTCTCCACTAGTAGCTGTCCTCCAGCTGGGATGTCTTTGACGGAATCGGCCTTTGTTTCGCGGGAGTCACGACACTTCTTGCCGAGTGTTTCGTCAGTCGAAACTTTATATTAATGAGATGAATGAAAAATCCCCGCCCTCGCGAGAATTTTCCGGTCGATGAGCTCGAGAAAAAACTCGTCATTGTTTCCATATTTTTGCTGATCTTTGAAACGAAGGGGATGGATGTCGCGGTTGGAAGAAAAACCTTCGTTGACGATACACAAAAACATCCATTGTTTTTGGAGCTAATTGATGAAAATTTTTATCTGATCAATCTTATTTTATCTGATTGAATTTGATCTGCGGGGGTCTAACTTTTGTTTTTTTTTTTTTTTTTTTTGTGTCCCTTCGCGAATTTCTTGTGGAGCTCGCCAGGACATGTGTGAAGTGCAGAACATGCGGCACTCACCGTCTCTCCGGGTGGACGTGCCGATCCACCAGAAAAAAGGGACTAAAGTTAGCCTGCAGAAAGAATAAGGTGAAAAATATCCAAGATTTTTCTGGTTTCAATCAAAAGATGTGTGTTTTTGCCGAGATCGGAATCTTTCATTTGCTGGGTCGAGGGGCTTTGTCCTGTTTCCTACAATCCCGAACAAGCTAACGCAGAGATTGGGTCGTATTAAGTTCGGGAAGCTTCGAGCGATATACATATTTAGGGTAGCATGGAGGGGAAAGAGAGAAATGACTTGACTTCTTGACATGACCGAATTTGTTGAGCTTCGTCTTGGAGCTTTGTCTCGGGAAGGATCTTCGTCTTAACTCGGTAGTATCTCGCTTATGCAGAATCCCATTTCAATCTATAATATTGTAGGCAGTCGGAGTCCTGGATGTCGTTTGATGGAAAGTTCAAAAAGCCCGACTGGAAATTATCTCATCTCATCTGATAATTTTTGCTTTTCTGCAGGACAGGGGTCTTTTCGTTATCTGATGGGATCGTCGCTTTTCTTGGTCGCAACGGCCCCACCTTGACGCATGGATAGCGTCATAGCGTAAAATATATGTATTATTTACGTACAGTAATTACCCGTCTCTTCGACTTTTTTTGAGTGGCATGTGGGGGTTGTTCTTCAGCCTTGAGTGCATGTACTCGGTTATCATGGATGTGAGGGTGGTCTAATAATAAATGGAGAAGAGGAGATGGCTCTTCGTGGGTATTGGAAAGAATGGAAGCTATGCCAAGCAGGTACAGGGGGGTTGCGCGGAAAAACACGGCAGTGATGTAGGGTTTACAAGGAAGTATGTTTATCATGAAGGAAGTCGCAGGCACTCCCCGAGATATATCGAGGGTCGATGAAACGTTTGACAATAATTGGCGTATGTAGGTAAAGATACCTCGAGGAACGTTTGATTTGTAAATAGGCAGATATCTATAATCTGATAGTAGAAGCGAAGAAAAGAGATAACCAGAAATTATAAGAGTGAAGACGCGCCCAAATTCTTTTTTCCCTCCGCTCCTTCAATAAATCAACCGCAGAAGCCCGAAAATACCGTTTAATCTATTTGGTTCCCACAGCTGAACCATGGAGCTGTTCACCGAACATGGCGTCGACCATCTCCCCACCCCTTGTAGCGAGGATAGAGAGCAGGCTATCACTCAACCCGTGAGTGCGTTCGTTGCAACCTTGAAGCCAGATTCCAGCATCTGTGCTAACTTTAGTTTGGTCCAGGTCGACGCTGTAGTCTCGGTTGACCTTCCAGCCATCCTGCTTCTCCGGCCTCAGGTGCTGAACTCCTTGCAACATGGTCTCATGTGCATTGCGGACATAACCGGTAGCTACCATAACCGCATCAACATCAAGTGTGCTCTGGCTGGCACCGCCCTTCACAGAGTCACTCGGGCTTGACGGCCCAACTTGGAGCCGGAGTCGGCCATGAGGGAGGTCTTGCTTGACACCCGTAATCTGGCGGGATGAAAGGATTCGATGCTGCCATTCGTCTTCGTTGGGATTCTCTATCTTTTGTAGATATTGATCGAAATATATCTGTTCGATCAACTCCAATCGAACAACTCCGTAATTTGTAGGGCGATCAGCGACCAGGGATCGATTACGTCCTTCTGCAGTTTGAGCATAGAAGGGGTCGACACGCTCGGGATTGAATATCTCGTTAACGCTAGAAGAGTTAGCTTGAGTTCTAAATTAGATGAAAAATTATGAGTGAAAGCCTTACAAAGGGGAATCATCACTCGGTCGTAGTGCGGTATCTCTCATTATGAGGGTGGTTTTCGAGTTTGGGTATCGTTTGTGCAAGTCGTGGTAAATTTCGGCAGCGCTCTGGCCGCTTCCCACTACGGCAATGTGGTAGTCTTTGGATCTATCCCTCAAGACAGTTGGGACTGATGTGCAATACGTAGAAGAATGCATAATCCGCGGATCCTGGGGGAGTGCGGTGGGCATTTTCGGCTTACCGCCGACGGCGATCACCACGTTCCGTGCCCGCCGAACTGTTATGTTCCCTGTTTTTATATCCCGGGATAAAACTGAAAATGAGTCGACGGATTGACTTCCGGATGCTGACTTTTCAGGAATTATATCAACCACCTCCTGACCATATCCAACAACGTCAGAGAATCTGTTGGCGCACCAGCGCATGTAGTCTTCGAATTCCAATCGATAAGGAAGGAAAGTCCCTAGGTTGGTGAAATCTGCTAGCCGATCGTTGTGGTGAAGATAGTTCAAGAAAGTGAACTCGCTTCGGGGATTTCGGAGTGTAGCCAAATCCTTAACGAATGATATCTGCATTTTGGAACCGGGAAGTAGCATCCCCGAATGCCAGGCAAACTTCTGCTGTCTCTCCAGAAAGCATACTTTGGGTTCCCATTGTGTATTGACGCGAGCCTTATTCGAGGCCAGATCATCATGAAGCGCAATTGCAATCGCAAGGGACGCGGGTCCAAAACCAACGCAGATGAGATCGTGCAGTTCGTCCTCCGGGGTCCGTTGCAGTCGCGAAGGTTCTAGGGGTTGGGGGCCTTTCTTGGATCCGTGTCCATTCGACACACCGTTTCCGTTTCCGTTGACGCCGTTGGTATGGTTGCTTTCCACCCTTCGTTCCTCATTTGGTGCGATGCAGGTTTCCGTATCTTGGATTAAAGGAGACATGGTCGACAAGCTCTAATCTGCGCAATGGACAAAGCACACGATGTCAGTTCAAGTTTCGATATTTCCTATCAATGGAGAGAAGCGTACTATGAGTGGAAGGTGAATAACAGTGGGATCTTTGCAGCTAAATAAAAGTAAATAGCGGGCGGAAAATGATGAGATGAAAAGCGTCGGAATCCCGTGTTATATGGGACAAGACAGTAGCCCCTCCAAACCGATATTCGCCTATATATGCATCCCGGTCGTCCGTTCTAACTGGCGTTCCAGATTCTTGTGCCGGTACGAAGGCGGATCAGGGTCACTCCATCCTGACGATGATCTCGGTCGCTAAGTTATACTTTTTTGGCTCGACTCTGCTCTGGAATTAGGTCGTCCGTACGAGGAGGCATTCGCAGTACCTCAGAACGGCTGGCGGCCCACGCAAGGAATCCATACGTAGAAATATTGAGCACCAATCCCCAAGCGAGTTGGATAGTTGTCCCATGTCGCAAGGTTGACACCTCCACTTGGACAAATTGATACCTAGGGTGGATGCTGTTTCTGTTGTTGCTCGCGTACCACCGTAATGTACATGTATGTACTAGTTACCGTGACCAGCGTCTCGGCGTGGGAGTGAAAATTATCGCCTCGGATCGGTGACAAGATTAGATTAGATCCGCGTACCTCTGCTCCCGATGTCGGATTAGGAGATGCCATTGTCCGCCAGAGTACCGCATCCAAGCTTCTCCCTACAGCAGGACGATAGAACGGAGAGTTTTGAATTAGGTCTACGGAGTCTATGGAGCAAAGAACGGCAAAAGCTTATTCTTCTATCTCGCCTTTCAGGGATTTTGCGAGTGTGACGGTTCCTGAGAAAGGGCATTATTCCACGATCTTTGACTCATCCGATCCGGTATCTGAAGATCCGAATTAGATATCTCCCGGCGAGGTAGGGAGCTATTGTACGACCTTAGTATTTATAGTCAGTATTGCGTAGAATCAGCCGTCTGCTCCGAATATGTGTGATATCTGAAGTCGAAACACCCTGTCGGGAAAATATCGGACCGAAAGAAAATTATCCACAAAATCGACGTAACTCTCGTGAGCCTGACCCATTATTATTCTTAGCACCGAAAGCGAGCACTAAGAGAATGCTCACCTGGGCATTCACGTCGGATTTAAGGAATCAGCTATTCAAAGCCCTTGCTATTAATAATAATAATGGCCTTTCGCTTCCGTCGGGACAACCATTTCACCACCGTTCCTCCAATCTTCTTTCAAGATCCGGAGTTTCTGGGGTATTTTAGACCCCCTATTCCCACATCTTCTTAAGACCTTTCTCATAATAATATATGGCGATGTCAATCTCGCCTTTTTATATGTCTATCACTTGACAGATACCGGGATCTTGTTCAAGAAAGCTCTGGAAAATGTCCGCCATCATGGACCAAGATGTCGGATATACCCAGTTTCCTGACCTCAACCCTGAAGAACGTGATGTCTCCGAAGTGACGACTATCCCGTGGGGTACCGATGGAACAGGCATCCCTCTTGATACTCTTACCCTTTCCTGGGCTGCGCTTCTACGCTCCTTTACTGGAGAGGAGTATCCCACATTTATCCTTGATGGCGTCCCTGTTCAAGCTGATCTGACGGAACGGAGCTTCAACCCAATCAGGCCAGAGGTATTGATGCAAGAAGGCGGGGGATACTGTGGGATTTTTACCAATGGTGTATGGACTATCACGTCTTTGGCGTTATTGGCCCACGCTGACTGATAAATAGAATCTAGAATGTGATGAAGATTTACTCCTCGCAGTCACCTATGACCTGAATGACGGAACAGGGACTCTTCGATCTACCCTCGGAATCAGCCCATCTTACTTGATCCAGATAGGATGTCAGTTGAAACATTTTATTCGCTATCAGCTAGATAGGGCAGGATTACAGATTACATTACCGGACGAAGATGCTTTCCTTCTCTCTACACTTAACCCTGATCCCCAGATTTTGCCTGGTGCTCAGCTTCTTCACCAGCTTGTTTCTACAAAAGAGAGGAATTCAAACGCCATCGAATTTCTTAATGACAATGGGACAAGGAACCAATTGTCTTACGAAGCACTTGACCGCCTCTCCACAAGATTTGCTTCACGCCTTGTTGCTGCATTGGGAGCTTCTCAGAGGCAGCATCCAGATGACGTCATCCCTATACTCCTTCCCCAATCCACAAATCTCTATATCGCGTTATTAGCTATTCTTAAGGCTGGTGCTGCCTTCTGTCCTTTGAATTTGGATGCTCCTCTAGAACGCATCGCGTTCATAGTCAACGATGTTGCCGCCAGAGTGGTTGTCACCACGGCTGCGCTTGCCGGAAGGTTCCAAGATGTCAACCAGGCTATCACCATCATTTCTATCGACGATGATATTGAAGGGCTACAGAAAGCGGAAGATCGCCCTTCCAACCCACGGGAGCCGAGCCCAGATAGTCTAGCTTACGTTATGTATACATCGGGTTCCACTGGGCTTCCTAAGGGGGTCGGGGTATCTCATCGTGCTGCGACCCAATCGTTGCTTGCCCATGATGGTCTCATTCCACTTTTTACGAGGTTTTTGCAATTTGCCGCTACCACTTTCGATGTTTCAGTATTCGAAATCTTCTTTCCCTTATTTAGAGGTGCAACCCTAGTGGGGTGTGACCGTGGCATAATGCTTAACGATCTGGCTGGAATCATGAGAAAGCTGGAGGTTGATGCCTCGGAGCTTACCCCGACAGTTGCGACGGAGCTGTTACGAAATAGACAAGCAGTGCCATCTCTACAAGTCTTACTCACCATTGGGGAAATGCTTACCCGACACGTTGTTCGCGAGTTCGGGTCTTCTCCCCGGAATGAAGGGCTGCTGCACGGAATGTATGGGCCAACTGAAGCGGCAATACATTGTACTATGGCATCTAACTTCAAAGCCAACCTTAAGGTTGGGATAATTGGATCCCCACTTCCATCGGTATCTGCACACGTTGTCGCTATCGATCCACACAAAGCCCAGCCAGACGATGAATTAGAAGTCCTCCCATTAGGGCACATTGGCGAACTGGCAGTCGGCGGGCATCAACTTGCTAGTTTTTATATCAATAGGCCTGAAGAGAACGCGAAAGCGTTTGTTAGCACGAGACGGTATGGGCGCGTTTACCGAACCGGAGACCGTGCGCGTTTTCTACCGAGTGGAGACATCGAAATCCTCGGACGCATATCTGGAGGCCAAGTCAAGCTTCGAGGGCAACGCCTTGAACTCGGTGAAATTGAACATATTGTTTGCAAGGCCGATGAGGTTCGCAATGCAGTAGCCAGTGTCATAAACGATATTTTAGTCGTATTTGTTTTGGTGGACAATAATTGTTATTCTCAAGAGGAAATCCATGAGATATGTCGGCGATGGCTGCCGAAATTTATGATCCCGGGAGATTTTGTCTACCTTACCGAGCTGCCCCGGTCGCCCTCTGGCAAGATAGATAAGAAAGAATTGGAACGTAACTATGTTCTACAGAAACGTGGCGGGGCCAATGAAGCGCAAAGATTTACTGATGCCTCGGAGAATAAAATCGCCGCCTGCATCGGGGAGACACTGTCTACACCCATAAACAGCTCGACAAGCCTTTCTGCGGCAGGCCTTGATTCTTTAACAGCCATTAGGCTATCAACCCGGCTGCGTGCTATAGGGGTAGAACTTAACGTCGTCCAGATCTTGGAAGCTGATACAGTACGCGAGGTTTGGCTTGCCGCAAATAGAGGAGACGGCCTAGAAACGCCCTCCTATTCTATTTCTGGAGGACCCGGTAACGAATGGAGTGCTGTTTCTCAAGCAGGCTTCACTCAGTTACAGGCAACTGGGTGGATATCTGAGGCAGAGGCTGTTATTCCTTGTAGTCCAACCCAAGTGTCCATGCTATCGGAATCCGTTAAAAACCCCAAGGCATATTTCAATCGGATCGAATTGGAGTTTAGTGAAGACATTAAGGAGTCTGAAATTAAGAATGCTTTCTGCGTACTTGCGGAACACAACGAGATTTTACGATCCAGCTTTATCGAAATTGACTTGGACGGGCATTCTTATGCCCAGGTCATTTGGAAGTCGCTTCCAGAGGCCTGCTTCTCAAATCACTCAAAGCGCTCGTCTGAAACTTCAAATAATCAAGATGGCAAATTTGTTCGTCCATTCAGTATCCAATTGGACGGCTCGCGCGAGAAAGTCAAAGCAACTGTCCGCCTCCATCATGCGCTCTACGATGGATGGTCCTGGGAACTTATACTAATGGATATCCAAGAAATATTGACAGGTCAATCGATAAAACCCAGGCCTCAATACAGGATTTTAACCGAGTTCTACCAGAAGCATACCAACTCCGAATATCTCGACTCTTTAGCAGATTACTGGCAAGACCAGTTGCAAGACGCTTCTCCCACACTATGGCCTAATTTTAATGATAGGTTAGACGTCCCTGCTGAAACCTCTGTATCGCGTCGGGGTTTTGATATTACACTCTCAGACATCGATAGTGTATCTCGGAATCTGCGTGTTGGCAGACAAACTATTTTTCAAGCCGCCTTTGCGTATATTCTAAATACCTATGCCGGTTCCGATGATATCGTCTTTGGGTCCGTTTCTTCCGGGAGAACCCTAGCCGTGGAAGGTATCGAAGACATAATTGGTCCTTGTATCAACACGCTTCCAATGAAGCTTAATATCGCAAACTCACGGAACGTCAGAGACCTACTTGCTGTCGTCCATAACCTAAACCGTAACTTCATAAAATACGGAGCTCTGCCCCTGGGAGATATCAAAAAGGCTTCTGGAGTCGACCCTACGAGACCCCTATTTGATAGCCTATTCATCTGGCAGGAAACATTGCTATCGAGCTCAGATTCTCCACGGTCAGTTTCTGAAATCAGCGCTGAAGAGTTCTTGGAGTTCACTATGACTCTTGAAATTGAGCTTACAGGGGAAAGGCTCGTCGCGAAAGCTACCTACCTTCAATCTATTTTACCATCTACCCAAGTGGATATTTTCCTTGACCAAATCGAGCAAGTTGCATTACTTTTCATGAGGTTCCCCGATTTACTTCTCACGGAAATCAACTCAAATCTAACAGATTCTGTGTTATCAATTGAGAATGAAATATACGAAAAACAAAGGGAACTACCGAGTTTGGCTAGTGGAGTGGAGATGATTGCCAAAGAGGATCCTGAGAGGATCTCAATCGAATTTATACATGGCTTAGACCTCGAGGCCGATAAGTTGACTTACCGTCAATTGAACAATCAGGCAAACCAGGTCGCCCATTATCTTCTCGACCACGGCGTGGGCGATAACTGCATTGTCGGCATTTTGCTCGAAAAGTCTATCGATTTCTATGTCTCTGTTTTAGCTGTTATTAAGGCTGGCACTGGATATGTTCCTATCCCCCCTGACACTCCCATTGACTTTGTACGGACGATTCTAGATGAAGCCCAATGCGGGATCTGCATTACCTCCTCATCGCTTTCACACTTAGTTGGGGCTCCTCGACCTCTAAGGATCCTCAAGCTTGATTCCGATAACCTTGTCTGCTTTCCAGAGCACAATGTCGTCAAAGGTTTCCAAAATAGACTTCCAACACGTGCAGTTTTTACTGCTGGACGGACGGAGGAAACAGACGGACCCGAAGGTGTTACCGTCACTTATCATAGCATCCAGAGCAATATTTCGGAGTTATCAGGCATATATCCCATATCACCGACTTCGAAATGGCTGCAAGCCTGTTCCCGTACACTTAGTGGTATGCTGTCATCTTACCTGAGATGTTATTATGGAAACTAACAATTACTAGGATCTGTTTTTGATATATTCTTCCCGTGGCAGTCCGGGATGACTCTTTGCTCCACTCCTGATGAAATATTGCACGAAGACATTGAGCAGGTCATTCGGACTATGGGTGTCACTCATCTTAACCTTGTGCCAACGGTTGCGTCGCTTGTTAATCCTAATAATGTACCAAATGTCAAATTTCTTTCCACTACTGGTGAAGAATTGAGCCCGAAGGTATTTAAAGATTGGGCGGGCAGAGGGCTTTACCAGGGTATGTTTGTCGATTTCCCCCTTTACATGCCCTTCTTAAGGACACTGCTCATGATTCATTCTCCCTTGTGCTTTCAATAAGGATACGTGCCAAATGGATTATCAAACATTTGCGCTTTGAAGCCTAAACTTGGAGCTACCAATTCCATACGCAACATCGGGCAGCCTCTACCGAACACTTCCGCATTCGTGGTCTCCAGCAGTGAACCATTCTCTTTAGCTCCCAAAGGAGCGATTGGGGAGTTATACTTCGGTGGCGACCAACTGGTAAGTCCCCTCAAACAATGACATGCATGGAAACTTACGAGCCAATAGGACCATAAGTATCTCAATCATCCCGAATCGGTTCGGACCAAATTTATCGATCATCCTAAGTATGGTAGACTGTATAACTCGGGTGACCTGGGCCGTTTATTATCCGACGGTTCTCTTGTCTTTGGTGGTCTCCGCGACGACCAACCCAAATTACACGGCCAACATATCGATTTTTACGAAATAGGCAGCGCCCTTCTCAACAACACGGAGGTCAAAGACTGTATCACGATGATAATTAAAGATTATCACTCAGACCAGCGGCAACTAGTTTCCTTTTGGGTCCCAAACGGGGTAACTAACGATACGAAATATATAGACTGCAACCGCAAGACCATCATCTCTCTATTTGACGAGATCAGTGTGGCTTTACCTGATTATATGATACCCTCCTGGATTATCCCTATTAAATCCATTCCCTTGAAAAGGTCAGGAAAAGCTGATAAAAGAAAATTGATAGAAGATTTTCGGCGGCATGCCCAAGGGGATTTGCAGATATACTCCCGACCAAGCGAAATCACAGAAGTGAAAGAGCAGTTTTCAGATATCGAGAGAATAATTACAAGGGTACTCGCTAATATCACACATGCTCAACCAACCGACATTCAACGGAATTCGTCCTTCTTCAGTTTCGGTCTTAACTCGATCTCCGCGATAACATTAGCGCGACGTTTGAGACGAGAGGGGTTTGATAAGGTGGATATAGCATCAATCATGCGGCATAGCTCCGTTAGCAGGCTCGCAAATATGATATCTCGAGCTAGGGCAAGCGACAAATCAGCTTCTGAATCCAGTATTGAACTCGAGAGGGTCTTTAGTAACGAATTTGTTGAACAAACGAAGCAAAACGCTAAGGAATTTAACAAGGTTGTTCAAAGAGTTATGCCCTGTACATCTTTACAGGAAGCCATGCTCTCCCGACAAGCCTCAACCCATTCTGCCTATTACAACCACCTCACGTTTGAAATTTTGGGAGACGTGGACAAGCTCCATGGTGCTTGGAGTGCGGTACAGGCCAGGCATGACATCCTTCGGACATGCTTCATTACGACGGAAAATGCAAGATTCGCTTTTGCGCAGATTGTGTTGGAGGATATAGAGCTCCCTTGGAAATATGTTAATGCCTCTGTTGAGGACACCGAAGCCATGGTTGAAACCCAGAAATCCGAAACAGCAGTATCTGGGAATGCTTATGATCTGCCTTTTGCATTGACCGCGTTTACCAGTGATGGAACTGGGAGGAATTTGTTACTTCTTTCTATTCACCACGCTCTTTATGACGGTGAAGCTATGTCTCAACTTCTAAAGGATGTTGAGGATTTATATTTCGGTCTTCCACTTTCATCAGTTGTACCCTTTGATGCTTTTCTCCAAAAAATGGTCGCCACGGATCAAGAAGAAGCCGACCAGTTCTGGGATACGTATTTGGATGAACACCCTACAACTTCTCTTGTCACTTCTCTATGGGGTCCAAGGCGCCAGAATAAGCCGAATGCATATCGGAGTGAACGGCTCGTAACAAATTTCTCCCTCGCGTGGGTAGAAACGGAATGCAAAAGAATGTCTACAACTATTCTTGGGCTCTTTCAAACTGCATGGGCAAAGCTTCTTGCGGTCTATGCCGGTCAATACGATGTATGCTTCGGAAATGTGTTCAGCTGCCGAACATTGGATATAGAAGGGGCAGAAAGAATTGTTGGGCCATGTTTCAATACGCTCCCAGTCAGAGCGAAGTTCTCGGAAAATTCAACGAATCTCGATATAATAAAGAATCTTCAGAAGAGCAATGCTGATATTTTATCCCACCAGCTCAGCTCGCTTCGCCAAATCCAACAACGCTCTACAACAAATGGTTCCCGTCTCTTTGATACCCTTGTTCTCCTGCAAAATAGCCCTCGCCCCCTGAACGACAACCTGTGGGAGTTGGTTAGGGACGAGGGAGATATGGATTTCCCGATAGTCTGTGAGATAATCCCCGGGCAGCGAAGGGAACAGATCCAGGTATACTTGCATTTTGATGGATCGCACGTTCCAGCTCGGGATATCGGGGTTGTAATGAAAAACTACGTTCACCTAATTGGTGAAATACTTGAATTCCCCTCTGCAAGGGCAGCTGACCCAAATGCTCTTGGAGATCGAACCCTCAAGCCTTTAAGGGTTGAGAAAGAAATGCAAGATATGGTGGTATCTAAATTGAGCCAGAAGCCCAACGACATCACCCAAACCCCTGTATGGTCAACCGAAGAGATTGAACTCGTTGAGCTTCTTGCCGGACTGTCGGGAGTTGATCGCACACATATCGACCCTGAAACAACTATATTCCAGTTAGGTTTAGATAGCATCAACGCTGTCCAGATTGCAGCGAGACTAAGGGAACGTGGATTTATGGTGTCTTCTGAAGACATTCTTGAGGTATTTTGGCATCTTAAAATCTTTTAAATCCCACTAACACCTCAGTAGACACCATCGGTGCGGGGGCTGGCATCTTTTCTTCAAAATAATAGTGCGCAGAGCTCCTCTCAGCCCGAAAGTTTTGACTTTCTCTCATTTGAGCGAAAACATTGGCCTTCTCTTCACGGCCTGTTGGATGTTCCAGAATACGCCGTGGAATCTCTGCGTCCCTGTACCCCGGTTCAAGCAGGTATGGTGGCAATGTTTTGCCATTCAGGTGGTGATATGTATTTCAACCATATGGTCTTGAAAATACCTTCACCTGTCCGTCTTTCTTCTTTGAAAGATGCTTGGACAGCTGTATCAGAGCAGCATGAGATGCTTCGAACGGGGTTTACCCAAATCCAAGACGAGAAAAGTCCCTTTGGCATGATAACATACCGGAAGGGGACCTTTGAGCTTCCGTGGAGCGAAATTCCATCTACGATTGGGAACACTAATCTACTGTCTCAAGAAAGGGACAGACTCTCGAAGGAGGTACTGACACATATGCATCGCCCCCCGTGGCATCTTACCTTTCAAAACTGTGAATCATACATAGCGCTGCAATTTTCTGCACTTCATGCTATATTTGATGCTCAGGCTCTGGAATTAATTCTCTCAGATGTTAGTCACGCCTATAGGGGAGAGGTAACACGGGACCCTATACCGGTAGCTTCTGTGCTTGATCCGATTCTCTCCTCTGGCTTAGGCGAAACTGATGAATTGGAGAAATTCTGGGGAAATCTCGGGAAAGAATTCCAAGTTACAAAATTCCCAGACTTGAGTCCGGTTCATACACAGAAACGTTTCGAGGTGCTAGCCAAATCTTGTTCCATGCCCGCAAATTCTATTGATGAAGGTTGTAGAGGCTCCGGAATAACATTAACTGCAGCCGGTCAGCTATCCTGGGCCCGTATTTTAGCAGCATACACCGGGGCAAGAGACGTTACATATGGTCTTGTCCTTTCTGGCCGGAATATATCCGAGGAAGCACAGAATGTTGTCTTCCCTTGTCTCACGACTGTTCCGGCTCCTTGCAAAGTTGAGGGAAGCAATAGCGAGGCCCTAAAGCGTATCATGGCTGCGAATGTATCACTAGCAAAGCATCAATTCACCTCCCTATCCAAAATTCATCGCTGGTCAGATTCTGATCGGGGACTTTTCGACACCATATTCGTTCACCAAAAATTATCGAGTTCTTCAGTCCATAGCGGGTGGGAAATGCTTGACGAGGAAGCTAAAGTTGAAGTAAGCCCCCGAAATCCGATATATCCTTTCATATATGATTTCTAACCTGAACAGTACCCCATATCAATTGAACTCGTTCCCAAACCTGACACCGTGGATTTTGTTCTGACTTTTAGAACTGATATTCTGCCGAGGGAACAAGCAGGGTTGTTACTCAAACAACTTGATTATATCTTGATTGACAGTATATTTTCTCCTGAATCGGACTCTACTAATTTCTCCCCGCCGAATCCCAACTTACTGTCAATTGCGCCTGCGAACGAAGCAAAGATACAGTCACCCATAAATCTACTGCATCAATTCGTGGAAGTCCAGGCGGCAAGAAATCCATCAAAAACTGCGCTGGAATTTATTTCGGATGTCTCAGAGAAGGGAGTAACGAAAAAAACGTGGACCTATCAACAATTTAATGAGGAAGGCAATCGATATGCACGATTGTTACAAAGTCAGGGGGCTTCTCCAGGAAGTTTGATCGGTATTTGCTTCGATAAATGCCCAGAGGCATATTTCTCAATACTTGCCATCTTGAAGGCTGGTTGTGCCTACGTCGCCCTAGATCCAACGGCGCCAATATCACGAAAGCACTTTATTGTCGAGGACTCTGGGTGTAAGATTGTACTCTGCACGTCCGTCCACAGCGAAGAGTTAAAGGGCCTGGCTGGAACTGTAACCTTAGCTGCAGACACTCCGGGGATCCTAGAGATATTTTCTGGCCTGTCTCCCTCTCTTGAGCGGCCAGTCAGATCAGATGACACCAGCTACTGCCTCTATACTTCAGGAACTACGGGTACTCCAAAGGGATGCGAGATAACTCATGAGAATGCTGTCCAGGCGATGCTAGCATTTCAGAGGATATTCGATGGTCATTGGGATGAACATTCACGCTGGCTACAATTCGCGTCATTTCACTTTGACGTCAGCGTCCTCGAGCAGTACTGGAGTTGGGGAGTTGGCATATGTGTCACATCCTGCCCTCGTGATGTGCTCTTCAGCGACCTAGCAGGCGTTATTCACCAATTAGAGATCACCCACATCGACCTCACACCAAGTTTAGCTCGGCTGATCAGTCCCCGTGAAGTTCCATCCCTTTGCCGAGGTGTTTTCATTACTGGCGGAGAACAGCTCAAGCAGGAGATTTTGGATACTTGGGGAGATAGTCAGGTTATATACAACGGCTACGGGCCAACGGAGGCTACAATCGGATGCACAATGCTCCCTCGAATGTCCAGGAATGGGAAACCGTCAAATATTGGACCTCAATTTGATAATGTGGGCTCCTATGTTTTCAAACCACATTCGGATCTGCCTGTGTTGCGTGGTTGTGCCGGAGAACTCTGTGTCTCCGGGCCGCTCGTGGGCCGTGGGTATCTCAATCGCCCGGAGCTAACAGAAGAAAAGTTCCAACGGCTAGAAAAATATGGTGAGCGCGTGTACCGCACAGGGGATCTGGTGCGCATACTTCACGATGGGAGCTTTTCTTTCCTAGGCCGCATAGACGACCAAGTTAAACTGAGAGGGCAGCGTCTAGAAGTTGGGGAGATTAACGAAATCGTCAGGCTCTCTTCGTCCACGATCAAAGACGTGTTTACCTCAGTGCTGAAGCATCCCAGACAGTCAAAAGAGCAGCTAGTGTCATTTATCGTATCGAGTCAACTTTCAAGGGACTCGCCGCCGGAAAAGGTATGGTCTAACGGCGAGGCTCGCCTTCTGGTTTCTCAAGTAAAGATAGCATGCTCGACGAGACTTCCGGTCTATATGGTTCCTACCCACATTATTCCGATGTCAGGATTTCCCTTATCGCCAAATAACAAAATAGATTTCCGGAAATTGAAGGACATGTATGAGAGTATGTCACTGGAAACTTTGCAAAATCTGTCCTCACTGGATTCGAATCAGAATCATGAGAGATCTGCAACTATGGAGACGATCGCCTCATGTCTTTCTAAATTTTCGGGATGTAGCGCAGGCGACATTGAGCCAGGATCGAACATATTCGCGCTTGGCCTAGATTCAATATCGGTTATATCGTTCGCGAAATCTCTCCGGGAAGCCGGGTTTGTTTCTTCTGAACCATCAGTGATTATGAAAAGTAAGTTCCGAATAAATGAATCTTAGACGACACTGCTAACCTCGCGCAGATCCTCAGATCTCGGAACTCTCTACAGCTCTCGAGCGTACTAATTCTGAAGATATATCGAGACGCACTCAGCAAGAAGCTAAACAAAATATAGCAGCTTTCGTTCACTCTCATCGTGTTTCCATCTCAAGAGAGCTAGGTGCTTCTTTGGACGCCATTGAAGGGATTGCTCCCTGTACTCCATTGCAGGAGGGAATGATATATCGCGCTTTAGAGAGTCAGGGTCAGTTATACCGCTCTTCGTTTCGCTTTGAGTTGGCTCCGTCTATAAATATCTCCACTCTGAAAGCTTCTTGGGCTTCAGCGCAATCGTTAGTAGGAGTTTTGCGAACTCATTTTGTGCTAACAGGAGATGGGTACGCTCAGGTTGTCATGAAGAATGACAGCCTTCCATGGTTCGATTGCGCCACTTCCAATGACCTAGAAGTTGAACAAATAATAAACGATCGCTCCAAGAAGTTGCGGGAACATACCAGTACCAGGTTTAGCGAAGATCTTTGGAATATCGGGGTAATTCGATCTGCAGGGAGGATATTTATGTCTTTAAACCTATTTCACGCATTATTCGACGGGAATAGTTTACCCCTACTTCTTAGGCGCGTTGCGCTGATATACACAGGGAAGACTGACGATCTCAAGGCACCATCTTTTCTCGAAGCTTTACCACTTGGACTTTTGTCAAAGAACCCAAAGGCCGAGGAATTTTGGATCGACCACTTGAGAGGGTTGAATTATCGAAGGATACCCTTTATTTCTGATACCCATAACAATAATCCCACCGTCAGCGAACTAGATATCCCTGGATTGGGTCGTCTTGAAAACGTAAGACGGCGTCTGAACGTAACTGAGCAGTCCATTTTTCATGCATGCTGGCTTCTCACCCTGCAACAACATTTCGGTTTTATTCCGACTATCGGTGTCGTTGTCTCTGGAAGAACCCTCGATGTTGAAGATGCCGAGAACGTTATTGGGCCTATGTTCAACACCATCCCTTGCCAGGTTCGACGCCAGGGGTTGTCGACGCTCTCTGATCTAATCAAAAGTTGCCATTCTTACTACGCTTCGGCACTCCCCTTCCAGCACACTCCGCTTAGGGATATCACAAAATGGATAGGACGAAGCCCTGATCAACCCCTTTTTGACTCGCTTTTTGCGTTTCAGAGAGATAACGAAGATGCGATGCAGGTTACGGAACAGTTGTGGTCATCAGAATCTTCCCACTCAGAGCCCGATTATCCTTTAGCTTTTGAGGCCACGCGTAGAAGAGAAGGGTTCTTCACGGTTTCTATTGTTGCACAGCCTAGGGTCATGGACATGCAAACAGCGGATACGGTACTTGGTCAGGTCCGAGAGACGCTGTTCAATATTGCACAGGATCCGAACCAGGAGATGCCCGCGTCCGATGACACCGAGTCAGATTCGAAGATCCAGGAAATTCATGAGAATGAGAATGGACATGTGGTTTTCAACGAGCAAGAAGCAAAACGCCCTTCGAGATTTGAATGGACTCCTGATGCAACGCGTATTCGTGTCGAGATATCACTCCTAGCAGGGGTGGAGGAGAACAGCATCCACGAAAACTCATCAATTCTTGAAGTGGGCCTGGATAGCATCGATGCGATAAAGCTATCGTCCAGACTAAACAAGGCAGGCATTGGTCTGTCTGTGAGCACAATCATGCATTGCCGGACCATTGAGAGAATGATGAATGAGATTGTTACATCTCCGCAGCACAGGGATGAAAGTGGAAAGAAGCCAATTGACCAACTTGAGGAGGAGATCCGTGGTAGCCTTCAGAAAGAAGGAATGGAGTTGATTGATATCGACCGGGTTTTACCGGCAACTCCCCTACAAGAAGCTATGGTTGCGGAGATGATATCCTCGGGATATACCCGTTACTTCAACCATGAGGTAGTCGAAATTGATGAGCATGTGGATTTGGAAAGATTAAAACTTGCATGGCAAACCGTCATCAACGCTCATCCGATCCTTCGTACTTCTTTCATCGAAATCTCCGACCCAAATTTGCCGATTGCTTACGCACAAGCCGTCCATAGCCCTGAAAGCCTTAATTGGAAGGTTACTCACGCGGAAGAATCGGCTATCGATGCTCTCATAACTGAAGAGAGGAGACTCCAGGCCACCAGTCATTCCACATGCACACCACTTCTTCGACTTCAACTAATTATAGACGGAAACAGAAGATTTCTACTTCTATCCGTTGCCCATGCTCTCTATGACGGCTGGTCTCTGGGTCTTCTACATCAAGACGTTGCTGCCTGCTACGCAGGGAAGAGCTGCAATAGGCCTTCCTACCATGGCATCCTAGAGAGCATTCTGAATTCCTCTGGAACAAACGCTGTGGATTTTTGGAAAGGTTTTCTTGCTGGTATTCAGCCCGCTAACTTCCCAGAGCAGTCGGAAGCTAGACAAGACCACATAGAGGTCCATCAAGAAGAAGTCAAAACCTCCTTCCCCTTGCCTGATATAAATCAATTTTGCAAGAAGCAGGGTGTCACTATACAAGCCCTCGGACTCACATGCTGGGCTCTCGTTCTTGCTGGATACCTGGGGAAACTAGATGTTGTTTTCGGGGTTGTCTTATCCGGCAGAGGCGTTGAAAATGGCGACCAGATCATGTTTCCTACTATGAATACCGTCGCCATGCGAGCGATTCTTCACGGCAGCAGATCACAAATGCTAAAGTATGTTCAGGAGACGATTGTGAAAATCTCTGAGCACCAGCACTACCCACTCCGGAAAGCCAAATTTGAATCGGGAATAGGGGGTCAGGCCTTGTTTGACACATTATTCATCTATCAAAAGACATCGAATGAGGGTGTCCGTCCGGAGAAGCCCCTCTATAAATCTTTTGGAGGCTCTTCAGACGTAGAATATCCTGTTTGCGTGGAGATGGAAGGCGTAGACGAGAACCTGGTGTTGCGATTGGCCTGCAAGGACAATATACTTGGCGCCTCGGATACAGCGAAACTTCTCGAACGGATCCAGGAAGTTTTGTATGCTATCATATACCAACCGAATGCGCCGGCCGTTGAGTTTGGGGACGGCCGGGCATCCATATGTGGGGCCGCTATTCATCAACAGGCCGATGAGACTGAAAAGGGTTCTCAGCATGACGAAACCAAGGCAATCCTCGATACCAACTGGTCTGTTCAAGAGCGATCTATCCGAGAGATTCTCTCTGCCGTATCCAAAATCCCAGAGGATGAGATAACAAAGAACATGTCCCTATTCCACCTTGGTCTCGACAGCATCAGCGCCATTAAGGTGTCGTCACTACTGAAAAAGCAATCCATTACCCTTTCAGTGAGCGACATGTTGCGAGCTGGGACAATTTCTAATATGGCTCGAGCAATAGGGCCTGACCGAACAGGTCCTAGGCCCAATGATATCAACTCAATTCTGGGTGGGCTATTCGAAGGCATTGACACGACGCGTCTCCTACAGACGCACGGTCTTCGATCAGACAATGTCGAGAAGGTCATTCCCGCAACAGCCGGACAAATATATCTTCTGAGCATGTCCAGTGTTGTTGATGAACACATATTCTTCCCAGATTTCTTCTACCACGTAGAGGGGAAATTAAGTCATGGTCGACTTGAGGAAGCATGGAACGAAGTGGTTGCTTCCCTCCCAATTTTGCGCACCGCATTTATACCGACTGGTCAACGCCAACTTCCGTTCGTCCAAGCCGTGCTCAAGAAAGTTGAGAATCCCATAGTCTGGAGCGGCGACGAGTTAAGCTGGCAGAGAGCCCAACCTGAGATTAGCTCGGTGTCCGTAAGGCTTTACGCGTATCAAACGCCCGAGCAGTTGATTATCAAGCTCCAGATCCATCATGCGATGTATGATGCAGTGTGCCTCCCGAAGATCATCGAAACTTTAGCTGGGCTATGCAACGATCTAAAGCTTCATATAAGCTCAAAGGTGGACACGTCTGAACTAGTGGCTTTTAACTTTCTACGTTCACCCGTAGAGAGCCGGAGGCATTTCTGGGAGGAATATCTTTCCGGAGTACAGGAGGACGATATTCCACCCCGCCCAAGCTTACCACGCCAAGATATGATCCGGTGCTACAAGCCAGGCCTAGTCGATCATATTGATAAAATCGAGGAGAAAGCTCGACATCATGGATTGAGCGTACAAGCTCTTTTCCTCGCAGCTTACGCAAAGCTACACCCACGGTTTGTTTCAAGCCCGAATGGCGAGGGTAACGTTACTCCAGAGTCCATAGTTATCGGGGTATATCTCGCAAATCGATCCCACTCCCTAGAAGGTCTACCGGATCTCATTGCACCCTCACTAAACATAGTCCCGCTCCGAATCAAAAACCCACTTGGAGAGCCAATCCTTGAGCTCGCACGCTGTATACAAGCCGACCTTCACGAAATCGGACGCGTCGAGAATTCCTGTGTCTCGTTACTCGAGATCGCCGACTGGACAGGAATAAAGCTCGACACATTCACCAACTTCATAAAACTCCCCGATTCGGAGGTAGAGCTTGGGTTAGGTACAACGCAATGCCAAGAGGAGTCTATCACGTTTGTCCCTCTCGAGGCTTCGGAGGTGGAGAAATATACACAGAAAAATGCCGAAACTATTGAACCGCGGCAATCATCTCAGCGGACGGGGCTAGGTCAGAAAGAAGGGGAAGAAGAAGCAATCGGCCGATCGCACACGCATGCACCACCTGCGTTGACACAAAGTGGATCGAACCCGTACGACGACGTGTTCAAGGTACGCGAATACGCGAATATATTTACTTTTACCCCTTTCTTTCCCTGCTTCTCCATCCAAAACGTTCATGACACTAATAATCAACATCATGCAGCCTTCGATCGACGTTGAAGCCGCGATCAGGGATAACAGATTAGATGTGGGCATTTTTGGACCAGGGGATCGCATCGATGAGAGTATCGCGATGGATATCCTTGACGCGTTACGTTTGGAGATCGTGGATTTTCTATGAAACAAAACAAAGCCAAGGAGGAGGGTTGTTGTCGTAGATAGATTGTGATAATTAATGTTCATAAAAATTAGATAGAGGCATGTATGATTTTGATATATATATTTCAAGTAGATATTTCCCAATCCTCTTCCCCTTCGCCAACCCCAAATAATACCCCTATGTTTAACAGAACTACCTCCAATTCTTCCACTTTAAAGACCCAAACGGTAGACTAGTACCGACAAGCTCCCTCCACAACCCCCTGAATGTCTCGCGTTCTTTTCTTCTTTTTCCCTTCCATTTCCCCCTGAACAAGGATCTAAGAAAAAAACATATCCTTGCACGCTTACGACGTCATATCTTAACCGTCAATTTTAAAAATAATTTAGTTTGTTTCCCGCTTGGCTGATCGTCGAGAGAATTCGTGGTTCATCCGTCGGGAACTCCCTTTTACTTTCAGCAAGTCAGAGGAAGGGGAGATATCTACGTACATATGCAGGGAGATATGAGAGATATCGATAGGAATTATCAGAGAGATAAAAGAAAGGGAAGAGGTTATTAATAGCTACAATCGAGGCTTATGTTGGACATATACGTGAGTCTGACTGTGTTCCATACTCAATCCGCGACTTCGTTCAATTGTACGAGTCAAGAAAGCATCAAATTTGTTTCAATCGCGAACATAACACGGTTGACAACAATATATTTATCTGCACATGTCAAGAATCTTTGTTGACAACTCTTCGCGACATCACTGGTAATTTCCGACGAGGATTATTCCTTGCGCTCTCTTTTCCTCTGACCCACATAGGGTCCCTCTCTGCTCGCTTTATGAAGAATGTTCTCCGTCCTTTTGAAGGGATATCTATCATGGATCGAGATTTGCTTGGGAAGGTGAAAAATTCAAGAGAAATAGGGGTAAAGAAACAGGATAGTGACGGAAGAGCGGAAGCGACAGGAAGAGAAGAGAAAGAGAAAAAAAGGGGCGGTGGGATGCTTGGTGGATATGATGGGAGCGCCATGGACAAAGTGGCGGTACTTAGTTAAAGGTTGATGATTCAGGGTAAAGTCATGTACCCCATCAAAACCCATCAAACCCTTTTGATGGTCAGTCAGGCGGTCGTTCGGTCAGAGAGTCTCAGCTCAGCGCACGCAAAATATATTTTCTTCTTCTTTTGCCATGCTCCGATGCTAAAATTAAGATTAAATATCCATCCTAGCGCAAAGTCTAAACGATGAATGTGCCTGAGAGTGCCTGAGATAGATTTCATTCTTTGGATGTCGGTGTCTCTCAAGCTTTTTGTTTATTCCTTTTGGGATCGCGAAGATGTTGCACAAGGAGTGTCAGTTTGACGCCAGGGGAAATACCACGGAAGATTTCATTTATTCATTTTGGAAACAATGTTTCAATCGATCAGATCAGAGAGGGGTTCTTGGGAGGAGAAGCGCTCTTGAATGCCAGAAATGAAATAATGACGGTTAAGAACGCATGGCGCATAACTTGCAATTCCTCTGAGATTGGAGATTGTTATGATTTTCGATGCTTGGATCGAGGTTTCACTTTGACCCATGGCTCGGGTTATCGCAATTCCCCGGAAAGTGTCCATCTCCCATCTCCCGTCATTCTTGTTATTGTTTTGCTGTTATTATCATTTTCGTCCTTGCGCGCGCTTGGCTGGAGTACAAGCCTCCAGTCAGAAAGCACGGGAATTCTCCATGGACGCTGAATTGTTTCATTCTTGGTGTTTTAATTGTTTTGCGCCCTTTGTTAATCCCCCGCCTGTTCTGAATGGAAACACGATCGTCTTTTGCGGGCTTTCTGCTTGTCTAATCTCCCAATCTTTTATCTCCTTTGTAGAATGTTTGTTGTTTGGGCGAGGTATCCGTCAGGAGGCCACGTTGGATCGCGTCGGCATGAAACACGTCAACCATAACAAATAACAGAGATTTCCAACTCCATTCTTCTCAGGCATTTGTTTTGATTGCTTTGCGATCTGTCACGACGTGGTCTTCAGATAGTGCCCGACGGGCTCATCAGCGTGCATTGACGGGTCAAGCGCCACATACATTCTGCAGATGAGGCTAGAAATCGATAAGATACTTGTCTGTGTATCGGACGGTCAACAATGGAGGAGATTGCTGGTATCTTGCTGATATGTGATATGGAAAATCTAACCAGATAAGCCCGGATAGTGAAAATACATCGTAATCAAAGACGACGATCAACTGCTGGTCGGCATCATCCGTAAAGAATGACTATGGATATGATCTCTACCACGAACAGACGAAAAGAAATAGCATATCACCAAACTATGGTCGTACAGGATACATAATGAATAGCTTGCAATTTGTTTCAGACAAACCGCTGGATCGGGATCTTCTTTCTTTCTTTTTTTCTGTCTTCCTCTCCTATATTTTCCGCGTCTGCCTCAGTATCAGGTCAATGGAGACGCGAGACATCTGTCACTCTGCTTGTTTGTTTGTTGAATAAAATAGACACATTTCCCGTCCGGAGGTTTATTCCAGAGATATCCTCCCTTATTCCCCCTTGACGCTTCTTAAGAAACCATAATCGATACTTCTTTGGTACTTCAACGATCGGGTTCTCTCAGTAGTTGTCGCAAGTACCATCCAGGTGACGCGAATGCGGTGAGTGAAAACCTTTCCCCCTCTTCGAGGAAGGTCCGACCCCAAAGCCTGAACGGGCCGGCGCCGTGGTGGATGCACTAGTCCTGTTTGGGATGCCAAGTCTCGCTAACGGTCCCTGGAAAATCAACAACAACGCGAGACGCGGCATCCCAGTCGCTCCGTCTCTCTCTCTCTCTCTCTTCCTTTTCTCACTTCATCTCTGTCTTTCTTTCCTCTCTCAATACGATACTCCATCCCACGATTTTTCCACGTCTATATTCACCTACTTCTTGTCTCTCGATACTTATTGCCTTCTCAGTTCCCGATATCTAGGTTTCTATCCTCCGAACTCTCTCAAAACAACAGATCCGTTTCGTCCTGTGATCTGTCCCGCATAATTCACGCTTGCGCTCCGCCAATCTTCCTCTTCGATAAATCTCGACGATAATAGACCTCCACGATCAACTGTCTCTACTACCAGGTCTCATCGATTTCTACGACTATCATCGATTAGAAGAACATAGGAGCCTTGATTCTGACAACACTCCCGCCTGAGAATTATCGAGTACCGGTCGTGTGCAGCCCGTCTGGGGGTGGGGAGGAAAAGAGCGCATATGGGGACGTCGACTTCGATCAACCTTTCGACTCCGCGATGATTGTGTGGTATCTACTCTGATCCAGATATACGGACCTCTTTTTCGATACTCCGAACCCATCACCATCCTCTCGATAGATTTCAGACTCCTCGATAGCCTACTTTCGTTGTTGCCTGAGATATTGGTATCCTTCCTCCCACCTCTCGATTGTTGTTTATTCACAGTGAATCGAACTTCTTAATTCATAGAACGCATCGTGGTACTATTTCGGCACGGTTTGATACGTTTTTGGGTCATTTGCTCCTTCACTTTGGCTGGGAGACTAGAAATTGTAGTGAATAAACCACAAAAACTCATTCACAGGGCGTTCGCAAACAAATCCATTTTTCAAAATGGTCGCTACATTTTCACCTCACCGCGATACGGGAGGTACGCTACATCTGCCTTCCCCAACCGGCATTCACCATGTGGACGCTGGTTCCGCGATAAGACAGCTTCGCCGCTCGCTTTCAAGATCTCCGTCAAAGAGTTCCGATTTTCGCTTGCTACCCTCCCGAAACCAATCTCCTTCCTCAAAGAACGCTCCTTTTATATCTTCGCCTCTCTCCCCTTCTTCGCGACGATCTTCAGGAAACCTCTTCCTTGTTCCCTCCACCTCCAACCCATCTCCGTTAGCGATACCTTT
Source organism: Arachnomyces sp. KDTOL00113 (assembly GCA_949709995.1). NCBI lineage: Eukaryota > Fungi > Ascomycota > Eurotiomycetes > Onygenales > Arachnomycetaceae > Arachnomyces > Arachnomyces sp. KDTOL00113. The sequence goes on from OX453237.1 coordinate 731,712, forward strand.
CCCACCCAGCGCAAAGATCAACCGTCCCGGTCTACGTCGAACAGGAACATTACAGGCGGCACGGCCGAAGCCAAACCCTACCAGCCCCGCGAAACGTGTTTTGAGCGACTCGCGTGATCACGGAAATTCGACTCCCGCACAAGCTGGTGACTGGCAATCCGGGGAAGAACCGCCACTCAAGAAAGATACAAACTCCCAATCCCACTACAGTGGCTTGGAAAGCACCACTCCTCCTTCCCCGGTGGGAGAACCCGCGGATAACAACCTACTTGCGCCCAAACCCGCCCACCCGCGAATTGAAAAGCGACGAAGTGGCACATTTGGACCTTTTCCCTCCACATCCAGCCCTCTCAAGAGAAGTGACGGCATCATGAATCTCGATCAAGCGAGTTTAGGGAGCCCGTCGGCCAAAAGGCGGAGTCTTCACGGTGCAAGCTTTGGCCCCGATTTCAACATCTTCGATCATGAGGGTGGCGCGCAAAGTCCGCCTGAGCCATCAGACCTTGGTCATGGAGATGTTGAACAACGACAGCCCCAGCAATCCCAACCAAGCGATCCTACTCCTGGACCAACCCCAAATTACTTCTCCACGATACCCAAACGATCGTCTTCTCTTAGAAAGTCGACGCTCCAGCAACGCCAGTCCGGTTCATTTTTCTCACGAACTAGGGGCCATGCCGACCACTCCGCAGACCCGTCCGCCTCTAGCCCAATGGCTTCAAAAACCCGTCAACGCATGTCACTTGACGGTCATTTATTCTCTCCTGCCCCCCCTGATAGCCCGTTCTCTCCCCATGGGCTCTTCTCGAATACTCCGACATCCGCACCCACTCCCGCACCTGCCGCACCTCCCGCACCTTCCGCGTCGCAGAACTCCACGACACAGTTCCATCACCCCGCTCATCCTCTGTCCAGAACCATTACACAATCTTCATCAGGCTCTAGTATTGCCGATGACTCACCAACCCATGAGCCTCTACGGAAGTCAGAGAGGCCCAAACCTATACTAAACTTCTCAAAATCACTTCCGGCGGGCTCTGTGCGACCTATTGGGTTTGGTCAACCAGCTGGCGACGACTCGAATGAGTCAGACTCATCCTTCGCTACTCCGAATAACTACAAGCTAGTTAAGCCTCTTCCTGCGGCTTTCATGTCAACGGGCCTCATTTCGAAGAAAAACCGAAATGTCGATGATCCAATGAATAACTTAGGGAACAGCAAAAATATGCCTGATACTCCGTGCAAGAGACAGGTCAACATAATTCCAGACATAAGCCGGGCGTTCCCAGATAAACCTACGGAGAAACCCAAGCAAACCCGCCATCCTTTCGCCCCTCCATCCACTCCAGCACACGTCAATTCGACTACAGGACCTGCTCCGAGAGGAACGGGCATATTTGGAAGAAGTTTTAACAGACCTAGTATCTCCCGCCGTGGAAGCTTCGTCAGCGTTGATGGCGATGATAGTTCGCAATCGCAATCCCCCGCCCAGCAGAGCAGTCAATCTACCATAGAATCTGACCTTCCTCCAACTCCAACGAAACAATCGTCCATTTCCCACGGCAGTCAGCTTTTTTCCCGATCCAGGATGAACCGGCCCGATCGAACCCAATCGTTATCAGGACCCAAAGGATCGAGCTGTAAGTTATCTTCAATTGAATCTTCCCCGACAGACACGGATGAGGACAGTGATAGCGTTATGGAGGATTCTCCATCCGCGTACCTGAGCCGTAAATCCTCAGATATTTCGCTTCCTTTCCCATCTTCCATACCCAGGTCTCGCCTGATAAAGAATCTCAATTCACCAACGCCAAATCCGAAGAAGTTATTCTTTGTCCCCTCTGCACCCAGTGATACCCATAAACAGTTTGGAAATACTAAGTTCGATCAACCCTATGCAGCAAGCCCACTTCATAATAAATTTGAAAACGCGTCCCCGCACACCCCTCAGGAACACATCCTCCCCCCCGACCCTAGTGGGCTCTCGATATCGGTTCATAGCGATCATGGGTTGAGTCAACAGGACCATAACTCCTCTGCTCTACCAGCGACTCCAACGGCGCCGCGAGAATACTTTGCCCCTGTGGGGAAGCGGTCAAGCCTTTCTCTTAGCGGTTACAACGTTGCCAATGTCGATACCAGCCTTACATCACGTTTCGAAAAGGTCGAACTCGTTGGAACCGGGGAATTTTCGCAGGTTTATCGGGTTACGCAGGCTCAACAGTCTTCGTCATTCCAGTCTATCTTCTCTTTACCGTCCAAGGGATCTAGTCCAACTTCCACCTCGCGACCAGAACGAGTGTGTGCGGTCAAGAAGTCGAAGCACCCATACACGGGTGTCAAGGATCGCCAGCGACGCATTCATGAAGTGGATGTACTAAAATCACTGAAAGATTCCGATCATATCATATCGTTCATGGACAGCTGGGAAGAGAAGAACCATCTTTATATCCAAACCGAGTTCTGCGAAGAAGGTAGTCTGGATATGTTCCTTGCCCAAGCAGGGCTTAAGGCGCGGCTTGACGATTTCCGAATCTGGAAAATCCTTCTAGAATTGTCATTGGTAAGTTCTTGAACCACAGACACTACTCATACTATGGAAACTAATTTCTCCAATTAGGGGTTGAAACATATTCATGATAGTGGTTTTATCCACCTAGATTTGAAGCCTGCAAATATCTTGATCACTTTCGAAGGTGTCCTGAAAATCGCGGATTTTGGTATGGCGACTCGTTGGCCTGCTGCGGCAGGTATCGAAGGAGAAGGCGATCGAGAATACATTGGTCCGGAGATTTTGATGGGGCGGTACGATAAACCCGCTGACATTTTCGCCCTGGGCCTAATTATGTTCGAAACTGCTGGGAATGTGGAGTTACCGGAGAATGGTTTGTCTTGGCAGAAACTCAGGAATGGTGATATGAGCGACGTCCCGAGCTTGACTTGGACCTCTGGTATGAGCAACATACTTCGAGATGCAAGTGGAAACCCCCTTGCCGAAGACGTTTCTTTCGAGGAACTTTGCGCCTCCGACTTGTGTGATGAGGAATTTGGACAACCTGGATTTCTCAAGAAGCAACAACAGAAGCCGGTCAAGATCGCACGAAGTGGTGAATTGACGGAACCGCCAACGTTCATGGTCGATGCGACAAATGATCAGGCCCTGGATAGAATTGTTCGATGGATGATTTCTCCGGATCCAACTGATCGCCCTGTGGCTGATCAAATCATCCAAACATATGGAGTCCAATGGGCTGAGAGTAGACGACGGGCCGGAGCCACCGTCTACGAGGGAAACTGGGGACCGGCTGATGAGGTGCTTGCTGAAGATGCCGAAATGATTGACGTTTAAGAACACGAAACAAAGTTTTATGACATCCGGATATAGAGATGGCGTTTTTTCTTCTTTTTTTTCCTATTACTTTTTTTCTTTTCCCATTTTGGAGGTTGGACAGTTGACAGGCGTTTACATTGCGATGATTTGGTATCTTCGGAAACCACGGTTCTTACCATGGCGTTAAAACAGCAGAATGTGAAGGGGTATCAGAGGTGGTGAATTTGGTTTGGGTGGACGTTGCGAGAGGAGAGCAAAAGAAAAGCAAAAAAAACAAGACAGCAAGGGAGCGCTCAGTGCTTTGGTCCTTCTGTGAACCCGGAGGTGAAATCTTTTCTCAGGTTTTTACTTTTTCTTTTTCTGTTTCTCCTGGCATTTGCAAACTGGCGAAAAGGGAAAATTGTTTCTTCTGCTTTTTATATTCATATTTTATGACGGGGACCTGGTTGGGGTGTTTATTGTGTGTTTGATTTTTTTTAACATTCTGTATTTTTTCGAAGCTTCATTTTTTTCCTGCCTTTTTTTGTTCTATTCGATTATTTGTACAATTGGTGCCGGTTTGAAGGTATTTTGATACCATATGTCTATGAGAAGTGGGTTTAGATATGAAATTGTGTTTTTAACTGCGCGAAAGAAAGAAAGTCTTATTAATATTAATGATATGACGGTTTTGATATTCATGTTGACCCTGTGGACCAATTTGTATCAAGTCTCCTTAATTATGCGGGCCCAAGATTGAGCATGTCTGACCTCGATTGCATGATCGTGATCCATGGCCTTGAAGGTCCCACAACCTCGACCTCGACCGTTTAACGTGAGCAATCGAGTTACACAGCTGTATGCATGATCATTGGAGTCGACTGTGCTCCTCCTGCTTTTATTCCTAGCTTTCACTTCACCTGTCAAGTTTGACTGATCATAACCTTACAGGAATGAACGGGCTGGGGGTTTTTATAGAGCTCAATGGCTTCGGCAAATTGCCATTTATCTATGAAGTATATACAGGATATTTACAAACATCAAATTTTCTCGTGACCTATGGCTTATCCCCTTTGGCAGTCAATTTAGAACTGTCCAACCAAACGAACAAAATCCCTTATCAACCACTAGTTGATACGACCAGCGTCGGGAATTAAGCCGGGGAAGGCGTAGGCGTAGGCGTCAAAGTCGCCCAAGAGTCGTACTCGGATTGCACAGCATCAGCTACCGGAGCAGCAAACATTCCCTCGCCATTGTCGTGCTGAACGATTGGGGAGTCAGGGTCCGATGGGTCGTTGGGGGAAGCAAGTGATTGAACCCAGCCGATCTTGAGAGAGCCCTCGGTGGTATCCTGGCCTCCGGTCTCACCGTCTTGAGTCCAGGACCAGCAGCCCTGGCAGCGGTAGATGAGTTGGAAGTTGGTTTCATTAACTGAAGATGAGATCTGGGTTAATGTGGCATTTCCGGTGTAGAGGTCTGGCATAACGTAGTTGCTAAACAATAAAGGTTAGTGACTTGTAATCAGATTTTGTTAGCTTAAAGAGGAGATATACTCACGGAGCGTAGCGGAAAGATGTCCTAACATCAGTTCCATCGGCCCAGGACAGAAGGAGAAGAGCCTCGGGCATTTGTCCTCCGTGGCTGATACCAGTCCATCCACTGCCGTTGTTGATGCCTCCAACCTATAGCCGTGTGATAAGCATATGACCCCTTAATGTTCAAGTTGGGAGTCTTAGTATCCCTTACAACAAGACCAATGTATTCAGTTGCGGTAACAGTAGCAGCATCTTCCGGCAGAGCCCATCCCCAAGTAAGTCCACCCTCTGTCATTTCGGACGACTGCGTAGCAAAAATAATCCCAGTTTCAGGGTCGGTATAATTGCCCTTTGTTGACCCTTGAGCTAGAGCTCCATGTGTAGCTGGATAAAGCGTGTCAGTCGAATACGCTGCGGTTGAAAGTTTGTTATAGTAAGGGCTCACCACAGGCAGCTAAGGCGAAAACGCCCTGGAGGAATCCTGATGGCTTCATGATTGTGATATTTGATAACCTCGTAGTAGGTAGTAGGCAGGTAGCTACTTCAGGCTTAATTATGCTGGTGAAGGAGTGCTAAAAACAAGATTGCCAAGAGAGAAACAAAGGAAAGGCAAGGGAAGCAACCCTTTAAGAGCCAGAAGCCATCCAGTTATCTTAGAGGTATTAATAAAAGAAGAAACGGCCGCGGTGGTCCGTTTACCGAAGTCATTAGAGAAAGAATCCGACGCTAAAGCCGAAGGAAATGGCGTTTGCGGGAGGAACAAGCAAGTGGGGATTAGTAAATCCAGGAACATGAGAGGCTCCCGCAATCAGAAGGGTTCCAGAATGTTTCATTTCTATGAAGAATCTGAGAAATAATGGAAGTGATGTGCAGTGTTTAAATGGTAGCTCTTCAGGGAACGGGGATTCAGCGGATAATTAGTCTGGAGAAACCGAAAGTCAACGTAGGACATGATTCAAGGTCGTGTATTATTGACCTCATATAAGACAATACACTATTAATTCGACGGCGAAGATCTCGATGACGATATCTCCACATCTAATATATAGATCGAGGCTGGGGTGGTCCGCATGATAGAGCCCGAATGATGATGAGATGTATGGTTTGAAAGCCGAGCAAAACGGATATCGTGAAGGTACGGATGACTAACTAGCTCCTCCCTTCCCGTCCTCGCTTAAATAGACCCCTTCTTTCCCCAGACTCTATCATTAACCCTGGTTGAAATAACGATACACTTCCACAAACGCCTCCAGCCATTCCAACTCCCTCTCATCATGAGGTTCCCAAGCCTTAAACTGTCCGCATTTCTTATTTCCTGGCTGCCGAAAACCTTGTCTATGTACAAAACAAGGCTTTTGTGACTCTAGCTTCGTGCTTTGATCTGTACCTTCAGTCGATGCAATGAGGGAGGGAGTTTGCAGTGTCCAAATAGGAGCTTTGCTTTCGGGCTGAGATTCGAACTCAGTGCCTCGGGTGTCCGGCTTTTCTGTTGAATAATTGATCAGGGTATCCACCTGAGATCTAATAGAGGACAGTTCATCACATATGGCTTTCGCATCATCATTAGGACCTTCGATCTCCATTGCGTCGGATTGTTTGCGTTGACTACGCAACACACGCTTCTCCAGCGTCTCCGCGACGAAATCTAGAGCAGTGTCAAAGGGGACCACTGGAAATAGCATGTATTTGAAGTAGCAAGCACTACTATTGTGATCCCGGATGAGCAAGGACCCAGAAATCCTATCAGCCGCGGCATGCATATGAGTAAGTATATGCTGCATATTCGGGCGTCGTTTCTGTTCCGGATCTGAGCCTCGCTTTAAGATGTCGGGGTTGGCCTCAAGAAGTTCCGCTGCTCGTTTCAACTGATGCACTCGAAGTGCATTCACCCTCTCCTGCGCGGCTTGGACTTCCTCCCAGCGGGTCTTGATGTTCGAGAATTGAGAGCTATCCCACACTTGAGATAGGTTTTCTGGTTTTCTTGCGTACCGTGCAAGGATCTCCTGTTGATACCGGTAGAGGTCGAGGGGTCTCGTAAGCCGATAAGTGAAATAATAGGTAATCTTCTTGTACGGATCATCGGCTCGTAAATACCCGGTCGTGCTATTGGTTGTAATTAGGAGGTTCGCGTCGAGTGCGAGAATAGAGTCGGAGGGGCAAATAGTAAAACGCATGAGACGGCAGAAGTCCCGGTAGAAAACGAAGTTATCTCTGACCGAGTACAAGTTGTCGAAATCATCATCGAACACCTTCTTGCAACTCGGGTGAGCCATGATTGAATAATTGATGGATGGATCATTGTGGCTAGCTAGTCTAAGGATATCGTAAAGTCGGAGGTCGTCCAAGACTTGGTGTACAACCTCCGGCGGGGTATTTTTCAACCCTTGGACAACGCTGTAGAAGGGGAGGGGAGGAGACATCTTCGAGGTTGGCTGTCAGAGTAATGTGTGAGCGAACGAAATTGTTAAATATGTAATTCAAAAGGATTTGAAGTTAGGAAAGAACCAGAATCCACATGTTGAGTCAGAAGACCACAGCCTCGTTGCCAGAAGGAAGATAGATGCGATCTGCAAGATACGGGTTGAAAACTCTTCCCACCTCCCCTCCTTCGATTTAAAAAAGAATGGGATCTAACACTTTGTACAGTTACCATGTTACAAACTGCCGCAGAATGCTATCGATTTATCGAATCGCAGCCCCCAGCTGCAATCGCAGCTCTTCTGCGACAGGATCAGCAACGATGCCACAAACTTCAACTGCCCAGTCTCCTTGCCATGTATTTACCGGCGTCTTGTTCATCGGCTTTCGCAGATAACATTTCGCATTACTTGGTTTCCCAGCAGGGACTCGCCCGGGCCGTTAGGCGTCTTCAGTATGAGGCGATTGTGAAGGGAATCAGAGCGTATCTAAATCAATGGGAATCCACAACCCAAGAGCCTGAAGATACCGTACCCGGGGGAAGTGCAACTATCCCAACCACAGAAGATTTCCAGGCCGCTGTAAAAGTATTAGACTATCTTGAGAAGCACGAGGCTGTCACACACATTTCCTCGTCGAGCACTCTGTCGGATGGAAGGGTCGCCATTCGCGCACAACTAGGAATGGATCCTGATCTTCGCTCTGAGTACCAGAAGATGTCCACGGAAGCGGCACGAGGTACAATGCGCAGATGTTATATTTGTCGCTTTAAAATGCCCGTCGGGGATGCCCACCCGTTATACCCAGCCTTGTGTCGGCCCTGCGGCACGTTCAATCTCAGTTCCTCTGAGCTTTCTCTGCCTGGCAAACTCAATCTACGCGGAAAAGTTGCGTTGGTGACTGGAGGACGTATCAACCTGGGATTCTACACCACATTACGCTTACTGCGCTGTGGAGCACATGTGATTGTTTCGTCGCGGTATCCGCATGATACGGAAATGCGGTATTCTCAAGAGGACGGCTATGACGAATGGGCACCCCGGCTTAGAATAGTTGGAGCCGATTTTCGAACGTCCAAGGATGCATTTATGCTTGTCCTCGCAGTGAAGAAACTACTTAAGGAGTGGGGACCCGATTCGGCAAAGAATATGACGGGATCATTGCATATGCTTATCAACAATGCTGCGCAAACCCTGACGGACCCTGTCAAGTCTGAAATAAAAGCAATTGCCCACGAAGAACGTCTTCAGAAAGGCCAGAACACTGGCCGTCTCATCGAAAAGAGTGGCAGTGTTTATGAGCCTAAAGTCAGAGGTGGACTACAGTCTACGTGGATACCTAGGATAGAGGATCACACCGAAGTACAAACCGGGAAAGAAGACATTGACGGGTATTCAGGGGGTAAATTGGTAGAAAAGGGCCTTGGTGGGAACGCCGATGAAGGAACGCTGGGCAAGTCATCTTGGGCCCAGAACTTAGATGAGATCCCCTACGAGGACCTCATAAGTGCGCATTCAGTGAACGCGTTTGTTCCGCTTATTCTTTGCCGAGAGTTGCTCCCACTTATGGGAGCTGCTGGTGATTCTATATCCCAACCGTTAGGCTATGTCATTAATGTATCATCCAGGGAAGGAATCTTGGAGAACACGATGAATTCGCAAAGCAAGGCAGGCCAACACGTTCACACCAACATGTCAAAAGCCGCCATAAACATGATCACAGAGACTGAATCGAGCAAGGCATGGAAGCGCCATGTGGCGATGAACAGCGTCGATCCTGGATACATGAGTGCTGCTCCAGAATGTCGAAAAGAAGAAGGTTGTCCGATTGGATTCGAGGACGGTTCCGCTCGAGTTCTCTGGCCGATTGCAATTGGTGAGCAAGAGGGTACGGCTATACATGGAAGATTTCTGAAGCATTTTGGAGAAGTGGGAGCCACTATACGCCGTGGGTGAATATATTGAGGAGATACTAAAATTAAACACTTACCTATTATCCTGCGAACTTGTTCTAAGACCATTGATTTAGAAGATCTTATATAGATTAGCAATCCTCTGAGGAATTTATTGGAGTCTCGCATACCCCTTACAGCTCATAGCCCCGTTCTTTTGGCTGGGGGATTAGTGATCTTATAACATTTGACCTCCAGCAGTCCTAATATTGCAAGGCAATTTCTCTGAAGGCCAACGGCAGTGAGGATACTTCCAGATAGATCTTGAATATTGCTGAAACACAAGGCATAGAAGTTATCTTCACCTTTTCACAACCGTATCTTCGGCTACGTTTGAGCGCCTCTACAATCAACAAAACAACACAGCATGTACGGATGTACCCTTAAGGATATCGAACTTAATTCGGTTATAAGAGCGGTTACGATCATTCAAACCAACAGGCGACAACTTGTATACACTCGCTGGTTGACTCTCATTCTTTCTCTCAAGTAAAATCATACTCCTATCCAAAAACTTTCCAATCTCGAAATCGTGAAGCTCTTCATCACCAGAATTACCTTTTTGGTCACCCTCGCTGCAGCAGGACCTGCCCTTGAAGGCCGAGCGCCATGCCTTAAAACGGGGGTGAGCAGAGAAATGCTGTTTGATAGGATCCCCAGGGTAGCTGTTATATTCGGGAGGAAATATGTATCAAATACCGTCAACCTACTATACAATTCTCTAACCCCAGATACCTCTAACACTCGGCATAGAGAGTTCTGGTCTGCTTTGGTATACATTCAATTGATACTGTAGCTCAAGCATATATACACCACAAATCTTCAATTTAAAGCCTCATTCAATCAGAGGCGTCTATTCTCGTCAAGGACGCTGACAGAAAAAGAAAAAGAAAGCAGAAACTTGAAAAAAAAAAAAAAAAAAAAAAAAAACAGAGCTCATTAGATTTCGACTGAAATCAGAAAACTGAATACTTTCTCTTCAGAAAATTCCGAAGTTTAAGGCTGGTCATTGCCGGGCGTGGAGTTGCGTGCCTGAGAATGAACCAGACGTCAATGATTCGCTTCCAGTACCGGATAGCCCACATGACCCAAAGGTCTATATTATCTGCCGAAATAATATCTATATTCTAGGATGTAATGTGAGGACGTGTTCTAATATATACGAAGAAGGTTCGTGGTTTGGCTTTGTCGTCATCGGGGTTTCTACCGCGCGATCTCATTTCGGTTTTCGGTCTGAACGTAGAGAGAGGAGGCGGCTTTCCTGTCATTCGTAGTTTCTGAGCTTAGGGTTTATCTGCTCCAATTAATATAAAACCACCTTCGCACCTAGAGTACTTTATCCCTTTCAGGAAGTAGCTCAATCAATCTTAGATACCCTCTCACCCCGCGATGGCTTCCCCATTATCCTCACCCCCCAGGGCATCAACAATCCCATTCAAAACCAGCCATCCATAAAACTCCGCACACCGTCCCCCTGTCTCCAACACCGTCTTCACCCCCTCCGACGTCCCAAATACCTGCTTCAACCCAACCGTCTCAACAATTCGGGCCAAGTCAGATGGTGGAAGACTGCATATCCCGCCCTCAACATAGCACTGTGGGTGGGTTTCGAACGCGTACTCTTTTAACTCTTCGCAGCTCGACGTCGAATCAGAACCTGCGGCGGTATATGGTACCAGCTTGTCTTGTAGACAGAGTATTGTATCTGTGACCCATTCCTGGCCGTCCGGGGAGGACATGTTGGGTTTCATGTCGAGAGAAAGGGTGCAGAAGTGCAAGCCATAGGAAATGGGATAACCGTCAGGTCCGCAGTGGTGCTGAGATTCGAGGCAGGAAGGGTAGAAGGTGCAGGTGTTGGGTTGGGGGTTAGAGCAGGTTGAGTTTCCGACAAGCCCAGGGGAGGCGGCGGCTCCCTCACCGAGGCCGAATAATAGGAAGGCAAGAGGTGGGAGGATAAGAAGATGTTTCATGGTTTGCGTTAATGTTGAGAGTGACATGCCTTCAAATTGGGAGAGTTGTTGTGGCTAAGCGGACGGATTGACGATTTGATTCATTTAGCCCGTGGTAGCCACGTGCATGAACATGCCATTCAACCCTGAAACATGCATGGCAAGATTTCTCGTCACGACACTCCCCAGGACCCCCCTATTTGCAATCAAAGCACAAAGAGAGACACTCTGGTAGGGAGATTTTCAGTATCAGATATCTGCAAACACGGCAGGAATAGCTCGTATATGTAGATGACAGCACAACACTATTTGTTTTGGCCCTGATATTCTCCAATTATGTATGCATAATTGATTTTTTGCCCTTGTCTTCTCGCTAATCCAGCCAAGCGAGATGGCCAAAAAGGCGGGGGAAGAGACGCTGACCTCGTGGCGGCAGGGTCTTCCCGTTTTATGTGTACGGCCCGAATGACATATTGCAATCCATTGCCCATTTCAAGCTAGCTGTGGTCTATCACTTCCAACTAGCTGTGACGATAAGCGAACTTGATACTGTTGCGAGTCAGTCCTAGACCCTGAACAGGACAGTGATGGGCTGCCAACTATGCGCGTTGAGTCGCCCGTTGTTATTTCTTGCCCCGGATTTTTTGAACAAATCCAAGCTGTGTGAAGATGAAGCCTTTTTCAGTGTGGAAGCATTCTTGAATCCGAAAACAACTCATATATCAGGATGAAGAATCGCTGCTCTTCTATCCTCCCTTACTTGCTCAGGATGGAACGTTATTTCATCCTACAAATTTGAAAATTCTGACAGGCACGCACTCGAGAAAGCGAACCTCTGTCTGTTTCCAATATGCCTGGAGGATTTCATCCCCCGCCTTCGGTCATAGCCAGCTGGCCGAAGCCGAACTACGTGGATCCAGAAGCCAAGGGGAAAGAATTGCTTGCGATCAGTTTGATATTGACCATACTGGCAATCGTGTTTGTTGTTGCCCGACTTTTCGTTCGCCGTAGGATACAGAAGCAACTAGGACTGGATGATTGTCTTCTTGCACTGAGTTTGGTATGTTCGTCAGTTTACCGGTTCGTGGTTTACCACGAGACTATGTACCCTATTCCCTCCACAAGCTTATTGACGCAGAGGTTTATGATTTTAGGTCTTTTCAGTAGCTCAAACTGCTTTGTTCACATACAGTATGTTTAATCTGCAGGATTTGAGATGCTTCAGCCCCTTCATGGTTACTGAACAACGCGATAGCTGAATTCAGGAGTCGATGGTATCGACATATCTGGAATGTTCCCCCTCAGGATATTGAATTTCGACAGATGGCGTGTACTACCTATAGCCCCTACTCATCACCTCTCAACCCATTGTTCCATCGGCTAACCTCATAAATCCTTAGCATAGCTGGATAGTGCAACTCCTGTACGTCAAGTACCTCTCGTCAAGTTCAACGCGCAAGGAAAACCAGAGAAGATCCTTCTAATGCCAGCTCAGATTTGTCATATCTACCAGTTGCACCAAAGCTTCGATCCTATTACTCTATAGACGAGTGATAAAGGGGACTGTGAACACCGGGTTTATACTCATTGTCACATCTGCAGTGACATTTATCTTTTTTTATTTCGTTGTCTATTTATTCTTAATGATATTTCAGTGCAGGCCCACTGAAGCGTATTGGGAACAGTTTTCCTTTCCCGACAAATATACGAAGGACTTCTCATGTTTATATGAAGGCGATGTCGTATTTTTCAACGCATGCATCAGCGTTGTCACCGATTTCATCACCGCGCTTCTTCCAATATTTCTTTTCGTGCAAGTACAGCTTCCCAAGAGGCAGAAGATAAGTTTAGCACTACTATTCGGAGTTGGATTTATGTAAGTTATCCAATTATGATCCAATGAAAGCTCATAGGCACACAGCACACTAATAATCATCGATGTTTTTGATAGGGTCTGTATACTCGGGATTGTTCGAGCAGTTGTCGTGCATCGCCTACTCTACGAGACCTATGATGTAACCTGTAAGAAGAATACCTAGCTCCCAAATCCGTATTTTTCCCTTGTTTTAACTAGATATCTCGGCAGGGTACTCCTATTACGCTTGGAACATCACCGTCACTGAGAACCATGTTGGTGTCATATGCGCTGCCCTCCCGCCATTACGAGCCCTCTTCTCTCGCTACTTCAGCAAAATACCGACGAAACCGTCCCTGAAGAAACGTCGTGGGCAAAACGGCAATTCTGGAGATAGTGGAGGTGGCTATATGCTCCATAATAATAATGGTAATAATATGCATGGGGCCGTTGAGAGCAGGGAATCTCCAGTTCTGGGCCGGAATGTAAGATCTTGGGGTCGAAATTCGCCTTCGACTACATCGAAACCATTGCCGAGGATACCGTCAGTATCAAGTCATGCAGGGAGTATTGATACGGATATACTCATCACAGACCTGGAGAGATGTGTGAGTGATAATAATAGTCGGAAGTGGCTGACAAGTAATAATTATTAGTGGAGGTATGTCTGTTTATGAATGAATGAATATGGACTTGAACTAGATCGCTAGATATTTTTGCTGGTGTACGATTAGTAGGGACTCTAATAGTATTCCGGTTTTATACCTCGTGTTGACCTAGAGGTACTCCATGTGTGAAGAAGTCTTGAGCTTCGCATAGTTAACTATGATCATTAGAGATAAACGACCCCGGCGTATCCTCTTGAAGGGCATTCTAGCAGAAAGTCCTTTTGGGGGAGCGTGCTGTCCGGATTGGGTAGCGGTATATCATGACGGAGAAAGCCCCCGAGAGACAACCACGCCCGTTCGGATGTGTCTGGAGGATTAAGCTGGTTATCAGGTAGGATATAGTTTCGATCAAGAAGAAGCCTCTTTCCTCGCCGTTCAACAGGTTTGAACGCCATTTATCAAAGCTATTTCACCGCCAATTCATAATTCGTTTTCCAGGACCCCTATCACTAGGATAAGCCATTGGCGGTGCGATGTCGGCTGGTGTTAAGAGTGTTACTATCTCCAGAAGTTAGACACCAAGAAAGTGGTTCACTATTGGCCTGGTTGTAGAATGGACCTCTGGAGCAGGAAACGTTTTTCGATGGGGATTGATCGTGGTCCATATAGGTTCCTATTCCCCGCCGTGAACTCAATGCGAAGAAATTTTAAGGGAGTTCTTCACAGCAAAATGCCCTCATTAGCTCACCGTGAACAGACTTCAATCAAGCAAAGCGAGATCCATTGCTCTCTTTGAAAGGTACTTCAAGGTTCTCCCTTACCTCCTGTCAACGTACGTACTCTAAATGTTGTTGCGGATGCAACAACATGTTAGCTTGGAGCGGCCAGGAGAATTCCTCGAAAGAATAAAAATACATCGCTAGCTTTCATGAGAGACAGTTGTTGCAGGAGCGGGCGGAACCTTGATAGGGGCCGGCGAAAGAGTTGCCTTACGGCCGTAGGAGAATGACTGGACAAACGACTCTGTTCTGCCCTGGGTCGAATTAGATGTATGGATGAGTGTAGGGCACCGTGAAACCAGACACGTAGCTATATTTTCCCAAATGTTTCTATGTAATAGAGCTCTTCCGGCCTTCCAATAATAGAGGAATGCGCGCAAATATTCTAATTCACGTAAAACAAGGAGGACTCGGAGGGTCAACATAGGACTCCGCCACAGTCGAGAGTCCAAAAAAGCGATCGCTCGAAAAGAGTGGAAAGGATTCACCTTCATTCGAGCAGACAGAAAGGTCATCGTGCATTCTGGTGCATTCTGGAGGTAACGGTAACTTCGTTTGAAAATTCCAATAATCGGTCAAGGCCAGAGGAAGCATCAAAATCAGGAACAGATGAGGTGAGATTGTTGTGGCTAAAGTGACCGAACAATGAGGATCTCAGGATCTTCCCCAGGCCGAGACAAGGATCAGCATACGTACGAAGGAGCTCTTCGGGCAATTCATCAGGAGCGGCCACAGCTGGGGCAGGGCTGATGGGTGGTGTCTTTGGTGTACGTAAAAAAGATCGGCAAGATGTTGAGATGCGAATAAAGCGTTTACATACATAAAAAAAGCGACTCTGAATGGCCGCGCCCATCTCATGGACGAATGAGAGGAACTCAGGTAGCAAATGTCACCCGCTCACCATCAACTTTTCGAACACATCCAGTTGGAGGAGAGGGTGAGATGAACCTGAGCACAGCTGCTCCGTAACAGCTACCTGCATGGATACGCGTTTATCGTTCTCCAGCTTGTTTGCTTCGCCCAAGCCAGTGCAGAATCTAAATCTATTCTTGGGAATCATCCCCCGTATGTCTAAGATCTCGCATCGCTCCAGCTTGCCGGCCCATTGATCCCTGCCTTCTGACTGGTTCCTTGGTTTGCGGGAGAAGCTTATGTTTCTCTCAGCTGTAAATTTCTTAGCTCCTTGTTCGTACTACAACTAACAACTATTATGGCTCACGGTGATGCCTCAGGTCAAACCAAAGATATAAAAGCTGTGTCTCCGGCCCTTCTTGCTTTCAATTCTACAATCAGCTCCTCATTTAAACATTTCAAGCCTTTTAACATTTCTTAAAGCACCAGAACACCGAGTTCAATCTTCTCTCATCTCATCTTTTCAGACTCAATACCTATCAGTATCTATCCAGTACTCCAACACTCCATAACCATGCTTTACTCCAAGATCTTCCAGTCCGCCTTGACTGTCCTCTCCCTCTCTGCGGCTGCAACAGCCTTGCCGGCCCAAGACACTTCGGTACTTACCGCCATCCTCTCACCATAGAATAAAACTGGACCTAGCTAACCCAACCCCAGGTCCGTGTCTTCAGTGACATCAACTACAGTGGTTTCTCCCGAGGCACCAACCTCGGTGGTTGCACCAACCTCGAGGAGGTTGAGCTGTATGTCAAATCGACTCCCGGCTATCCACTTTTATTATCCCTTTCATGCTAACGCAAATGGAATGTAGTTTCCACCACCTCGGATCGGCCCAGATCCCCGATGGTTATTCTTGCTCTCTGTACTTGTACGTTTATCAAACCCTCAATATATAAATCGACTGAGAAGGACATTGATCTAACCTGTTGGTACAGTGACCCGAACTGCATCAAGTCTCCGATTTGCATCCTTGCAGGCTCGCAGCCGGACCTTTTGACCCTCAAGGGTAACCCCTGCCCCAACGCGATGGAATTTGGCGTCGGGCATGGGGTTGAGTCTGTAGCTTGCAGCAAAATTGGACATTAAGGGAAAGTAGGAAGGAATATGTTTCCTACCCTACACAGGTTTGGCTATGTCCTGTTATCGGGTTGAACTCTTCTTTGAAATAGTTCTTCTCAATGATGGCATTGCTTTGCTTATCCGTTGGTGGTCGAAAGCCTGGTGGTATGTGAATTGCTGGAGAGGCGTTCACGAGTGCATAGTGTTTCATTTTCCGTATGACTGTTGAAATGGGGCTATCATTCCAGATGCGTTTGGTACTTTGAGGATATCGTTCAAGCAAGCATTAGACCGTTTTGTTGCCTATGTCTTTATAATGTTTGTAACTTAATAAGAGCGGTGTTCTTGATGATAATTTAGCCAGAGAGAGAAAATTCAGGATTCAAATATTGTTTAAAAAGAGAGGCTCTAAGCACATCCTTAACAAAGAATATTAGATGTTGTCTTTCAGGAATGAACTTGTTATCAAAATCCGTATTCATGCCCACAGGCCCACTTTAAAGGGAGCATTCCCAACAGGGTTTAGATCCAAAAAAAAAAGTTAACTTTAACTAAACGCCACATGAGGCTGCGCGGAAATCAAATGCTTGGCATTTATTTTCAACCTCCACAGCAACAGCTACCTCGCTGCCGTTCAAACACGGTACCGCATCTTCCAAGAATGGCATGAAGAAGGGGATTATTTTTCGGATAGTCTTTGCCTTATATTGAGATACTTCTCTGCTTGACCGCAACTTCTCGACGACTGCGTGGGCGACTTTTCCCAATCTGAGGTTACGACAGCGAAATAGACAAATAAACCCCAACCAAGAACGATTGAGAAAAGACAGGATGGACCTCAAGACCTATGTCTCCGACTCTCTCCTTCAGCTCACCGGAGCCTCTGATCCCACCGTTATAGACTTCGTCATCGCAACAGCCAGCTCCGCCCGCTCAGCCGATTCACTCAAAGAAAAACTAGTACCTTTCCTCGAAGGCGGAGACGATGAGGTACGAGCTTTTTGCGGGGAGGTATGGAGTAAGACCGGCGGAGCGAGCGCTGCAAATTCCCATGGGAAAGAGGAAAAGAAACAAAAGAAAGCGGATGGGGCGAAGAAGCGGTATCGGTTAGTTGATATGGCGGAGGAGGATGGGCCGAGTAATGATTCGAGAGATGAATTGGGACCAGCGAATGTTGAGGCGGAACGGAGGAGACGGAAAACCAAGGAGAAGTCGAGAGGGAAGGATGGTGAGAAGGGAAGTCGGTGGGCGGATGAGGACAGAGAGTCCCATAGGCGGGATGAGCGGGATGATAGGAGGAAGAGGGAGAGGGAACGGAGTCGCGAGGGGGATAGTCGCGATCGGCATCGTTCGAAGAAGTTGCGAAGGAGGGATAGGGATGACTTTGAAGATCGGTGGGGCGATGAGGAGGTACCTGAAGAGGAGTTGGAGGGCGAGGATGACCAGGAATTTGCTCAATCACCGTCAAAGCGGACTAGGCTTGAAGATGGCTCCGCATCGCCGCGCCCGTCATCACCAGACCTAGACCCAGATGCTAAGGCTGAGAGGGACAGGCAACGAGACTTGAAGGAACGGGATGAATTTGCGAAACGTCTTACGAGTAAAGATGATGCGAAGTCGAAGAAATTCGTGGAAGATAGGTCTTCTACAAAGGATGGAGAGGTCGCACGGCGAAGAGCTCTGGCAGAAGATGCTGCTGCTCGTAGCGCTGCAATGCCTGACCTTCGACTACGATCGCGACAGGAATATCTTAAGAAACGTGAGACCGAACGTCTAGCGCTTCTACGAAAGCAAGTCGCCGAGGAATCTGCTGAATTACGGGAGAATCCGGACCTAAGCCGTCGTGAGAAGGAGGAATTTGCGAAAAACCGTGAAGTTCTCCGGATCGCGGAGGAGAGGTTAAAAATTGACGATCATCGTGACGGGTATATGCTTCCTGAGGACTATATCACGGAGAAAGGCAAAATCGATAGGAAGCGAAAAGAAGAGGCTCTCTACAAGCGCTATGTTGACCGTGATGAACATGGCCAGGAGCGCTTCGTTACGGAACAAGAGGAGTGGGAAAATGAACAGACAGCCAAGGCCAAGGCGCAGATATTAAAACCTGAGTTTGTCGATGAAGGGGACTACGAATATGTGTTTGACGATGCGCAGAAGATCAACTTCATCATGGACTCGAAACTGGAAGGAGATCAGAAACCATTAACCAAAGAACAGCGATTGATGCAAACGCAGCTTGACGAAGCAGAGAAGAAGGCTGCTTCCATTGATGACACTAGGAAAAGTCTACCAATATATCAGTTCAGGGACGATATCATACAAGCCGTCGCGGATCACCAAATACTCATCATTGTTGGAGAAACGGGAAGCGGGAAGACGACTCAGATACCTCAATATCTTCATGAAGCTGGCTACACAAAAGATGGGATGAAGGTCGGCTGCACACAACCCAGACGAGTAGCTGCTATGAGCGTTGCTTCTCGTGTTGCGGAAGAGATGGGGGTTAAAGTCGGAAATGAAGTCGGTTATGCAATTCGTTTCGAAGATTCTACGAGCGACAAAACTGTTCTCAAGTACATGACCGACGGAATGTTGCTGCGTGAACTACTCACGGAGCCAGACCTTGGAGCGTACTCCGCGCTAATGATCGATGAAGCTCATGAACGGACTGTTCCTACTGATATTGCTTGCGGTCTTATCAAGGATATTGCTAAGGCGAGACCTGATCTTAAACTTCTCATTTCCTCCGCAACTATGGATGCGCAAAAGTTTCAGAAGTATTTCGATGATGCCCCAATTTTCAATATTCCTGGACGTCGATACTCCGTTGACGTACATTATACTTCTCAGCCTGAAGCCAACTACCTTGCGGCTGCTATCACGACAGTGTTTCAAATCCATATCACCCAAGGCAAAGGTGATATCTTGGTGTTCCTTACTGGACAAGAAGAAATTGAGGCGGCGGAGCAGAATTTGCAAGAGACAGCTAGAAAACTGGGAAGTAAGATTCCAGAGATGGTCATTTGTCCTATTTATGCAAATTTGCCTTCAGAACTCCAAACCAAAATTTTCGAACCTACACCACCCGGAGCGAGAAAGGTTGTCTTAGCCACGAATATTGCGGAGACAAGTTTGACCATTGACGGAATTGTCTACGTGATCGATCCTGGATTTGTCAAAGAGAATGTCTTTAATCCTCGTACAGGTATGGAGAGCCTTGTTGTTACACCTTGTTCTCGTGCCTCTGCAGGCCAGAGAGCCGGTAGGGCTGGTCGTGTCGGCCCTGGAAAATGCTTCCGTCTTTATACGAAATGGGCATATGATAATGAACTGGATGAAAACACCACTCCCGAAATTCAGCGTACCAATCTCAACGGGGTTGTTCTAATGCTGAAGTCTCTTGGAATCGATCAGCTTCTTGACTTTGACTTTATGGACCCTCCCCCTGCAGAAACGCTCATTCGCGCTCTCGAGCAGCTCTACGCCCTTGGCGCTTTAAATGACCGTGGAGAGTTGACAAAGATCGGAAGACAAATGGCTGAATTTCCGACGGATCCTATGCTCGCAAAAGCCATCCTCGCAGCAGATAAGTACGGCTGTGTGGAGGAAGTTCTCTCGATTATCTCTATGCTTGGAGAGGCGAGTGCCTTATTCTACCGGCCGAAGGACAAGAAGATCCACGCTGATAGCGCTCGAGCCCGCTTCACTATCAAGGAAGGAGGCGATCACTTTTCTCTGCTCAATATCTGGAACCAATGGGTTGACTCCGATTTCAGCTATGTGTGGGCACGCGAGAATTTCTTACAACAACGCAGTCTCAGTCGTGCTCGTGACGTTCGAGATCAATTGGCCAAACTGTGTGATCGCGTCGAAGTGACTGTCAGCACCGCAGGGTCTAACAATCTGCCTCCTATCCAAAAGGCAATAACCGCCGGCTTCTTCCCGAACGCTGCTCGCCTGCAGCGCGGAGGTGATAGTTACCGAACCGTCAAGAATGGCCAAACAGTCTATCTACACCCGTCAAGTACATTGTTCGAGGTGAACCCCAAGTGGGTGATCTACTACGAACTAGTACTCACGAGCAAGGAATACATGCGAAGCAATATGCCACTGCAACCAGAGTGGCTTGTTGAAGTGGCACCACATTATCATAAAAAGAAAGATCTGGAGACCTTGGGCTTGGACAAGAAGGTTCCCAAGGGACAGGGGGCTGTTGGGGAGAAAAGCAAGATATAAACACATTTGACGTCTCTTTTTGTATACTGGTCTCTATTTCAGCCTGTACAGCATGTTTTGTATTCTAGCAAAAGATAGATAACCATCCATCTCATTTATTCTTCCCCGAGTATTTCTCCCAGATATCAACAGCGAGTTCTCCAATCAATTTCAGCGATATCCTTAGTCATTTTTACCATAAATCAACCAATAACCGACCACCCATTGTTCATGACCGACGTTTACCTCGGCTCTATTTGAGCCGCGGATTTCGTGAACCGCCAAAGACCGCAAAAGTCACGAAACCCCGGCATTGCTTCAATACAATCATTTAGGACAGACCCATCGCCATAAATATAACCTACTCTACTTGACATTTATATTCTCCATTAGCCACCGCCCTCATTGCCCTCACTATTCCACTCGCAAGCTGAGCAATCGCTTCAAGACTTCCTCGTTAAGCTCCGTTTCCCCGCATCCGTCGCAAACCGACCGAAGAAAGCGAAAACAGCTTCATATCCAACCACCACAAGCTCTAAGGGCACTTATAAACCTAGCCGCCGTCTACTAGAAGCAAGAAGGCCGAAATAAACATGTCCAAATCATTCACACCCGCCGACGTGGCCAGCCACAACAACGCCGACAAGGGCCTCTACATCATCATTGACTCGAGTGTGTACGATGTGTCAAATTTCATTGAGGAACATCCCGGCGGTTCAAAGATTTTGAAGCGAGTTGCAGGGAAGGATGCCTCGAAGCAGTTTTGGAAGGTATGCGAGCTCTCTTTATTTGGAACTGGGGTTATTTCAGTAGATTTGGCGGTAGAGAATGCGACGAAGCAGCTAACATGTTGAACCATTCATTTAGTACCACAACGAAGGCGTCCTCAAGAAGTACGCTCCACAGCTGAAGATTGGCGATGTCAAGGAAGCCGCGAAACTGTAGATACAAAGCTACCTCCTACCAGCCATGGCTAGAATATGAGGAACTACGGAACGCTCAGCCTTGCGTTAGGGATGGCAGATGATAAGGGAGGGAGAAGGCTGGCTGATGTATACTACTGCATTGTTGCATAGATCATGCTCTCCCGGCAGGCCAACCAGCATCATGATCTTTTTCATCCCAACCCTGGCCTCGCCGGTCCGGGCGATTTCTTTTCCATGAACATATCGACGATATTTTTATTTACTTGCATGTTTAAACACATATATCATTTTTAGGTTTATTTTGTCGATTTCTCGAGATCATTTCTCTCATTGCTTTGATAGATCATATTGAAATCTAGAAATACGAGCTAGGGTCTCCCAAGACAAAAAGCACAAGAAAACTCACTATATGGATAACACGTTCATAACCATCTAAATAATAATAACTGGGGGCACATGGGCTTCAGGCTAATGAGAGACAGTAACTTTTGCGTCACGCGAGGTCGGCCGGAGCTTGAACTCACATCCCCCCAGATCCCCAGCTCAATCATTAATCATTTTTCACCTCGATTAGATACCAGGACCGGGTGGGCCTAGTATGGCCACGAGAGGTGAAAGGACGATGATACATGGAGGCTGGTTTCACGAAGGGGAATTGGCACGTAAGGCAATTATGGGTTTGAAATGACCACGGAAAATATATAGGAGATAGGAGTAAAGGTAAGACATGCAAGGGCAGAATGGAGAACTGGAAAGTGCATATAAAAAATGAAGGGATGAACATTCCCCTGAAACATCTCCCCTGCATAACATATAAATATGGGTATATCTTAAAAATCCA
The DNA here is from genome assembly GCA_949709995.1 of Arachnomyces sp. KDTOL00113. Lineage (NCBI taxonomy): Eukaryota > Fungi > Ascomycota > Eurotiomycetes > Onygenales > Arachnomycetaceae > Arachnomyces > Arachnomyces sp. KDTOL00113. The sequence continues at coordinate 754,073 of OX453237.1, forward strand.
TTATCCAACAGAAAGAAAACCCGCCAAATAAAAGTTTCCCCGTAGACACGACACTCGTCAAGATGTGGTCGAAGAAGCTCCCACAACCCGAGCCACCTCGTCCGGTAACGGATAGGCCCGCTCTAACGGAAGGGCCCGCTGCGCAGCATCCAGCTCATTCGCGGCAACAAGACGTGAAATCTCATGCATGGAATCCGTGACGTCTGTAATAGAGACGATCCACTCATCTAGATACTTATCGACCGCATTCCCACCGATCCCGATCTGAATAGATCGTTGGTTCCCCTTTACAGGGAGAAGATCTAAACCCCTTTCCGGATCCCACTGTACACGGACAGGACTCGTTCGCTTCCGCTCCTCCCAATCCTCGCGCTTCTCCGAGTTTTGTTCCGGATTATGGTGACTGAGACATGAATGTGAGAGCGCCCATTCAAACCCTTCACGGGTGATTTCCACAGCTAGCACGCGTTCCTGGTTGGGTTTTGTGGCCCAACCGCAGCGATATGCCATCCAGAGGAAGGAAGGTTTAATCCATGTCATTCGTTCGCGTTTGAAAGGTGCAACGAATTTCTGGGCGCGAAGAGCTGGATCAGCGATACTTGCGGAATATGCTTGGTAGACTGTGATGGTCTTTTCTGTAAACACGGCGCGCACGCCGCGTGTGGGATTGCTCATTGTGTGACGAGATTTTGGTATATGTAGTTGTTTTTGGTAGAGAGGAATTGAGCATGAAATGCTGCCGTAGGGTCTTTCTTTTGAAGCTGGATGAATTGCAATGATGAGGCATCATCTTGATTTTTATAATACGGACTGTGGACTCGGCTTGTCGATCAAAATCAAGGAGTCACCTCAAACTCGTTTGACTCATTATTCGGCTCTATTCTCATGAAGAACGATAACGAGTGTTGAAATGTCTCGAAACGTTTCTCTCAAGATAAGGTCGGTCATGATTTTGGTCAATGGCTGAGTAAAATTTCGTTGGCCCAGTTCCCTAACGAAAGGAGACATCATGATAATCTCTCAGTCTACTTGAATTGTTATCTGCAAACAATAGCAAGCAGAGTCGACAAAAAAAAGGGAACAACAACAGTTTTATTCAAATCGAGGTTGCTGGTCTCCTTCCATTGGATGAAGCTCTTTATCTGCATAGTGATATGTGATAAACCCAGGCAGAACGAATACCATAGAGAACAGGACATGATACAAGGATAGAAATGCGTGATTAATTTTAACGCTGAGAGATCCATCACATTATTTCAGGGAAAGGGGAATCGAAGGATATATCCCCGTTATTGTCCTTGCGTCCAAGGAGATTTCGAGAACAGATATTCCGGCAGGGGAAAACATGAAGGGAAGTAAGCCCACACGACTGGCTAAGTTGGCAATTGCCCAAATTTTGCATTCATGGATTATATCCAAGTCTTTAAGACTATACATTAGTATATACAATGTGCAGCCCTTTTTCTATTATACAACGAAAGAAGAATTCCCTCTTGCAACTGCTTCACTTTTGTTTGGGAGTCGGACTTTTATAAGGAGAGACAAAGTAGAAGAGCAGGTATTTTTGAGAGAGAGAAAGAGAGAGAGAGAGAGAGAGAGAGAGTTGAAGGGATGTTGGCAGAGGTATCACGCGTGGTAGGAGATTGAAAGAATGGAAGGAATGGTATCCGCAAGAACGCTCGCTGTAGAAAAGACAAGGAGATATTGTGTGTACGCGATGTGGTAGATGGTCGGGCGGAGAGGTTAAGAAAAAACGAGTACAGGATTGCTGCAAGAATTCAGGTGAGGAAAGGAAAGTGATTAAAAAATAATGAAAAAGCCTCTTCCATATCCAACAAAGGGGTAAAAATCGAGCAAGAGTCGATAGATAGTATACGCTTAGAGTCCAGTCTCCAAATCCATCCAAGCGCCATTCAAATAAATCAAAATAAACAAAAAAAAAATATGAGAACATAATCTGTACACGTTCTAATCACTTACAAGCGTACAAAAATTATACATAGAGAAATCTCTCGGGGTAGTAGATACCAGGTTCGGAGACGAGAGCTATCAGAATCCACGAAAGGGATCATCATGACGGAAGAATATCTCGCTGCCATCTTCCGAACGAGGACCTTCCGTATCGGGGCTCTGACCCCAGTAACCGGGATCTCTCTTCCTCCCAGCGTTTCGTGATCGTTGACCCACACGCTGGCGGGCCATTTCTGTCCGATCAATAAACGCCTCCATACGGACGGTACCAACAGCATCAAAGAAGTTGTTCATGCCGACGCTGGATGGCCCGCTAGCTTCAGATGTACGACGGCTGAAGCTGCTCTGACCGCTCTGGACACCCTGTGCGCCGACGGACGACGGCGCGTAGATATCTGACGAACCGTTGGTCGTTGCACTATAAGTGGACGGCTTTGGGGCGTGATTTGAGTTTTGGTTCGAATTGTGACTTGAAAACGAACGGAACGCACTAGGCGGCGCACGGGGTGCCGTGTTGCTTCGCTTTCGCGAATGCCGAGGAACATTTGGAGGGGATGCAGCCTCCGCGATAGGCTGGCCTCCATCAACCTCATCTGTAGGCAACTCAGGTACAGGTACAGGACTAGCGTGCGCGGTAAAGGCTCGGTTGTTATTGGGTGTAGGACGGGGTTTAGACTTGGCCACTCGAATAGAATCTCGGATAGGGTTCCTTCTCAATGCAGCCGATGGCGGAGGAGGCACATAGTCACTCTGTGGGGGGACAGGCGGCAAGGTGGCCAAGTCGTTAGCACCAATAGCAGAATGACTCAGGAACGATAGTGCAGTCAGCCATATATAATGGCGTTCAACAGTCATAGCAGTAAATTTAAGCGCCCGCTGCGGAGTTAAGATTAAGATTGACCGATTGAATTGGTTCTGTGGATTGGAGCCTTTCGGAAGTGGATTATCGTCTTTCACATCAAGTACGGATTGGATCGTCACTGTGATTTTTTATGTTAGCCATGTCCTAAGTCCTCGAATTCGCATGTATTGCTGCCTGGGGTTCTTACATTTTCGACCACTCTTGCCCAGGAGCGCGGTTCCATTTGTGGGCTGCTTACTGCTCCACATGACTGCACGCTCGTATGGAGCAAGCCATACCCATCTCTTATGTCGAACACCATTGCCCGTTATATTCGCAGAAACTTCCTCGCTGGACTTCCCAATATCCCAGTTGTCCTTGGAAGAGTCGGGCACACCAAAGGATTTGCGCTTTCGAACATACTTCCACATCCATTCTCCAACCATTGTCTGTGCAATCGCATCAACTACACTAGTTTGTTGGACAGAAGTTGCAGTTGAGTTATCTCTCGAATGGGAGTAGGCTTTGGAAGGAGCAGGTCGATGCGCCTTAGCCTTCGGGTTGCGCTGGCGTCGTGGAGCAGTGATTTCATCGTAAGGCATTGGTGGCAGTTGAGGACTATCGGGAGCCGCAGATGAAGTGGAAAGCGTCGGTGGGGGAGATCGGCTTCGAGCCCTGTCCTGCTCCTCGCCCCTAGGTACTGCAGCAGCAGAGCGAACTTTACGAAGCGTTGGCTCCCGTTTCAATAAACGACCACCCCGTTCAGGGTAATTCCCATTGCTATATGGCGTCGGGCTCTGAGCTCCCTCGCTCGCGCTGGTGGGCACTTTGCGGGAGCTTAGTCTCATGGGGACTGGGAAGGGAGGCTTCGCCCCAGAAGTACTCGAGCCAACACTCCCAATGCTGGGAGCACTTGGGCTACGCGGACGAGACGATTGATGCACGGCAGCACCGCTTGAAATCATTGCAGTGCGGCGAATATCCTTCTGCTTCGATCCAGAGGCAAGCTTCGAGGACCTCGGAGGTCGCTTTCCATTCGAGGATTTTCCGCGGGTCAGCCCATTTTGGACGGAACCAGTCGGTATTTCATAATCGTTCAAATCGACCTCTGTGTTCGAATCTGGTTCGTCCATTTCTTGAAGAGGGTTATCGTCGAGGATCGATGGTGATGGCTTCGATACCATCTTTCCAGACCTCAGTGTACAAGTAACCATAGGCCGATTCAGAATATCATCGTCACTAAACGCATCCAACGCTCCCATTTCAGGAAATTCATCGTCACTATTATTCTCAAACCCGGCAAAGAGACTGCTAGACCTAAAGGGCCGCCGAATATCTGGGCTCAGATCCTCCTCAGCAAGGGGCCCATTATCATTGTTTCCAGGATATGCTTGCAACTTCTCCGGTTGTTTATCCTTGGCAGCCTTAACGGAGGCAGGCTCGACAACTGGCGGGCTTCTAAGCTTTCTTCTCGAAGACCTTGGCGGAGGTGGTCGGTATGGTGGTATCGGAGGCTCGGAAGACGCATCGGCAGTGTCAGCGGTGTTGGATTGGTCAGGAATTGCAGAAGGCAGTAAGCTAGCTGGCAGCTTGACCGGTCGCCTGTCAATACGAATTTCTTCCGTTTGCATCGCATAGGAACGGACTTCGACGATAGGTTTCACATCAGTTTGGCAAGACGCATTCTTCGTTTGCGGCGGCAAAACCACACTGTTTCGTGGAGATGAAGGGCTAGAGCCTGGAGGATGGATAGCAATTGTTGGAACGAACATGTGAAGCTCGTCTGGATCATTGGTGTTCGGAGAGTCATCTACGCTTGGCAAAACAGGTTCTTCTTCTGTTTGAGTAGATGAGGAGGTCATAGGGAGCTTGTCGGCATCGCGAATGGCCACGACGTTGTTTTCAAGTTTCGGGGTCCAGGGTGGACTTGGAAGTTCACCAACAGTTTGACAAGAGATTGATACCATATCAATGGAGGGACGATTCTCCTTCGGCTGGTTATCGGGCATTGAAACTTGAATAGAGACATCACGCTCTTGGTCCCCACCAGCTTCCTCTCGTGTCTGGTCGCTGAGATCTTGAACAGGCGAGTGTTCACGATGGGCCGATAGAGTCGGTGAGGGGGGAGGAGAATATTGGACTCCAGCATCCATGTATTCGACTCGTGGCAGAGGTGTTGGGTAGTTCTCGTCTTGTCCATATCCTGACGTCCTTTCCACAGGCGTCAGGTCCTCTAAAGAATCTGTTGTTCCAACGTCCTCTGTCACATCCAAAGAAAGGCCAAGAAGTTTCCTCGCTTTCATTCCCATTGTACGGGATTGCGAGGAAATAGGCCTTTCCTCGGGGAGGGCTTCGGGTGAATATGGCATATCATCATTGTCGATGTCATTGATATTATCCTCTTCCTCCTCGTCGAAAGCTAATTCGTCCGCTAGGTTTAAGCCATCAAGCTTCGTACCGTAGCCACTTGCCATGCTCATAACAGAGTATCTCAGCCCATTCGGTTCCCCATCGTGCGTACTGACACTAGCCGTACTAGTTCTCCTTCTTCCAGTGACGCTATTCGAGCGTATACTTGTTGTATCGCTCCCACGAGCCGTCACACTGCCTCTCGAGGTATCGTTAAATTCCCCATCGGAAGATCTCGGGTAGGGATTGGCCTGCGCTGCTGCTACCTCATTTAAGACCACCTTCAATCTTCCTTCGACGATATGAACCTTCCGTTCAAGATTCCGACGCTCCCCTTCCCAGTTTTGTTTGTCGCGATCCCAAAGCATCTGTGTCCTCTCTACTTCCTCCTCTTGGGTGCGAACCTTCTTCTGCGCTTGCTCGAGTCTCTTGCGTACATCTGATATGTTGTCCAATGCTTCGTCTCTCTCTTTAGAGAGTTCAGTCAATGTTGATAAGTTTCCCCCCTCGAGTAGCTGCAGTTGACGCTTCGCGGACCGACCCTCCTTTAGATTCTTCGAGAGCGTCTCATTAAGAGACTCATTTTCCGTTCGAGCATCGTCCAAGCTCGTTTCGAGGCTATCAATTGTTTTCGATTTGCCCTCGAGGTCTCTTCGTAGAGATAGTATTTCCGAAACAAGTGAAGCGTGTAACGTAGGAGTAAATCTCCGAGGATCCAGCGGTGATATATTCTCGTTACTGGCCATATCAACTACTTCCTCCCGCCCTTTGCTAAAGAAGTCATTTGAGGGTGGAAACGGTGGCGGTGACGATGAAGGCCCAGGTAAAGAGTCCCGACGATGGAATGATTGTCGCGATACCGAGTTCGATGGAGTCCGGTAGGGTGTGTCGGTTGGGGTGGGCAAAGCGCGTGCCGCGTAGGCGTAGTCGTCCTCGCAGTCACTCATTGTTTGCATTTCTAACATCGGCATCGGCACATAGTCGTCCCAGCAATTATGAATAATATATCCAATGACCCAACCATTGATTTGGAATTACCTAAAAGCCGGTGAATAGCCCCGAGAAAAGCTCTCAGAATCCGTACATGTGACGTCCAGCGTTTAGGATATGATAAACATGTGGCGCCTCTGGCTCTTGGGAGTGGAACGAGGTTCAATGCAACCGAGTTGAGGAACAATCCCAAGCAAATTGGTACCAGTCGCAAACCGGGAGGATGTGGTTGAGCCAAGTCGACTGGGTTAAGGACGGTGGGATTAAAGCGGTTCTACCTACTCAATGCCCAAATTGATAGCTTGGAGAAGATGTCAGTAAACTTATCATCCACTTCTAACGAGAATCAGCGGCAGTTAGCCAGCTTCCGAGGGATCGTACAGTCTCTGAAGTTGCCGCAGGGCAGTAATCTTACCCAGACCAGGGTCACTGCATCGAGATCGAGTTATATATACAAGAACAGGGACCTTAAAGCAAGTAACGCTTCCTTGATCGATGTTTATTCTGGCGTAGACCTGTGCCGCTCTGGTTTTTCGGCGACAGTGAGAGGAGAAGAAAAACCCGTCCTCTATCAGGAAGCGTGATGCTTTCCAGTGGGTATCGTGGACTAGGATCGATCGGACAGCACGAAATCAGGGGCAGGCTTCAATGGAAGGACGTTTCTCCGATGGCGGGCTTCATGTCATGGAGATCAGTTAGACTTCAGACGATATCAATTGGGTAATTGAGAGAGAAACGTCACCAATCCCCAAGCTTGTTTGGTGTTGTTGCGCATGAGCATGCCACTGGAATAATAAAAAGGTCGAAGGTTGAAACAAGCTGCCAGGAGGATCCATGGACAAACCGTGCCCTTCCCACGCATGAAAACCAGGGGTTGCAGACAAGGGCCACAAGGCAAGGCCCTGCAGCCTCTGAGGGTCACTCACTCTATCCGAGAATTATCATTGATCGGAAATCGGCTGAGATCCACACTGCTTGTCCACTCAAATATAAGATGAGCGCAGGCTAGTTTAAACCTTCCTCAAATGATGGAAGACGAAGAAGAATCTTTCGTTCTCACTCCACGGGTACTTATTGTCCGGAACAGTGTCAAATCGACAGATAACGGTCAGTGGACAGAGGACAATGTTGTTATCCTCTCTGAGCATATGCAAAACCCACAAATGAACGGACAACTTCCTCTTTCTGCAACTGTGCACCATATCAACGCAACCCGCTCAACTCAAAAAGAGAGACCCTTCAGAACAAGTCCCATGAGAATGGCTGACACACAGCCAGGCCGAAACCCGGAAACGAACCGAGCAAACCAGAAGATTGTGGAGCTGGAAGAGCGCAACGATCCTGGATTGCCGCTCAGTTTCGCTGCTGAACCCCTTGACAACTTCAAAGACAACAACAGAGAAAAAGGCACCAACACCGACCGGGGTAACGAGAGCTGTGTCAGTCAGTTGCAAGAATGCGGAAGGGCCAGTGCCTGAAAGGAGCCGGTGCCTCTGACCACCCCTGTGGCTCCTTCAAGCTCAGAGGATTCTACAATATTGGCGAATTAGAAACCCCGCCCATCACAAGCTCCGAAGACTGCGGGACGGCGAAGCGTTATCAACAAGCCTAGTACGTTTGAGGACGACCGTTTTTCGTTCTTTGCAGGGAATTTGGTGATACCTGGTAACCCTAGCGTTCCACTACGGAAATTAGAGTCTTGGCTTCGTTTATATTTCAATGGCCAAGGGGAAAGGGGAAACAATTGGCATGTTATTCTTGACAAAATCTGCTGGTTCTCAGAATCAAGATATGTTGCCTTTCTTTTGTTCATTCTTTCATTCCCAGCGCGGTGTGAACATGCATATCTCCAAAAGAGTAAAAAATGATTAGCATCCTGGTAATTTCAACTCACGCCTTGCATGCATCAATTTTCATAGTGCCCATATTTGAGTGGACAGACAATTATGCACGGATAGCGTCTTCGGCTACAAGAAGATGAGCGAGGTGACTTTCCCTCATCAGAAAAATGCGATTCAGCATGTTTGGTGGGCTTCCTAACTGGCTCCATTCTTCTTGCCAATCCGATCATTTCTTCCACTTTTGAGTGGGGGCTGAGAGATGGACCACAAATTGGGCTTCGGGGAACAGGAGTTCGTCTCCTCCATGTTGGGACTGGTGCATCTATCAGAGCACATTGGCTTTAACAGTCCATTGTTAGACAGACCAGTCGCATGCGACAGTGATAGCAGCCGAATTCGTCACCCCAATCTTCAAGACACAATACGACCCGTAAAAGTCCCTTTTCCGCTGACCTTGAGTCGATTCTCACTCCACTGCTTGAGCAAGTTGAAAAGAAATCAAATCAGCGAAAAGTTTCCCCGATTAATAACTCTTTCTGAAGGCTTGAAGCTGAATATCGGCCCTGTCTGTGCACTCGACAGCTCTTCCGCGCCGTCGAATTTTCTTTCTGTTATCCAAGCCCCGAAAACAGTTAGTTATTTCAACTGTAGTGGACCAGATCATCAAGTATTACCAACCACAGGTTTGTCTCCATTTTTAATCACAGTGAACGAAAGACTAAAGTGCGACGGCGTGAATGTGACTCGCAAAAAACAAAAACTCCACCACATGGAGCTTTCTGAATCCAGAGAAATTTGGGGGAAGTCGGAACAGAGTCCCAAACCTTTCTCCAGCTCCCTGCGGCTAGAGCCGAGCCTTACCGCATTTAAACTTAGTGTATATTCTAAATTTCAACAACCATGTCTCCCCCTTTTCCATCGTTGTGATTTGTATCCACCTCGCTCCAGTCAGCTTTCTTTTTCGGAATTTGTGATCGCTCGTTGTTGGAATTGAGCAATCGCGGAGGTGCGGCTGTGACCAACAGGAAAGGATCGTGCAGCTCCGGCACAGACGCCATCAGTCCAACTCCTCAAAGCCTTTGTTCGCATCTGGAAAACCGTTCTCGAGATTTTCGTTCCAGCAAAGAAGAATAATGAACCCACAAGTGATCATCAGATGTGCAAGGCTCACCTCGTGGGTTTCTTGTTTTCATGATGTTATTTTCGTCTTCGAAAGTCGCAATTTCCTTCAACACCTTCCGGTTTCGATATCGGTCGATTCGGCTTTGAAATAATGCCTGGCCGGAGAAAACCCTGATAGTGGTAGGGATGTGTTGTGGGGGGAAGGACCCAAGCTGTTGGTCCCAGGAGAAAAGCCTACCAATGGGAATAATAATGAGCATCAAAAGTGATTGATTGCCTATCCCAAAAGCTGTTTGACATATCACATTCATCTTCGTGCTTACTATCCGTATTCGTATCATTATCAGTTATGATGTCGCATCTCCCCTCTGGTTTCTGAGTCGAGATACTCCTGTGGTCCTCGTGAGAAAGTTTCCAATGCCCTCGGCAAAGTTTCAATCTTATACTTTTTCGAGTCAATGGATAACACCACCGCTCCATTATCATTCATGCGCCATTTTCCATTTTCCCCAGAGTGCAGAAACGAGGCTCGGACCTCTGACAGGAGCTGTGAGCTCTCAAATTTGACTCCCACAGCCTGATCCGATTCAGTGTTTACTTTCTCTTCATTGGATAGCCAAGTTTCCCGTTTCCTCCAGATCGCAATTGTGATCAAGACTGAGAGTCTGCAAGAACCTCGTCTTTGCTCTTCAAAAATGCCACAACTTCAATCAACCAAGAGTCGGCTAACCAGCAATAATCCCTTTAATCCCGCATGTCCTCCTTATCTTCGCCGTAGCCCAAGAAGCCACATAGAAGCGTTAAGTAATAGAAGCAGAATCCCGACGCTACTGAAGAAGACGTGGGATATGGCATATCTCTCAACAGTTGAGGAATAAGGATCTTCTGGTGCAGGAGGAAATTGCCCTGTACAAAGATGCATTGGCCTTCCTTCGTCTCAAAGTCCCACCGAATCTGCGCCATTCATGCAGTTGCCCCCGTAATTCAAAATTAAAATGTCCGCCTTTTCTGCACGCGTATCTCGGATGCGATGCAAGAGGATCTTGCTTGGCTCTTGTCAAGCCGTCCCAGCCATGTGGTTACACTCACGATCTGGGTGAGGTTTCCCGTCCTCCGTTAATATAGTCTGTCATCTCTGCCCATTCTCCAAAGTACCACAAAGATATTAAATCTCAACATCAGCCAGCGGCTTTTAACACACAACAGTTGGCAAGGCCATTTATATGTTAATTAAACACATTAAAAACAATCAAATATGCTTCCTTGGTTCATTCGAAGGCTGAACTTTGAACATGACAGTTTCTATTCTTTCTTTCTGATGTTGATGAGAGTTGCAAGGATGCCTACATATCAGGTGACAAGTTAGCAATTATGCAACAACCCGAGGTCCTTTCTTTGGTCTCAATCGCAAGCGTTGGATCCTTTCCGATAGACGACCAACTCGTGTATGCCACTGTGTTACCTTTACCTTAATCAAAACCTACACCTCGTTAGTCAAAATGTCAATTCAGCGACCGCCAAAAGCCGTGCTCTTCGATGTCTTCGGGACAGTTGTGGATTGGCAAACATCCATAACAAATACTCTCGTCGAACGATGCAAAAATTCACTTGAGACTACAACTGGAATCCCCCCAGAGCTACAAGAGAAAGCTTCCAAGTTCTCTTCCGCTGACTGGAACTCTTTCGCAAAGGAATGGCGTGAGGAATACCGTGAATTCACCCGTGGCTTCGAGCGTGAACTCGACACCTTCATCACCGTGGACGAGTTTCATCACAATTCTCTCAAGGAGCTTCTAAAAGCGCATGGCCTCGAAGGCCTCTGGTCCCCAGATGAGGTCAAAGAGATCTCTCTCGCCTGGCACAACCTCACCCCATGGCCAGGTAGTTCCGAAGGCATCGCCCAGCTGAACAAAAAGTTCGAAACCGGCACCCTCTCAAACGGAAATACGTCACTTCTAGAAGCCCTTGCCAAAAATGGCTCTCTGCGGTTCAAGCACATCTTCAGCGCAGAGCAGTTCGGGGACTACAAGCCCTCTCCTCTAGTCTACAACGGCGCCCCCGAAAAGCTTGGCTTGAAGACGCAAGATTGTGCACTTGTGGCGTGCCATCTATTCGATCTCGCAGCTGCGAAAAGTAATGGGTATCAAGTCATCTATTTGGAGCGGCCGGGTGAGGAGAGTTTCCCCACCGACGCTATCGACCTGGCGCGAAGGGACGGCTGGGTGGATATGTGGATCGACCACGTTGATGGGACCGATGGGATTCTTGAGGTTGCCAGAAGGCTTGGAGTTGATTGTTAACCGGTCAATAATTGGCGATTTGTTACGAAGTACTTCCACCGAACAGCCTTATTTGCACGACGTCAATGACCTACAATTACACTATAGAATCTCAATGAAACCACACATATCGATTCACGTTACCTAAACCAAACCCATACCTTGGGTAAGGGAAGATTCCTTATCACAGTGTTTTATATAGTTAGCATCTATGATGCAGCCTCATAGTGTCTCTTTACACTTGTCAGTAGCATTGGCTATTGCTACGATCTCCTCTATATATACCCCCAACACCTTGCTCTGTTTTACACATTGCCGGGTTCCAAAGCCATCCTTAGTTCTTTCGCGGACTCATAGTCTTCATCTCGTGGAGAATGGAACTCTCCGGCGAATCCATCCGTCGTTTCGTTGTGAAACAAAGCAACGGGGGCGAGAACTTATATTCAAGAATCTCTCTTGCTTGGATATTCTTGCATTCCTATCCTTCATATTCCGTCCCTTCAGAACCTCCATCCAATTCAGTCCAAACGTCGGCTATATCAGTTTCATCCGATCTCTCATTTAGTAGCTTGGTTCCCATATTTCCCATTTTCCCATCATTCGCTCCTTCAACGAGATCTCATTGTTTCTCTACGCTTGCGGCCCCCGGGTGTCGGCAATGAAGAGTCCTCCTTCGGAGCAGGACTACAATTGTAACCCGAGCATTATCATATTTATTCTCTCATCCCTCGGAACAACTTTTTAGCAATGAAGGAAAGGGCAAAAATAGATATCCCTTCGGAAGACTTGGAATGGGAAATATGAAAAGGAAATGAAAACTTCCCCGACTTTGATCCTGAGTCCGCTACTTTCGCGACGCAATACCTCTTGGGTAATTGGCCATTCCACTCGCCCAGGTTTTAGAATACATGTCCAGGAGACCTACGGGCCGATTGTCACCATACAGCATGCTTTCCCCGACAAGAAATTCCCAGCCAATTCTCGCAATACAGCTGAGCTGCTATCCAGACTCATACTCCCTGGGAAAATATATTGGTCTGGTCAGGCACGATGATTTGTTTACCAGTCTCTCGATCCTGACGAGTGTGCATCACTGCTACTCCTAGTTTGTAGGAGTTAATAGGGGCCAGCCATGCATTTTCAAGGTCAAGAAACAAAGATTCAGGAGACTCTGGGATATGTTTTATCCCCTCTGTCTATCGACAGTGAAAGGCCAGAGCTATTCGGTTTCAGTTGGTCGCAACCCCTATTTAAATGGATAGAGGAACGAGAGTCTTTCCTAGAACCAGAGCGCCAGCCTTCCCGCCATAACTTGTTCTACTTTTTGTCTTGTTCGATTACAACGGCTTATTGCTCTATCCAAGTCATTCAATCCGAACTGGTAGATAACTAGAATTCTCGCTGTTATCAATCACCGACTTCCCTTATTCTAGACGATAAACCAATATATCCTCATCTTATATCAGGTACACCTAAGCGCATTCTCTACAAAGATACCGTTTTCGAGCTAGGTCTATCAACGTCAACCGACACCGGCCCAACCCTACCAGAGTTACTAACTAATTCTAGAAGATGTTGGTAATATCTAAAATCTGTCATTCACTGATATGTTCTCCCTTCATCAGTCCGTCATATATCCCGGCAGCCGGCTGGTACATAATGCCATTCAGATATGTCACCTGTATCTCCTCTTGCCATTTAAGTAGGATTACTATCCATGCCCTTGACAGATGCAAAAAATAAAAAGATCTTCAACTTCAACGTACATCTTCTGCATTTTCCACAGGTGGATAAACATTACTGCAACATCAGCATCTCCTTTCCCCCGGATTTTGGGTATTCATGCATATATATATATCAAGTTGGTATGGTGTAATCCTTCAGGCTCCTTCTTCTGCACAAACAAACATCGAATATCCATGCAATTTCTCAACATCCTTCACCCCTGAATGAACGTTAGCAGCCAACACCAACATGCGCACATGACTACACCTCTATGCATGCAGCCGCATCTAGTAGCATTAAGTGATCCTACCTGACGGCCCGCCCGGGGACACGGACGTCCATAGTGGGGTATCAGAAAGGAAATTCTGGGGATGAGTAGAACTATGTTCTATCCCCTATCACTGATCCCCTATCCTACCCACCACACCTCTTGCTTCGGGTCCTGGGAAGACCCTTGGACGACGACTTTTAGAATTAACAGAACCAAAGAGGAGTATACCTACCCATATCAACCAGGCGTCCAGTTCTCCGGATCTCATTGCGGGGAATGCATGTCTGTCTCTCCGCACTCTTTCCCGAAGATAAAAATTCTCCGACTTCCAGTCAAACTTTCTCCTCTACTCTGTATTCATTGAAGCTTCGGGATACTAGTCTATATCCTCAGTCCATTCGTTCAGGGAACGGGAAAATCGTACATATCAAACACCTACCAAACTATGGTCAACTTCGTACGGCTTTTTAAAACGAAGTTGGCTGGGAGTTGGGGTTCGGAGTTGTCTTTTCTCTTTGCCTCCGACTAGACCCCGATGGAAGATCTGCTCCTCGCTTGAATGCATCTGTAGCTGCATCTGTAGCTGCAGTCGCATTCGCATGCTGGGTGGGTGATATTAAGAAGCGAGACAGCCGAGGCATAATTGATCAAATATCGAAAAGTAAGAAATATTTTCAACCACACCCTTTTCAGCTCCTATCTTATCAACCCCACGACAGCTTTTCGCAACATGAATCTGCAGCAACGAAGTCTAGACTCTTCAAAAGATCGCTAGAGACTTCTTCGAGCGATGCTCCTTACTCTCATCGGCATACCGGGAGAGACCTAAAAACGAGGGAGATGTACAGGATGAATAGGAGCAAGAGTTCAGCCCACGCCCCTTCCTCTCTCTACAAGTAGAAAGGAAATGATGAGATCACATCATTCACCTATCCCCCACACTATCTAAAGGAATAAGGGAAGAAATCCATGGCTGGCTTCAACTGACGAGATGAAAGACGACTGTGCTGTTTCCAGCAACTCTTTGTGCATGGCATACACGGTGTGACCGCACGCACCAGATCTGCCGAGAAGATATCTATCTACGAAAAGGTTCAGAATTTGCGAATTGCCCTTCGTGTATAAAAATATCTTTGTGGATCTTGAAGATATTCAACTTTTGTCTCCGGACCAATTAGAGCTTGTCTTTTCGACACGATCTGAACAATTGACGGCGTCTTCTCTATCCCTCCCACGGTCTATTCCTTGCCCAAGGATTGAACGTTCAACCAACAAAAGGAAACATCCAGAAGAGTAGTCGAGAAGGCCTTGCCTTCCCTCGTTTGATATCCGCCAAAAGACTCATGGCGATTCCCGAAGCGTGGGGTGTGTGTGTATGGACTCCTCAAGTCGGAATTCCCCACGGGGAGACATTGGAAAAGAGCTATCATAAATAAAGGATGAAACCAGCTGAGTCCTTTTACCCAAAAGGCCTGTCTATCTCGGCTAATCGGCTCACAGGAATGGAACAGCTTCGCAAATTCTCCGCTCTCCTTCTAACAACCGGGGAAAAAGTGCAGTCATCACTGCCGAGCTCTCTAAAACACCATCGATGGCGAAACACCCTTAAACATTAGCTTACAAGCATCGACGGCATCAAATAACCAGAAGTCCGCTCGGCCCTTTCCCTTTGAGGCTACTCAGCGGCAGTTTCCGCCAACGTTCCCTTCCCTTCCCGCCAAATCCCCCTGTTCTATCTAGCTCTCCCGGCGAACGCCACCAACTGTGCCGTTGCTAGAGGAGAGGTTAATTTTAAAAAAGCTCCAATGACAAGGATAAATTTCCTTCAATCTTCTTTTCTTCTTCCTATCTTCTCATCCCTCCCCGCCATTTTAGCCTCTTCCTGTCAAAAGCAGCAAGTCAGGCCTTCCTTTCGCGTCGTCTCATGTCAGAACTGCATACATATGTAGCCGCCGCGCAAAAGCAATATCGGGAAAACATGGGTCTTATTCTTCTTTTCTTTTTGAGCACCAATTTCCCTCTCTTCCACGCGTTTCACAAACGTTCTCCTGGGTTAATATTGAGGATATGTGGATAACGCAGCACGATGGAGTCTTACCAGGGCCCCGTTACCGTTGGGTTGCATACGACGGAAACATTCAAGCACATGGCACCCAGCTTCCGGCAGGGATGTATCATGGCCATGAGCATGGTTGACGACCAAATGGCAGGATAGACCACAACTGGACACTACTAATTTGTTCCTCGATGGGATTCGCAATTCGAAAAAAGCAATTGAAGAACGTTATATCTTGGCGGAAACGACCAAGCTTTTCCGTCTCATTTGATATTCATCCCATGGGCCATTTCTGGCTGGTTCGATGTCTTCTCCCAAACTTCCCTGACTATCATACGATCCCCGTCGCCCCCAATCCCGAACATAAAAGAAAAGAAAAGAAAGCCAGGGACAACACGAAAATACCTCAATTCTATCTTTTCATCCCCATATTCACATGTCACTCTATTTTCTCTCCATAAATCTCCATTCCCTGACAGGGAAAACTTGACTAACTGGCACCAGCATGGGTGACGGGAACGCCTGTCACTCTCGCGTCCCACTAACAGATATCAACCCGGTTCCTTGTCCGACTGTACAAAACGGACTTGGAGGATGAAAGGATGGAAGAATTGAATTGAGGGAAGAGCCAGGGAACGAATATAACCGGGGATTAAATAGCACCCATAATCTATCCTTCCGACATACATAGCCATCTGCACGAAGTGTATCATCACGCATACACTGGTAACTTCCCCCGAAATAAAACCTGGGGAGAGAAAAATCATTCATCTCACTCTTGGCCCTTCATACAGAACTTCAGAGTATGTGATCAACGGCGCGCCTGAGGTAGAACAGAATAATCCCTGCCCGCCTAGTAGTTGGTGGGTCAAACTCCGCCGACTCTCAAACAAAGCAACGGAATCTAAATTCCACTCTACCACGCCGTCCAGAAGCTATTCCACGTTGATGATCGAAATCGATCGATGCTCTCTCCCAAGCCGGCTGACTTGCTCTGTTCGGGGCGGATACGGATAGATAGAAGCCAAAAAATGCACCTCAAACCAAAAGGAGTATATGGACGTGTGACTTGATCTGCCTTGAATCTGAACCTGATTGACAAACTTTCTTTCGTCTTCTCCTCCGTGGACATACTCCGAACAGTGAATATTCCGCGACTCCGAAGCTACGGGCTTTGAACCAAGCATCTTTCCTTCGGCTCTCCATCCCGTCCATCAACAAAAAAAAAAAAGCAGACGCCGAAAGAAACAGAGAAGAAACCCCTCCCCAGTTGTTCACATATTAATAACGAGGACAGAACTCTTCATCATTCATCTCGGGAAATGGGAATCTTCGGAGAACAGGGTTCCTCTTCCTAACAAGCTAACAACAACCAAACCCTTCCTTGTCCGGACACTTTCCTCCTTGGGGAAAAGCAAACGAACAGTGAGGGAAAGGGAAAATAAAACCTTAATATATATCTCCGGCTGATTGGTTTCTTTTTTATCGCGAAAGCAAAGCTTGAAGAAAGAAAGAACGAAGGCTTATTACGTTTTGCGGCGCAGGACATGTAGCTCTCTTTGAAAGCGGGCGGACTATGTGGTTTCTGGAAGGGATATTCTTGAGCTTCGGAGTGAGATGAGATGAGATGTTAGATTTTTAGGTGAGTAAAGTAAGCCCGGCTGTGTTGAGGATGAAGGAAGGAGAAGTCAAAAGGTGACTATCGATGTTGTGAGCCGACGGGTTGATCTCATCTCTATATGCGCGCTTTGCAGCTTCAAGTTTCAACCTCGAGGTTCGCTGAAACAACTTCTTCGTATTATACTGCATACTTACAAGATGCATGATATCGATAACTATTTATTCAATTCGTTCATGCAAGCACAAGCCAGGGCTTTTCACAGCTTATTATTATTGCAGCATGAACCTGTTCTGCGCATGTCCGAATGAACGAAGCGTGAAGTGGCGTTGTGGAAAAGGTGCCAAGAAACATCTTAAAATGGAGAAAACGCAGACCTGTGTGGCGCTCCTGCATGTACATAAATAACAACAAGAAGGCCGCGTGGCCTAATGGTTAGGGCGCCTGATTTCGGTTCCTCGGTCGAGGATAAGTCAATCTCAGGAGATTGTGCGTTCGAATCGCACCGTGGTCGGATTATTTATCGTATCTCAATCTTTTTGTTTCTGGCGTGAAGCATAAATTTTTTGCAAAAAAGATGGGGGCGTGGATAACTTTTTCTTTCGTGCTTTTGTGATCTATCCGCGCCATCTCTTCCGTTTTGATATGCGTGTGACTATGTATCTTTCTAAGAGGTGATGGGAAAGAAATATGTAAGCGGTTCTTTCCAAAGCGCGTCAAAAACGCAAACACCATGTGGACGGGGGAAGAGTCAGGATGAGGATTCAAGCCATTCATTCAGTCTTGGCTTTTTTGATATCCTTCGGTCGACCCCACCGGCCCCAGATAGTCAGTCCCCTCTCGGATGGACCAAGGAGGATCCGTCCGTGCCTCTCTGACCTTCTCTCCCTCTTCCTCCGAATCTCAAAATTGAAAAGGCTGCCACTTTGTTCTCTCCTCTTTCGACATTCGTGCCTCACCTCACCTTCTCCCCGACCGCCTGGGTCGAAAGCATAAATGGCTTCGGGAAAAACGAAGGCCGTTCATTGCCCGTCCGAGTTAGTTTAAAGGCGCATGTTGTATCCGAGTTCAAGAGAAGCACTAGTAAGCTTTTGAAAGAGAGAAAGCTAAGTGGGTCTTCTTGCTTCCCATGGTCGATGGATGCTGCCACTTCGAAGAACTCAGTTGGTAAGAAAAGAGAAAGGTCAAGGGAAATCATCCTGGAATTCCGTCCTTTACATGCTTGCATTGGCCGTGAGTGGTCGATGCTCCGATTGACCTGCAAAGAAATCCACTGTCCCTCGTTTTTTTGGTTTGTTTTGATTTGTTCCCTTTTCCCTGTCTCTTCTCTCTTTCATTTTTTGAGTTGCTTGGCTTGTGGTTCAAGGGTTGGTTTTTTCGAGAACGATGTTTGGTGGGAGAGAAGGGACGCAGAGGATGATATCCCTTCCGACAGGCTGCCCGTCTCAGCGAGGTCTCAATGTGCATCTCCCCTGCACCATGGCCCATGTCCCATGCTCACGTCCTTGGATGCTGTTTTGTCCGTGTCCAGTTCATGCACAATTCAAAAAGGCCATGTGCGGGAGTGGAGACTTTGGGGTAGGAGAAGCGAGGGAAAGGCGTCTATCTTGCTTGTTTTTTCTTCTCTCCGCCTGTCTTGAGTATGGATTGTTTCTTTCTTGCTTGGTTTAACAGAGTTTCACTTCCCTGAGGGTTCTTGTTTCCTCTATCCTCGATAACCGTAAGAAAAAAGCCTCGTAGAAGAAGGGAATGGGCTGAACTCTCTCTCTGTCTCTCTCCCCTTAAGCTCAGTGCCCAGACTCTGCAGTTGATGGTCAATGTGATATAAGTACTCCGTCGGAAAGGAAAAAAAAGGAAAAAAAAGGAAAAAAAAGGAAGACCTGCCCTTAATTCTGCAGCTGATGCATTTATTGATATCTCTCTTTTCTTTTCCATCCTTTCTATGAGGAAGTGAAGCGAGAGAGAGCTTTGGGTCCAAAAGGGAACTACCTAATGGGGACAGGAGAATCCAATCCCCCGATCATCTCAGTCTCTTCTTCGCTAACCCACATCGTGACCGTTCGAGACCGGCACAAGTTGTGGGCATCGAACTAGGATTCATTTTTTTATTATTGATTGATTTTTCTTTTCATTCTTCCTTTTCCTTCTTCTTCTTCTTCTTCTTCTTCTCGGATCAAAAAGAAAAAAGAAAGAGAGAAGGGTTGAAAGAAGAGAAAAAGAAACGAGAGAAGAGAAAAAGAAAAGAGAAGAAACGGAAATCGATAGCCCCAAGTTTGTCGTTTAACCCTTTCCCGCCGTCAAGGAAGAGCCTCTCCCTCGTCTTGACCCCCCCCCGCTCCTCTCCTCTCTCTTTCGACATTCAACTACCCCCAAGGATCCGACTCTCCCTTCCTCGCAACACCTTCCCACTCACATAATTAACAAGTGTGAAAGCGAGAAAGACCAAACACCGATCGAGTGGACAGTCTCATTTGACGATTCCCCCCCCTCCATAGCTATTACCCCGAACGAATCTTCTTCCTTTCCCCCTCCTTCCTCACCTTCGTCTTTCCTCTCCAGTGATTTCTCTTCCTCTCTTCCACTTCCTCTCCGCCTACTATCTTCTCTTCTTCCTCTTCACTTCACTCTGTCCTCGATTGGACTGTTGGAATTGACTCGCCCATCCTCTCCGATACTCTATCCTATCTCACCTGCTCAACTTCCTTGCTCATTCCTGGGTCGACGACACCATTGCTTCGGAACATCCCTCGACCTCACGTGCGCTTTCAATTCCCTCGGACTCCGAGCATCCGGATTATCCCAGAGCTCAGGAAACAAATCTCCTTTTCCCTCTACCCTTTTCGCCTTTCCTCTCCCGGTCACGTAAGGAGAGACCTGCAGATACCCTTCATCAAAAAAGCACCAGGGTTTCTGTCTTACCGGTACATCCCCGTTGGATGCGTGCGACGATTCTTCGAGCTTTTGCTTCTCCGGTGCAGTGTAGTCTGTCGCAGACGCTGTGTATCTTCTATTGATTCCGCGCGGTAAGTCCGTGACCTCGTGTCAATCGTCTTCCTTTGCGCCTCTGTCCATCCTAGCTGACGTGGCTTAGACTGTCCATGGATTTCTCATAAGTCTTCTTTCGCAGCAGAATATACTCATTCGACATCGGAACATTGAATTCTGAACTTCAAGAGCTTCCCGGGTTTCCACCCACCGCGTATTCTATCTCCCACTTACCGAACCCTGCCATCTTCGGAGGATTTTTCATTTTTTTTATAGTCTTTTATTTTTAAACCTTTTATTTTTATAATTTTCTTCCTACCAGTCGTCGACCGACCTTCCGTTGACCTACTCCCTACGGGAAGATTCTGCCACCATGGCTCAAAAGATGACATTGTACAAGCTGGTGGTGCTGGGGGATGGAGGCGTGGGAAAGACTGCCCTCACCATACAGGTTCGCGCACCCCGCGCACCCTGCCTCTAACGAAGCTCTTTGTACTAAACAGTTATCTCTACAACAGCTATGCCTAAACCATTTCGTTGAAACATACGATCCAACCATTGAAGATTCCTACCGGAAACAGGTCGTCATCGACCAACAATCATGTATGCTAGAGGTTCTGGATACCGCTGGACAGGAAGAATACACCGCTCTGAGGGACCAGTGGATCCGGGATGGGGAAGGGTTTGTGCTCGTCTACAGCATCACGTCTCGATCATCGTTTACTCGCATACAAAAATTCCACCACCAGATTCAGCTAGTTAAGGAATCAACCAACTCCGGATCCCCATCTGGTGCAAGCTACCTGACGTCGCCGCTTGGTTCTCCGCCGACAGGAGGGTTGGGACCTGTTCCCGTGATGTTAGTCGGAAACAAGAGCGATAAAGCTATGGAGAGAGCAGTCTCCTCGCAGGAAGGATCTGCACTAGCGAAGGAGCTAGGATGTGAATTTGTCGAGGCATCAGCGAAAAACTGCATCAACGTCGAAAAGGCATTTTATGACGTCGTCCGACTTCTCCGACAGCAGCGACAACAGGGCAGCCGAGGCTCTGAGAGACGAGCCACAGGCTTTGGATCTGGTTCGCAGATGCGAGATCGGGACACCGGCCCTGAATACCCGAAATCACTTCGACAGGATAGAAAACCCCATCGAACGATTAAATGTGCGATTCTTTAAATGCTTACCGAAAGAGCCAATTTAATTGGAACTCGATAGTTCCTTTCCTGCATTTTGCTCCTTAAGCGAGGAAAGCAAAAGGGGGAAAAAATTCGACCAACGAGCATCCATTGTCATTTTTTATCTTTTTCACTTTTTATTCATTATTTTACGATCTGGTCATCTCAGCGGGCTGGTTTGTTGTCTTTTTCTGCTTTGAACCGGCCAGTCCGAACCTGTTGCGGGGTCTCTCGCTACCACGGGCTTCTCTATGGCCCGTGGGTTTCTGGAGTCTGCCGCGCGCTATCACAAACACATCACATACGCATACATATACACACATCACCAACATCTCTTCCGGCGGTTCTCTTCTCTCTTTTCTGTCGGGACCTTGGCTACTTTCCTCCCTGCTCTTTCTCACGCTGGACAAGGGAATATCCACATCGACAATCGATTGGTGAAATTGCTGCAATCTCTCAATCGACCAGCTTATCCCCCTCTGACTCCTCTTTCAGACGTCCTGAATCATTTCTCAGCTCGGTGTTTATGATTAGGGGGGGTTCCCGTCAGGATTTTACACATTTATTGACCTTTTATTTGCCATCTTTGGGGTTTTGGAGTAGGAACACACACACACCGGGTTGGAATCTGGAACTGGACATTTATAGAAGATTCGTTGCTTATTCTCTATTTCCTACCGTCTCTCTTTCTTATGTCATTTTCGTTTCTTGCTCCTTCGTTTTTTGCGCCTCTTGAGTGGAGAGTTGGTTCCATTACATGTTTGCTTTGGATAAGACTCGTACTGCCTCTTTGAGGATCAGACGGACGGAGACCTTTTAGGGTGAATACTTTATTTTTTATAAGAGATCTCATGAGGCAAGGCAGACGAGGAAAATACAACAATTTTACTTTAAAAAAAGAGAATAGTATCTGTTCATTTACCCATTTGTGTGAGTGATTTGATATACATGGCCCTTGTCTTGGGGGAGAGGCAATGTGAAAGCACATGGGTTCGGTCCTATTTTGGGGTTTATTACTCCTAGTTGCCATATGTTTAATCGGGTTGTCAAGCTACGGAGCAGTATAAACAGCTTCGCCGTTTCGTCTCTGGAGATTCATGGGCCTTTCTGATCCATCAGACCGCCAGCTTACTTAGAAAGCCAATTGAGTAAACCCCTTATATGCTCATCAACGACAATTAGACGTGCCTAGTCTTGGGGATTCATCCGAAAAGAAGGCTGTACTCCTGATGCTGCCACGAGGGTGTTGAAGAGGTAGACGGATCTTTGTAAAGATACGTCTTCGTTGTTCGAGCTACAAATCTAGAGACCACGAGGTACAAATGTGGGTAAATATATTGTTTCCGAGGAAATTGTTAACCAACATACTCATAGCTCTCCTCCCGATGAAATTATTGGAGAATAACTCCTTCTCTACCTTCTCTATCTTCATCCTCGGGAACGAAAACCAACCTGAGCTCTTCCCTTTCTCCCGATTTAACTCCGAAAGTAGCGCGGATAACCGAATGCGGGGAAAGCATCGGAAGCTAAAAAGAAAATAAGCTTGTTTTCCCCAAAGCTCTTTTTCTCCATCTTTTTTCGGATCTGTCTATCTTGTTCAAGTCCCCCGTTCGTCCGATGTGTTTATGATATCTTTTAAATAGCTGTTGTCTTTTCTATCTATTGACTTATTTAGTGATTGTTTGGTTGGTAGCTTGCAATTGATTTGTTTTTGTCTTACTCCGGGTTCTGAGATACTCGGCTGCTTGTATGTGAGTGGTGCCGAGATGGATCTTCCGTTTGCCCTCCTCCCCTTAAGAGGACGGACTCGCTAACGCTCTTTGAGTGATAGGTTTTTGGATATCCTGATGCTATAAAATAATCAATTCCTTGTCTATCCTTAAGACCTGCCCGTCCGGAACTACGCAGCGACAATGCCACCACCAACCCCCCACCCGCAAGACGAAATCCACTCCCTCTCCCTCTCCGACCCCGAAAAGTTCTGGTCCCACCACTCCTCCCACCTCCACTGGCACAAACCGCCCTCCCGCTCCCTCTCTCAAACAACCAAAACCCTCTCCGACAACATCACCCACCCGCACTGGTCCTGGTTCCCCGACGGGGAGATCTCCACCACATACAACTGCGTGGATAGGCATGTGGAAGCTGGGAATGGGGATAATGTGGCGATCATCTGGGACTCGCCGGTGACGGGGACGAAGGAGAAGTATACCTATAAGGAGCTGTTGGATGAGGTGGAGGTTTTGGCGGGCGTGTTGAGGGAGGAAGGGGTTAGGAAGGGCGATGTGGTTCTCATCTATAGTATGGACGACTTTCGCGGAATACGGATGTATAGCTAACAGAATAGTGCCAATGATCCCGTCCGCCCTCTTCGCCGCCCTAGCAATCACCCGCCTCGGAGCAATCCACTGCGCCGTCTTCGGTGGCTTCGCAGCGGCTTCCCTCGCCCAACGGATCGAAGCCTCCAAACCGAAAGTCATCATGACGGCCTCCTGCGGGATCGAAGGAGCAAAGGGCCCACAGGACTACCGCCCGCTGGTCGAAGGGGCGATTGAGAAGAGTGCGTTCAAGCCGTCGAAGACGATTGTTTGGCAGAGGGAGGAGATTCGGTGGGCGCCGATGTTGAAGAATGAGGGCCAGAGGAATTGGCAGAGGTTGGTGAAGAGTGCGAGGAATCGGAATGTTAGGGCCGGGTGTGTGCCGGTGAAGAGTACGGATGGGTTGTATATTATTCATACGAGTGGTACGTATCTCCGTTTTAGTACAAGGGTTGGAGTTAAACGGCTATAGGAACAACCGGGCTTCCTAAAGGCGTACTCCGAGAAGCAGGCGGCCATGCAGTCGGGCTTAACTTCACGGTTAAATATATCTTCGGCGTCAGTGGACCTGGAGACGTGATGTTCTGCGCATCGGACATCGGCTGGGTAGTCGGACACTGCTACATCCTCTACGGCCCGCTCCTGGCGGGCGCAACTACAGTCCTGTACGAAGGAAAACCGGTGGGTACCCCCGACGCAGGCGCTTTCTGGCGAATCGTCGAAGAACATAAAGCGACCAGCTTGTTCACCGCACCCACTGCCCTCCGCGCAATCCGCAAGGACGATCCCGAGGGGAAGATGTTCGAGGAAGTAGGGCGGAGAGGCGGGTTGAAGCAACTGCGAGCCCTGTTCCTAGCAGGGGAGAGAAGCGAACCGAGTATCGTACAGGTATACCAGGAACTGCTCAGCAAACACGCCGCGCCGGGAGCGGTGGTTATTGATAACTGGTGGTCATCCGAGTCCGGCTCACCGATCACCGCCCTCGCATTACGCAGCGCCGTCGGCTTCGACCACGGATCCAGGCAGGAAATCACCCCGCCCGCGATCCGCCCCGGTTCAGCGGGGAAGCCGATGCCCGGGTACGACGTGCGCATCGTCGACGACGAAGGGAACGAGGTGGAAAAGGGGAAGATGGGGAATATAGTCATGGGGATGCCGATGTCGCCGACGAGTTTCACCACGCTGTTCGAGGACGAGGAGAGGTATTATAAGGGGTATCTGAAGCGGTTTGATGGGAAATGGGTGGATACGGGGGACGCGGGGATGATCGATCAAGAAGGATACGTACATATTATGTCGCGGTCGGATGATATCATCAACGTCGCCGCGCATAGGTTTAGTACCGGTACATACACCTACCCCTTACCCTTCTCTACTCAACAACAACTGCTAACAAAAACAGGCGCAATCGAACAAACCCTCCTAACCCACCCCTCCGTTTCGGAAGCCTGCGTAATCGGCCTCCCCGACCCCCTAAAAGGCCACCTCCCCTTCGCCTTCCTCCACCTAACCCCCTCCCTCCCGGCCTCATCCCCCGCCACACCCCCCGCCTCCCTCCTCTCCTCCCTAAACACCCTCCTCCGCACCCAAATCGGACCCATCGCCTCCCTCGGCGGCGCCATCCAGGGCGCGGGCATGATCCCGAAGACGAGGAGTGGGAAGACGTTGAGACGGGTGCTTAGGGAGTTGGTGGAGAATGTGGTTGAGAGGGGGGAGTTTGAGGGGGGGGTTAGTGTTCCGGCGACGGTTGAGGATGGGGAGGTTGTGGGGGTGGCGAGGGGGAGGGTTAGGGAGTATTTTGTGGAGAAAGCGAAGCGGGAGATGGGGAGGGCGAAGTTGTGATGATATATATGCGCGGGTTGGATGTATTTTGGGTTTATTTTATTTTTTTATAGGATAGTATATATATGAATGAATACATATGGGAATTGACTGGTTTATATCTCATCTCACCTCTAAGCTATATGTGATGTGATGATCATCATCTGTAGATGCTATCTCAGATGCATAGACACCAGTCTCGAATCCATCCATCCCTCGTATATAATCCTCTCACTACCTATCTGACACACACTCATCACCATCACAAGGTCTACCTAGGCAGTGATGCGGGAGGTTAGTTGTTTCGCGTCGGTGGGTGGATTTGGGAGTGAGAGAAAGAACACTAACACTTCACTCTTTGACGACAGATTTGATAGCAGGATGAATGGATTCGATGATAGTTAACTACATTGTTTAGTTGGAAATGGAAGGGTTTGTTGTTGGTTCAGACCAAGAGATTGAATCGAGAATGATAGCATGATAAAAAGTACTTTACTATTGAAGGTGAAGATATACTTGTGAAGAATATATTAAACGAAATCTAGTAGCGTAGCAAAGTATAGAATAAAATAAGTCGACGAGTGATCGTGACCGAAAGTAAAATCCCCAACACCACATCACTTTTGTAAGTAAGAACCATCGCACCAAGAAGGGAAAAATAAATCCGACATGTAAAATCCACAAATGATATTTCTTTTACATCCCAAGAGAATTAAAAACTACATCCATATATCCACACAACAACACATATGCCTATCAACAACCTCTCCTCTGCGTTTCACTTCACCACTCTTCCACCATTACGACCAAGGGAAGCGCTTACAAGACGTAAGCAGCAACACCGAGGAGACCAGCCAGACCGGCACCGGCACCGGCGACGGCGCGGGAGGCAGCGCCAGTGAAGACGGGAGCCTCAGGGGCAGTGCTGGAGGGGGTCTCGTAGGGGGGAGGAGTGTAGGTGGGAGCGACGGAGGGGGTGGACGAGGGGGAGACGGGAGTCGCGCTGCTGGAGCTGGTCTTGTTAGTTTTACGTTTATGCTTAATACAAGGGGGGGAACTTACCAGGTGTCGCACTCGACCTGGGTGGAGGTGTAGACTGGGCGGGTGATGGTGCACGGGCAGTCGGTGATGGTGAGGGTGGTGGGCTCATCGACGGTGTAGGTGTTGGTGCCGTGGGTGATGGTGGTGGCCGCGGGGCAGTAGGTGGTGAACTGGGTGACGGTCTCGGTCACGTACTCCTCGGGAGCGGAGTAGGAGGGAGTGTAGACCGGGGTGGAGTACGAAGGAGTCTCGGTCTCGGTGGGGTAGTCGGTTGGGACATCGGTGGGATACTCGGGGACCTCTGGGGTGGAGGTTGGGTATTCCGGGACATCCGTTGGGTACTCGGGGACGTCCGTGGGGTATTCTGGGACGTCGGTTGGGTACTCCGGAGCCTCCGCGGTGGTGGTTGGGTACTCTGGGACATCGGTGGGATACTCGGGGGCCTCGTAGGAGTACTGGGGCTGGTCATGGGCAGAGACGCCGATGAGGATGGCAGCGGAGACAGCAGCGGTGGTGAAACGCATGTTGACGGTGGTTCTTCGAAAAGAGGATATATTAATTAAGATAAACGTGAAGTCGTGGATCCAAACACAGAGTGTATGATATTAACGAAAGTAATCGGTTTGATCGAAGATGAAGATATAAACCGGTGGATAGAGAGTGAAGTGGATGAAGAAAGAAGAAGAAGAAGAGAAAAGAGAGAAAACAGAAAAACAAGAGATGGTGGATTCTTATAAACAGAAAGAGAAACAACCGAAAGAAAAAGGGGGGATGATCTGTTTCCTGTTGGGGCGGTGGTTCCTGACGGCTAGTCTGTTTGTGGTTAGTAGACCCACTCTGTTCCTGCATTTCCGGTGTTTGTCCAATCAGATACCTTTGTTCTATCTGACTGTCTCAAAAACCAGACCTGTACCTGACAGATACACACTGTGATTGGTTCACCCCTATCCTCATCCACTTCCAAGTCCACTGTTTCTTTTCTTCTTTTTCTGTCCAGACTCTTTGCCTTGTCACCACTATGTACTTTCTCTCTCTTCTTTGCCTTGTCACCACTATGTACGATTACTTTTCTCTTTTCTTCTTCTCTGATCCACTGGTTCGTTGTTCGTTTAACGTCCAGCGGTCAGACAGCCTCTCTCTCCTATTGTTCTCTTCCTGACGGTCTCACTTTTGGGTACTTCGTAGAGAAGTAATCAATACAGGTAAAACACACTATGTAACATGGAGCGATGCCCTTGTACCGTCTGACTCTCATCGTCGGCGTTTCTCTCTGTGGTCGGCGAGTGGTATTACCCTGACAACCCTCTCTCTTTTCTCCTGTTGTTTTCTCTCCTCTGTCCCTGGTATCGTTGTATCGTTCGTGTCAATACTTCCCTGTCAGTGGAAATGAACCGAACAAGGATGTATCACCGTTTCTCCGCTTGTCACTTTGTGTGGCGTTAAAAAGGTGGAAAGGGATTTATTTCCGGTCAGAGAGTGAGAGTCTGGACGAGTCTTTTTTGGTCTTTTCTGTCTTTTTTGGTCTTTTCTCTTTCTGTCTTTTCTGTTCAGGGGAAGGTTTGTGTTGGTTGGATGGAAGGAACTCTCGAGAGAACAGACGATGACAGACGATGACAGACGGCCCGATGGACTTCTGCGCCAAGAGACCTGACTCTGACCGACAAGGACTCGATATCAGGAAGGTGGTTCTCAGCCATCTTTCCGTCAAACATAGCAATTCATTTCCCAGCGTCAGTTCTGCTGATGCTGACTCTTCTTTTTGACTCAGTATCTGGATGGAAGGTTTCTCTCATCTTGAGAACTATCGTATCTTCTCAACGACAGACAGCTGCTTCATAACCTTCTCCCCGTCAAGACATCTCATGTCGTGGATCTCTCATCTTACTTCTCCATATCTAGTTCCTGTAGATGCTGTCAGCCTTCAGTTCTCTCTTCGTAGTTCCCGCTCTGCCGTTGATGTACGCAGAGCGGAAACCAGATGCTTTCCTTTCTCTCGAGCCTTTCCTTGGCCTTTGGCACTTCATTCTTTGCATCCAAGAAGGACGTGTAGGGTATCTTTTCTCGGTGGTAGACCTCTTGCGCTACGATCTGCTGTCGCTGGCGGGATTAATCTTGAGAACCTGATGCTGTTCGCGGCTGGAAAGAGCTAACTCTTTTGGCAACACTTCAAAAGTATGATGACCCGTCATGTACATGGAGGTCGACGCGACACCAACCTCAAGGCTGCTGGGAAGGAATAACTATTTTGCTAGACACGTTGTGATGAGATGATGTTTTCACTTTCTCTTCACTAACACAACACAACGCAACAACAAAAAACCCACAACCAAAACCAAAACTCTCCGTTTCTCTCTTGAGAGACAACTTCAGCAAGATGGGTGACCTGGTCAGGGCCAGACCTGTGAGTAGCTTCTAAAATACATCTGCCTAGGTATCGTTTACTGACCCAGTTTCAAAGCAACCGGCAAAGTACATCGATATACCAATCCTTGAGATCCTCATTGATCAGATCGAGGAAAAGCGCTATGATGAGGGGGCGACAGTAGCAGCTGCCGTTGGGATCCTGAATCACTACTTCCCCGTCCAAGATGGCTTCGTTGTTACTTCGGAGCCTGTCCAAACCGAAGACGGTACTACCGGAGACAATGCTACCTCAAGCATCCTAGTTCAAAAGTTTTATACCGAGAGCGGCAGACTTAAGATATTCTTATATGGAGATGTGAAACGATTCGAGGAACGGATCAACAAAAAAAGCCGTGGGCGACTTGAGGAGACCGTAAGATATACTCAAGATTGGCCTGGTTGGGCCTGGATGATATATGTGTATGGGCCAGAGATCTCGTTTCATCGAATGGAGATGAGCCTCGGCGGCCGCGACTGTGAAAACCCATATTTCTACGCATTTCGTTGTCCTGACCGACCATCACGGCACCAGTTTCATCTACGCCATGACGCCGATACGGTTCATGAGTTGCTAAAACATATGGCGGCAAATGAACCACCGATTTCCGAAAGAAACCGCAAGTTTTTGGCTGATGCATAGTGGGTGAGGAGAGAACGAGTCATTTGGAAATCAAGCCTGTCTTTCTTGCTTGCCAGTGGATTGGTTTGCCTTTGGTATCATGTTCCCCTGGGAGAATCCAGCCCCGATTACCTTTCCCTTCATGTACTCCCTTCGATCTGGCGTCTCATCTCTTCCCAATGAACACCGTCATGTTATAATAAAAAATCTGCGAGCGCTAGGTCTCCTAGTTCTTCTACTAAAAATAATTACCATGATGGCACCATTTCAATTCAATTCTTTCCCTCGAACAGAAGCAGTAGACGTTTTATCTTATACATCCGCATTTCACCTAGAGCTTCATAAAGCTTTTACATTCCTCAATGCACACGATATATCAGAGGATAAGAATATACACGTAGCCTGAGTCCCCAGAGATATAATACAGTGGCTCATGAACTGAAACTGGTAGCTGCCACTGATATCGTCTGTCCCACCAAACTGCTCTCTGCTGTAGAGCAAACAAGCTCCTCTGCTTATGTAAGACACATCCTTATCGTCATCTATCAAAATCTTATCTTCCTTCCTCTTCATCCCACCCCCAACACACATACAAACACACTCCCACCATGAACGACCCCCTAATCGCCTTACCCCCCGAGATCGTTCTCCAGATCATCGACCTCATCCCCGCCCTCACCACCGCCCAGCTCACCCGCCTCTCAAAAGCCTGGCACTCCTTCATCGACACCGCCCACCAGGACCGCATCTACTCCCACCCCTCCAAAACCGACCGCCCCACCACCACCGCCAACAACACCCGCGACTTCTCATTCCTCGCCCACCAAAACTGCTTCACGCACTACTACCATGGAGTTCAGAGCTGGAAGGATCTCTGCAAGCGACAGGTCCTTCTACGGAAGAATTACGATGTAGCTACTACCCCTGCTTCTCCGCCGACGACCCGCGAGTCCGTGTTTCAAATCGACCTCCCGCAGGTATGGAGGTTCAGACCAGATTTCAAGCGACGGTTTATCATCTCGACGTCTGAGCTTGGTGGCGTGGATGTTACGGATATGGATTCCGGGCGGTTACTGTGGCGGAATGATACGATTAGGGAGTTTGCGCATTTGGAATATGATATGGAGACTGGGACGGCGGCGTGGGATGCGTTTGGGGATGTGGTGGAGGTGTGGAGGGTTGATGAAACACAGCGAGGGAAGTTTAGCAGGATTGAAGTGCTGGAGCATGATTGTCAGACGAGAGGGTTTCAGATCGGGCATGGGAATTTGTCGGTTGTTTCTAGTGAGGGGCGGGCGTTTGTGTATGAGTTTGATCCTGTTGTGAAGTTGAGGAAGAAGCTCGCGATCGCGGAGGGTGCTGTTGGGCATCTTTGTCAGGATCGGGAGGTGGTGATGTTTTCGATGGGTACGAAGGGATATCATATCCACAGCAAGGAAACGGGCGGGTTGCTTGGTTGCGTGAACCCGAGCTATTGTCCGAACGTCGAGCATGTTGTTCATGACCGCGCTTCGGCTTTACACCAGCAGTCTCCTCGAATAACGGGCCCGACTGTCCCGCCTTTCCCTCCGCAAGCTCCTCAGACCGATCGCTTCGTTCTCAATTCCCGCAAACCTGACCCTCATCCGGAGTTAGAAAACGGCAGCTTGGACTCCGACGAATGGGGCGCCGGTTTACTCGACGGTGATACCATGGCCGGCGTATCCCGCGGAGGGCGAGTATTCATATGCAATAACTGGCGAAAAGTCTTGTCATCGGAAGAGCAGTACGATTTCACCACCTCGATAATCGAATGCGAAACGAACACCACCGCCTTCGACCTCGGCGGATGGCTCTCCCTCCGACACGGTAAATTAGCAATCGAAGTTGACGACTGCATCTACCTGATGAACGCGGAACCTAACACGGACGCCACACCTGAACGCGACGGGTCTCCGGTCTGGGTGACAAAGACGGGTTCGAGTACTAGGTCCAGAGCACCCGTGAGTTTCATGGCGATTTGGGATGATTGTTTCATGTATACTTTTGTGGTAAGTACTATCCATCTACACGTATGTGGTCGAGGAAGTAAATACAAGGTTAGATGTTGACGTTCTTTCCACCTTCTTCACTTGCCTTTTTGATGCAGACACATTGCCCTCTTCCTGGATTGAATACCAATATCATGACACCCGTGAAGACGATTCGGGTGTTGTCGTTTGCGCCTGATTTGGAGTGAATGGAATGTTGAGACCTCGCTCTATGGGTTAAGTTTCCATGGCTGCGTATGCTGTGGGGTGTAAACGGTTGAGTATCTTCAGGCGGGGAATGAATCTAGGAGAGAGGTTTGGTCGGACTCCTGTCCGCCATGAATCTCACGCAGAAGTGTACCCCTTAATACCGAAATACAGGAAGCATGGGAAAACACGACAGCTGGGACATCTTCCTACCCGTCCTGCGTTCAAACGATTGCGCATTTGATGGGGTCGGTTCTATCTTGGCCAAGTACTATATGTAACTGCCGTATCATTTACCTTATGATATTCAATGGTAAGCGGGCGAAGTACTCGGTAACACACAAGGTGGAATATAGGGCAGTCCGCAAGAGGGAGAGTATATAGATAGAAGATATTCTTTACGGTAGTATTCTATTCCTAGTTAAAGAAAGGGAAGGAAGGTGTACATGTGATAGATAGCTAGATGGTTTAGCTTAAAGATTTTCCCCTTACTCTTATAAGTGACTACCAAGACTTAACTCAGTCAGAGAAAAAAGACCGTGACCTTCTCGAACCCGCTACTCCCACACCCTCTACCGCGTTCTTCGGAACAGGCAGCTCATCGATAACAGAACAGATTCTCTTATAGTGCCCCGGTACCCATATATCATAAAGATTCTTAGTAAACCTATACGCCGCCCACTTCTCCTTCCCCCCTTCCTCAGTAAAATCAAAGCTCCTGATAAGATGACGATAGAATGTAGTTCTCCCCTCTTGCATCACAGGATAATGCCCATAGATCCTCACCATCGGATGATCATGCGAGATCGAAAACCCAATAATCTCCCCATCAAGCTCCTCTTTACGCCCCACAAGCCCGAAAAGCTCAACACACCCCCTCACCCCCAGCGTCATACTATGCGCATTCTGCCTATCCGCGATCTCAACCTCCCCCGCGCGTTTCACCTCGCACGTGAAAAATGGGAAGTACATATCATACGTCCCCAGGAAATACGAACAGTGGAATTCTTCTTCTAGTTCGCCGGTGTGGGGTCTTAGTTTCTGGATTTGGTCCTTAGTGAAGGCGAATGGGGCGAAGCCTAGGGAGTAATCGGGTTGTGGGCGGGGCCCGTAGAGGGGGTTGGAACTGCTCCAGCTTTCGTCGACGGATTCGTATAAGATGGAGAGATGGGTGGAGCCGTAGGTTGCTAGGGTTTGGGCGGAGGGGTAGATCATGGGGGAGATATCTCTTAGGATCATCATTTCGTTTTGGGGGTCGATCTTTCCGCACGCTGTGCGGAAGAGGGGGTCGGAGAATAGTGAGTTTTGGGGATATGTTTGTTTTGAATGGGATAGGGTTTGACATATGTCGAGACTCGCTTTTGTAGGGCCGTCGTTGGAGTCTTTCATGAAGCTGCCTAGTTGGGCGAGGGATTCTTCGTAATCCTCATCTTTATAGGGGGTGCTTTTGAATTCCCGTGGTATGTCGGGTAGGGTGGAGCTGGCTATAGTGCTTGGGAATAATCCGGGATCTATGGCATTGGGTTGGGAGACAAGAGGTACTGGGAACCGGTTGTTAGGAGCCGTAACCGCCTGAAATTCCGGGTTGAAATATTCTTCGGGCCAATGTCCTTTTCTTCTCCAGTAGTCAATCGGATGGGTTGGTTTCGGGGATTCTTGGGGTCTTTTTCGTTTTCTATCCGTAGGTGCCGATGGATTCTGCGAGCAATCTTTAGTTTAGCTATACAGGACGGCAAAGGGGGGAGCGTACCTCTTCACAATTGTTGCTGGCTGCGGACAAGGATGGGCTGTCATGGTCTTTTGCCATCAAGTATTCGCTTTCGACAAGGTCTGCTTTGGCTTGCTGACATGCCATATTGGTTAAAGGAAGTGACCGGAGAGAAAATAAGACCTAAGAAACCTCTGTGATTAGAATAAGAAGGATCTATGTAAATAGGAAAAAGCCAGGTGCCGAGCTATGCGTGTAGGATATACTCAGGAGCGATTAATTACAGAAATATCCGTAGCTCATATATGTATGAGTTTCTCAAAGTCTTTTGACAGACGTCTTTGTATGATCTATTTTTGCATTCTTTAAACAAAGAAAAGAATATCGGGTAGGGACAAAACCCCCACCCAATTATTCGTACCTTGCTTCTCTTTTCATTGACAATGAACTCATTTATACAGTATCCTCCAGCCCATACGAAAGACCGGAGAACACCTCACCAATCCGTATCGTGTAATCAATCAACTTCGGCGATGAATTCCAAAGGCCTTTCCTGCCGTGTAGCTCCGGGCGAAGGTGTGTAGGCTGCGAGAGACGCAACTGCAGAATCTTTTGGGCATTTGCACAATTAATAAGGCAACCTCGGCGTCTCTCCTGGCGTCTAGTTGCATCTCCAATAGCTCCTATGTTCAGATCCCAGCATGTCTCGTTCGATCCACAGCCGTGACATAAATATGGTTTATTCGCGGGATCATCGTTAAGGCGGAGGCATTGAACATGTTTCCAGACAAAGCATCGACGACAGTAGACACCCTGCCACGCAGTGTTACGGTCGCCGCAACAGGGTATTGAGGCGTCGAAATCCAGGATTTTGATGTCTCCTAACTGCGGTACTGTTGAATAATACCATAGTTCTCCGGTGAAGGAAGCTTGGCCAAACGTCAATACGTCTTTTGGTTGGGCAGCGATTAGGACCATCTCGAGCAGTTCCGGAGGTAATGTGATGCCCCAGGTCTCTCTTTCGGCAAGTTCTTGTTTCCATCTAGAAGAGGTGAAAATGTGGGCCAAGACGCGAAATCCAGGAGAGGGTTGCCTTGCTGACGTGTTTAAAAGGAGTGGGATAACATCAGAGCATAATGTCGACTCAGGAGAAATTTCAGCCAAGACAATATGGCGGAGAGAGGTAAGGATCACCCTGGTTGTCCGGTCTTCATTTTCCGCTTGCTTAAGAAAGTCCATTGCCCGAGATGTAGCCGCAACGACTGAAGGTGCGGTGTCAACTTCCCGACACTGAACAACAAGGAAACCATGAAACCAAAATATATCAGACTCCGGGGCCTTCCAGCGTGGAATTCCGGTCGGAGATATCGGTAACTCGACGGGATTGTCAAACGTCACCTCGAAATCCCACGCAGCAAGACGAAGTAGCGCAATGACAAGTGTATGGAATAATCGTGAAGGAAAGTCCCATATTAACGGATCGTCAATGTAATAGCGCCACTGAAAAGTGAAGTCCATGAACACTCGATATTGTAGTTCATTGAGGGGTGAAGGCATGCCCATAGAGATGGATAGATTACCATATGGCATTGTCAGACCCTTCTTATTTGATTCCTTTTCTTCATTACGGCCAAGATGCTCGGATGGATCACTTGAGTTTCGAAGAATAGCATCGGCACTCAGATCTGAGGGACTGTGGATAGCATTAAGGCGTATGAGTGAGTGTTTGGGCGCCCGAACCTCGTTTTCATAATTCATTTGGGTGACTATCAGGTGCCCCTTGTCGAGATCAAGGGTGTAGACATAGTTGAAGTTGGGGTTGATTGGGCTTGGAAACGGGGCATCCACCCACCCATCCTTCTGAAGCGGAGTACGTGATAGCTCAAGGTCTTTGATTATTTTCAGTGTGATCTTGTGGTCTGGATAGCTCACTCGCTGAGTACGATGGCAGTGTCGGTACCATTTCCCTGCACACCTATTAGCTTTAAATCATATCCGGCATCCTGAAGAAGGCATGACAGACCATCAATACGCAGGTTCCAGAGTCCGCGATTACCCATCTTGCTTGTGGAGACCTGGAGAGGGGAATGGGCAAACGAAAGAGATCATGATCAACTTCAAGAGGTAGTGGTGCTTACTCTTTAAGTACCATGAAGGCCATATCAATCAGAACTGGTTAATACATTTTGGAACGCAATGCATGAGAGAAACAGAAAAAGAAGCATAATATAAAACTCTAACTGACTAATTCTCTTGAAAGAAAGAGGAAAGAAGATGAAATTTTTACAGTAAATCAAAATAATTATCTTTCGACTGTTGCTCTCATCTCAGTGCTGCTGCTGACTAACTTATCCTGGGCCGTTCAACAACCTTCAGCAGCGTCTTACTGCACTCTTCTTTCGTTTACCCTCGCGGTATTCACTTATCTCGGGGCCGGGACGCCTACCCATATTTCAAGGACTCAATCTAGTACGAGCACTATTCTTCGAGGCTATCGACAATTCTGACGCATATATTTGTCAAATCAGTGGATTGACAGTCTTCTGAGTCAATTCAAACCCCAATTGATCGAGATTAATTATTTATCTCTGTAACACCTGATCTCATTAACAAGATGGTATCTAATAACCGCCCACGACCCCGAATAACATGGCAGATGCGCCTTCGCCAATTTCTCTATCGGTTCGTCTACCGCTTAGAGACACCACTGGAGCTACGCGGCAGTCTCATCCGTCTTAGCCACCGAAATAAGCATCCTTTCCTCGCTCTCCTCTGCCTCTTCATACCTCTACCGACGTGGCACTTCCGTGTCCCAGACCCGATTCCTTTTAAGATCATGCTAAATAATATTCCGCTTCTTGACTCCCGATTGTCGTCTGCGGACCTCACCAACATGCGTTGCATACCTCTATGGCGCGCAAGAGATACCCCCATTCGATCTCTATACCGGATTTACGAAGCGATAGCCGCTCGTGAGTATGATGTTATCGGTCCAGAGGTGGAGTATTTCTTTTATCAGAAGCGGCGGTGATGGGCAGTCCGTCGTATCCCGGACCCGCGTGATCACGATCCTATTCGATACGCTATTCTTGCCAGTATCGCCGAAGAGCTCGCTAAAGCGTTCAACTGGCGGATGACTCTGGGGATGCGGCGTGACAAAAGAAAGCATATTTACCGTGAGTCGCTTGACGAGGTACTTCCACCGTTCCTGCCAGAAACTGCACCTACCTGGGCTATGAGCGTGCCTGCAATTGATATCGAGTGGATTGCAGACGTGCCAGATGATATGCTAGACTTGTCGGGTAGATTGGTACTTGAAGCAGGTGGAAACAGTCCTCTGTTTACAAAGAGAAATATTGTAACCGATACGGGCCACTTCTATACGATTTAGAACTGTCAGATGCGCTTATCTGCAATCTAAACAAAGGCCTCCTCATTATACTCCTTTCGATAAGCTGCAGCAATTGCATCCATCGTTGCATGATCGGGTAACATTTCCGTGGAGCTCATATTCAACGTCCGAATATACTCTCTCGTTAGGGGGCCTCTATTTCGCACCCTGAGATGCCTCAACAACGCAAGAGCATCACTGGTATCCGAACCCCGCTTACTGTGCTGCATAGCATTATGGATCCGCCTCAGCTTTCGTTCTAGTGCCCACTCCAATGGAACAGCAAGAATACGTAGATTTGGGCCCTCCCAGAGAACAATGTTTTGTTTCTCTGCCTCTTCGAACAAGAGCTGCCTGGACTTATCAGAGATGAAAAATGCCATTTCCTCGTTCGCCCAATCGTTGGTAAAACCCAGGAATCTTGCAGTGCTTAGCATAGCATCATGTAGTGGCACCTTGATATCATTGTCATGCGCCCACTGGGGTTCCAGGAAATAGTCAAGATCTCCCGTACTTTCTCGATTTTTCAAATAGTTGACAGCAAGGAAGCCGGCGGAAACCAAAGTGATGGGTGCAAACGCGCTGAGCCATTCATTCTTGCCCATCTCATTGTCAAGTGTTTCGATACCTTAATTGCAAGAAAGATATACTGTTAGGGTTTGCGGCTTTTGTTTCAAAAACATTTCTTCTGTTACCTACCTTTCTTGAAGTCGTCAGCATCTAATCTTTTCTTTTCCCCACCCATGCTTCTCTAGCCCCGCGACAGGATTGTGACAATTGAACGGGAAGGAAATATCTCCGGGCTAGTTCATTCGGCCCGTGAGTTGTGACACACTCCTTAGCGGCCAGGAGGAATGGCCTTGTTGGATTGTCAGCGTATTGGAATTAATAGTATTGGAACATTAAGAGTGTATTCCGAGAAGATAGAACCTAACAAGCAGCCGTGCGGGATAAGGGGTCCTTCAAGAAGCGGGGACAGTCATGACCGAAGGAATTCAAAAAGAAGAAGAAAAAAGAAACCTGCATACAAGAGACTTCAATGGCGCTGCGCATATGCCAAACATCCTGGATAGAAAGAAACCCTGTCTTTGCTTTGTCACTTCTCGAAATCGCACACCACAATCACATAGCCAAACTGGTTGCAAACTTCCGACGAAAAGAGCTGAGAGAGGTGTCCCAATCTTCTCTCCTTCGTTGCGTCCCAGATATAGAGGTACCATCCCTGTTCCGTTTTAAGTTACTCCCGTTCGCGCCCAGGGGCGACCTTATCTTCTGCGTGTGGCCTTTGGGGTCACGTAGCGCTGGTACACTGATCGTTTTCCTTGCGTTGGCTTCATTTGGGGATTGGCGATTCTTGAGCGAGTTGCACATAAGAAAACAAGTTAATTGGCAGTAAGTCGCCGTGTCATATTAGCAAGCTACCAAAACCATCATGATGGCTCATATCATGTGATCTGATTTCTTTCAATGATTGAAACCGGCAGCAAACCGTGGAGTCTTCAGATGCGGAACCGCAGAATGTACGGAGTACTATGGAACGAAACCTGCCAATGGGCCATGATAGTTGAATTAGAGCGGGCCACGATACGGAAAACTGTGTTGGAGTCGGCTCGGGTTTAGAAAGGGGTTGAAAGAATAAGCGCTATCGTCTCTACAAAGAATGCACTGCTTCAGCTTGGAAAAAGATATCACATCGCTGCTTCAAACATATATATACTACAGAAAGCGTGTCGTTACTGGAGTACCAAACATTAGATGGCTGCCCTCATTCAAATACTCGACAGTGCATGAAAACATTGAGATGACAGTAAGGCGGAGCCAATAAGCACAGAGGAGCAAAAGAGAAACGGGCGGATGGGTTTCGCGAGGGTGTCCTTTAAGGATGCAATATGGTTTTGAACCACGAAAAAAGCCCTTTGCAACTCGGGAGCAGGCCTACTCTACTAACAAGTGTAGGCAAGGCATAACAATTGGGTATATACCACACGGCGGGTGGAGATGGGTAGGGTTTAAAAGCTCAGGGTGCAAAGAGATGCTCTTCAAAGACAGAGTGTTATCATCAAAAGAATACACAACAATTCCAATCAGATTGAAATCATATTGTCCCTTAAAAGGATGGTGAAGTGGGCCCAGAACATATCAGCATCGCCCACATGAATCCAGCTCTGAGGCCAGAGACAGTGAGAGCTGAAGAAGTCGAAGAAGCCATCTCTTCATCTTGGATTTAGTTGTGTGAAGAAAGAAAGAGAAAGAAGAAAGAAGGGAAAAACGGACTGAGAGAGGAAAAAATATGTGGTGATGGGGTAGCGTGACACGCTAACCCTAACAGAGACTAGACGAAAAGCCATCACTTAGGTAATCGCAACTACGATAACGGTTAACCGATATGAAGGAGGAGACAATCTCACGATGTGAACAGTCACTCCGCCTTTTCTTCTATCTCTATCTTGATGCCGTTCGTGACCAGCCTTCCCTGACACTCTCCTTGACTCAAAAGGCTCAGTTTATATATCTACTGCCTCGATGTCGCTGAACCGCTGCACTAGGCCAGCTTCAAGGCTGGTGCCCTTGGTTGGGAGCTCCGTTAGAGCTGCTGCTCGTCCCCAATGGCGGGCACCTCTAAGCTCGTTCCAATGGAGGAGTGCGGCTTCTGTCGCTACTGATGGACAACAGAAGGTGCGAAAGGCTTTCGGATAACCCAATGAAGGCACACATATTAATTGATTGATTGTGGTCTATAGCTTCTATCTACCCATCTCGAAAATGCCGACCCCGCAATCTTTGACATTCTTCAAAAGGTTTGTCGGCAATGAGCTATCTCTGCCATTGGGTATTTTTATTGATAAAATCAATAGGAGAAAAGACGCCAGAAGCATTTCATCAACCTTATTCCCTCGGAGAACTTCACGTCACAGGCGGTCCTTGATGCTCTAGGGAGTGTTATGCAGAGTGAGTGTCCTCGGAGACCGGTTCGTGCACGACCCGATCTGACTTGATTGTTGCTAGACAAATACTCGGAGGGATACCCGGGAGCGCGATACTATGGTGGCAATCAGTACATTGATCAAGCCGAGCGACTGTGCCAGCAGCGTGCGCTTTCGACGTTTGGTCTGGATCCAGAGGAATGGGGGGTAAACGTCCAGCGTGAGTCATCCCAAAGTCGGATATCCACGATTATACTCTGCTAATACACTGTAGCACTTTCCGGATCCCCCGCCAATCTCTATGCCTATTCCGCCCTGCTGAACACCCATGACCGTATAATGGGATTGGATCTTCCTCATGGAGGTCACCTTTCTCATGGTTACCAGACCCCGACGAAGAAGATTTCCGCAGTTTCCAAGTACTTTGAGACTTTGCCTTATCGTCTTGACGAGTCCACTGGTCTAATTGACTACGACAACTTGGCGCAAATGGCCCAGCTTTATCGACCAAAGCTCATCATTGCCGGTACCTCCGCTTACAGCCGACTCATCGATTACCCGAAGATGAAGGAAGTGGCGGACTCCGTTGGAGCTTACCTTCTCAGTGACATGGCACATATTTCCGGTTTAGTCGCTGCCGGCGTTGTTCCCTCTCCGTTTGCCCAGTCAGATGTCGTAACAACTACGACCCACAAGTCACTTCGAGGACCACGTGGTGCCATGATCTTCTTCCGGAAGGGTGTTCGGAAGACGGACAAGAAGGGTAACAAGGAGATGTACGATCTTGAGAACCCGATCAATGCATCCGTTTTCCCCGGTCACCAGGGCGGCCCTCACAATCACACGATTACCGCCTTGGCTGTTGCTCTCCAACAAGCGCAGTCCGGTGAATTCAAGAACTACCAGCAAACAGTCTTGGCGAACGCCAAGGCTCTTGCCGAAAGACTTGGAAATTCGACGAGCAATGGA
This sequence comes from Arachnomyces sp. KDTOL00113, assembly GCA_949709995.1. Lineage (NCBI taxonomy): Eukaryota > Fungi > Ascomycota > Eurotiomycetes > Onygenales > Arachnomycetaceae > Arachnomyces > Arachnomyces sp. KDTOL00113. The sequence goes on from OX453237.1 coordinate 794,765, forward strand.
GGCTTAGGCTACAATATCGTCTCCGGTGGTACCGACAACCACCTTGTCCTTGTAGACCTTAAGAGCCGTGGCGTTGATGGAGCGCGTGTGGAGAGAGTTCTCGAGCTCTGCGGCGTTGCTAGTAATAAGAATACAGTTCCTGGCGATAAGTCAGCCATGAAGCCTGGCGGATTGAGAATGGGTACACCTGCCATGACCTCGAGAGGATTCCAGCCCGAGGACTTCACCCGAGTAGCAGGTATCGTCGATAGGGCTGTTACAATTACTCAGAAACTCGACAAGACCGCAAGAGAGGAATCGGAAGCCAAGGGCCGGAAAAACCCTGGTAGCGTGAAAGCTTTCTTAGAGTATCTTGGAGAGGGAGAAGAAATTTCGGACATTGTGCTCCTGCGACAGGAAGTTGAAGATTGGGTGGGCACATTTAGTTTGCCATGGGTTGAGGAGGGCAATTAAGTTGGAATAGTAAACCCTTCACCACTTGTCATATTATATTCACTCACACATGTCTCATTCACGCACCTATCTCATTCACATATCTAGTGCATTCACATATCTAGTGCATTCACGCATCTAGTCCATTCACGCACCCAGTTCATTCACGCACACCATATTCTACTATTTATATGACCATCTTCTCTTCCTTTTCTTGTTCTTCCTTTCTACTCTCTTAAGTTTCAACAACCTTGCATGATCCACCTCCTCATTTATCATACTCTATCTTTCCTCCCCCTATCTCCCTCAGCATCTTAGCTTCTATTACATGTCTCATATATAAAATAAGGAGCTTTTGGGAATTTTAGGACAATTTTTTACTTCCTCTTTCTGATACGGACTGTCTTCCTACCCGAGCGAACAGCGTGGCTCTGATTATGTGGATCCCCACGGTCCCTACGTTTGAGACCTCGTCTACGATTTCGATTTCGCCGTGCCATCGACGCTACAAGCCTTCACGACAATATTTCATTTAGGAATTTCAGAACCATATCTTTCCCCCTCCGTTTTGTCAGGTGAGCAGCCGCCGCAACCAGCCAAAGCTGTGATGCCAGACATCCGGAATGTCGCGGCAATCACGTTGATTTGATGCCGTTTCCCACGAATTCACTGCGGCGCTGATTCAGCGGATATTTCCCATAACGGTTTCATTTACTTCTATCACCTAGGTTCCTTCTTCCGCTTAAAATTTCTTTCTCTCGTTCACCCGGTTGCAGCCTTCCAACCTGTTCAATGGGAGAGACCGGTTCTTGGCCCAGCCCACCTGATGCAGTGAATTTTTTTATAACATATTTATTCACTTCCATCACCCAGGTCCCTTTCTAAATTTCCTCCTCTCATTAACCTGATTACAGACTTCCAAACCGTTCAATCAGGGAGAGCAGTCCTTGGCCCAACCAATCTGATGCAGTGGATATTCACTTGTATTACCCAGGCTACTTTCTCTGCTTGAACCTTTCTCTCGTTCACTCAATTACAAACTTCCAACCTGTTGAACCAGTCGTTGACCCAACCCACCACCTGTCGCAGTGAATGTTTTATTATGACATTTTTATTCACTTCTATCACCCAGGATCCTTTCTCAACTTAACTTTCTTTCTCTCGTTCTCTCGCTCACTCAACTACGGACTTCCAACCTGTTCAACTAGAGATGCGAGCCCTCGATCCAGTCCATCGACTTGTGGGGTGAAATTACCGTGTATGTGTTGCCTCCGACGCCCCGGCGGAGCTCCTGGCCGGAAAGAGATGATGATGGAGACGTCGAACTTGTGTAAGTGGCGGACTGAGGAATGTTGCGAGTATTATAAAGAGGAGAAGACGGTGCAAGATTGTTGGCCAGTAAGTACGGAAGCGAATTAATGATGAAGATTTTGCTAATGTAATGAAGGTACCTGAGGACATTGTTGGGAACGCCCGCTGGATGATACCGTTGCTGTCCGCTGTGGATGGGGAATACCCCTAGGATCCTGTCCATTCCCGTTTATTGATAAAGATACAACACGCCCTCTGGATGTTTCATACGCTATCTATGCCCGCCTTGCCTGTCTATAGCTCCTTGACAAATATGGAGCTTGATCACAGTCTTCAGCTCGCAAACCTAGTTATCACTTGTCTTCACAAGTTGTCACCAACTGGTTTCGCTCTTGCCCTCTCAAGGTTCTCATGGTGGGCGTCCTACCGCTCGCACTTCTTCGGGAAGCGGCTTTAGTTGCCTTTCTCCGGTAGCGGCATGCCTTCAGGCGAGCACGTCCCCTGATCTTCATTCCAGGCAAGCTTGCGTGGGCTTTGCCAACGACTCGTTCAGGGCTGCAGTCACCACGTGATCAGCCTTGGACCCCGGATAGCAACATGACCATACCTATACTTCGATGGAGAATCCCGATGGCCAACTTGCTTTATCTTTTGAAGAGAGTTTATGCTCTTTGACTTGCTTATATATATATACTTGGATACAGCAAAACGCGGCTCCTGCACAACCAGCCTTGGACCTTCTTTGGCTGTTCTGATTTATATATAGGCCTCAGCGTCTAGCTCGGTGACAAAGGGGCCAGCTCGTGTTGCGGGAAGCATGTGCCATGTCTACGGAACTCCTCGTGACCTTTAAGTTGACCGTGCTAACGACTTTTTCGTTTTTCATTATAGCAAACACCAACGGTTTCGTTCTCGAGGGCGGACCGACAAGATATCCGGTCCTCCCGTGGTCAACCGGGTATTCCCTCCGACTAGTGTACGCGCGGATGTGTCGCATATAGGGCCAGTGCTATAAATAGGTGACCTCGAGGTCGCGAGGCAGTTCTGCAAGGCGGTTCTGCAACCGATATTTGGGGAGGGAGGTGGTCTGAGGGAAATATCGGAGGTTGATCTCTTGATCAACATGTTATATTCAAGAAGATCAAATCTTCAAATCTTCCAGACATGTCCTCCGGTTTCGTTTTGGAAAGCTTCCCGGCTGGATATTCGGTTTTCCGTGTTCGGCCGGGTATCCCCTCTTCGATTGACCAGCCGGTTATCGGGAATCGAATTTTCGAGAGACAACCTTCTGCGAATACCCTCCCTTACTCTTTCTTTATATATAAGGGAAACTTACGGCGAGCCGATTCGCCGATAGTATCAACCTCAGATTGTTTACCCACCTTTGATCGCCTTAGGGATTCAGACCTTGGCTGACGCCGACGGAGATTTCAAGATTATATATACATGACCACGAAGGAAGGTCTTTCAAATACCCCGCCGCTTGCTTTATATATAGAGGAAATCTACGCTTAGTCTGCCAATACATCGAGAATACCAAACCTAGATGGTTCACCTACCTTGGTCGCTTTGGGGACTCTGATCCTGACCGAAGTCGATGGCAATTACAAGGATATATATATGTGACCCTGAAAAATGGTTCCACACACAAACCGTGTACGGCAACGACGGGGCATATCACGCCAAACCCAAGGAGGGGCTAATTATGGGCCCCGGACTATCGCTCCCGAGCTAGAAAATCGAAAATCGAGAGTCAGCTTACCGTGTACGGGAATGACGGTGCCTATCATGTCCGGGTATGGAGTGGCGAAATTACGAGCCCCTGACTGTCGCTTCCGGGTTGGAGAAGCGAGAAGTTCCACACACTAGCCCTCTACCCATGATGGTGCCTACCATGTTAGGGTCAAGAAGGGCGAATCGCCCTGGACCCTTCGTTATTTCCGGTACAGGGAAAGAAGAACCCTCGCCAGAGACCGTTCTCTCCGAGTTGATGAACAAAAGCTTCATATCGCGAACGACAATGACGAAGCATATCATGTTAGGGCCGTGAAGGGCAAGACGATCTACCGTCGCCTTTAGTTGTTTCAAGCTCGAACCCGAAGAGAGACTGTCGTCTCCGAGTTGAAAAAGCTAGAGCTTCCATGCGCAAGAAAACCATGTACGACAATGACGGTGCTTAACATGTTAGGGCTAAGAGGGGCGAATCACGAGCCCCGAGCCCTTTGTTATTTCCGGCACGGAGAAGCCCTCTCCAAAGACTGTCGTCTCCAAGTTGGAGAAGAGAATGCTTTACAACATGTACTCTCAAAACTGTTAACTTCTCTGACACATCTTGGATTCTATACGGCATTGCTCGCCAGCCTGAAACAGGTAAAGCCCTTGGTTGCGAGAAGGCTGCTAGAGAGGCCGCCAGAATTTCGGGAATGACCTATGTATGGATTAGGGCCCTTGGTTGCGAGAAGGTGGCTAGAGAGGCCGCCAAAATCTCGGGAATGACCTATGTATGGATTAGGGCCCTTGGTTGCGAGAAGGTGGCTAGAGAGGCCGCCAAAATCTCGGGAATGACCTACGTATGGATTCGATACGTTCTGTTCAAGCCACATAGATCTATGAAAACAAGCCGCCTAATATCCCGAAGCCAGATGGACCATATCCCTAGAAAGGGCCCAGATACGAAGAAGATATGTGGAAACGGACCCACATATCACGGTATACATGGGCATCCACCCCAACTTGGTGTTATTGCATGGAGATGTTTTCCAAGGGCGTGATGAAAAGAAATCGCCCGTACGCCTCATGCGAGAAGAGGAAAGGATATTGCCACCCTATGGACCAAACCCGTACTTGAATGGGGCGAGCCGGAGTTCATGATGATGTTTTCCTAGTGCGAGATGAAAATGAATTGCCCGTACGCCTCATGCAGGAAGAGGAAAGGACATTGCCACCGTATGGGCGTAATCAGACAAACCCCGACATGCTCTGTCCGGATTGGTGTTGGGAACATAGGGCACCTTGTGAGGATTAGCACGAAGGACTGACACAAGCCCACCGTGCTTGAAAAGGATGGCAAATGTTGTCGTTTGAGAGACATATATATACCTATACGTGGCTTCGTTTCCGGTTTACAAGTTCACGTGAGAATCTTCTTCTTGGGAGATAAATACGACATTTCTCAAACTTCTCTTCAGAGCTAAAGATTCTGGTGTCTTTTGTGAATTGTCTTCTCCTTTGGGAAGAGATCCTCCCTTCCATAGACCGCGAATAATAACCAGGGACTATCGGTTGGAGAACTACAACACACTTACGACACGGGCATACAACATCCTCTGCCCAATTCGAACCGACATCCTGATAGATTATATGAGGCTGGGAAGGCGACGGACGTATTCGATACTGTCTACAAGACATGGTTGGGCTTTCGGAGTCTTTGAACAAGCTTGTGGTTGATGCTGAGAGATTGATGAAATCACAGAATTCGAAGATTGAAATTATTATCACAATCAAAATCTATCGCTTCTCGTAGGAAATCATGATCGCGATATGCCGTATCGAAAATTCAACAACAGCAAGTGATATACTTCGACTATCATTCGACAAGATATCCTCGCGTTCTGCTGCCCTTGGTTCCTAATAAGGGCCTAGTTTCTTACCGAGCTCCGTGGAACCCATTTCTACGCGACTCCGAAAGTGAGGTTAAGGAAGTACAAGTCGGCCTTCCCTCACACTCTTTATATATACGACTAGGTTTTCCCTTGCCTACCACCAGCTCAAATCTGAGGTCAAGCTCGTTCTCGCCAGCCTTATCTTTTTCTAGATTTAATCACGGCGGAACGTCATACCTCGCGGTGTCTTAACGAGCCTCCCGATTAATCATTGATTCTGATCAGTGTGCAGGCATTTCGTTATTGACTCCTCCCTCCACTTGTAACTGGTGCCTGTTTGTGATTGCTTTCATTCACTGATACGCACTGATCACCCGGATTTTCGTTATTGATAATCCGTTCACGATTGCCTGTCTACTTCTCAATGCAAGCTCAATCAAAAATGACTTCGGTTTATTGATCTTGCCCGAAATCTATGATGTTCCATGGGAAATCTCAGGGATTCCGAAATCCTACCTCGTCCTTGTGTCAACTGTCGTGACCCAAACCTCATGTCTGGTCTCTGTGTGTTTCTGGAGGAGCGGGAACCAAGTGCAACAATTGTTTGTACGTGGGAGGATTCCAATGTCTGGGGAGAGGAATGCCAGAAGTATGGAAAGGAGAATTCTCCTAGGGAGCCCATGACCACGACTGGCCCTACTCCTGACTCTGCTCCCGCAAAGGAGAATGCCCAACACTTACGAAAGAACTCTTTCCGTGTTTTTTTGAGAACTTACCTATATATAACTTGGCCAAAGGAATTCTTCGTGGGCTGTTCTGGCGATTGCCTTCATAGGCTTGACAGTATCGAGGCATATCGACATACAGCCAATTCCGAAAGGGTGTCACGGGAAACGGACGACCTCTAACGTTATCGACTATGGGTCGGGTGGCGGTTGAAGTGGATGAGAGGTGGACTATTCGGGGCGACCAGAGCGTTTATGATCACTAGCCTGAGCAGGTACTTTTCCTTGCACTCATCATTGTACAGGTTCTTGAACGGCAAGGATAAGATTGACGGCGGACAAACATTTGACCTAAGCCTGGGCCACAACCGCCCAGAAGCAACCCGAAACCGAGATCCAGATTCATAAAAGGTCCCTGATAGCTTACGACATTAGAGAGATTGTCGAAACACATATATACAATACCTATACCTCTTAAAGGGGCGGGAAAAAATGCCTCTGGAGGTATGTCGTCGGGATATGCGAGAGAGGGCGCTAGCTAGCCCTTCAAGACTCTCGTTCACGTCTTTGTGACGCGTCTTGCCTATCAAACACGATGACCCGTGCGCCAGTCAATTTCTCTATATGGGGATCATCTCACCGGCTTCTTCTTTCTTTATTCCTTGCTTTAAAACGGACGCATTTGCGGCCTTTGACTTTCTCGGGAATCAGGGCCTTTTCGGGCTTTATTGCAGGCTTGAAGATTAAGTCTCTTTTAATTTCTCCGCATAAAACATCGCTCACTCTTCTTCTCATGCTGTGGTTGAATTGAAGTGATCCGACATTTCTTGCGAGAAATATTCTATATATACTCCCACGTATATTTTATATATAACGGCCACCGGGGAGGCCCAGGATAAGGAGTCTGTTCCTTCCAATTCCTCTTTACAAAATCCTGTCCTCGTGGTTACTATCAAACGTCCTCGGAGCAACGACCTTTTCAGTACCAAACTGATCGGATACATGCTAAAATTATGTATACTCTTATATATATCACCGTTGCGGAAGCCGGGTTTCTCTCGATTTCTTTTCACAAACCGCTCCCGACAGTTAGTTACTCAGCAAGCAAACATCTCCACAGCTGCTAGTAGCTCAGTTATTCTTCTTCATAGCTCTTGACAACTATCCAAAATTTTTATGAACAGAGACCTCACCGCAAACTTCAGGAAGCAACCTCACCCTCAGCACTGGAGCTAAACTCAACGTGGAAAATTGGTCAACACGAGGGCGAGCGGAATTGACCTCGAGAGAAAGTGAGGGGGGGAAGAGAGAGAGGAGATATTTCTCTCGGTGTGTTAAAGCTCTTCCCTAGTCATGAAGTTGAAAAAGCGGGTTTCACTTGGCAATCGAAATGCCGTGACCAGAGACAGCTTAACGCTTCTGCAATTCCGGGCCTACGCTAGTTATGTGCCCAGAGGACAAAGAGGGAAGTAAGAGGACGGATGGGAGAAAGGCTCTTGTCCAGACGGCTGAGTCGTTGCTTGTTATATATTAGTATATATTTCTCTTGTTCTTTCCAGAACAAGAAAGGGAGCTAAAAGAGCTACAAGATGGCTTCTCCGCTGGGAACTGGACTACTTGTTATATGTGCTAAGTGCCAAGGTACTTGGTTTGATGGGACCGGTATGATTGAGCTATTGTATTTTAGGTAGGGCTCATTTCAATATAGAGCTATGTTTCTGATTTGATCATGGTCTTTGACCTTACTATCGGACTGTGAGATGTAGATGGCCATCTGCTACCTTCGGGGCCTTGACCAGCCCTAATCACGTGGTAATGTCTTATTTAAAAATGCCAATCAGTCTTTCCTCTTCTTTAGACCGTCATGTCTCTTCAACACAACCTGCTGTTGCACAAAGACGTAATAATATGTTTGCTTGATCAAATGACAGGGGCAAATGACGGAGAGCAACGATAGGGAAGCCTCTCAAATATCATGACAGGCCTGGCTATTGATTGTCGATCTGGTTTGAGAAGCCTCCAGGTCATTGCTCCGAGGCCTTACAAAGGTACCTACCGAGGTCTCTTCTCTTATCCTTTCTACGAAGAAGACTTTTTCGTTCTGTTGTACCACGTTTTCTGTTCTATCTTTTTTATTAAAGACGTAGAATCAGCTTACTCTTGGGGATTCTCAGAACAGGAGTCAAGCTGGAATACGCGTTTCTTTCGGAACTTCAACGTGACGCTGAGAGAGAAAGATTCAATGGCGAACTACATTGATATGCGCGGAGTATTTCACTTTAAACTACCTCGTGCTTTTAAATATGAGCGGATGAGGATGAAATTTGTTTGCTATGGGTTTCCGAAGCTACGGATATATGGTGTTCAATTGGTTTCAGCCTGTTGCACTACAATTATATGCGGGGAATTTTACCGCCTCGCATGAAGCGGGACATTCCACAAGATATCTTCCATGATATTGGTTGGGAGGAGTGCTGGTTTCTCCAATTCCGTCATCAATCAGTCAATCAGGCCTAGTGAGTTTTATCTGTCGTTGTTCCCTTGATTCACCGGTGCACTAAGTAGGTTACGGCTCGGTGTGACTACGCTTCTTTCCCGGTTGCTCTGTGTCTATTGGATGGAAGAGATAGCAAACAGTCGGTTATTCCAGGTCTAGGCAACCAGCAATGAGAAGCGGCCCATTTCCCATTCTTCTTGGAAGAGAGCTCTCTTTTCTTCTATTGATTGACGTCACTATCTCTCAATGCCATGGAGTGCGGAAGTGCTGCTAAACTTTGTGATATATAACTAGCTTCAGGTGTCCCTCGAGAGGCACACTTTCAGCTTTCCTAAGCATGCCTCTTATCTTCATTGCGATAACAATTTTATAATCTTTCTACCTCTTACTAAATTGTCTCAAGATGTCCTCCCGCCGGATGAGCCTACCTGTCCGTGGCGGTACGTCTACACGATACGATCGAGAGCCTGGCCGCGTTTATGATGAACGTGATTCCCACAGAAACCAGGCACACATCGGCAGTCGCTATGGCGGTGATGATATTGGACACCACGGATCGTCGGGGATACGGGACCGTAGTTATCACCAGAGGGAACGCCTCCCGCCTTCTCCCCCCTTTTCAAAAACGGCCTTTGGAAACGCTCTTCAACAGCTTTACACAACCTTGAGAAGCTCTATCCGGTTCTTCCGGGAGTTTGAAGAAGGCTACCTTGATGAAACACACGCAATCCAGCCCTACGCGACCCCCCGGATTATGAAAGAACTTTGGGTTTTTAAGGCGATGAACAGTGATCAGGATCCTTCCCGCATATCCCAGCGGAGGCTATTAGATGACAGTAACAATGGGGCCAAATTCGATAGACAAGACCGTTCCAGTTCGCCGCCACGAGGAGGAAAATTTCGAGACCACATACAATACATCAAGGAAGACTTCGAGAATGCACTCAACAGCGGCCCCCCACGGCCGCATCAGAAGCAGCACTACCGAGAGTCGCGGGTTGGCAGCATCGGCGGTGGCAGGAGCGTTGCTTCCTCTCGGCTTGATGCCGAGAGCACGGAACGCCTGATGGGGAAACTGGCAGGGCAATACAAGATTTTGGGGAAGATTCTATGCAATATCTACAAGGTCCGATCATACGTACAGGAATTTATCAAGGAGTCTGAACTTCTAGCAAGTTATCTAGATAAGAGCCGGAATCTATGGCAGCTAGAGGAACAGGTGCGGTCGAGGCAGCGGCAGCGGCAGTTTCGGCAACGGGAGGCAGAGCAGGAGCCTCAAAGCCAGGAAGACAGGCAAGGTTATCAATCCGACGGACAAGCTCATGATTACCAGGAGGATCGGGACAATACCCCTTTTGAAGATTCGAGTCAAGGACAAGCTGATGAATGGTGATCCTGAGAAGGTTCAAAGAAAGTTGATGTATCTAATGTCTTTCACGGTGATTATTGTATTTCACAGTCGTTATAGCCCCTTTCCTGCGGTTTCCTTGAAATAATCATCATACCTATCATACCCGTACTACGAGTTTTCAGTGTTGAAAAAGTCACCGACGCCCACTCATATGAACCAAACCCTTCTCTCTTAACTGCAATGTTAAATAGGAAAACAAAATCAAGCTCAAGTCCTCATTTTCATCATATCCTACCCTTTAAATATACCGGGCCAATCTGTTATTGCAAAAGCGTTAGTCTCTTCTAATACCAACAACTCCCAGGGTGGCGAAAAACTCACATAGTTTCGTATGCCCATCATTCCTCTTCGTAACCTCCACCTTATCCCCCACCGCAATCCTCGGATTCTCCGTACTCGATTTCCCAGGAAACCCATACCGTCCAAAAATAGGACTATACTTCTCCCCCGCATCGACCCTCCGATCCTTCATCATCTTCTTCAACACCTTCCCAGACTCCCCCGTCCCAGCCTTGCCCGTCTCAAAATCAATATTGACACTAACACACCGAGCACAATTCGCCGTCAAGGCTATCCTCGCCTCACCACCATCATCATCACCACCTTCCCCGATCTTAATCTCCGCCCAATAATCCTCTTCGAAAGCCGTCTTGGGACCCTTAACAACAATACCGGGTCGGAACTTGGTGATATCCATCTCTTCCCCCTCCGGGAGGCGGGAGGATACTTCATCCTTCGATGTCTCGGAGACGACGAGGTAGCATGCGAAATCGGCGAATGTGATTCCCGTTTCTACTCCTTGTCCTGGCTTGGATGCTCCGCTGATATATGAGATTGAGTTTGAGAGGCTGGATAGCCATCCCCCGCCACCACCGCTATTCTGTTCGGCTGCTGTGGCCGGTGTGGCATCCGTTGTGTTTGGGTCCATGCTACCCAGTATTTGGCGTGTATTTTTGGGTCCCAGGTAGGATAATGTGACTTCGAATCCGAAGCAGGAGGTAAACCACGAGTTGTATTTTTCACCCATATCGTATGCCCTTGTAGGACTATTTTGTAGGTCGATATCTATACTCTCCAGTCCCTCGACATCAGGCTGGATAGGGATCTCCAACGTCTGAATATCTCCTTCATTCTCCGAACCTGCGGGAGGATGAAACGTGACGACTATTCGTCCCTGGCTCGCGTTTTCTTCGTCGTCACCGTCTTCGCCTTCGGGGAAGACGATGTCTGTTAAGAAGCGGGTCATGATGGGGAACTCTGGGACGTGCATGTTTTTCCTTCCGCCGCCATCGGGGAGGATCTTGTGGAGCATGAAGCGGCGGTCGTAGGGGAAGCCATAGGGGGTGAGGGTTGCTTTGGTGAGGGAGGTGGGACGGAGGGATTTTATGGGGTAGGTGTATAGCTGTAACTTGTGTTAGACACTTTCTAGTCTTATTCTTTACGCATGCGTCTAGTATGAAGATAGGGGAGGAAAGATTAGAACTATGTACTTACCTGGCTTATCTCCATGGTTTAATCGATAGCGAATTCTATATCCGAACAATAATAGGGGTAATTATCTCTCAAACCGCGATATATTAAATAGATCTATAGAATAAAGATAACAATGAAACGACTAGAGAAATGAAGTTGATTTAAAGCCTTTTCCATCCAGCCACTATGGAATATTCTCCACGTTATGATTGACATTTTTAACTCTCGGCTTTCCGATGAGGGGTAAAGGAAACCGAGCCGATTTGCCCATATTTGGAGAATTGAGGGGCCGACGCCTTATGAATGGATCATGTCAAGAGAGGTTGGAAGGCGTTGGGTTGCCAAGTGTACTTATTAATGCCCAAATACGTGCGTCCATATACGAAGGGCTAAGGGTTAAAGTCGGGGAAAGAAGACGAAGAGGAGAAGGTCGGGATAGCTGCCTTTTGCGGAGATGTCGAAGGTGGAGAGGTTGATTGTTATTATGTCGGCGTTGATTGGAATGGTTATTAATAACTTGGTTTGAAGTTTGAGATCCATATTCCGGCGCTTCTTTTCGTAGTTTATCTTGGCCTCATCCTTCTAATATCATAAGTAGATCTCATCTATCTCGGATATGTACATCATCCGAATGAGGCCATGTCGCTTCGGCTTCCTAGGAGCCCGAAATTGTATATACTGTGACGTCTCGTGCGGATACGGGGTTTTATGCGCCAGGAACCATGGTACCTCTCACAGCGTAGTAATGGGGGGGAATTTCTTTTTCAGTATCAACTGACCTCCGCCATTTTTGCCGCCGGACTGTTGAAACCATTGTGGGGCAGGCGGATTAGAGATCTTGGTTTCGAATCCCACAACGAACATTGAAGACTCTGTCAGGAACTTGACAGGACGGAGAATATACTCTGTCCTCTGGAGCAATCCGTATAGTTCGACGAAATAACTTCGGGACCCCTCGGACGGCGTCTGCCATAGCCCTGAGGCTGAATGTGGATGATAAAATATACAGTCAGAGTATGACTGACTGCCTCCATCGTTTTATTCTCCGAGATTGAAAAAGCTGACGCTCTGCCTCTTTAGAGTCCTATCTCTACCTAATTAATTCTCTAACAGAATAGCCCATCCTTTGATACCTTCCAAGGGCGACGAGAAACAATGATTCCTCTAAACCTATCCCTAGTTCTCTACCTCATCCCCTCCCTCCTAACATGCTACTTCCTCCACTCCCTGGTGAGCTTCACCATCCACTTGCGGCAAGCTCGCGCCAGCGGGCTCCCTTACATGGTCATGCCATACTCAGAGAATAACGATATCAACACGATGTCATTCTCCTCTAATGCCCTCCCGCGCCTAACCCGTAAATATCTCCCCGATTGGTTGGCGGACATCGTGCAATTCAACGTCCTCAGCACTCGCTGGATGGTGCGAGATCGCATGTTCAAAAAACTCGGGCGTGTCTTCCTCATTGTGACCCCGGGGGACTTGAACTGCCATATTGCCGATGCAGCCATTGCATCGCATATTTACCGCTCTCGGCAGCAATTTACGAAAGCTACTCAACTATACGGTGAGGGTTGACCCATGTTTCCCCATAAACCCTAACTATAGTTTATTAATATTTGTATCATCAAAGGTATCCTGGAAATTTATGGCTCCAATATCTTGACCGTAAGTATTTACTCAGTCCAAGAGCAAACCCTTTTGACTACTAACAATTCATAGTCCGACGACAGCGGATGGGCACATCATCGCCACCATACCGCACCCGCGTTTGGCGAGAAGAATAATGCTCTTGTTTGGAAAGAGACCATGAAGCAAGTAACCGGCATGCAAGACGATTGGATGATCAAGCAACGCAAAGATCCCTCTTCTCGTCCTGCGGAATTTAACGTTCCAACTTCCCGCGAAGATATCTTGAAAATGACTCTCCAGATAATCTCCGCAGCGGGATTCGGGGTGAGTTTGCCATATATGCAAACCTCGGAAGTTTCCAAAGGGTCCAGATCACTGTACGAGGATGGACCCGTCCCGCCAACAGGCTTCACCTTTACCTTCCGATCTGCAATGGAATACATGCAGACCAATTTCAGTTCTATCATCTTCGCCATCCAGTTAATTCCCTCGTGGATCCCGAGTTTTATGAAGATGCCTTTTGTTAAAACCGGATTTGCGGCATACGATGATCTGGGGAAATACCTGCGTAATTTGGTAGTCATGGCCGAAGAAGATGATGCCGGTGGCAAGGGTTCCGATAACCTCGCCCGGCTCATGGTGGGATCTAGCGCCCAAACGTCTGGTCCCAAGTTCCCAAAACTCACACCCGACGAGGTTCTCGGAAATCTGCATATTTTCACCATCGCAGGTCACGAGACGACGGCGACGACTCTGAGGTTTACCCTTGTTTTTCTGGCTTTGCATCCCGAGAAACAGGAGTGGGTGCGCCGTGGGATCCATGAAGCCCTAGAAGGTCAATCCGACGACCCTCACGAGTGGGATTACCACGAGGTGTTCCCAAAACTAGTCACTCCACTCTGTGCAATGGTACGCCGAACGTTTCTTGAGGCCAGTCCCAATATTTATTCTGACAACTAACACGGATATATCAGCTCGAAACCCTCCGCCTCTGCCCAGCGGTGATTACAATCCCCAAATGGACCGCCAACGGACCCGTCGAGCTGGAATGGGAGGGTGAAATGCGCCACATCCCCCAATGGACAAACATGCAACTCAATGCCGGTGGCCTTCACTACGACCCTGAATACTGGGGTCCCGATGCCACATCCTTTGACCCAACCCGCTGGGACGCATCCAACAAAGAAAGTTACCTAGCTCAAAATGACGGTGTCTCCGGACTCTCAGGCCCGGGACTCGAGTACCCGACTATTCATCGACCGGCGCGGGGCGCATTTGTCGCTTTCAGCGATGGACTTCGGTCGTGCGTGGGCAAGAAATTTGCGCAGGTAGAGTTTGCAGCTATTTTGGCTGTTTTGCTTCGTGATTATGAGGTGGTGCTTGCGCAGAGGCCCGCAGAGAGTATGGAGAAGGCGCGGGAGAGGGCCTGGGAGATCTATGAGGGAAGTACGACGATGTTGACGTTGTCGATGGGAGAAGATGTGCCATTGAAGTTTCGAAAGGAATTGTAAATAACTTCATGGTTCCTAATTGTTGAAATGTGGTGGTACCTTTACTTAGCCCTGCTCTTTAGTCTCAACTCTGTATATCCTTGGGTTAATATATTGATTCGAACTGAGAGATGATCCATTGCCGAGTCAATACTTCTCTGCTTTTTGGAATGCTGCGTCTCCGTCCATATGCGAACTCTTGATGCGAGAAGAGCTTTCCTGCAGGGTGTCCTGCATCGAGCTGAACCGGACATTTTGACTTGATGAACCCATGGTCTGGGTCATCCAGGAACCAGATTCGAATCTATACCGGACGCATATGGAACTGACTTGGGCAGCAGATGGTCACTGCAGTATCAACATCTTGGGTCGAAGTTAATGGATCGTCGGGCATCAAGAAGGGAAACCACGGATCTGATAGATTTTAACTCTTTTCTATCGATGATATCATAAGTAAATCGGATTGTGGCTGAGTCAATAAAACCACGTGAGTTGTCTGACTAAACATCTTCAGTTCTGTGGAAACACAAGTGGCTAGTGGTTGAGACATCCGAGTCAAAAAGAGAGACAAAGCAGACAACAACAGTCTGGATAGGAAGAACAGAAACGAGGCACCGCCACAGTTGAGATCCAAAAGATGTGATGTGAATTCGTCATTGGATGGAAGTCAGCGGATTTTTTTGATGTGGGTGTGAAGTTCAAGCGGCGATAAGATGAAGTGAAGTGACGACGCTGTTCTCCAGTTTATTTATTCGATTCTATAATTAATTAAAACATTTTTTCACTTCACTGTCTTTTGCGATAGAACATCGTCATCGTCGTCGTTATCCGATCTAATTGTTGTGGCTTCTTACTCAATCTCACCTCACCACTGACTCGGAGTTGATCCAGATCAGTCAGCCCTCGGATCAGTCAGGCACTTGCTTTATCTTTGCATGACGTTCGAAGTGTTGGTCTAGACACACACAAACACACATGACGATTCAAGTCCTCGACAACACCAAATAACCGTCAATCTAATCTCTTAGAAAGAGAGAATACACTACTACCTATTGCTTATTGCGCGCGCATTGTTGGAAGAGCAGACGGTGTTCTGCAAGAAGAAAAGAGTCCCAACATGGACAACATGGACAACAACACGATCCTGCGCCGCAAGGATACCACCAAGGGTCCACCGTTACGGATCCTATCACTCGGTAAGTCAAGCCTGTATTTCCTTTCTTTCCATATAGAGAGAAGATCATGAAGCTAACCAGGTTTTACCTCAACCTCAACAGACGGCGGTGGCGTCCGCGGCTACTCCATGCTCATCCTCCTCCAAGAACTCATGTACCGCACCTACGTCGAATGCGAAGGCAAAGCACCCAGACGAGAAGAAATCCCCAAACCATGCGACCACTTCGACCTGATCGCGGGGACCGGCACGGGCGGACTAATCGCACTGATGCTCGGACGACTCCGTCTCGACGTCGAGACTTGCAAGGACGTCTACGTGCGCATGACGAGAAGGGTGTTTGAAACGGATAAGACGTTCGCGGGGATACCGTATCGGTCGACCTTGTTTAAGGCGTCGAAGTTGGAGGATGCGATAAGGTCGTGCGTGAGGGAACATACACTTGATGAGTCGGAGGGGAATGATGGGACCGGGGTTGGTGGAGGGAGGGATCCGTATCGTCCGCCGGCATCGTCGGCGTCATCGATGAATGGGTTGAGGAGGCATTCGAGTCGAGGGAGTGTGAGTACGGTTGGGACGTCGAGTGTGGCGAGTCCGAGGAATTCGTTGTTGATGAATGGGTTGATGTGGGGGAATCCGAATGCGACTCTGTATGATCATCGGGAACATCGGACGAAGACGTGAGTGGTTTTAATCTCCCTGGTTGTCTGGGTGAAGGTTGTTATATAGGTATGTTTGCTAACTTTCGTGAAGTGCTGTCACGGCTGTCTACAAGGGAACACGGAACGGCTCATCCGCATTACTACGATCGTACGATTCACGGAGAGAGCCGCCACCGGAATTCAACTGCACAGTTTGGCAAGCGGGTCGGGCAACATGCGCTACAGGTCTTGCGTTCAAACCAATACAGATAGGGCAGAATGTATTCATCGATGAAGGGGCGGGGAAATACAACCCGGCGCCTCAGATACTCGACGAAGCCGCCGTCAGCGAGTGGCCAGGTAGAGATGTAGGCGTCTTCGTTAGTATTGGCACCGGGAAGAGACCACCGGGAACAAACTCCCAGCAGCATGAGTGGTGGGAGGATTTCTTTGGAGATGCGCTAGGAAATTTCGCGGAAGCACGGAGACGACTCATTGCCAAGATCGAGGGCTGTGAGGACACACACCAGTACATGATGAAGGAACACCTTGTGAAGAGGGGCGTGAACCGCGAAAATTACTATCGGTTAAACGTGGAGGTTGGTGTGGGTGAGTTTGGAATGAACGAGTGGAATCGGTTAGCCGACATTAGCACCAGCACAAGGAGATATCTAGGCAAACCTGAAGTGCAAGGAATGAATCTAGACGCAGCCAGCAAGATGGCAAAGATCCAACGGGCACACCGCCGGATCGAGGCACACGCCGCAGGAATTTCCGAGGATGAAGATAACGGGTTCGGCCCACCAGTGATGTCACCCCGCAAGTCAAATCACCGCCCAGCGCAGTCATGGAGTCCCAGCCCTATGGCCGTGGAACTACCCGCAGAAGACGTACAACTCCCTCCGCACCCTCAACATGGACCTCCTCCACCCCCATCTCGCCCGTCCATCCAATTGTCTCCATCATCACAGGATAAATTTATCATCATGGCGCCAGACGTGACCCGACCAGCAAGCAGCGGGAATAACTCCTCTGCGCCAGGGCGCCGCTCAGGCAGTGACATCGCACCGCCGTACCGAAGCAGCCATGAGAGTCAAGCTTCGCCGCGCCGTAGTTCGGACATCCACTACGGTCGAGGATCTCCGCCGCCACTCCCTCCAAAGACACCGATCCCATACCCAGATGGTGATAGGAGTAACAACGGAACTGGCGGGGTCGGCGGAGGTATCCCGATGCCGGAACCTCTCCATACCACGAAGCAAAACGGGCACAGTGACGGTGCACCACTCCCGTACCCAGACACAGACGGACCACCGCCGGTGGTCAACAAGCTACGAAAACCAACATATAACGTAAGGTGACCATTGATGAAGTTTATTTAATGTCTTTCCTAGCTTTCTTCATGTTTATGCCTCTTTTATATCATCATACCTATCTAACGGCGAAGGTTTTTGCTTCTTTTCCTTTGTTCGGGTTTGGGTTGGGGTGATACCTTTTATCGCTGCATATGATGATGAGATGAGCTTCTTTATTTTTTTCATTTTAAAACAACGGTCGAAATGTCTATCTCGAGTCTCTTTTTTACTCGTTTCTTCTATATTCTTATCCTGGAGATAATATAATATAAATGGTGGCGATACTTTTAATGAACCCTTGGGTACATACCCTTGGTTGTCTCTGATGACCTTGGTTGGGCAGAAGTCAATCCTGTTTCTATAAAAAGAACCCGTAGAATGGTTTCCTTAAGCGCTCCCGTACGGAGTTAAGATGTCTGAGATTCAGGTTTGAAAAGCAACTCTGAGCCTCTCGTCGTGTCATTGTCGAAGGAAGATCATGCATCATCGCTATCCCCGACAATTGATGTTGCGAAAGATGGCGCGTAAGTAAGATAAGACATTGGCAAGGAACAGGGATGTCGGGGCTTATTGTTAAAGATAGTTGCTATGGGGAAGAAGAAGAAGAGAACAGAACATGAATTCCCCCTTTAAACACATCCTTTCCATGAATTCTGAGAGAGCAGAATAGAGATAGGAAAGAAGAATAAATGTAAAAGAGAGAAAAAGATCGAACTATTTTATGACGGTATCTGTGACATCTCATTGACCTGAAACAAGCAGCACCCTGACCTGTTCCTGGTGTACCTGGTACCTACAACCTATGATGTGACGGATGTCGATCTCTTGCTGTAAACAAAAAATCCAAGTTTCCAAGTTCTCAACTCCCTTCATCTCTCTCTCTCTCACTCTACCTCATACTTCTTCCTATTATTACTTACTTACTGCTTCTACTATCTTTAATCAATCTCGAATTCGGCTTCTTGTTTTTATAGTTCATTTACTGCTGTTATCATTGTTCATATTACGACTCCATATAAACACTACCACTGCTCTCGGTCTTGGTCCCAAAACATACCTACCTTCCTCGGAAGTCGATACTCCCTACCATCACGAATCTCCTTTCAACGCCTTTGTCCGCCGTTCCTACACGAATACACACCTAGAGGGAGAGTGAAGCAATCGAGGCAGGAGAACCGATAAAGTCGTCCAGGGAAAACAGGAAATAATCGACTCCGACGATGGCTTCTATATTGTGATTGGATACGTTCTCTCTCGACTGCAGCTTTTCGTTGTCAATTCCCACTCCACTGTCCTATTGTTGGTCCATCACGATCGATCGACCCTTTTCAGGACCCAATTCAATCTCATTGACAGTGGAGGAAAGGGGAAAAATCAGAAAGGCACACACAGACACAGACGCAGACGCAGATACTTTCGGGAAGATCGATCTGGCAGATATCGGGTCCGAACCGCAAAATAAGGACGCTGACATTGTCAGCGATTACACTCACCCCATCTCCCAAACCCCGTCATGGACAACACTGCTACCATACTAAACGATGCAACCGCTGTGTATGCCCGCTCGGGAATCGGTGGTGATACGGAGGGTCGACCGCCGGTCTACAAGGCGATCGGTATATCGCTCGCAATCGCCTCGGGCGTATTCATCGGCATATCCTTCGTCTTGAAAAAGATCGGTCTGCTGAAGGCGAATGTCAAATATAACGAGGAGGCAGGCGAAGGCTATGGATACTTGAAGAACTTCAACTGGTGGGCCGGGATGACCCTCATGATTATCGGGGAGATATGTAACTTTGTCGCATACGCTTTCGTCGACGCTATCCTCGTTACTCCCATGGGCGCTCTCGCTGTCGTCGTAACGACCGTTCTCTCTGCCATTTTCCTCAAGGAGCGCCTCAGTTTCGTCGGTAAGGTTGGCTGTGTCAACTGTATTATCGGCTCTGTCGTCATCGCCCTAAACGCTCCCACGCAATCCTCAGTCGCATCTATAGAAGATATGCAAGATTTCGTCGTCACTCCAGGATTCCTCACCTACGCTGGCGTTCTCATTGTTGGTTGCACCTTCATTGCGCTCTGGGCTGGTCCCCGATACGGCAAGAAGAGCATGTTCGTCTATATCAGTATTTGTAGTCTTATCGGTGGGCTGAGTGTCGTTGCTACCCAGGGTTTGGGCGCAGCTGTCATTGCTCAGATCGGAGGGAAGGCGCAATTTAATCAGTGGTTTCTTTACGTCTTGCTTGTTTTTGTCATTCTTACTCTTTTGACTGAGATCATTTATCTAAATGTGGGTTTTTCTACTCCCTTCCCCGTTCTTGGTTTATCTCCTCATTTGGTTGCGCCGTTTAATTGCTGACACTCTCACAGAAAGCGTTGAATTTGTTTAATGCCGCTCTTGTAACGCCTACGTATTATGTCTTTTTCACCAGTGCTACGATTGTCACGTCTGCGATTTTGTTTCAAGGGTTCAAGGGAACGGCGGTCAGCATCACTACTATTGTCATGGGTTTCCTTCAAATTTGTTCCGGCGTTGTTCTACTTCAGTTGTCCAAGTCTGCCAAGGATGTACCCGACGCGGCTGTTTTCACCGGTGATCTGAACCAAGTGCGGCATGTTGCAGAGCAGGAACAACCGGAATCGGAGCCCAAGGCCGATGCGATCCGTGGTACTTCCGCCATTGTCCGTCGGATATCTGCTGCGAGACAGAAGATGGAGGAAGAGGAGGCGAAGAGGTATTTCGAGGAGAGGAGGCAGGATGAGATCGAACCGCTCCACGAAGATCAAGTTGTTGAGTGGGATGGTTTAAGGAGGAGGAAGACGACGCTAGGATCCTCATACTCGCGCTCACGAACAACACTCCATCCCCCGTGGGGAATGTCACGCTTCCCTGACGAATCAGAAATGGAAGATCATAGACCTACTACGAGAGAGAGTGGAAGAACCCATTCTATCTTAGGTGACATTCGCAGTCGCGCTTCTAGTGTTCTGCATCCGACACAGTGGAGAGCCGGGCACTCTACCCGAAGCCCCGTGCATCCGGTTGCTATGTCTGAAATCGCAATTCCACCTCATGAGGCAGAAGAGTATGACGACAAGCAACCGTACGCATCGGGTGGCCTTCAGGAACCGTTTTCGCCAGGAAACCGCGAACGAAGCGACACTCCACGATCAATCGCCTGGGCGGATGATATTGGAAGTAAGACTGACCTGTCGCAAAAATCTCCAGTTCGTCCGAGTTTCCTTCACCAAGAAAGCCATTTGACGCCGCCGGAGCCACCACCACATAGCGGCGGACAGCGTCGACAATTCTCGTTCCAAAACGTCTTTAATCGCGGTCGGTCGACGAGCAGTATTAGCACCCCCCGAACCGGAAGCGCAGGCGGCGGGGGTTTCCTAAGTGGTCGAGGTCTCGGGTCACGGCAGAGGAGCGATACACCGGAGAAGGTTATAAAGGGTGCAACGGAAGAGGAGAGGTTGGGACTTGTAGAAGGCGACTCGCAATCACTAGATGCTGACGGGTATAGACGTCATCGTCGCTCTTCTACCTCGTCCTCCTCCACAACCGCGTTCCCTGATTATCACGACTCGATGAAAGCCGGCTCCCACCATCATACACCTGGTTCTTCGCGTGGCCGTCGAGATAAAGAAGACGAAGTTGATGAAAAACATCCCGTTAACATATCGCGACGATCATCTCCAGACGAAACTGAAGAAGTCGAAGACGGATGGCAACAACTCGCTCGCCCAGGCGGCGGAGGCGGAGGCACTACCAGCAAGAACCAACCAACACCACCGAAGAAATTACCTCCCATCCCTACCGTCGAAGAGCCCGAGCACGATCCCAACCTCCGCCCAGCTCCGTTAGAAACCAGTTCGAGCTACACCAGCATTAATCTTCGGACGCCGGGTCTAGATTCAGACGATGATATGCAAGCGGAGATGGATCGTCGAAGGCGACAGCAAGACCTTCAGAAGCAGATACGGAATCATCGAAAGGAAAGAAGATCTCAAGCTGGAAGCTCGGGTAAAGGTGGTGGGAATAGTAGTGATCCTGGAGGTAGTAGTGGTGGTGGAGCAGGGGGCTCGTTTATTTAGTTACGTCGTTTTTTTGTTTTGTTCGCTTTGATTACCCCATTTTTGTATAGACAGCTTTCTTGTTTGCATGGGTTTGGTTTTGGTTCTTCTTTTCATTTTGGGTATGGATGGGTTGACGCATGCCTTTTTTGCATTTTGGGGTTTTTTTTCTATCTATCTTATATACCTTGCCTGTTGGATGTTCGGGCTTGAGTGGTTCTTATTCATAACTATATATCTCTATATCTACATATATCCTTTTTTGGCATAGTTATTAACGCTTTTGTTCTCTCTGCATGTATGTATATAGAATATCATGTTATCTTATCTAGAAGGATTCTGGAGGGGAGAAGTTGTAGTTAGATAGACATGTGAAATCTCTTCGTGGATTCATCATTGTTTCTAGACGAAGTTAGGGGAATAACTGTCGCTAACAGGTTAGTTAGGTTTATAAAAAGATGTTGGTACTGAAGCAGGGGAAGTAGTTCAAATGTTTCAGTGATGCTTGCAGCTAAAATAAGGCTGTTACTTTTTCTGGGAATATTTCTGCTAAACCAGAAATCGGGTTGTCAGTTCGTTTGACCAATGGACACTTCAGCTAAGACTTCTTTCATCAAGTAATTCCCAATGCCTAGCAATAGCGGGGGAGGGGTGGGCATTCCAGAGCCATTTTTCACCTACCCTATATCTCCGGTTTAACGTCGAGAGGTCTTTTGATACTATTCATTCTCTTAGTTACATATAAAGCATTCGTATAATAGTCATGTGTGTTTACACCCAAATCACTCAAAAGTACCTCGCTTGTACCACCCCGATGGAGAAGACCATTTGATCACCACCAAAACAAGGCTCCAAATCCCTCAGCCTAGTATGGGCGAAGAACTCATCAATAAGCTGTCTTGTGTGAAGGACAAGGACGCGGACGGGCTTTGCGCCGAAGCTCGGAAATGGCCACTCAATCTTGGATCGACTACTATCAAAGGAGTAGTTCGCTGTCCTCTTTGCGAAGCGAAAGGGTACTATCAAGATTCTTCTTCATGATAATCACGGTGGGTACAACGTATATGAAGCCTTATTTGCATTGGCCATGAACAATTCTTCGAAATGAGAAGCTAACTAATTTTAGAAATGCATCGATACCATGTTGGCCGGTACTCGCGACGACAAAAATTGAAAATAGTTCAGAAGGGGTATACGGGGATTTTCATTTGAATATGAGCAGAGTAAAAGAAAACCTAGGTCCTGAATGTATCCTGTCGCATCATATCTTTGAAATTAATAATAAGATAGTCGCTTAGGCTGAGAATAAGAGGGCGCGTCGAAACATATATAATTTAACTTCTCTTATACCTTGCCATTGCAAATATTATAACCAGAGTTCCCAGAGAGATACCAGCCAGGGAAAGATGAGATAAGCGAGTAGCCGACCGGGAGGCGCCTGTGCCACGTGTTTGTTAGACTTTATAAAAATCGAGAAGAAAGAGGAACACTAACGTAAGTCTTGCGAAACTTCTTCTGCATTCTTATACTCGCATTCCCAGCACTTCATAATGACCTTTCTGACATTCGTGTCGGTAATAACCGTTAGATCCGGGTACTCATGTTCCTCAAACCGCCTTCGAATCGCTCTACTTGAAATATCCGAAAATATCTGATTCCCCGTAATAATCTCGTATAACACCGTACCGAGAGCAAATAGGTCATCCTTTTCAGTCGAATTCGAGAGTTTCTCAGCCATTGAGGACGGTCGCTGATATCGTGTTGCATATCCAACTTCGGATGTCGAGTCATCAATAGTAGAGCCACCAAAATCGGCTAATGCTAATGATCCATCTTCTCTAATTAGGAAATTATGGCTGCCGAAGTCGCAGTGTATCACATTTTTGGAATGGATATAGCTGAGGGCCTCGGCTGCTTGGATTGGCCATCTTGTTGATAAGTAAAGTTAGCAAACAAGGATTCAATTATAACCATGAGTATATAGGGATTAAGCACCTCGTCCGTTCCTTCGGATAATTCGACAGAGCTAGGTTCTCCGATAGTGTGCCTCCAGGTAGGTATTGAAACACAAGCCCGTTTAAAAGTCCATCACTTTGATATTCACCATAGTATCTTAAAATATGAGGATAATCACCCAGACGCTCATATATCTGCTTCTCGATTGGCTGTAAATTCCCTAGGACTGGATGGGGGTTTTCCTTTTTGACGACGAGTCCTGTGTCTCCAGCTTTGATGATTTGGGCGAAGCAGCCGATTCCTGCGAGCTCTAGTTGGTTCGTCTCGATATCGCGAAGAGATTTTTCATAGGAAGGTGGTAGAGTCATTTGCTGGATTGGTTTGCAAGGAATATGTGTTAGGAAGGGAATGCGAATGTTTCATATCCAAACCAAAGAAGCTCAAGCTTGACTGGCGAAGTTGATGGAAGTTCCTGAGATAAAAATAAAGTTGTTGCGCTAGTGAGCACAGATCACAACCTTATCTCCCTAACTTAAACCTTAAATACTTCGATGGTATGGAGAATGATTCAAACTTTTAATACGATCGAAAAGCACGAGGGTGCACTTACTTAAACTTCGAGTAGAGGTGCAGCTATGCCGTGGACATAACTAAGTACAATAGTATCATCACCCAGTACCACATCACACTTTCTGCTGCATTGGAAGTTTATTCGATGATATTGACCATCCACTCATCCAATGCCATTTCTATTCTTCATTTCATGACTGAAAGTATTAAAAGCAAAATCGGATACTTCATCGCATAGCAAAACCATGGATAATAGAATGTGCTAATGCCAAAGTTTACCTTCTAGCATTAATGGAGATGTTTCGGTTGCATCAATGGCTCATGCAATCTCCAACGACCGAATTCGAGAACTCCAAAACCGGAAGGTGAAGATGGTATTGTCTGGCAACAGGAAGCTCAGGAAGGACCTTAATCGGAGGATTACCGAACAGTAGAACCAATAAGAGAATTCGTCAACAGAATCGTGCAAGTCGTAAAGCCATGTCTCATTTCATCCACTCATTGCACGATCAACTTTCCTTTTTCGCAAACATACTCATCACGCTCCTCTGTCCCTTAGGTGCTATATGTAAATTTGAGAACCCAGCCTCCGGAAGTCGCTTATTCGCTTTCAAGCTCTCGAGCACCCTGGTATTACTCGTTAGTATATTCTTACGCATTCTTCCAATTCCCCCGAAGCAGAATAGTAGAACGAGCAAAGCGAAAGCAAAACACATACCACTCAACCCCAACATATCTAACTCCTGCGCCCCCACCCCCTCTCTTCTTGATAATCTCCTTCTGCATCTTCCCTGCCGCTAACCCACCTCCCGCCCCTGCACCGCCTTGCGACGACGGTGTTCCCAGAACAACATGTGTGACGGATCTACGGCCTAGCGCGATTGCGACACTAGCTCCATTGGATGCAAGGACATGTTTTAGTTTATGATCTGATATGAGCGGCGCGGTAGAGCCGTTGATATAGACCGTGAGACCGGCAAAAATTCCGGGAGAGTTGGTTGCCTTCGTTGATGATGGTATTGTTGCTGATGAGGAGGCTGATGTTGCGTTTCCCGCATTGTCACGGTTACCGTTGGCAGTATTATTCGTGATCGCGGTAGCCACAGTGGGTGTGGTAGCTTGCGATGAAGGAGGAGGAATATCCTCAACACCAGCCTGGAAAGATTTAGCCGGCCGCGAATCCGCCTTCCCATCATCAACCACCCCAATCCTCTTCCTATCACCTCCATCCTTCCCACTACCCTCTACCTTCCGCTTCCTCTCCCCGCCCATAAACCCCCTAATATCCTCACATCCCAACTCCTGCTTCCGCGCATCTTCTTCGGATATCCATTTCCATTCCCCCGCACCGGAAGGTCCAACAGAAGCACCCGAAGCACCACCCTTAACGTCGCCACCGGTACTACTCCGAAACTGCTTGGCCAATTTCTGCGTCCTCGTCTGTCTCCACCCGGTACTTCTGGAGAGTGAACTATCGGAGACCTGGTGCCCTGTTGATGAGGAATTCCACGGGTCGAAAATGTTCCGCTGTGGGAGTGATGCGGGGTTTTTGTTCCTCGAATCGACCATTGTTGCTCTCTCTCTCTGATTCTTCCTTATCAGTTCCTCCTAGGGACAGCGGTGCCGATTTATAAATACATAGGAAGTCGGTGATGAGTTTTCCGCCCTTTCCTACCCTATCGTCGTTGAATTGATTGATTGAACTGATCTCCGATTTCTTTGTGGCATGTTAAAGTTTTAAGTCAATGTGGGAAGATCGAGTGTTTTGATTTAACTATAAACGGCTAGTCGAAGAACTTGAAGATCGCGGTATCACGTGCTTTTATCTCTTTACCCCGTATCAGTTCCGTTTGCGAACATCTCCCATTCTTCCTCAACCCGGGGATATCATCGCTGGACCGGACTCGTATCAGTTACGAAGTTGGACAATACCAGGCAAATTGCAAAGTAAGATGTCCCCTATTCTCTAGGACGCCGAAGTTTCTTGACATAGCAGTGATCCTGACCTTAGAATAGGGGTTCAAGGTGGTCATTAACTGACGGTTATCTCAGTTGGTAACTCCAACGGTGCAATTTTCCCCATGGAAATGAATCCGAGAGAGCCCAAAAACCCTTTCCCGGAATTTTCCGCGAGTGCATATTATTGTTTTCTCCGAAACGAAACGTAAGCATGATGGACGAACGGCTACATATTATCGATCCAGACGGCGAAGCGACGATAATATTGCGAACCCCGAGTGAGGCTTTTGCAGTATGGGAAGACGCGAAGAACGGTATCTCCTCATTTCCACCCGCCCAAACCAGCAAGCAATCTTGCTTGTGACTTTAAATGCCCGGACATCTTACTGAGACTTCAACAGAATCGCCGAAAAAACACAAGGGGCTGAATAAGAAGAGGAAGATAGAGTCAAGTCAATCTGATGGCCGCGACCCTGTTTCAGAACCTGCACCAGCAGCCCAGCAAGAACTTGCTAGCGACCCTACCGAAGGGTCTGTCGATGGACGTGATAAAAAATCTGCCACTCAGGAATCCGGACCTCAAAACCCAGATGAACAAGCAGATGAAGCACCGGCAGATGTGGGATTCCGTATCCAGGTTTCTGCGAAACATTTAATCCTAGCCTCATCTGTCTTTAGGAAGACACTTACTGGTGCTTGGAAGGAGAGTTTCACTCTTCTTGAGAAAGGATCGGTAGAGCTAACAGCTGACGGCTGGGACCTTGAAGCTCTTTTGGTTCTGCTCAGGATTTTTCATTGTCAGCACCACGAGGTGCCCAAAAATATATCGCTCGAGCTTCTTGCCAAGATCCTTGTTCTTGCGGACTACTACGAGTGCCAACCCGCTGTGCGATTCTTCTTCGATATATGGGTCACCCCTCTAAAAAAGAGCTTTCCTTCAACATACGGTCGAGATATGGTTCTTTGGTTATGGGTGTCTTGGTTTTTCAAGATGCCTGCTGAATTTAAAAAGGCTACATCAGTTGTCATGTCGCAGGCCAAAGGCCCAGTTAGTAGCCTGGCACTACCGATCCCAGAACGAGTGATTAGTGAGTTCGAATCAATTTTGTCCAAATTTGAGAAATGCTCCTGACGACAGCCCCAAGAAAAAATAGATGACCAGAGGCGCAATTCCATTAGCGGAATAATGGTTTTTCTTGATCAGCAGCGGGGTTCTTTTCTCCGAGGCGAACGAGGATGTGGTTTTGAGTGTAGTTCAATCATGTATGGCTCTCTCTCAAAACAGATGGAGTCGAAAAACTTGCTTTCGTCGCGCCCTGTTTCTCCTCACTACTCAGGCTTGCGTTACAGCGAACTTGTGCGATCAGTGCGATCGTTTAAATCTCCCCAGTGGTGTACGACCCTCCCAGGGAGCTCTAATCCTCCCTCCCGGCACGACTGCCGTTACTCATCTTACTCTTCCATGCGGAATAAATTTAGAGGTGATATAGACGGCCTTGACCTGTCTATCTTTTGAATCTACGAACCCCCTTTCATCTAGTACCCAATTTAGGGATTCTTTGTCTTAGCCTATAATACGTAAAGTGCTTCAATTTTGCGTAATCCAATACGCTAATACAAGCTAGAAGGCTGTTATTCTCCGTCCCTTGCGTCTCGGGGCGAATCTATCTAGGTACGTTTTGTTTGGCGTAACCCCAAACACCATCGCAACCGCGAGTCTTTAACCCTTCTACACCCTTCCAAATATCCAATATCGCCAAGTGGAATTCAACGAACAAGGATCTTCAGTTCAATTTTGAGAATTATCTGACTTAGCATTATTGATGTGCGCTTCATTATTTAGCACACTTCCCGAACTACTAAACGACTTCAAACCACTATGGAAAACCAAACCCCCTTTTAATATAACTAATAACCAAAGATTTGAATTCAGAATTGGTTCTAGCCCATCCTATCTATGGCATGGGAAGAGTAAAATAAAAAAATTAATATCGACAAACTCTTCACAAGAACCCCCTCCTCCCCAGATCCTCTTCATATTACATAGCAGCGAATCCAAGTACTACTTCCCCCCCTTTGCTATTCAGTATCGAGAAAGAAAGGTCACTATAACCGTCGAAACAAAAGTAAAAGAGGTTGGATTATCATTCCTTACCCCCAACGCTCGTTACTTTCTTTTATTCTTCGTCAAGGACCATAAAAGAGCGACAACAAAGCAGAGACATACAAATCGAAAAGTCCGGCAAGTCCAGTCCTAGAGTTAAACCTCCTTAGAGCTACGCAACAGCATCCACCATCAGAAGCAGCAGAGGTAGAAAGCAAAAAGAAGTAACTCAGAGTGAGTTCAACATCTTATAAAAACTAGCAATTCATAATCATTATTAGGCATATCTCTTTTTATATCTGAAAGCGAAGAAAAGTTATAAAAGAGAAGTTGTAAAAAAAAGAAAGAGTTGATCGTTTCATTTCCTCCTCTTTTAGTTTCTTTCCTTTCCTTTCCCCTAACCTTTCCTATCCCATCCTATTCGTTCCATGACGGTAGGGTAGTGAGTAAGTCCCTTCGTCATTAGAATAAATACCAAGGGGGATGGATGAAGCAAGGTTGACGGGAAAAAGAAAGTCCCATGCCTTCCCTCCGTCCAACTTTCCGAGATATAAAAGCAGAAAATAAAGAAGTTATAGAGTTATAGAATTATAAGGAGATTCGTGTCATCACAGTCGTTACATAAAGTTTTGAAAAAAACACGCGAACGATGAGAAAATTTATGACAGAGCGAAAAAAACAACAAACACGAAAACAAAGGGAGATGTTGCAGTCAAGGTTAATGCAGACAGACAGCGTGTTAAAAAAAAATGAAAAGTAGAGAGGGAGAGTTATAGTAAAATAGACAAAAAAGCGGGCTCGTTCCCCGCAAAACAAACAAAACGAAAAAACAGGAAGGAATTTTTTATAAAGGTAGGTTAGGTTATAGAAAAACCCATAAAGAATGTGGAAAAAGACATGCTAAAAGAGAAAAGAAGACCGTAAAACGAATAAAAGCGTTGCCAAATTAAGTGAATGTAGGCCTTGCGTCAGTTTGCCAGATCTCGTGAGGAGAGGGTGGTGGGTATATAGGGCCTCGCATCCGCTTTCTGAGATCCGGTCAAGTATAGGGCAGAGCTCGTAAATATAGTCGGGGTATGCTCGCTGCGTTAAATATCGTAAACCTTGAAAATAGAAAAAAAGGTTTTGCCATGAGATTACTCATTTGAGTGTTGCCTGCCCGCCGTCGTTTGAACTTGAATAATGGTCTTTTTTCAAGAAGAAAAAAAAAAAAGGAAAAGAAAAATTCGAATAAAAATCCGCCTGGCGATAAAGGGTGTGTAAATCACCGAGATGAAATAGAAGGTATGAAGTTTTTGAAGTTTTGAAGGGTTTTACCAAACGATGAAAGGTTTTAAAAAAAGGAGAAAAAATGGTCTTGGTTCGTCTTCATATTACCGACGACGTGAAACTATGCCGGGCGTCATTCCCTGAACACCGAGGGGAGCGCCACGAACGGGACCGCCAATGCTGGCATCGCTGAGAGTTTTTCGACGTTTATGTTCATAACCAGCAACATCGTTTTCATGAGCATCAGCTCTAGGTGCTTGGTCATTCTCATCGTCGTCCCGTCCGCGCTTGTTCGAGCCGGAGTTTCCATTCATCGACGGAGCAGGATAAGCCGGTGGGGCAGCTGATGATGTGGAGTACGCATCAACAGTACCGTTCGTCCCACTTCCGCGAGTATCACTCATGACATGAAATACGTTACTCGACGGCGGTGCTCGTGGAGGCGTGTGGTATCCTGACGCCCATTGTGTCTGATTTCCGGCAGCTGTGCGTGGAGTTCCCCTTCCAGAGTTATTATGATGAGGAGAACCTGTTATTTCCGGGGAGAGGTGAGAGTGCTCTCCCGCAATGGTACCAACCGGCGGGTTGGCGGTGTAGGTGTATGAGCCACGGTTGGCATTGTAAGCGGAATTATCATTGATATATTCGGTTCCATGCTCATTCTCCGCTTCTCCCTCACCCGGTCCATGGCCCACTTGCACGTTTCCCTGGCTGTGTGCATATTGATCAGCTTTGTTGTCGGCAGGATGTGGTTCCGACCCTGAAGATCGTCCCGTTGGAGGCCCCATTTCATTTTTCATGTATGGGTTTGTGGAAATAGGCTGGCCATACCTCGCCATGTCTGGCTGCTGCTGTTGGCTCATCGGGTGTTGTGGGGCATAGGGAGCCTGAGAAGATGGAGCCGCCGAATAATAAGATTTTGAGTTATCGTAGCTCGGCTGCCCTTGGTATGGCTGCATGCTTTGCATATTATTCCCAGGAGGAGTTGTCGCCGGTGTAGTAGGCATTGATCGCGTGTTGCTCAAGCCTGTGTCGATTGAGAGAGGCTGGTTCCCGGGAATGTTACTTCCCATGTTCTGGCCTCCCCATTCGTAAGAGCTCCCCTGGTTTGCGCCGATGATACTTGATGCGCTTGTTGGTGGCGTGGGAAATGTATGTGCTCGATCCAATCCAGGACGACCGGCCGCGGGGTGGGGCGCAATCGAATGTGGAGGCTGCGACATGTGCGAAGCGGTTGGTGGGTTATGCATCGAATGGTGATGGTGCAGTGTCGGCGGCTGAGACCCTTGGGGTGTTCGCGCTGCTTGGCTGCCTTCTAACCTACGCCGCTCACTTGCAGCCACAATAGCGTTTGTCCTGTTCTGATTGGTCGGGTGGTACAAGAGGCCACCGATGTTGTGTACGAACAGTGGGTAAAGCTGCTCTGTAATCTTCTCCTTGTTGGCGAAGTCCAAGGCCCTCTCGAAAGGAATCCTAGAGATTGGTTAGTTTCAAAATTAAAACAAAAATAACGTTGCTGTGCCTTGTATTAGGCAGGACATTCGTACCAAACGCCTTTCAGGTGCATGGGTCCGATCTTCACCACATGACGGATCTTCTCGCTCTTGAGAATGCCGTCTCTTCGTCCTCGAGTCATGCCAGCCACGTTGAGAAGTTTGGTTCCGTTAATCATATGGTTATCTGAGCGATTAATTAGCAAAATATCCAATCGAAACGAAGGGAACATAACGCACCTTCTCTACGGGCCACGCAAACACCCTTTGCCTCAACCTGGAAACAAAGACTACCCTCGTCTTCCCATAATGTAGCTGTCACCCTTGGCTTCATGCCCGGAGGCGCAACCTGGCCGGTCGTATCAAGTGGGTGCTGCGAATATGGTTGACCTGGAGGTCCTGGTACATATCCAGGAGGTCCTGCAGTGGTAGTTGCCATCGCTAATTACATTAATCAAGTCAGCACGTAATCTCGGATAACACGTACCCGATAAAGGCATCGCATCACAGAAGAAACAAATAGAATCTCACCTGGCAGTGGAAGCAATTGAGCCGGTACCTGCGAGTTCATCGCCGTAGACACGGGCTGGCTTCCCGACTGTGGAGATGTAACGCCATTAGGATATCCATAAGACGGATAAGTACCCGATGCAGGCGCATATGTTGTAGAGCCTTGCTGAATCACGGGAGGCTGCTGCTGGTACGGTTGATAATGCGGAAGACTTCCCGCCGTGGCTCCCTGTGGCGCATATGACTGTGCAGATGAAAGATGCGATGAATGCATATCCATGTAAGGCTGTGTTTGATTCATGCTTCCGATCGCGGTCTGACCGGGGAAATAGCCTTCGCTCACAGAACCTGTATTGACGTAGTCCTGCTGATTAGGAGACTCAAGAGACAGTCGCTCCTGCGGAATTGCGGTTCCGTCTGCGGCTAATTGAGACGGGCTCTTGGTTTCGTTCGGCGCCGAATGGGAATACGTCGACGGAGCCGTCTGCGAACTAGAGTGGTTTGACCCGGCGGAGGCGGTTGTCGACGAGTCTTGGGAACCGACCCGATACGGATATTGGCCTGACAGTGACACCTGTTGAAAATTCGGCAAAGAGAGTGCCGGAAGCTTGTCACTAGCAGATAGAGGTCGTTCCGCAGCGTGATGGTTATACCAAGGAACGTCGACAGGACCGCGGGTTTGAACCTGGGATATCGACGGTAGCTCCAGCTTTCCGGTATTGGAGCTTAAGGGTTTAAGTGATGGAAATATGAGAATTCCGGGAGGTATCGAGATATCACGACACTCGGAGGATAAGCATCAAACGCGGGGTGTGAGTGGACTCGAGACAATGGGTTTTCCCTGCGAGGGTCCTAAGATCGGATGTGACGCGAAAGATGATGGGCCGGTGAGCGCGCAATCGGGATGGTGGAATGCCGTGTAACGTAGACGAGGGCCGTTGCGTACGAAAATCAATAAGTCGTCAATCGTTCCCGGTTTCAACGATCGCTGGAAAAAATTTATCAGGCACAAGAAGTAAAATAAAAAAAAACGTTTTCGTAACCGGACTGGGTCGCCGATTGAGATGAGCCGGTAACAGTAAAAAAAAATATAGAACGCGTAGAACAGTATAACGGTCGCGGGCTCGTTTGGAAACGTAATCGTAAACGCTTAAAAGAGTAGGATACACAATTCAACGGCGACGATTTGCAGAGAGCGGTCACAAAGTTGCTTCGTCAAAAATCGTAAATCAAAAGCGAAAGTAAAAGATTCTACATAAGTAACTTTTGTCTTTTGAGTTATGAGAAGCAATAAATTTTTCCCGAAGAAGCGGAAAATAATCCCACTTGGAACGAGAAGAAAAGAGCACCCGACGAAGAGATCGCTGGATCGAACAAAAGTGTCGTTGTCGTAGGTATCGTTTAAGTCATTAAAAATCCGTTAGGGAAACAGAAGAGACAGTTCGCTATCATCAAAGAACCGGGGAATGTTGTGCCGATTGTCAGACAGCTTCTATCACCGAGGAAATATACCGCTGTCGTAGAGGAATGATGTCGGTATTAGAGAGAATTGCGAAGCTGGAAGCAATTGGCAGCTCTTGGAAACCGGCGGTTGGAGAAGCGAAAGCTGGAGGAGCAACGGCGGCTAGGAAGGGTATAATGTGGGTACTCGTAACGAAATCGTGACGGTCGTGGCAGGTCGTTGGGAACCTTCTTTTTTCTCTCTGCAATGAAAGAGCAATGGTTAAACGGTTGTGTCTATGGTTGATTGAAGCAAAAAAAAAAAAAGATGAAGAGAAAGTGAGAAAGTGGAAGAGGTAGTTGGGGAAGGAAATACGAAAGAATTGGGGGGGGAGGGGAGCAGCGGCTGAGCGAATCGCGTTAAAATAGGGTGACTGCAGAAACCCGACCCAGAGGGAAAGGAAAAAACACAACAATGACTGAACAGCAGAAGAACAACAAAAGGAAGCTTGTCGCAAATGCTTTTTTCCTTCCGTGTAGAAGTAGATGTATGTGCGCGTGTCTGTGTGTGTATATAGAAAGGGAATGAAGGTGCGTTGAAGTTGAAGATAGGACGGGAAGATAATGCAATCTGTGGATGGATGGGAGAAGGTGGAGTGACAATAGAGAGGGAAGAGAGAGAGAAAGGATGGAGACGGCAGTTTACCTTCCCTGGTCCCGGCAGAAGATCATAGGGAAAGGAAAAATAAGAAAGAGTGTGTGAGAGTGAGAGTGAAAATGAGAGAAGAGGAAAGGAAATCAAAAAAGTGGAGGCTGGGGGGGTTGAAGAAGAAAGGCGGAGATAGAACAAGCGAGAGAGAGACGAGAGAGCAAACGCAGACGGGACTCTTTTGCGCTCTCGCTCACCCGTTCTATTTTCTAGGTCTTTTTCTTTTCTTTTTGTTTTTTTTTTCCTTTCTTCTTTTCTTGTCCGAGAGGTGACAGACAGGACCGGTGGTTGAACTGACGGTTGACTGACCGACTTGACTGATGGGGGGGAAAAAGGTGATTGATAGAATGGGGGATGTGCCTGACAGTGCAGTGTATGTGTGCGTGTGTGTTTTTTGAATGGATTGTGGTTGGGTTGGTTGGTGGGTAGCTCTTCTTTCTTGGTTCAACGTGCTGACTTACCTGTGAGTGTGTGCGTGGTGGACCGTAGAGTGTGTGTATACGGGAAACAGAGAGCTGGGACCTGGATATTCTTTCGGAGAGGAGGGAAGGGTGGGAAAGGTTCAAGATCTTCTGACAACCTCTTTTTCTGTAGGTCACGATGAGGGATGGGAAAGAGTCAGGACCTCATGGAAGGGGAGATCTTGTATAAGAAGGAGAAGAGGAGGATGAAGAGGAAGAAAAGGAAGAGAGAGAGAGCGAGAAAAGAGAGAAAGATGGAGAGAGAGAGAAAAGAGAGAGAGAGGGATAGAGAGTCCTTGGATTGAGAGGCTGAAAAAATAAAAGAAGAGGAAAAAGAAAAGATAGAGAAAAGTTGAAATGGGGTTTCTGAACTGTACAATACACGAGTAAGTAAGAAAAATAAAATATATAAAAAAAAATAAAAACACAAGAGAGAGAGAGAGAGCGAGAGCAAAAAAGGTCCAACTCTTTCGGCGTGTGTTTTAGTGGGAGGTTGGGATGGGGATGATGATGATGGTGTGTGTGTGTGTGGACGGAGAAAGAAAGAAGAGTGAGTGGATGAGACTAAAAAGCAGAAAGTGGAGATACAAGGTGACAAGAGATACAAGAGATACAAGAGATACGGAGATCAACTGGTAAACTTACACTCTTGGCGTGGAAGACATCACAAGAGATGAATAACGGAAAGAAATACACACAAGATACAGACAGAGCTGAAGAACACGCGGAGAGAGAGAGAAGGACCAGGGAAGGAGAAAGAGCACGGACGGTTACATACCCAGGATCTGGTTGCATAACCGTACCTGACAGTATACGATGATACACAGATACAGTATGAAAGATACATGACAGTATGTTCCGATCCCCTTTGTACAGTGATGTAGCCGACGACAGAGGAGTGAACCGCCGAGCTCATATTAGTTACGATGGAGCATAGTTACAATGGAGAGAACTCGAAGATAAAGAAGAGACTCGGTGATCTTTGTAAAAGCTAATCGGTCGACAGCCAAAACATCGCAACCGAGACAAACAATTGAAATACTCCCAGATCACGGATATCGTTGACGATGATACTGGACCATTCATTCATTTACTCTTCTCCAAAGCTTTCACTTTCCAAGGCGAGCAAAAGCATCATACCTCAAAGCTCTCTGTCATCAAAGCTCTGAGACTGTCACCGCCGCTCATCAGCTCCGCATTTCTAGCGTTCCTAGCGACGGCTCACCCGCGATAATCTCCCACAACGTTCCCACCATCTAATCTCTCTTCCGTACCTCCGTCCCTTTCTTTGCTTCTTTTTTTCCAACTCCACTGCTCAGCACTTTCGTTCTTGCTCCTAAGTCGTGGAAACGAGCGCGGATGTGCCGCCTGGAGGAAAGGGTCAAAGGGATATATCTCAACAGGTATCTGAGAGTGTGTGGGGGGGGATAATCGCCTAAATCAATGGAATACACCAATGAACATCCACATTTGTCATCTCCATAGCAGAAAAAGTAAAGAAGGTGAAAAGTAAAATGGAAAGAAAAAAAAAGATTGACCGCCGCAGGTGAATCGCGTTGAGAGACCTCCAGACAATAATGTGACGGAAACCAGAGATGTTCGATCTTTGGTTCAGTCACAAAAAGGGAGAGTTCTTTGGAGAGGAAAAAGAGGTCCTCGAAGAACAATTAAAGAAGAAACGGGAGAAGGCGTCTAAAAAAGGGCGAGAGAAGGCCGTTCCCAGCGATCGAGTCGACGGGAATGCAAATGTGGTGCAATGCGCGGCGGCGCTGGACTGGTTTTCCTTTTTTTCTTTTTTTCTTTTTTCTTCCCTTTCTTCGCTCCTATTATTTTCTCTCCTCACCATTCTTCTCACTAGCGAATTAGTTCGTTCCCTTGAACTTGGGACTTGGGATGAGAAGAGGCGCAGAAGGACAGACGGGTTGGGCTGCGGGCCGGCGCGACAAATTCCCCAAGGGACCACACAGATGATAGGGTTGGAGATGGGAATGGGCGCAGCTGGTACGAATGACGGGACAGAGTTCCTATACCCGCGCCATGGTTGGGGAAGTGAAAGAAGGATATGATAGTTATCGATCAGATTGTGGAGAATGCGGATGGAGTGAAAGTTGATGATGCGTCGTCTATCAAAGTCGCCACAAAGGGTTTGATCATCGATCTCCGAAATCTCAGATATGTGACTGCTGATCGCTCGACCTCGTCGCTCTCGAAGACCTCGAGTCGATTGAGATCAAGGTCACTTCTCTTTGCTCAAACGTAAAATTGTGTTGCGGAAGAATACAAACTTACAGTAAGAGTTATGGTCATAATTGTAAGTACGGAAGTATAGATACATACGGTACATCTCCGTACGAAGGGCAGAAATGTTCACTGCAGTGGAGATCGTGGTGAAAGAGGATCACTCGCAGGACTCGCAGCCACAGCGTTCGTCGCACAAGAAGCACATTCGATAAATTAAGCCTTCGGGACGATCTGGAGAACGTTAGAGTGAGTGCTTTTTTGCAACAAGGGAATCTGTAATGCGTAACTTCTGTACCATCGACTCACCATCCTAACCCTTGAAGAAGCTATTCACTGGGCGAAAAGCTTCTGGCTCTTTCCTTGTTGTAAAACGTAATTTACAGCATAAAATATCCCGTACGCCGATGATTAGTGGGGAGTTACAAGCGTCGGCCTGGTCCTTGGTTGCAGCCTCTCAACGATAGCGGGATGCAGGCAAGCGCACTAATGGGACAGGAGTGGTCCCAGCTAGCAAGGGCCAGAAGGATGAGAGGCATGGACGATCCATGGTTCCAAAAGTCAAGTCCCTCTCTTCAAAAATATTGAGAAATTGCGCCAAAGAGGAACGAGAAACTCTTGCTCGTTCAGGTGTCAATTTCCTTTGCGCACGGCAACCAGAAAGTCTAGACAGAAGGAGGTTCACGAATGACCTCCCTCCTTCACCACGAGGTCAAGAAGAAGCGTCGTCAGAGCCAACTGGCAACCGCCCATCCCTGTCCTTCTCAGACAAGGGCGAACCACGCCTCCATTCTTTCCAACAGCAGCCTTGTCCTTTGAGGAACCAGAAGAATTCGTGGCAGAGGCTGACCAGTAACATCATCGGACCCGGTCCCGAATGCCGCATTCCCTGGCTGCCAGTTGTTTCTTTTCTCTCTTCTTCTGTTTTTCTCCCCTCCAATCTGGTGAGAGTTGAGATACAAACTGTCACCCATGAATAATAATGCTCACAAAAAGAAAGAGTACAATGACTAACCTCCCAACTCACAATCCCCTAGTGTATGTGCTGGTCGAGGATGCGATTTCGCCCAGTCATTCATCCGGCAGGATATATTAAAGACCCAGTCGTTGGCTCCAAGCTCTATCTATTTTCCCCACCAACCTTTGCTTGTTGCTGTTGTCTTACTCTCATCATGTTTCGAGGGGTACGGGTTTGTAGTACTGTACTCACGCAACGCACGTCCAGTACGCACGACAGCGCAGGGTCTAACGATCTCAAATCATTCCCGTCGAAGCAATCTGGCAGGTGAGAAGCAATGAGGATCAATTGAAACTCTTCTTTGTATCCAGCCGAGACGATCACGTTTGCTTGACTCGAAGGAAAAGGTAAAAAAGAAGTGGGGATTCCCCGTGGAGCATGAAAGCTGACTGGCTCAACGAATGATTGATCCATCGAGGTTTGACCATTTCGGTGGACATTGGATGGGCAAGAATTTCAAAGCCCTCGGAGTCAAGACCAGCGAACATTGCGTGCGGCGTAGTCAAGCTAGTTGAGTAGTGTGCAGGGGATGCTTGTGGGGGGATTCCCTGTCATTCGTGATCTTCCGCGGTGCATCGAGATCCTGCAAAAATGAGAATCAATTTGAATGAAGAAAAAAGAAACGAGATAAAGAGAGGGATATGGGGAGAGCTGACCTTTCATGTGCGTCGTCTTCTCCTGCAGCGAGTGCACTAAGCTTCGGCAGAAGACAAGAGCTTTCTTTCGGAATACTCAAATAAGGTAGGTGCTCTTTTTCCTTCCTCAGCGACCTGTCAAAGAGGACATCCTGAAGACTTGACCGACCCGAACAACCCATTTGAGTGAGTGGCTGACAGCGGGACACGCCGCAAAAATCCTCTGTTTTGGATCCTCAACCCTTCCCGAGTCACCCCTTCAACTCCCCTTCCACCCACCATACCGTTTCCAGACAAGGCGTCTCCCGTCGCCAAGCAAAACAGGACAATAATCGATAAACTGGTGTGCACCAGACACACACTCTCTCTCTCCCCCCCCTCCCCATCAAATGAAATAATGCGCCACCTCTATCATCACAGCGGGAGCGGGACTCGGGAAGTCTGAAAGCTACCAGAGTTCTCATGATTTCCCACCCCTCTTTTTTTGCGAACCATGAAATCTTGGAGGAAAAAGGAAATTCGAAAACTCTCACCGGTGGGGAGGAAGTTTCTAAATACAGCAACACTCACTCTCTCTAGCTTTTTTGATTGAGCGGGAAAGCAATGGTGATCAGCTAATCTCTCCCATGATCCATGGTACTTGTATCAAACACTTGTTGAAATGCGTATCCGTAATACCGTATGTTAAGTAACAGATACCAGCTGTAAATAACATATTGTAAATACTTCATAACTTTATGCCCACTTTAACCAGTCAATATCAATTTGATAGCAAAAGGTAAGAACGGATTGAAATCAATTAATCCTTGATAATTCTCACAAGTGTGTCAAGAGAGTGAAAAGTGGCTCATAGAAGCTATCAATTGAGGAGCAAGCAAGGGATATGTGGTTGTGTGATGATAATATGTTCCTGGGCCAGAAAGCGGGAATGCAGTTCACATCGATGACCCTGTCAGGATATTATCCATCCTCGTGGGAAGCAGAGACGGAACGGACTCTAGGGAGTACACAAACTACCATCTCTCTCTTTCTCTCTCTCTCTCTCTCTCAATCTCTCAGCAGTGATTTATGAGATGTATCAATATCAATCACGTACACGGCGATCCCAATCCGCTCACTCCATGGAATCGAAATCCCCCTTTCATCTAGACTGCTGACGACGAAAAGGGAACCCCTAGGCATTGCACAGCTTTCTTTTCTGAATCTTCGAACTCACGAGATCCTACGAGATACTCGTATCCATATTCATATCCTAGAAAGAAAGACATCAGTTTCTTTCCTCCTTACCTGGGTCAAGGATCTAGTAGATATAACCACCACGCTAAATTCTCTCTCTCTCTTTCCATCTCTCTTCCAGCCACAATTAATCAATTTAATCTTCGAAGGATTCACCGAGCGAACGCTTGGGCCTGATGGGCCTTTGTTTTTTAGAGATCCTAGCCCCGGAAAGGGCAAAGAAAGGGAGGGAAAAAAAGGACGAGAGATCGCGAAAAGGTCAAGCCATGGGCCCATCGTTCGTATTGATACTACTTAACCTTGGATATATTGGATGTTAGGGGGAACGGACACACTCCGTTGATTACTACTATTGAACATGAACCCGGTCTCACTCTTGCTTGTTCTGAGAACCCCTCATCTTTCTTTTCCTTTATCCTCTATTTCTCGACTATTGCTTCCTTGATCCTTCAACCCCTGCATTGCGGGCCGCAGAAGCATCTTGTGCAAGAGATTGTTTTTTCCCCTTCAAGGATGGGGGGATAAATCGTTTGAGATCCCACGGTATCTCCGTAAGGAGGGGGACTTTTGAGTTCACAGACTTGAGGTTACGGAAGTAGATGTTCCAGTGAGTACATCGAAGTAAAAAGCTACAGAACGATAGGATGAAAGCACGGCTACATATCAACTTCCGGGTGATTGATGTACATGCACATCCTTCCCACCAAGTATCCCTACCCGTCAGTCGGTCTCACGAGTCAACCATCCCTTCACTACCAATCATTTGACCTCGACGGACCAGCAGGAGTCACTCTTTTGCCTCTCTCATCTTCAAGCTTCACCTGTAGCCTGTCGCCCGCAGAAAATCACCCCCATCGTAAAAGAAGGTTCCTGCAAGTCATCCAGCTTCCCTCGCCCACGCATATTGCAGCTCCTCCCTTCCTTTTCCCCCTTCCAAAAGCAACGAAAACAAAGAAAAAAAGGCTGAACGAGTTTCAAGTTTCCTCCTCGTTTCCTTTTCCTTGATCCTCCTTGTAAGAGACTAAGAATTGATGACAGGTTCATTGGAAAACATCTTCCACAAAAGGAAGAGCAGAGAGTCATGTCCACATCATGAGAGAGGCCGAGGACAGGATGTCCCGTCCATCATCTTCAAGCCCCGCCCAAACGATGCGCTGACTGACTCTTTGTACATGAACATCTAGCTCACACGCCCCCTCCACATCACTATTGCCACTTCCCTGCAAGGGCTTCTCCCCCCTCCGCACACGCATCAAATCATACACCGTCCTCCATACAGGGCCCCATCATGCAAAATGCAAGCAAAAAAGAAAACCACCACACCCACCACCGACAACCCACCACTCTCAAGCAAAAACCGAGTCTTCCAAAATTTAAACTCACATTGCATTTGGCCCGTAACGAGACGCAATGCGCGGATGCGTGCGCAACGCGCCCGGGGGCGGGAATGAGAAAGGATAAAAGGGAAGATCAAGATCGATTATCCGTACATACATATCCGTACCCCAAGCACGGTC
The DNA here is from genome assembly GCA_949709995.1 of Arachnomyces sp. KDTOL00113. NCBI lineage: Eukaryota > Fungi > Ascomycota > Eurotiomycetes > Onygenales > Arachnomycetaceae > Arachnomyces > Arachnomyces sp. KDTOL00113. The sequence goes on from OX453237.1 coordinate 835,697, forward strand.
GCAAGCTTCTTATTTTTTTTTCGGATGTAATGTACAGTTTTTGTTCACACGCATCGCATACATATACACATGGGAGAAAGGAACGGGGAAAGCATGCGTACATATACTTACTTGCGTCCATGAAGGCGAAACATATATTTACTATCGTCTTCACTTCTCGAATAATGACTTTTTGAAGGGTTGGTTGCTTTGAACCCAAGATGCCGACCGCTGACCATGACTCCGCCCAACCATCTCCAAAAAGACCACAAAACCAACGATCACAATGATATGCATACAAAATGTTATTTTTAACAAAATCCCAAAATAACTGTATTACTTTCTGTCACCTCAAACCCAGCACGTAATGAGTATTTCCTTCTTTGTCCGTCACCCGCCGTTCTCCGCCTCTTTTCCAAAGTCAAAAGATAGATACACACACTCTCAGTCCCACCGCTACATCCCTCTCTTTCTTTCTATTAATGGCCCTCTACATATTCTCATCCGGACCGAGTTGCACGAGGAGGGCAAGAAAGTAAACAAAGGGCGTGTCCGAGATGGGACAAGCTCAAGGCCGAATTTGAATTTCTTTGCGATGCGCAAAACGGCGCAGGCAGTTGGAAAGTTGTAAAAAAAGGTAAAGTAAGGTTGGTACGGATGTATGTATACGGAACGTATATGTATATGCAGCCTCCCGTTGACCGTCTAGTCAGTTGGTTCGGCGATATCTCGTTGAGTGGTAGTAATAAGAGCCAGTGAAGGCGAAAAAGGGAAGTCCTGATCTCTGACCGCTTCTCTTTCGAAGACCTGTTTGGCTTTTGGCTTTGAAGGAATGAATGAGGAAGAGGGTTTCTTTCTTCCAATGAGATAGCTGAAACCTGATTTTTCCCTTTTGAGTTTGAACGTGTGTAATCTCGTTCTCCCCCCCCCCCTCACGAGATGATCAGTGACAGCTGGCTCCCTTCATGAACGACAGTCTGCGATCCAGCCATGATTGGTTCCAGAGTTGAAATTTGACGTCCAACGCCAACACCGATGGCGAGGGTGATGGGAGACGGGGAAGCAAGGCAAATGAAAGCAAGTAAGGTGATGAGCGCGAGTGCCGTTTCACCCATTCGTTCTTTTCAGCCATTCAAAACTTGATATCGGAGGGCCGATGGTCTGAGGTCCAAAGGTCTGAGGTCTGGGTGGTGCTAGTAAACGCCACTTCCATGACGATCGGTCTCGATACGATTGCGCTTGTGTGGTGAATAAGGAGGGGTGGGATGGATATCCGAGAGAGGGGCCGGAGCCAACTTCGGTTCTTGTCAGTATCTGTGACACTGGAGGCTTTTCGTTTTCTGAATGATCATCTGATTTGAGATTCGAAGAGCTTTCTTTTCCTCTGTTTCAGAGAGTCAAAGTGGGAATCAAAATCGTGCATTTGATTGGAGAATCTTTCTCCCTCACTCTCTTCTCTTTTTCTTCCTTGCTTTTAGGGCCCTTGGGCCTTTTCGAATTTGAACGCTTTCCCGAGAAGAAGAAAAGAAAAGAAAGTCATCAATTGAGAAGAGAAAAGCCCTCGACGACTCCACTTCATCTTCTGATTATTCGAAGAAGAAAAGCCCTTGGCGTAAATCCGGTGAGCTCTTTGAAGCATAACTTAAACTAAACTTCAGGGCTGCATGAATGACTGGCTGGAGAAGCGACCACGTATCTTGACAACAACAAAAGTCTTAAAGGAACTAGCAGGGGGAGGAAGAGAAGGAGGAGTGGATTCGTTCTCTGTAATATGCAGGTAGCCGGCTAGCGGGCTGACCGCGACCAGGGGCCAGGTGGCTGCTCTCCACTGTGGGCTTTGCTTGGTGGGCGTGTGTGGTGTGCGCCGGTTGCGATGCACCCTTGGCTATCCGTCAAAAGCAAAGAATGAGAAGCCAGGCAGCCAGGACCCTTGGCTTTTTTTTTTCTTCCTGTGCTTTTCTTCTCTGGTCGTTATTCCTCGGGTTCGCTCCGCTCTCTCTTCCTCCGTTATTGCTCCATACTGGTAACCTCCGGCTATTGCCATTCAGAATCTCCGGGACCCACTCGTGGCAGGCCGAATTGCGTGGGCTATTCACGAATCGCGAAGGAGGAGCGGTTATGTTGCGTGCGGATTTGGCTCTCAAACTTTCATTTACTCTGGCTATTCTTTTCCAAGGTTCCTTCTCATTCTTGCGATCATTTATGGATCCATGGATGGCTCGATATGGTCACGTGGTTGGTATCTGATATCCATGAAACCATCTGAACACCACCGCCATTTCCGCTCTCCATAGTTGCTTCCGCGCTTTTGGAGTAGGAATCCTTATGACTAGCTCAGTTGTGCATCGTTATTTTATCGCCCAACGTGCCTAAAACAGTATGCTACTGTTTGGCAGAATATCCAAGACCAATCAATTGGTGAATTTTTGCTCTATCTTTATCCATGATGAAGCCGAAGTATTTCTATCTTAAGCGTCTGACCAGCTTGATAACAAGAAAATTATGACTGCATCCATGTACCTGTTCATTATATATATAAGCCGAAGTTCGAGGATTGAAAAGAGAACCGCACGCTTCTCAGCCCGAACGCTGCGTCTCTGATAACCTGATCTAATCCTCAAGCCCATTCTCCAGGCTAGAAAAAAACAATTTCTTGGTTCCTTCAAGAATTCGGAAAATCCGCTGTCGGTTCTGCAGACCATGCACCGACTTGTTCTCAAGTAACTTCTCGATTTCTAGACAAAGAAACTGCCAATCTACGTTCTCTGTTTCTATGAGGTTGAACTCTTCTACCTCAAAAATTAGTTTCCGTGGGAAACGACAACGCCAGTAAGAATCGGTCACATGCCAACATGTTGTGGCTAGGATGCTTTCGATCTCTGCTGCGGGGAAATAATCAAGAATCTTGTATACAATATCGAGTGGGAGATTCAATGGACTCCGAAGCCGAGAACTTGCTCTTCCCTGTCTCGTCATCCTTTTTTTGCTGCTTTCTTGGTGCAGGCCTCTGCGGAGAAGAGCTTGAACCTCCGGAATGGTTATAGGATCCCATATCGCGTTCGCAGTCTCGGGAAGGTTAGCGGCATGATATCTATTAGCAAGTCTGCGCCAAAAATTCTTTCCACCCCAGTACCCATCCTCGATACATTTGCTCACCTCAAACGGTTCATCCTTCCATCTCCAAAGGAGTACTCGAATGAAATGATCCAACTCGGTCTCCGCGATAGGCCCGATAATCCGCTTGATCAAGCTCCAACAATGAGCATGAATAGGAAATCCATGTGGGTAGCGGTCCCGGTTTCGATAGTCCCAAAAATTGGCACGGTAGACATCGGTTCTCTCGGCTTGGAGCTTCAAATCCTCGCACAAGGGAGACCGTTCGGTAGCAAACCCATCCTTGTCCCAAGGCACACTGAAGGTCAGTTCCCAGTACGAAGAATTTCCAATTGAGTGTCGTGGGAACATCGGAAAATCAAGTCGGCCCACACCAGACAGGTGGTACCGTTTATGATGAGCAGGTTTTTCGTGTTGTTGAATAACTATTATCAAAATCACTCGGATAGTTAATACAACGTATCGACCCGGATTTCTTTTTAAAAAAATACACGCCAGGCTGGAGAGGCAAAGTTAAACTTACTAGCTCGATAGGTATTTATCCAGAGTATTGGGTCGAGAGAATGCGTAGCATACGGCCGGTAGAACTGCAAATCGCATTCAGCACTAATCACAACTCCGCAGGCACCGCAGAAGGTACCGTGATAACGTTCTGGTTCTGTGTCCATAATTTTGCAATCCGATGATCTTTGAAACGACGATCTTTGAAAGACCGAGAAAACGCCCTCTGGAAGGAATGATGATGGTGGTTAATTTTGTGACTCGATGACCGTATCGTTAACAGGTTAAGATATGCAGGCAAGTACTGGCAGTTTGGTGTTGGGGACAAAGTACCATATTTATCTAGGTCTTATAAAGGACCTGTATGCCGGTATCTACCTACGTGTGTTTATTATATTAGTTACTATGACAAGGAAAATTGATCTTAACCTTTTTGTTAGATGCCGTTTGCAGCCTTCAAAGAGACCTACCGGCGTTTCCATCTAACGTTCTACTCTCATTACTCATTAATGGTCATCTCAAAGAAAGAAAGAAAAAACAGTCGTACCAATATATCTGTCAATGTGATAAGATGTATGGCAACAGGAATTAATCTTTTATCTCCTATGGTCTATATAAATATATATATTTTTTCACTTACCCCTGAATCTACATATCCGTCTAGTATTTACACAGAGGATAAGTAACAAATTTAATAAAAATTAGAGAAGTAACTCTTTAGGTGCTCTATCCTACTCCATATTTATACCAGTCAAGGAATGCTGATAGACGTGACAGTACTTCGCAATAGACTTTTCTTCTTGCAACCTGCCAGGCATAGAAAAGCGGAATTGAAGAGGTGAGGTTCAATTGACTCGTCACGTGTAGAGAGCTTTATTCGGACAACATGTTGAGGGAGACTTCGATCTTCCCAGACAAGATTGTTATCAGTTTCATTCTAGAGACTCATAAAACGATATATTCGAGAAATCATCTCTCCGCTGCCAAATTCGAGTTCGACATATATCAAACAGGCGGTTATATATCTCCCAACTCACTGGCCATTGCACTTCGGGAGACACCTTGTTTTCCAGCGTTCGCACCTCCACCTCTAAGCCCTGCAGCTAGCAGCGCAGAGCCTTCAGGTGCTCTCGAGCCTTGACTCTGGAGTATGTAAGGATTATGATTTACGAGCGGGCTTGAACAGTTTCTTGTGACTGCTTCTACATATCTTGGTAACCCGTTGGGTCCACGCCGCCCGCGGACCATGAGGTTGACGCCCAGCGACCTTTAACTATCTGAGTTAAAGAGGAACATCGGCTTTGTTCTCTCACACATGGAGAGTGGCTATGCTATTTTATCCTGTTTATCTTGGCAATGCGTTATCGAGACGTTTTCCGGAATGTGCCACTTTTGCTGGCTTTTACTGTTCGGGATTTCCCCCTTTGCTGTCTATCTTTCCCATACTCGGTATCGGTGTGAGGATAGAGACTATATAGCAAAGGACTAGGGCCGAGAAGAAGCTTTAGGATCCCTGCTTTGGATACTTGTCCGAGCGGGGATTGAGAAACCCGCCGAGTTTGACCCTAGCTTCCGTGGATGCCTTGAGTGGAAGCACCCGCTTGGGGATTCATACCCATTTGGTGGTTAGCAGGAATGACTCATGTTAGAGCTTTATTGCGGCTGTCCTGGATTTCGATTTCTTGATATGAAACAAAGGCTTTTAAAATCATCCCTGCTTCCGCGATAGTATCTTAAAACCAAGGTACACCCAAGATACGCCTTCTAACCAGAACATATGTCATGTAATGACCGATACGCATTTGTCCGGCTGTTTTCAGTCTCTTGTTTTGCACAGGAACGGGTTACAAAAATTGAAAGGCCATAACATCGTTATATGTTCTGTGGTAATCTGAGCAGGTGCCGATTGCATAATTGACTGGCGGATCCTCCACACTTCGGTGTCTGTCGAGACTATGCTCTTGCACCCGCTAAATCCGAGAACAACTGTTTCCTGAAAATCGCCGACAAAAGAGAAGCAAGTGGAGCTCAAAAAACAGAACGCGCAATGGAGCGGTCTGCTAAAGCGAGAAACATGAGCTACGTCCACATACATATACCGCTCCGCATAGATAGCTCGCTGGCATTATGCATCTTGCTGATCCGTTCTAGAACTAAGTTTGCAGAGTGAAGCAAAGCTATGGCTCTTATCTGAGGCATTTCTGATCATTGTATAGGCTGTATCTGTTTCCATATCCCGATGTGCTCTGTGTGTAGGTGAGTAGTAGGGGATATATCGTATCTCACCCCGGTTCGTCTGGTTCGTTGCCTGAAATCTGCATCAGTGTCTCCCTCCGAGTTACCAGATCCCGTTCTCATTGTAACCCTCCTATTCACTTCCATATCCCATATCTCCCTCAATTGATATCACCGGGTCAAAGCAAACAATGAATAATAAACCACATAACGGTACACAAAATTGTGAATCCTGCACGAACTAAACTGTATTCATTCTTGCATATACCAACAGCTTCTATTGGCCAGCACTTAAAAGAAGCCAAATGACATGCATGACCCACCTTCAGGAAAGCTCTGCTGGTCCAATAATTTTTTAAAGCTTCCACTTCATGTATGTCAAGCTTGGAAGTGGCAGAAAGGTCCAAGCAGCCAACTGGCAAGACTGTTATTGCAATCCCCGAGATGAAGAAGAGAGGAGAAGAGAGAGAGCAAGGTCCTGGCTGGAGCTGAAAGACCGGTCAGGTTTCAGGTGCGTGAGACGGGTACTTGCAGGTTGTTATGTATATGTATCATGCAGGCAGGTCAGTATAAAAGCGGTGGACATCCACAGTATGGGGGGGATGTGCATGAAGAATTCTAATATGTCCTGGAGCAAAGGAATGATCATTAATCTATTTGCAGAGCTGCAGTGACTTGGGTACAACTGTTAAGACATATGCGAAGTGAGGGAGAGGGGAAAAGGGGTAGGAGAGAGCGAAATCTATCTATCTTTCCTCTTCATACTACATATGTTAAAGCCCTGGAAAGTATTGCTGATTGTCTTTCCTGACCGCTTCTTAACTGTTTTGCTTATTCCAGGAAGGATTTCAATATCAACCAAGTACCTACATAGCTCTCGCACAGATATGCCCGAGTGGCTGTCGGTCTGGCATCGAATTGTTCGGTGCTGACTGAGAAGTATTATTTTCTGTTTTGATATTGCCACCGTGGATTCGATTGTAATTATCAAATTACAACCACGCCCTGGTTTGAGAGAATATGGCATTGCTAAACATATCTGGAAAATGAGAATTAGGTGGCTATGTTTGGAGGCTTTAGGGTGGGTGAGTATATACACTCGGTGCCCCAGGTTCCATTCTTTGCGTAGTTTCACCCAATATCGATATTTGTGTATACCCCTATTATCCTTTACATAAATATGTGCATCCATACGTATTTCGTCATTGTCATGCCCATTCCGCAACGATGACTCCTGTGGATGGATTCTCCTTAATTCTGTTCGCGGTAAAAGATCCAAATCCTTCATGAGCCACAGTGAATAGTCTTCTCCAGTCATCCTCCTCGCGCTCTCTGGAATTGAAAAGGGAGAGCATAATGGCATCCATAGATCTGAGATAACGCAATAAAGGGGGTCAGCAACAGCTGGGAAGACTGAATTAAAGGTAGCAATACCAAAATCTTCTCATGGGAAAGAATGCAGGCTTACCTGATCTGCATCTCCTGGAGCAAAGAAACGGTCCCTGGCTCTGGCAAAACATGATCTTGAATCACAACCTTCGACCCCTTTTTCATACCTGGTACTAATTGCTGCAATACCTTCACACAATATTTGTCTGACCAGTCGTGCAGAACATATCTCAGCAGATACACATCCGCGCCAGCTACGGGTTGTTCCGTAAACATATCATGCACCATAACTTCCACTCTCTCCTTTACGTCACCCGGAATCTTTGCCTCCGCGCCCTCGATCACCTGCGGCATATCTTGCACAATGAACTTCAGATGTGGGAATTTCTGTGCCAGATGTACGCTTACATGACCCTGAGATCCGCCGATATCGACGACGGTACTATCGGGAGGTAGGTTGGACCAGTCGAAGTATGTACTGAGTGCATTAAGGCTGGCCAGCGAGGTTCCAGACATTGCTCCTGCAAAGCTCTGGGCGCGGCTGGGGTGTTGAGCGAGGAAGTCAAAAGTGCTGAGAGTGGTGTTGTTGGCGAGTGCGTAGCCAGATATATTCGGTTCCTCGCAGTTTTTTGCCATTGCTTCAACAGCCTAGAGGGAGTGGTTAGTTGATAGACTGCCATGGGCCTGTAAAATACCAATAGCGAACAAATACGAAGGGGTATCTTCCTATGTTTTGGATAGAAAATTATGATACCACTGTGGAAAAGGGTTTCCCGAGCCTTTTATATACTGAAATAGTTAATGACGGTTAGAAGTAGATGGAACACTCACCCTCCCGTGTGCCGGCCAGCACTCGTCAAAAGTGAGAGCCATTATGTCTCTAAGCATGCCACCCTCGGCAAGCATCTTCGAAGCCGCCGTATGCTTTACCATACCCTTTTCAGGTTCGCAAAACACGCGGTGATGCACCGCAGTATACCGAATAATTCGTCGGAGATCATGTTCAAGTAAACAACACTTCTCTGAAAGTTTGGTAAAAGATATTGATGAGTCTACAGGAACGAATGAGGCAATCTTAAACCGATGGACGGCCGCAAGAGGCGCAAAGTTGGACTGAAAACGGTGTTAGCTTAATTGGACATAACACTGCATATCATTGCCCTCGGCGCTATTGGTGAAGGGAGCTGGTTGCTTTCTTCAGTAAACATCCTGTCCCTTTCTACCAAATGTAAAATTCTGCTTGAAAGGGGCCGATGGGGGATATTCGCAAAGAAACCTACGATAGGCCAAAAGCTTGAAAAGACTTGCCTCCGGAAGAAGAAGCTTCACAGGCCCCTCAAGGAGTTGTCGAAGCTCAATCGTTGCTTCGACGACATCGTTCTTCGCTTTCTCAACAACAGACGGGATTGCTTCCCCTTTGGGATGCTCAGACGATTCTTTATCTTTATCTGGTTCGAATGATGGCTGCGGGAGGCCGTTGCTGCGGATGTTCTCATCAACGATAGATGTTTGAGAAACGATGAGCTGAGCCAGCTGCATGATCCTTGATGTCGACATTGTAATAAGCAGTTTAGATATCCGATCTAACAACTCTCTGGCTGAATAGCTTCTTCCGAGATAGTCTCCGTAGGTTGTTTAATTCTTACGAACAACTCTCATGAGCGTCATAGGGCCATCAGGCAGTTGCATGAAGCCAGAAAACATCTCTCCCATCCAGGGATCTTGAACCATCATGTGATGACTCGAAAAGGTCGACTTTAGCTTGTTCAAGATGAATAAGGACGGAGGCCTGCCGCCCTGGGGCTTATCACTGTTGGGGGCCTGAATCTGAGATTACCCCTGGGCAATCATCATCAGAAACACGTGACAACAGGAAAATGAGATAACCGCACGGGTTTATCGGTTGAGCTCTTTCCTTCTCTTTCTTTCCTCCGTTTTGAGCCACTGCATTCTGAAAGATAAAACCTGGGATCGTCGCCTGACTTCCAAGGCTTGTTGGATTGCTTCGATCGTTTAAGCCAGGGGCGGAAACCCCGAGCCCTGGAATCTGATGAACGTTGAGCCGACTCCACTCCAACAGTTCGCATGCGTTTCAGTTCACAGGGGTGGAAATGATTTTATCAGGGTTTGAAGATATATGAGAGAATAGCCTGAGCAGGGCGATTGATTGATTAAACAGGTATTTCTCTAGTTTATTGTTGCTGGGACAGAGAGTATTCCTGATGATGTCAACAGGCCTTTTTGGAAATGAATTCCTTGAAATACGTTTAAAATAGACGACAACCTTTAAGTAGAAGCGAAAAGGAAGCCCAAGTCCCAAGATTCATAACCCAAAGAGTCTGACACTAGTCAGTAAGGGAGTCCGCGCGGCCGGAATCAGGACTCTCCATCTACCACAACCTATTATCCATATGTCAGTACACCATCGACTTGTTTGCTAAACTTGATGTGATAGTAGGGACTGGAATCCTGGAAGAAAGACTTAAGGGAAAGCGGCAGTTATTGTACTCACCCTCTTATGCATTGGCCCCATCTGAGGCACCAGTTGTCAGCTGCGCAGCAAACGTCGACACAGATCTTCTCGCATCGAGCCTCCAACTGTCCTGTAGCCTCTAATTCTGATACCGAGCGAATATCAGATAGAGCACGGCTGTCCACCACAGGCGGGGCAGCTAAGCTGCTTCTAAGTAGGGAGAGGACGACAACGGCGGAGGTGAATTTCATTTTGACTGTGGCTTTTTGGAAAGGGGGTTGGGAGATATATGGATATATGCTTAGATTCTGAGGAGCATATGTGAGTAATATCATTCATGGAGTAGCTCTGCTGTGCAGTTCTCACCTATTGGAAATCGGGGGCTTTTGTTTAAAGAGCGTACTAGTTTATTACCGAAAATGAGTGTGTTGGTTGATGTTCTGAAGAAAGAAGAGGAGGAAGCTGTCTTTTATACGGAGTATCTATATCACTTCGACTGACGAAGTCCTCGATCCAGTCAATTTGTGAGTCGCGTATTGGAGCCCAACCCAATTGGTGGCTGAGGGTTTGGCCTTTCGCCAAGGAGTAGAGGGAGCTGAAAGGAGTCCGGCATTGTATAGGTCCTGCCAGTCAGGTTTATCTTTGAGCCTTGGAAATTGCAATCTAACGGCGATCCAACGTCGGCAAAAAAGCCCCTGACGAGATATCCTTGAAATTCCAGACACTCCGCAAAGAGCTTAACAGATTGTCAGATTTTGGAATCAAATCTCAAGCTTTCTCAGGGGAACGACCGATCTCCGAGAATCTTGGCAAAATCTCAGGCACGAATTCCAGAAATACGAGAAAATATGGAGCATATGTATTTCTTTTCCTCTTCGATTCAAGAGCGTTGGAGTCGAGAAATAATGACCTTAAATCAACATTTTGCTTGAGCTTCGTATTTCCTCGTATTTGAGATTTCGCAACGAGAAGCTGCATAGTTGAGGTAAGGGGAGGGATGTTTGATTTCGAAGCGGGCATGGCGCAGAGGTGGATGAACGGAAATCTGTCTAAATATCACACTGGACCCTCACTTGTCCTTGACCAACAACTACAATCGGGAAACGCCTTCAAAAAAAAGCATTCTTTCGAATAGCTTTCATGGATCTCATGAACTGAACATTTTGGGAAAGAGGTTCTGAAAGAGAGGAGATGCAGCTTGTATTTGCTCGATGATCTGGAGATATCAAATCGGGGAATCAGCTATTTGAGAAAACCCCTTTGCCGGTGAAATATTTGGACAAGATAATGAGAACAGCAGCAGCCAAACACATAGCTCCGCTGAAATCAGCCATGGCCCCGAACCCCGAATTGTTGATTAATGCCCCATTGATGGGAGGTCCGACGAGCGCAGCGACCGCTGAGATACCCATTCCCATACCCATATATGTCCCAATATTCCTAGGATCCTTGGGGATTGAAGTAAAGGCCACCACCATACTCGTTGTGATACCTCCTGAACAGAAGCCAAATATCACGGCAAAGACGATAAGGGCGGCATTGCTGTGAACCTCTTGCCAACAGAAGGTCAGAATGCCGCTGGTGATAGTGGCTGCGATGAACATGTTAAATCGGCCCAGTTTGTCGGCGAGGATGCCGGGAACGACTCGACCCGGGAAGGAGGCGGCATTGAAGATGGCAGCGAGGTAGAAGGACATGGATGCGCTCATGCCTTGTTCGTGGGCGTATACAGGGAGATAGAATAATGGGGTGAACATCCCAAGAAAACCCAGAAACCCGGCAGCAATTAGGCATAAGTATGGGAGTTCCTTGAAAGATGTCCAAAGGAAGAACTGATTTTTGCGAGGGGGGAGGCGGGCTTTTATGGCGAGTGTCGATGGTAGGAGGAGAGCCAGCACAACGAAACCGATGATACGGATACTCCAGCCGAATCCCAAGTTTGTCTCCGTCAGCATCTTACTCAAGGCTATGGGCCAGATAACTCCGCCCAAGGACGATCCTGCAATGCCTAGTCCCATAACCGCTGCACGTTTCTTGTTGAAATATTGCGGGCTAGCAGCCATGGCGGGAAACATGGTCATGCCATTGGAGAGTCCGCCGAGAAGGCCTTGAGCGAGTACAAACTGGTAATACTCCTTGCAAACGCTCGTCAACATTATGCTCACGACAAAAAGAAATGCCGCCGGACGAATGGCCTATGAAGCCGTGATTAGCGGATCATTCTTCCGGATCTGGGATGTATCATTTCAGGATCTACCTTAGCGCCATATAAATCAAACAGAGGGCCGCCAACGGCGCCTCCACCGAAAACTAAGAAAGCCTGCGTTGACCCGATCCATGAAATGTCCGAGGAGCTGCGACCGCGGAGCTGGTCGGCTTCGTACCACCCTTGATAGACTCTATAATGCTGTTAGCACATTGTTGACACTCAAATGCTCAAAGCGGCTAATAAATCACTAACCCAAATGAGTTGACATAACCCATGGTGCAAAATGCTATGCATGCTGTACCGATTGCAACGGACCATGCCCTAGCGCCTCCTTCAGGGAATGTATCTCCGGTAGCCTCACCGTCATCGGGGCCATTTTCTAAAGGTCGTTTCTCCGGAGTGTTCAAAGAGCTGTCACAGGAGATTTCTGCATCGGTAGCAGAAAGTGGGCGCTGTTCGGAAGCCATTTTTGGATGCTATGGACGATCATTTTTGAACGAATACAGCTCATGGGCTTCGCTTCTATTTAATGGTATCAACAATTCTTGAAATCCCTGCCCTTCAAGATATTCATATCTAGAAAAATAAGGGGCAAAAATATCGGATATGATGACTCATCCGGAGATCGGGGATCGTCGTTCGGAGATACTTTATTTGGAACCGAGAAATAAAGAGGCTCCGGGGATAAGCTAAGTAAGCACGGGGAAAGGACGGAGTATGCGAAGAAGCTCCGTTTAACATCCTGCGTTTCCATTGGGATTTCTCCTTGGGGATATCCACCAAAAGAATCCCTACCAAGGAGAAATAGAGGTCGGGGTATTTCCGGCCCAGAGTCATACTATGAGTATGAAACCTTATGGTGAAGTCTGAATATCAGTAGAATTGATGTCTTCATCGGAGACTTTGGTTCTGACTCAGAACAGGGATTTCTCCCTAATGGAAGCTACAGCTCCCTGTATAACTTTCGCCTCGGGGCGTAGGCACCGATATATCTAGATGAAGCCCTGCAGGAAACTGTCTTGGTCCACCATTTCATCCATCTCAAACCAATCACAAACCCCTTCGGCACCGGCTATCCCTTCTCGTATACCCCCTGCAATAGCTGTTGGGTCTGTTCCTGGTGATGTATCTAACCCGCTTTCATCTGCTCGATTTCTGAGGATACGGTAGCAATGATCTAAGCTACCCTTCACTGCTTTGGACATTCCCTGCTCAGTTGAAGTACCCGCCTGCATAGCATCAATCTGTGCGAGTAGACACGAGAAGAATAAATGGCCCCTCACGTTTGTTTCGCCGTTCTTGATCCTCAAGCCAAGAATACGGATGAATTTCTCGACTATTTGATGTAGGTTTTGGTAGCGGAATGAGACAGACATTGGGATGAAGGAGGTTTTGTCTTCTTCAAGCTGATTGATAAGTTCGTCGCAGATCATGCTGGTAGCCTGTAATGGTACATCTCGGAATACTGCGGTCCCGATGACCCCGAGGCGTGCGAAGTCGTCCTCAGTTGATTGGTGCTCACTGGCTAATGTAGAATGGGACAGGAGCGACATCGAGATTTCCATACTGGTTTTCCGGGAAAAGTAGTACGTGGGATTCGTCTTGGCTTTAATTGCGAAAGGGTGGTGGAGGGCCAAAAGAAACCGGTATGTTAAGAGATCAAGGAGTTTGACCTGGAAGGGGCTGGCCAGGGACGCTTGGGATTGGTTTTTCCGAAATAGCTCGAAGTTGGCGCGGCAAAATGAGGACAGACATGAGGCCAACTGAAGTGTCTTGTCGTAAGACGATTCCGATTTAAAATCGTTCACATAACGTGCTATTTCCAACCTCACTGAGAACGACTTCATGAGGGCGATTTGGATAGAAGTTCCGGTGTAATGTTCCGCAGGCTTTGGCACTGATTCTGTCGCCATCTGATCATCCTCAATGTTAGCGGGTAGTTCGCAGTCAATATCCTGCATTGACACTAGAGGTAGTCCTCCGGCATCCATGCTAGACTGCAGGATAATCTCGAGAACTGTGGCCCATAGCCTTCTACGGATTTCTTGATCAAACGAAGACATCCTGGTCACACGTGATGGGTCAATATGAAGACCCATATGCATTGCTGACCTTAGCAGGGAGCCAGCAGAAATCCAAACAAGATCCCCTCCGACCCCATTTGTTTGGCGAGCCAAAAGAAGAAGGCAGTATATTTGAATCCCAGAAACATTGATTCGGTTTTTCTCGAAAGGTGAGATAAGCCAAGATTGGGCGGTATATATCCATTGGGATGGCGCGGAATAGTGATATCTCAGCATATTACGTTCGGAGGAAAAGACCATACCGATAGCCATGACTAAGAGGAGCTTTACCACAAATTCATAGCTAGATGAGCTGGGATCGGCCCAGTAATCGTCATAACCTCGTAGAAAAGAGGGAACATGAAGGATCCGAAAAACCGACTCGGATGTTCGAATATATGCCTGAACGAGCTGGTCGGCAATTTCCCTCGAGGGAACATGTTCATGTATATCGGCCCGAAGAGGCTGTCTCACCACTTCTTGTGCTTTGATAGCCTTCGCTAAGCTCTTGCAATTATCGTAGACTGCGCGGGTCTCGGAAGTTTCGTCTGATTCAAACCTTTGAACCACCTCGTAGAACTTGAATTAAATTAGTTACCGTAGATTTATGCAAATACTGCTTAGCGTTTTCTTCTGCTTTTCATATATGATTTTCATACCTGATACGCGTAGTTGGTCCAATGACTTTGGCCAAAGTACCTCGTCTTTGAAAAGTTTCCCCGAACAGTGGGCGCCACTTCGTAGGCCTGGGATGCGTTATCTAGCACACTTTCCGGGTCTTTGGGTGTGCTGAGAAACTGCCGCTCTGGATGTGCTTGTTGTGCGGGTCGTGTGGCATCCAAAGTACCGGCTAAGTCGTTCCCATTCGGTGGGTCCCGACTGACATTCGACGTTGGTGATGGCAGGTTAAAATAAGGTAGAGGAACATTATGACTAGTTGACAATCTAGAAACTTCTGCAGCTCCTGCAGCCGTGCTGGAGCTCTTTTGATGGCCTGCGGGGTCCTTGTCTGAGGCCGCCAAGGGTGGCTGTCGCGCTCTGTTAGGGCCGCGTCTATTATCGTCAAGATAAATACATGATCCTTCTTTTTTTGAGCGAGTACAATGCTCGCATGGGTCATTTCGGTTACACCTAAACTGTCCGTTAGCCATCGGTTTCTGCGGTCCTAAGGATAATAAAAATAGGATGGCCGTACTTGATCTTTTTCCGTCTACAGGGCTCACATGCCAATGCCTGTCTCCGACGCCGACCGGAGGGAGCAGGAGTATTGTTCTCCATATCCTCGAAGTGTTATGGCAACGCAGATCGCCTTCAAAGACTTCCTTGGATGGAGGCAAATATGTAAGATTGAAGAAAGTGTCTGAGGTACTGATATCCGTAAACCCTATGACAGATACAATGACACATGAATTTCAGTTCATTATGGACATTGAGAATCTAAACACTTTGTTTATTCTCCGAGAAGCGCTCTTTCGCCTAGCTGATGTCCTTCGCGAAGTGGTTTTTATGATGCGTTAAGGTGAACGCTGATGTTGCTAAGATATGCTTATCCCCACTAGCGCGGATATGGCGGAGTTGGAGAGCTTGAAGCACTGGTAAACGTTATTTCCCAAGGGCAAAGGAAGATATGATACAAAACCTGACCCTGAATAATTTGAAGACTATAACGCTTCCTCCAGCTCGTCAGTCAAATACCACAGAATTATTAGGAGGAACAAAATTTTTATTATTTGAAGTAGAAGAAGTTCCAATAACCGCGGAGGAAACATTGATCAGGGAATAGAGAAATTAAGAGAGCTATAAGGGAAAGCTGAGGTATTATCTAGTGATGCCATTTTATTTGAACCTGATGCTTTTCCCCTTCGCCATGATGTATATAGCCATTTCTGAACCGAGCCTCCCGGGCAATGCAAAAGATAAACCGTTAAACCGGGGAAATCCTAGCCAAAATATCGTGTTAAAACCATTTCCCATTCAAGCACCACTTCCAGCTGATTGCGAGAATATCTGCTGCCAGATATCCATCCATTCCTCCTGCTGAGGAGAAAGAGGCTTGTGCGGGTTTTTGAAGGTAGAAGAGAGAATATCTCTTAACTTGTTACTCAAAACCTTCAGCGCTAGCATTGATTTCCAGTCATTAACCGAGAATCTGACACGGTTGCCGTCGATGATAATGACGCCGGAATATAACTACTTCGTGTTAGCATCCTACTGAGCTCTATTTTAAAAGCAAGCAGAATTAAGGAAGGCCGGGGTAAACTATCTTACCTTGAATTCGACATCTCCACACAGTAACGCAACAGCAAGGTCCTCAACGGCGCTGGTTTCATGCGCATTGTAATATTTACTGCGGGCTTGCATAATGTGGTAGAATGAAAGCCATTTTAGTGGCTGGTCCGGGCGTTTGTTCACTGAAGTCGGGTGTAGGGATACTGCCTGGTTATTTGCAACATTCCTCCAACCCTTTCCTTCTCGAACCAGAAGCTTTGGGTAAAAGCTCCATGCGATCACCGAGTTCATGATGAGATCATTATTGCCGTTAATATTCGTCCGCTCTGGGACCTCGAAGAATTGGCGCTGACGGCCCGTGAAACGTGCTCTGCTATGTGTTAGTGAACGAAACTCGGTGCAGCTTTAGAAAGTAATATGGAATGACAAGCGTAATATACCTATTTAGTGAAGCCTTCTCCGCAGAGTCTAATCGAAGTAGTCCAGCGTCAGCGATGGAAACTAGAAGCTGCGTCTTGATGTCTTCGATATTTATCAGGCCCTGGGGACTTAAAAAGTTCTTTCGACAAAACGTATACTCATTTATTCCGGGGGTGGTCCGAACGCGCCTCCATGTGGCATACGCATTGTAAACGGTCAAGAGATCGGAGTCGCCTGTTACAGACACTAAGCGTTTGCCAAACAAGCAGAAGTTATTAAAAGGTGGGGAAAAACTAAAGCTCACCTTTCTTGAACGACATCCGAGCAAGGTCTCGTTGTGTATTTGAACCCATGGTATTCACAAAAGGTGATTTAGATGAGAGAATAGCGGCAATACTGACAGCTGCATCTAAACATTTGAAGAATGTGCCATATATAATGAGTTTCCCAAGGAAAACGTCTAACGGAAGCTTCGCAAGTTGTCGTCCCAAGGAGGTCAAAGATTCAAGACTAGTCAGTGCCTTCACTTCCTTTAGGGCATCAATCGCCCGCCGGATATTCTTTGATGATGGCGGATCTGGGGCTTCGGAAAGAGTCTGCTCGACTTCGCCTAGATTGCAGATCTTCACTCGCAATACTAGATCCTGCAAGGAGAGTCGGAGCATCTCAGGGGTTTGTTGTTCGGCAAGCTATTTTTAGATGTTAGATTTTGACCAACGTTGTATAACGGGGAAAACGAACCAATTTATCGTGTCGATATTTAGTGAACAAGTGAAAACATAGCCCACGCTGTACTCGACCTGCTCTTCCTCGGCGCTGTTTCGCATTGGCACGCGATATAAACGACTCTACCAGTTTAGATAGTTGCCGCCTCTCATCAAACCTTTTTAAAACTATCAGTAACAGATCCTATGAAATTTTCGGGATGTTTGATCTCACCTCATTACTTTCTCTTTGCCAGTGTCGATGACAGCTGTTATATCGGGAATTGTGATACCTAGAAAGTCAGATATAATGCGATAAGAACGGATGGATATTCCTACCAGTTTCTGCAATATTAGTTGCGATGACTATCTTTCTCACACCCTCAGGCGGGACAAGGAACGCCCTCTCCTGTTCATCACTGGCAATGGATGAATGGAGTGCGAATATTTCCCAGTTCCTCGCGAATGTTGGAAGTGAAGATATTTCATCGTTCAAACGACGTATCTCTGCAAGACCAGGCATGAAAATAAGAATGGCTTTACTGTACTCATCCAACCCTGGTGTTGTTGCAATTTTTTCAACAAGATTGGTAATTAGCCTATAATCCAGATGATACTCATTAAACGCAGTTATGGTATCTCGGGTTCTTTTCGAGTAGTTATTCAGATTCGGCCCTTCTTTCTCAGCGGTATCCTCATCAGCGGATTTGTCATCGTCGCTATCATAGTCCGCCGGTAATTGACCATCGTCAATTCGATAGTTGGTCAATTCAACCGCATCCTCTAAATAATTAACTTCCACGGGAAATGTTCGCCCGGGTATGTTTAAAACAGGCGCATTGTCAAGGTAAGTAGAGAGGCGTTTTGAATCAACCGTAGCAGACATAAGAATCAGCTTTAGATTGGGTCGCTCGTGCAGCAATCTTCGAACGACGATCAATAGAAAGTCACCGTCAATTGTACGTTCATGAACTTCGTCAAGAACAAGATGCGTGATGTCTTGAAAATCTTTAGGTCGCTCCAGCATTCTCACAACAACTCCGGTAGTCCTGAACGATGTAAGTCTCCAAAATACAACCATACGATAGAAAATACATACGCAAACACCAGCCTCGTTGATGACGAAACTTTGCTTTCCAATCTGATGGCATACCCAACTAAGGAAGAGGAAGTACCAATGTCGCTTTTCCGCTCACCTAGTTCTTCACTAACTCTTCGAGCGAGAGATATGGCCGAAATACGGCGAGGTTCAGCAACGTAAACCTTGCAAGACCGACCTGATAGTAATTCGTTCTCAAGAATGAAAGATGGTATCTGTGTACTTTTACCACTTCCAGTTTCACTGCAAATGATAACAGCTTGATGAGCTGCTAAAGTATCCAAAATATCTTTTTTATAACCCCAAATCGGAAGCTTAGCTCGTGATAGAGACATTTGCTTGAAGGAAGGTGTAGAAGATTTCTCAGTCCAAAGTTTTATGAGACGATCCGAGTTCTGGGTATCAACCTTGTGTCGAACATCAACAGTATTGGTATCCGTGGAGTCACTGTTCCCGTTCCTTTTCCTGAAATTGCTGGTAAGGACGACATCGTCTTCAAACTTTTGGGCCATCTCTTGCTGCAATTTTTGAATACCCTTGAACTCTTCTTTGTCTAATCTATTTTCGTGCTCCTTCTTGGCTTCGGAAAGCTCGGTCCATAGGTCCCTCCAAATGGCAGGTAGGCGCATATGGGCTTTGCTCTCCTTGGGCGAGTGGGCAAAAAGAAGAAACAGGGCCACAGTAGAGACATAAGCTTCAGACTGCAAAACGGTTGGTGTTGATATTGAAGTCATAGAGATCAATGTTAGGCGTGAATCTGATTTATGGGAAATCATGCTTAAGGGCACCGGTTGGGGTATATCCTGGCTTTTAGACCATTTAATATCAACAGCCGTCCTATTGGAAAATGAGGAAGAAGAGATAACACGATATGAGACCTTGCATCCCGAGTCTCTATAGTCCGATAACATACATTATTAGTCGCGTCCGAGATAAATATAATAGAAACTGTACAGGGAGGGGGAAGCTACAAACCTTGCTTTACAGGTCTCCTCAAGTACCCGACGGGGGCTCAAACCACTCCATTTTCCAAAATCCCGAATAGCACTAACCGAGTTATTATCTTCAGTGTTTTGTACTGGGTCGAAGAGAGGCTCCTCTTCCGGCGAGAATATGTCCCCAAATAGGCCACTCTCCTCGTTTTCTTCTATGACATCCTGGTCACCCATTGTTTCGGCGGACTTTTCCTTTTGGGGTTGCTTCGATTCATCCTCGATCGCTTCTTTCGTCTCTTGGGAGTCGTTTGTTTTACTGGCCACTCGGTGTTCTCGTTCTTCTACCATTTCCATCCTAAGTCCTTCGAGTCTTTCCTTCCAAGCGTGCTCTGCCTCAGGTCGATCAAAAAGCACGTCGGCTTCAATCTTGGCAACCTTTCTTCTTAGTTTGGCCACTTCGGGACTCAGTTCTTCCTCAGCTTTACTCCCCGGCGCCTTTTTGCGTCGCTGCTTTTTCCCGATATCGAACAACTCTGGCTGTTCTCTATATATACGGGATTTGAGGGAGATATATTCTGGAATCAAAGATTCTGGGTCAAAATAGTCATCTGAATCATCAGAAACGGGGCTTGAGAGTGCCTTAGATTTTTTGGAGTTCTTTTCTTTCTTCTTGTAAAAATTATCACTTGGCGTCGTTGATCCTGAACTCGATGGGTACTGAGACGCATCTAGTCATATTGTCAGTATTTATATCGGTAAACTAAAAGGCTGGGTTCCCCGACCTGAAGATAAAAGGGCAACTGAGTCTGGTACTCTAGCTAGTTTGGGCTTGTTGTTTGCATAGGCTGGTAGTTCACCAGGAGCACAATACATGGCCAACCACTCCAAGGATTCTTCTAGACTCCACACTGTATCTCTACTAGTGTTTGTGGATGCGTAGGGAAAATAAAGCAAAGCATGCCTTAAGGCACCATCAAGCTTAGATTCGTCGATATCGAGTTTTAGTAAGGCTTGTTTAAGCGTCCAAAGCTTGACGCAAATATCTTCATCAGAAGGAAGCTTTTTTAGACCACCGGGATCACGTCTAGGGGAAAGATCCAGATTCTCTGCTTGTCTTCTCGCCATATCAAGAATCTGGTCCAATATCTCCGTGGGAAGCCAGTCCCTAAGGCCAAGAGGGCTTGCTTGAGGACGAAGCACGCGACGCTCAGTTTCAAGTTTCACAGCTTGCCGGGCAGCATCATTCTTGCATTTCAGCGCATATTTATCGATAATTGACTGTAGCTCCGCCTCCTCAAGGTGTCTTTCCAGCTCAGCAGGAGTCAAGCTCTCCAGCCCAGGGGCATGTTGAGAAGCCTGGGTGTCTTTCTGTTTTGTCTCAGGCTGGTTTGATTTCCCTGAGTCAGACGGCACTTCAGATTCCACAGTATTAGCTGCGGCGTCTGGTGCATCTAGGGAGTCAGTAGCTTTGGGTTTTGAAGGGATCGACACTGTTGTAAAGCCTCTGGCGGGATTTGATGCCGGCTTCTTCTTCTTCCTGTTGGGAGCCATGACGCTCTAGATAGCCTTGGAGATTTACCTCAGGTCAGATACAGCTTAGTCGAGGATAGGTGATCCAAACAAAAACGTGGGGTTTGAAGTAGAGGGGAAGTGAAGTGAATGGTGGGAAAGGCGAGAAAAAATAGTTTGTTTGTTGGAGATATCTTTATCGATCTAATCCTGGTCCAAAAATTTATCGCAAAGTTAATATTGGCCGCACTTCCTGGTGAGATGACAGCTTCCCGCACAACACCACAAAAAACAGTTTGCGATCAACGGTAGCCACAACAAACTCGCGAACAGGCTATCACCATTGCGACATGCTTCGAGTCGCCCATCATGAACCCAGATCAGTGGACTGAAGTGAGTGAAGGCACTCTAACGCCTCTAGAGCAAGTTGTACTCTCAAATTCAACGTCTCTTCGATGTCACGCTCTCCACGAACTTCAAGATAGGATAGGTAAATGTGCCCGTCTACGTTGTAGCTAGGAAACCATGTTAACATAACTACCTCTGTGAAGGCTCTCGTCTACCTCCAGAAATACATGGATCCATTCTGAGTGTCCTGTTTAGGACATACCCTCTCTATATTGATCGCCCGTCCCGACGAGCTGCTCAACAATGCCTCGTGTCCCTCTTCAAGGCGCCGATATCCACCGAAAACCTGAAATATTTTGTTCAAACATTACGAGAAGAATCGTTGAAATCCGCAATAGCTCCGGCGAATGCTTTCGTCTTAGTGGAATGGTGTTCTCTACTGTTACAGCACCTGGGGGACGATCCTAAACAATTGACACAATGGGCTCCGGATGTCATATCTGCCGATGCCAGGTTGCTAGAGACGTGTCTAGGGACAGCTATAAAAGAGGGCCTAAAACACTCTGCAATTATAGTTACTAGACGGGCACTCCGGGCAGTTTTCTCGGCGGACCAAGGCGAGGACCTTTTACGCACATCGGTTACCCGACTGACTGGAGATGGCTCATCGGGACAGAAAAATGCACCATTTCTGGGGGTGATATCTGGAGTTTGCTTTCGACTAGAGAACAGGAAACCGGTTATGGAAGATATCAAGACCAGTGTCTGGAAATATTATGCCAAGGAGATCATCGGTTCCCGGACTCTAGTCCCAGGCCATATATCAAATGGTCTTTCTGATTTCATCTCATCGTTCGCTACATACGATGATCTGGAAACTGAGGTGTGGCCTCAGCTTGAGAAAGCTATTCTTAGAACCCCCGAGGTTGTCTTCAGCGGGCTCATCCCTGCGCTGTGCTCCGCAATTCCCACACAGATAGATCTCTCAGAAGTTTTCGCTTCTCGATTCGTGAAGCCTCTTCTGTCGAGCCTAAAATCCACAAATGCGGCAGTAAGAAACGGTGCTATACAAGCATTCCAGAGTTTAGTTTCCCGGTGTCGAGCTGAAAAGCCGCTCCTAAAAGCCGCGGAAGAAGTGGTGGTGCCTTTGAAAACATTCAAAATAACTAATGCTGAACAACGTGCTCTTCACGCTCAGCTCCCTTCGGTTTTCCCGAACCTTCTTCAATTATCCCAAACCGTTGTGGGCGGCCTATTACCGGTATTATCACGCGAAGCCAGCGAAGTTGCTCTCGAACCGGAGGTAAAGGCATTCTGCAAACACTTTTCATATCTCATCGAATCAGGTGCTTCAATCACTGATGAAATATCAAACACTGTCAGTAAGGGCTGCGGGGATAAACGAGTGAACTTTCGAAAATTATGGCTTATGAACATTTGTGAATGTCTGTGGTATTTCAAGCCGGACGTCCTTTGCACCGCCCAAGTCGCCCCTTTCCTACGGCAAATCATTGGCAAATTACAGCAATCTTTTGAGGAGATTGTTGCAAATCCTTTGCCTTCTTCCCAGTCAGGGATAGTCTCGTTAGGGTATATCATGACTGCTCTCTCGGTGAAGCTCAAGGATCAAAAGGATGGCAGCGGCGAACTTTTTGTGAACTGCGAAAAAATAACTAGCCAGTCCTTGACAATATCTCCAAAACCGTCATTTCTACTAAACCCAAAAATTCTTACTAAGTTAACCACGAGAGATGACCTTACCTGGGTAATCCGGGCATTATCAACCGTTTCAGCAGAACCAATTTTCCATGAATCGGATCAGGCAGCCAAAACCGCTTGGGGCCAAAGCTTCATTTACGTTATTTGTGCTTCTAACATTCCTCCACCAGTTCGAAATGAGGCAACCCACGCCCTAACGCAGTGCTATCTAAGAAACCCCCGTTCAATTGGCAAAACAATGGACAAAGCTCTTTGGCTTTGGCTTCAATCTATTGAAAATGGGGACAGAGATTCCGCTGCAGTCTCTGCAGGGACAAACAATAAGAAACTGCACATGGTCGTAAAGTCTATCAGTCCTCGACCATCTGATCTTCAAGCTTTTGGGAGTACGGTCGGCCAGGACATCCTCAAAGAACAACTGATCGGATTTCTTGTTCTCTGCCAAGATGAGCTACTTCCGAGCGCCCCATGGATTGATGTGGCCTTGAGAACCGCAATAGATCCCGGTGACCTTGTTCGGGAAATGCCAGAAAAATGCCTCCAGCAAATATTATATGCTCTTGATGTAAGCCCTAGTATCTTAGTCCGTATAATAAACCCCATTCTAATCAGACGTACGAGTTAGGATCCCATTCGAGCCGGGCTTCCCAAAGCGAAAAAAGCTGCCTGGGCCGCTGCTGCAACCCTCGCCTTTGTTGCCCCTGATGCTATGGTTCCAAGGCTTGTCGACCAGATTGAGGACGATTTACTTATTGACAGGATATCAAAATTTAGCCCGACTGATGCCGCTATTGCCCGCACTCCTGAAGGTACAGCCTTCGTCGATGTCCTCAGTACTAAGTCAAAACAGCCGTTGTCCGATAAAAATGTCAAAGACTATGATACGCTGAAATGGGAAGAAGAGCTCAGAGCACAGGTTGCCCAGAAAAAGGGGCAGCCGCAGAAAAAGCTCACAGCCGATGAGCAGGCAAAAGTCAGTGCACAGCTTACTAAAGAAGCGACGATTCGGAAAGAGGTACTGCGCGAAGAGGAAATAATCAAGAGAGGCGCAGGCATTATTCAAGCTCTTGCCAATGGGCCTCCATCTGACGCTGAAGGTTGGATCAACCCCGCGGTTAGAGGTCTTGCTGACCTCACACGAAACGGCGCTGGACTTTTTGTTGGTGATGCTATCGCGTCAGCATATATTGCTTGTGCTGATCGGATATCGTCTCGCTTGGATACCATGAGGCCTTTCATCGGTGCTGCCACACTTCGAGCCCTGGGAGAATCGTATTTGCCCCATGAGATGGAGGCAGAACCGCTTGGGAGTAAGTTCGCGGTGACCTGGGACTTCTCCAAATACACAGGTTTAGCTGACGCTTCTCATTTAGGTCTCGTGGTTAGAATTCTTTATCGCTTCAGATTCGCTTCAGAGCAACGGCCATTCGATGCTGTAACCTTGGGCTATATTCTTCCCTTGTTTTTTACCATACTTGACCAAAATGGTATTAAGGACAAGGGTGATGAAGAGGGCGAGGAGCAGGTACTTCTAGTCCTCGAATTTCTCTCGTTCCATACAAATTCATGTAAGCCACATCGCAGCATACAGGTGGAAACGTAAATATATGACATGAAAGCTCACGTTTATTTAGTTTCGGATCCTCGTCTTCCTAGAAAAGAGGTTATTTGCCATCTCGTGTCCGCTATGCGGAGATATCCCCAACATTATAAAGTAATCAAGGATACCCTGCTTGACTTCTGCAGATGCATCTCCCCGAATATCGAAAATGAAGAGCTCGAAGCACTCCTAAAAGGCACAATCGTCCCGGAGACATCCGTTCGGACGGCGGTACTACAGGCGATCTTGTCCGAAATTGACCTGACCGAGTTGGATTTCTCAGAGCATATCTGGCTGGGTTGCCATGACAGTGTGGAGGAGAATGTTGAGATTTCCGAAGCCATATGGGAAGAGAATGCTCTAGAGGTCGACGAGAACTCACCATCTCAAATTGTGAAATACCTCGAAAGCAAGGATTCTCAGTTGCGAGGCGCGGCGGCGCGAGCATTAGCCCATGCCGTTAAGCTGAGCCCTGACGTGTTTCCGAAGATACTAGAAGGTTTGAAATCACAATACAGACAAGAAATCAAACCTAAAGCTCCCGAAAGGGATGCTTACGGAATGATCAAGAAGGTCGATACTTCTGATAGGTGGGAGTCCCGCAGTGGTATCGCTCTGGCGTTCAGAGCCATGGCAAAGGAGTTCCAGGGTGAACAAATCATTGATTTCCTGAGGTTTTTGATCGACGAGGGCCCTCTTGCCGATCCAAATGCTACTGTGAGACGACAAATGGCTGAGAGTGGTACCACTATTATTGCTATATCTGGACAAGACTCCGTGGAGGAATTGATGCCAGTATTTGAACAGACTCTGGAGACATCGGACAAAGCTACGGAACAGTCGGATTGGCTCAACGAGGCCGTAATCGTTCTTTACGGATCTCTCGGTCGGCATCTGAAAACTGGTGACAAACGTTTGCAAACAGTTATCAGGAAACTCCTCGAGGCTCTTAGCACACCTTCTGAAACTGTGCAGTCTGCAGTGGCTGAGTGTCTACCACCACTCGTTAGACTCTCGCCGTCCGAAACTGGTGCCTATGTTCAAGAGATGTTGGACCAGCTCTGCAAATCTAAGAAGTATGCTGCTCGGCGAGGGGCAGCGTATGGCCTTGCGGGTATTGTTAGTGGTGCGGGTATCTCGTCTTTGCGTAAACATCGTATCATGGCCCATCTACAAGATGCCCAAGAAAACAAGAAAGACCAGAATCAAAGACAAGGGGCGGTCCTAGCTTATGAACTTTTCGCGACTATCCTCGGCCGAATATTCGAGCCATACGTCATCCAGATTGTCCCACAACTATTAGCCGGTTTCGGAGACCCCAGTATCGACGTTCGTGATGCGTGTTTAGATGCTGCAAAAGCTTGTTTTGCAAGCCTCAGCTCCTATGGGGTGAAGGAAATTCTACCGACGCTACTAGAAGGTTTGGATGATCCACAATGGCGAAGCAAGAAGGGAGCATGCGATCTTCTCGGAGCAATGGCCTATCTTGACCCTCAGCAGCTAGCAGCTAGTCTTCCCGATATTACACCTCCTCTCACCGTTGTACTAAATGACAGCCACAAAGAAGTACGGAATGCCGCAAACCGTAGTTTACAGCGGTTTGGTGAAGTCATTAGCAATCCTGAAATAAAGAGTCTAGTCGGGGTGCTCCTAAAGGCTTTGAGTGATCCGACAAAACACACAGATGAAGCGCTAGACGCCCTGATTAAAGTATCTTTCGTTCATTACCTCGATGCGCCGTCGCTAGCCCTGGTTGCCCGGATTCTGGAACGTGGTCTAGAGGATCGATCGGCGACAAAACGGAAGTCCGCCGAAATCATTGGCAGTTTGGCTCATCTCACAGAACGCAAAGACCTTATAGCACATCTACCAATCTTAGTCGCTGGCCTAAGGCTCGCAATTGTCGACCCTGTTCCTACCACCCGTGCAACCGCGTCCAAAGCCCTAGGTTCTCTTATTGAGAAACTCGGTGAAGACGCACTTCCTGATCTCATACCAACTCTCATGTCTACCCTCAAATCGGAAACCGGCGCCGGGGACAGATTGGGTTCGGCGCAAGCCCTTTCAGAAGTTCTTGCCGGACTGGGGACATCACGTCTCGAAGAGATGCTCCCAACTATCCTCCAAAATATCTCAAGCTCGAAGCCAACTGTTCGAGAAGGATTTATGTCGCTCTTCATTTTCCTTCCTGCTTGCTTTGGAAATGGTTTTGCCGCCTATCTTAATAAAATTATCCCCCCTATCCTTGCTGGGTTGGCAGATGACATCGAAGCAATCAGAGAAACGTCACTTCGAGCAGGTCGGCTGCTGGTCAAAAACTTTGCTTCAAAGGCCATCGACTTGCTACTACCTGAACTTGAACGTGGTTTAGCTGATGACAGTCATCGTATTCGACTAAGTTCCGTGGAATTGGTTGGCGATCTTCTCTTCAACATAACTGGTATCAGCAAATCGGATGTGGATGATGAAGAAGAGGGAGCGGCTCAAGCTGGCCAGTCGCTTCTCGAAGTGCTTGGTGAAGATAAGAGAAACAAAGTCTTGTCTTCTCTGTACATTTGCCGCTGTGATACGTCAGGTCTGGTCAGGAGCGCTTCGATTAATGTCTGGAAGGCACTTGTTGCAACTCCACGAACTTTGAAAGAGCTGGTTCCCACGCTTTCGCAGCTTATCATCCGTCGCCTTGCAAGCTCAAACATGGAACAAAAGGTTATCGCTGGAAATGCACTTGGAGATCTAATCAGGAAAGCTGGAGAAGGGGTTTTGTCAACTCTATTACCCTCGCTCGAAGATGGTCTTCAAAATTCCACGGACGTCGATGCCAAACAGGGTATCTGTATTGCCCTACGAGAACTTATATTGTCGGCTTCTACCGATGCTCTTCAGGACCATGAGAAGATCCTCATATCTATCGTCCGAACCGCCCTGGTTGACAACGATGAGAACGTCCGTGAAGCTGCTGCCGAAGCGTTCGACGTTCTACAGCAAGTGCTAGGGAAGAAGGCAGTGGATCAAGTCTTACCATATCTTCTTAGTCTCCTTCGAAACGATGAAGATGCTGAGCAAGCCCTATCGGCACTACTTACCCTCCTTACAGAGACTACGAGAGCAAACATCATTCTTCCAAATCTTGTGCCGACACTACTAACCTCACCCATAACGCCGTTCAACGCCAGAGCGATCGCTTCTTTGTCCGAAGTCGCTGGCCCCGCAATGACAAGAAGATTACCTGCTATTCTTAATGCTTTGATGGACAACATAATCTCAACCAAGGATGACGATCTAAGGCTTGAACTTAGCACGGCATTTGACACTGTTCTGGTTTCGGTTGACGAGTATGATGGTCTAAACGTGGCTATGAATGTCATGCTCTCATTAATGAAACACGATGATCATCGACGACGAGCAAACACAGCTGTTCATCTAGCCACCTTCTTTTCCGACGCCGAGGCAGATTTCTCCCGTTACCATCCTGACCTGATACGAGTTTTGCTCATATCTCTTGATGACCATGACAGGAACGTCGTCAAGACAGCATCAACAGCCTTAACCCGGTTGATGGCAAGTCTACGGAAAGAGGAGATGGAATTACTTGTCGTTTCTACGCGCCAAGTCCTTCGACAAGTCGGAGTTCCTGGTGCAGACCTTCCCGGCTTCAGCTTACCGAAGGGAATTATGGCCATCTTCCCAATATTCCTTCAGGGCTTGTTGAATGGCAGCGCCGATCAACGGACACAGTCGGCTCTAGCTATCGCCGATATCATCGATCGTACCAATGCTGATTCCCTTAAACCGCTTGTAACACAAATAACAGGTCCGCTCATTCGAGTTGTTTCCGAGAGGTCGGTGGATCTTAAGTGTATGTACTCCTACCTTAATACCGAGGCCCTGCTAATCAGATTATAGGTGCCGTCTTCTTCTCCCTCAATAAGCTACTTGAGAAGATTCCGCTATCCATTAAACCTTTCTTACCACAGCTTCAAAGAACCTTTGCCCGAGGTCTTGCAGATTCAACAAGCGAGACGCTTCGTAACAGAGCTGCTAAAGGTCTAGGGATTTTGATCACTCTAACGCCAAGGGTTGACCCCCTCATTGCTGGTAAGTTTGCCTACTCTTTAAGACCTAGACGAGGCTAATGTATTCTCTCAGAACTCATCACGGGTTCGAAGACACCGGATCTCGGTGTCAAAAATGCCATGTTCAAGGCACTGCACGAGGTTGTTAGCAAAGCCGGTACTAATATGAGCGACGCCTCTAGACAAGCTATCCTTGGTCTTATCGATGACGATGCAAACAGCAGCGATGGTAATAAATCCACGAACCCCTTTTCGCCGTGGTATATCATATATTAACAGACTACAGATACAATAATCATCACAAACGCAAGACTATTCGGAGCCCTTGTCAAGACTCTCCCTGCCTCAACAGCCATTCCACTCGTCAAGTAAGAGTCTCCCCGTTCTATACTAGAATAGACTTTGAAGCCGGCAATATGATCCGAACTAACATGCACAGGAACCGCATTGTCACCGCCCACTTCTCACATGCTTCTATCCTCGGTCTTAACTCCTTGCTTGTGGAGTCTCCGTCAATATTGCTAGACAATTTCTCAACGGAAACCCCTTCAATCATCTGTCAAGGAATTACAAACAAAGATGTAAGTCCAGAATGCGCAATGGAAACGGTAAAAGAACACACTGCTAACATTTAAGTAGCTTTTCATCTGTGACAACAGCCTGCTTGCTGCAGGGAAGTACCTTCTCACCGAGACCGACCATAGAAGCTTTGAGACTACAAAATCGATATTCGAAACCCTAGCACCACTTATACAGCCAGGTGGGCCGTCAAATACGCGTCGTCTTGCATTAGTCGTCATCCGTACCGTCAGCCGCCTTCACCCCGACTTAGTTAGACCTCACCTTCCTTTACTGGCACCGCCAATCTTTTCCAGCGTTCGCGACGTTGTCATCCCAGTGAAACTTGCCGCCGAAGCCGCGTTCCTCTCCCTCTTCTCCGTCATAGATTCAAACAATGCCGTGTTTGAGAAGTACATGGCCGGACCCGGGGCGGATCTTCCCGCCGGACCAAAGAGAAGTATGCAAGACTACTTCAAGCGTGTTGCGATGAGGCTTGGGAGCCAAGCTAGAGAGAGGAGGGAAGCAGAGGGTGGACAAGGAGGTCTGGGTCTTTCAAATGACGAGCTAGACGATGAAAAGGAAGTCTGGAGTGTGGGAAAGGTGGATCTGGGTGATGATACGTTTGGAGGAGATTAGGTCGCGTGGTAGTTGACTCGAAGAATATTGCCCACGCATCTAATGGGGCCGTATATTGAGCTCCCTGAAATACCATGATCCTACATATCTAACATATGGCAAGGAAGGTATGAAAACACTCCTATCTCCTGAGAAATGAGTATAAATCACGTGATCATAAATTTATATCCGGGACGGCATCCGTCTACCTCCAGAAGCAAGAATTAAAGATCATTCGATTCAGTGTTCATAAAATCCAGACTATCCTTACCTCGTAGAGCGCGACTGAAGTAATTATCTCTGTAGCGCAAATGCTGTCCTCTTCTGGGGAGCTGTCGTGGAGACAATTTCTTTTTTGGGGCGCGTTCACGTGATGAGGCTCAAACGCTTGACATACCATCGAAGCCCTAATGTGGGTTTCTCTCGCTTAGCAGCACATAGCTTAGATAATCCTATCCTATCTCAAACTCCTCATCGAAATCACGACCAGATTGCTCGAACACCACCATCCGCCAACGACCATCAGCAACCGACAGGAAAATGTAAGTGGCATCATAAATATTTTCGCAATTGATTATCCCCTTGAAAAATACTCTATAGAGCCTATCTAGACTCTGTCCCGAAGAGCGCTCGCCGCGATGTGCTCTCTGGGAATTTCCCCCTCCCACAAGTCAAGTCAAGCGAAATTATGGCTCCCACAAATCGACTGACGCACATTTTTTCATCGCAACAACAGGGTCAACCTTCGTACCCAGAAGCGCCTCGCCGCCTCCGTGGTTGGCTGTGGCCAACGCAAAATCTGGCTCGATCCCAATGAGGTCAACGAGATCTCCAACGCCAACTCCCGCCAGACCGTCCGCAAGCTTGTGAGCGATGGCCTCATCATCCGCAAGCCGGTTACCATGCACTCGCGCTCGCGCGCCCGCGAGTTGGCCGAGGCTAGAAGGAACGGTCGCCACAGAGGTTTCGGTAAGAGGAAGGGTACAAAGGATGCGAGAATGCCCAGGTATGTTATGGAGAACGGATCTATTCTAATCATCCAAGGTTGCTGGTTTCCATCAAAGAGGTTTACGGCTAACATCAATATCTTTACTTCTCTAGCCAAATCCTGTGGATGCGCCGTCTCCGAGTCCTCCGCCGTCTTCTTGCCAAGTACCGTGCCTCCGGCAAGATCGACAAGCACCTGTACCACGAGCTGTACCATCTGAGCAAGGGTAACACCTTCAAGCACAAGCGTGCGCTCGTTGAGCACGTACGTTTTGATCTATCTTCTCTGTTTTCGGGGCTTACAGTCCCCTGTATCAATTATCGAGAAGGGGTCATAGACTAATCTACCGTTCTCCATCAACAGATCCACAAGGCCAAGGCCGAGAAATCCCGCGAGCGTGCCCTTAAGGAAGAGATGGACGCCCGCCGTGCCAAGACCAAGGCCGCCCGCGAGCGACGACAGGAGCGTATCGCAGCCAAGAGAAATGCGCTCATGGGTGATCTTGAGGAGGAGTAAAGTGGTCTTTCTTTCTATCTTTCATAAACAAGGGGTTATTAAGGACGAAAGCGTGAGATTCACAAAGCTCTTCTTCGAAACGGTGTTATTTTTGTTTATCGTTGCTGAGCTTCTTACGAGCAGGCGATTTTCAAAGGAGGGGCTATTGAATGAGGAAATGTGTTGTGACATGCATATGGGCGATTTTTATGGCAAAAAAGCATTACAGAACATAAGTGGAGGATGAAGATTACTCTCACTCCAGCTTTGTATCCACGAAAATGAACCTTTATTCCTCCTTGACTTGAATGCTCACCATGGCTCTCTCGCTCTTCTAATGATCCATTGCCTGTTCGCTCCCCCCTACATCTCCCTATCAGGCAATCGCCAAGAAAGCTGGAACTTAACTGGCAACTTATAAAGACAACTAACAGCCAACTTAACTCGCGGCCATCGACCAAGTATTCTAGTGTACGACGCTCTGGTTGGAGGAACCCGACGCAGGGCCATTGCTACCCGAATGGCGGAAAGCAGTACAAATCATAAGACGAGGATGGAGATTTTTCGAAGACACTGCTGGCACTGGGTTCTAAAACGTGGCTTTCCTACCTACCCACATACGACGCATCCCTGAACAAACCTAAAGCCCACTGGTATGGCTTCCTGGCAGGAGTGCGGCATCCCCTATAAGGCCAGACCGGATATCAGAGAAGTTAATGTACTTCCCTAGTGTTCCAAAAAGAGTGCGCATATAATCGAACTAATGTGAGAGTATTCCAATACAGAAAGAAGCCGGTGGTCTAGTTGGCTAGAAAAATCCGGCCATTCCCCCCAGGGGGACACCACCAGCTTCTTTCTGGGCTGAGATCACCTAGGAGGTCCTGGGTTCGATTCTCAGCCGTGACGAAAAATCCTCTTTGAGAGGATTTTCATAGCGCTGAACTTGCCCTTCAGCGTGAACTTTTTGTTAATTTATTTATACTTGTTTATTTATCAGATTATCCTGTTAATAACTAACTAACCAAACACTTGCGTAAATATCTAGCTAGTATGTGTGATACAGGACTCCTTACGGCGCTTCTCTCTCCATATTTCAGTCTCTATACGTCTTCCCATACTATGCTCCTCCCGTGGAGATTCTTGAGACTAGTCTTTGACCAAGCAGTAACTACTTAACGACACGCTCACACGATTACTTTCTTGCGTCGTCTTCATCAACAGGTGCAGGCCCACGATACATCGTCGTCGGGCAGTCGATATCCGCGAGACTCCCGGCAGTATAAGACCATGCGTAAGGCGTCGCGTTAGCCGTGGGGGACTTCCTGAAGAGTTGGGACGGTCTTAGCCGCGATTTAGACGATGTAGGTGCTCTCGAGGAGCTCGGCTGTGGTCGCGAGGGTTCTCGCGACTGTTCAGCCCATCTAGATGATTCAGATGGTGTAGGATTCTTCTCTGAGTACGGCTCTGGTTCTCGTTCTATCGGGGATGGCGGGCGAGACGTTTCATTTTCTTGCAAGCCTAGATGAAGAATTAGTATATTCAACTTAAGTCTTATATCCATCTGAGGCGCAACCTACCTTCGGATTTCTCGTTGAGCGGAGGTCCTCTCGACCAATCGTGTGCCCTTTCGGCTTCCCTTCTATTTGTTTAATCTATGTCAGTAATTTTGACCAGAGATCAATAAAACCTCCAGTCACAGTCGTTGATATTATTAAAACTCGGTGATAAACGTTGCTTCTGATAAGGACTAGAGATGCCTTGCAGCTACGAAAAATCCTTTATCTGTCGATGCCACAAGTGCCCTCGACATATCCAACGCTTAGAGAAAAATAGAAAAAGTAACCTCCCAAAATCATCCTAAAGACTCAGGAAAGCTCATCTTTCTCACCTAGCTCTTTCCCCTCGGTGTCTTCCCTCGGTATCTGTACTTTGCTCGATAGAAGGTGGTGCCTGCTCCGGCCTACTACTACTTCGTTCCTCGTTGCTCCAAAACAATGAAAAGGTCTCATCAGAGGTAGGCGCAGGAAACAGAGAATCGTAGGAAGGAGGGCTATCCTCCATAGAATGCGGCTCACCCATTTTTGAATTTTGGATGGCTAGTTATTATTATAACTTATAATACGATCGAAGTAATTATGGACGTTGAATGTCGTTTGTTCCTTTCTTTGCCGTGGCGATGAGCAAAGAAGTTATTTTTAGCATCATAGGTTGGGCGGAGGAAGAAATGAAGATGAAGTGAAGTAAAGTGATAATTGATAGGTTGCGGAAGGCTGCATATATATATTCTCCAGAGAGAGGGATTTATTCGATCGCCAGATTAAGTTCGTATTTTCGCGGATATTTCCGTCAGTCAGCCTCACTTTTTGCGCGTGACCCAAAGGGCAATAAATACATCATTAAAGGGATTTCTTTTCTCAAAGATGTCCTGTCCGTCACAATGACGAGGATCAAACTATCTAATTATCCAACCTGCAGATCTAATTAGGGCACAATAAGAGAAGAAGAAGAGAGAGAGACAATTATTTTGAGATAACTACCTGAGCCATTAATAATAAAGACAGTAAGGAAATAGTCGTAGATACCAAGGAATGGAGGGAATATATTCGATTTAAAACAAATGAAAATAGTTCATGGTACCAAGTACTGAGAGCTTCGAGCAGTATTGCTCACCGTCGTCCTCCTGCCATTATTACTCCGAACCGATCCCGACCGCTCTAGATCAAATGGGTCACTCCGGGTACTGATCCGGGAGTCACGCTCTCGTCGCCATCGCGATATCTCTGACGCAGTAGCGTCGAGGCTGGTGCTTCTCATACTGCTTCCAGCGCTGCTCCGTCCGGGAAGTACAATGACGCTACTATTGATACTCTCGTGGTAATGGTGTTGGCTCGTACTGGGATAGTATGATTCTCCCGGAGAGGGAAAAGGGAAATCTTCGTCTGGCGGGGCGGGATCCTCAAAAGGGTTGCGAGCCAGAGGGGAACGCCAGAATCCCGGCGATCGCTGGACTCCGTTCGTCGAAGACGGATCCGCGAACGGGTTGAGCATTCCGGGTGTAGGGATATCGTGTGCTCGAGGACGAGGGGGTGAAGGATCCGTGAGACGGCGTTGTGGCATAGGACCGTCGGTGCGCTCGTTATAGCTCGACCTCGCGGATGAATTTTGAGAAGGCTGCTGCTGGTAACCTCCCCGTGTATGAGAGGTAAATGACGGGTAGAGGCCGCGTAGTTTCCCAAAGATGCCCGCAGCGTAACCTTTAATTGCCATCCAAGGTGGCAGCTGTGGATCTTCTGGAACGGGTGCAGATTCCAAGCGCTGCGAATTTGGTCGTCCCTCAACCTGGACCAAGGGAGTCCCTGAGTTGCGTGCTTGGTTGGTTTCAGGAATACCGCTTTTCTGCGTGGTGAATGTGGAATAGGACGCCGGGGTAGGTAGCTGGGAACTGCGAACAGTCGCAACATCACCGTCACCAGGCTTCTCCACCGTTCCTTCGGATACAACCGTAGAATCATCATTACTATCGACATTGGTCGGGCTTTCTGCGAGCCGTTGCTTCCGCCGTCTTCGCCGAATGCAGATCCAGGCCACTATAATCATTGCAACGAGGACGACTGCGCCAATGATCCCACCCGCGATAATACCCGGATTTTGGGATCCGGCACGCTCGCCTTCATTCCCATCGGACGACGAGCCGTGGCCACTGGACCCGGGTGCAGAGATGGACCCACCAGGAGTCGGCGTGGTAAGAAAGGAAGGGCGTGAGCTCCCCGATCCTGCTGGCAGATTTAGTCCCGAACCTTCTGTTGCAGACAACGTCGATTGCCCGTGAGTGAAATCGTTAAACAACGTTGAAGTCTCTGGAACAACACCGCTGTTTGTGCCGACACCGGTGGAAATAGGGGTAGAGGTAGAGGTTGAAGTTATTATGAGAACGGCCGGCAACTCACCGTCTGTACCTGATGAGCTAGGAAGCCCGTCTTGAGTTAACGATGCTGCCGTCGTTTGAGCGGCTGGGTTTGTTGCGGTAGAGGTACTCGAGAAAATGGAAGTGGCATCATGGCCATCCTTTCTAACTTTGGTGCAGCGCCTGCCGTCCTGTGTGATTATCTCGCCAGCGGGCATATCCTCGGGAGTGGTGAGCGCCACAAACTGCCCGCTGAAGTTATGTACGTCGAGACTCCGGGAAGTATCAACGTCTCAGGTTTTATATAACTTTTAAATCCCGCAGGATAGTGTTTGTGTGTTCGTGAGAGTGTGGATATGGATGGATGCATGCAAGGAGAATTGAATCAAATTCAACAACGAAAGACCAAAATTAGAGTCTTCGAAAAATATGAAGAAGGATTCAGGTGAAAGGCCGGAAACAAAGCCACTGTGAGTAATTAGAGGAACAGCGGGGATATATTGAAAAGACCATCCAGACACCATAACAAACAATATGATAATATAATAATAAGAGTAATAGTAAGACAATGCAATATAGTAACACCCAAGACCATATAAGGTCGGAGCGAAAGATTCTCATATAGCCATGGAATCATCGAACCCATTCTGCGGGGTTTAGGCCCCTAAGGCCTTGAGGAACTCTTACGCCGATTGTTGGACACGATAGGGCCACACACAAAATAAGTGACGAATCCCCAGAATTCCCGGCCAAACGTTTTTAACGCCATCTCAGGTTTCAGATTTGGTTCCTCTTCTCTTTTTTTCTTGCTCTTATTTTCTGCCCTATTAATATATGGTTCCCTGGTTGACCAGAGGTGGAACGATCGGTTCGCCCTGGAAGATGCAAAGAATATCAAGGATAAATCCAGTCCAGGGTCTTGCATCAGGGAAGACTGAGACCTTGCTTGACTTGGCTGAGCCTGAGCAGAGAGACAGACATCTGTCTACCCATTAAATGTTTGCACATCTTTTGCTGATTCCATTGCCGGACCTCTCTTTCTGAACGGAAGTAAGAGGTGCCGACTTCATTGATGATACCCGCGATGTCTTGGGTGACTTTTCCTCAAACAATCGAGCGTTTGGGGTTCGAGACCTGCCGGGGCGTGCAGAATCTTAAGCAGCCATGATAATCGGAATAATATATGATAATACTCCGTTATATATGACAACGGTCTCGTTGCCTTTCGATCGAAAATAATGCTGTCCTCAGGTCTTTCTTGGGCAGTTGAAGTGGAAGAAAAGGGGAAGAAGTCGCGAGTCAGAGGAGTTTCCTCTTTCGGCACCGCC
Source organism: Arachnomyces sp. KDTOL00113 (assembly GCA_949709995.1). Lineage (NCBI taxonomy): Eukaryota > Fungi > Ascomycota > Eurotiomycetes > Onygenales > Arachnomycetaceae > Arachnomyces > Arachnomyces sp. KDTOL00113. The sequence goes on from OX453237.1 coordinate 872,187, forward strand.
AAGGCACGGTCCGTCCCGTGCCAGAAATGGTTACTCAAAGAGTTTAGGGCTAGGGCTTAAATATAGGGCTATATGGTCACATGTTATTCTTTCTTTTTCTCGACAACTCACAGGCTCCATCGACGTCGACACAGAATGATAATAATAGCCTGGGATAGCTGGACTCAAGATCAGTAGATAATGAAGGAAGATATCAAGCAGATCAAACTAATTGATCGGTTAATCGAGAATCGAAGGATCAATATCCTCTGAGTCTTCTTCTCTCGAGGTTATCCTCCATAGAATGGGCATCCCTTGATAGAAAACTAGACCCTTAATCCCTGGCTGATGCTTGTCGGACAGGTTCGTCGTCTTGCATTTCCATCTTGAACAGCGGTGCGACATCCCGAAGAACTCCCCAATTTCCACTCAATCGCTCTCATTCACTCTCTTCCCCCCTCTCCCTGGTTGCCAGTTGGAAGCCATTCCCCTTCCACTTCTTCTTGGCTTTCATCGACAACATCACGAACCAACCACCAACGCATCCATTCATGTCCCTTTCCCCAACCAACTCTCTGACCTCCTTTCAACCACTTCAACCCAGTCCATCATCTTCCCAGTTTCTTGGTGACGGCAACGATCTCCGTCGGACAGCCCAGAAGAAAAGCGGAACATGTGACCCGCCTTTCTCTCATGCGCATTGATTAACCGGCTTTCCCATTCATTCCCTCGAGAGCTCGTCCCCCTCGCTTCTTTCCTCGTTCTCGACCTCGTTCTAGCTCTCGTTCTCGAAGCCGGTTCGTAACTGCTCTGAACCAGGGACTCGTTCCTCATTAGCCAAACTTATTCCTTCCTCGCTACCATGTTCGCTTGGGGTGGTGGCTTAGGTAAGAAGATACTCCCTCTCCCTCTCTCTCATTTTAATCTCACCTTCACCAATTTCCTTTCTTGCTCGTCAACACAACAACCATCGTCTTTATTCCATGATCCTGTCCGCTGGACCTCTTGACAGGTGTGATTTTCGATCACCCTTCTCCCGGATGAAGTGGCAAGCGGTACCTGAAATGATAGGCAAACCAGGGTCTCCTGTCAGAAATGAATCTTAAAAATAAGGCCGGATTCCCGCTTTTCGCTCATTGGACCGGGAAGACGACCGTCATTTTAACCGTCCCACTCATCCGCTCTATGACGATCGAGATATAACTCGATCTTGGCCAGATCCCTATTTCTTACCCTCAGGCACCCTGATCAGACCGATATATCTCAATTTAGTTGCCAGTTTCTGAAACATACAAGAAAAAAAGAGTGATTGTTGTGACAGATCCCTTGACTTCTTGTTTCATTATCCAAGTCATATACTTTAATTTACGTCCCCGGAGATGCAAAGACAATTTTCTCGATCCATAATGAGGCAAGAAACTGTACATCTGCTAATCGTGCTTTGTAGCCGCGCCAACGATTGGCGTTGATATTGACCAGGAGAGACATCCCCCTCCGCCCGCCACTCCTCTCGATTTCCCGAACTACACCCCTACAGGTACTGCCGATCCCTCATCTTCTCCTCGAAGCTCGACAAAGCTTTATCGCCTGTTGGGTACGGCAAAGAAAGCCCTAGATATTTCACCTACTTGCCTTGAAGAACTCAACTTGAGTGTGATCCGAGATGTGCCCATCTCGCGCATCGTCCCCGGAAATGGCGAGAAACCGATCGCACCTCCACGGCTGGAGAAAACATCTGATTCGGACATTCCCGGGGTAGAATCGATGACAGTGCAGAGTTTGATGAACAATGGCAGTCCATTCCCTCCGCAGGAGAGGTACGATGTACTGAAGAATGAAATCCTCGCCGACAATGAAGACGCATTCCGAGAAGTCACCCGGATGCCTCCTCTTCCCGGTCGGTCGAGACTTCGAATCGCCCATAGCAGAAAGTTTTGGGTAGGTCTAGAACGGATGTCACAGTATTGGGATGACAGCCACGATCGGTATATTGAACCTACAGAGAGAGACACAAAGAAGGATGACACGGAGGCAAATGGAAAGATGCAGGTCGACGATCCAAACGTTTCCCAGGATTCTACGAAAGATTCTACTTCTAGCGAATCTATGGACATTGATCAGAAGGAAGAAAGTACAGCTACAAGCAACAACCAGACCAGCGGTGAGGCTGAAGCTCCAGCTGAGCCAACTACAATGTATAAGGGCCGTCGGCTCGGTAACGGTGCAGATATGTCCGAAGAACTGCGGGAGGAAACTGTTCGCGGATTTCTTGAAATGATCGCCTGGGCCTTTGGTTGTCAGGCTCATGTTCCGAACCTACCACCCAGGCTTGCAGTCCAGAACCTTCTATTCCCCGTCCGAGTGAGCTTTGCCTTGTCACGCTCCCCACAGGACCGACAGATAGCAAGGAAAGGTATCCTAGAAGGCCCACTTGTTCTCGGCCAGTGTAGGAACGAGGTTGCTTTCCGCGAAGAAGGGCAAAGTATCGGACAGGGTCACAAGGAGATGTGTGATCTTCTTCGTGAGGTAGGCGCCATGCTTCTAGGTGCACAAGAGCGAGCCCGGGAAGGTAGTTCTGAAATCAAACCTGGTGATGGCAAGTGGTGGACCACAAAGCCGCGTTGGGGTGGGCTATCAGATCAAGGTGTGACTGGGGAGAAGGCGTCCCGGGTTGAAGACAAACCTGCAGAAGAAGAGCCTAACAAGAGATCGCGGTATGAGCGGTCGTTGGTTTCATCGAGAAGGTCTGGCGGAGGTTCGTCCAAGAAGTTGAGTACCAGTGACAAGTGGAAGCTTTTGCAGCCCGGTCCAAGTTTGTGGGATAGAAAGATGAAGTACATGCAGATTGGGAAGAACAAAGACAGTGAATTCGACGATGTCAGTATACCCCTTGCCCCTTCAATTATTCCCTCTCGATATATACCGTGGACGTTTTCTCACGCCTTTCTAGATATTTATGATATCTTCTATCAACCACCACATATCCATTTTACACCTCCGCGTTCATCCACGGTACCTTGAATGGCTTGCGGGTGAACAAGATAAACCGGCAACAGAAAACACTCAACCCCACTCTCAACCGTGGCATAAGCTCGAGCTGCGCCGAACGAAGTGGTTCGACCTACTCAAGGCCGAGGATAGAGTTGAGGCTCTAGATGGGATCTGGGGATTATTTGGATGGCTGATGAGGCGCGATGGGGAGTAAGGCTTTGGCGGTTAGAAGTCGGAACCCGAGTTCTACGGATATAAGCTTAGATATTTCATCTTCTTCAGGTTCGTTGGTTCATTTTTTTCGCTTATCTTAATGAATTGAGCTTGGGAGGAGGAGTTATCGATCTTGATCTCGACATTACATTAAGTTCTATTCTAGGAGAAAGAGATATATGAAATACCCGTTTTTCTTCTACGGAGATTTATCTTTTGGGACATGTATATATATATATATATATATTCATCTTCGGTCTATTTAGACCACGTCGTTTAGGAACACTCTTCTCACTATGGAGGATATATTTGGTCTATCCCAATGTCCCTTGACTCGTGTTATAATATATATATATACTAACCGGCCACGAACTCCAATAACGCGCAAAGGAACAGTTTCAGTTATCCAAAATGAAATTCGGATTAGATCCCCCAGTTCGCAGGACTCCGTTAGACTTATTTTGGCCTCATCTATCTATTGCTCTTGTAATTCATATTGCACCTTTACTAAGGCTGAGTATGGAAGACGTAGGTAGGTCTTTGGCTCTATCGAAGGTTCGATTATATATTCAACTATCTATCTCTCGCGTATTGCTTGAATATTATCTTCATAGCATCTGTCTATCTATCGTCGTCATTCTTAGGCTCTCCTTCAACGTATACACGACAACGCCTGTGCTCTCTGCTTCTATGTCTAAGGGGTTAAGGGGAACCCACGGCTGGCATCACGATTGGATCCATCTATCCCTCTTCGGGAAAGCGAATGGGATATCTAGGTGCATAAGTGAGGTGAAGCCCCCATAGTAAAACGGGACATGGTCAGCTATGTATAGGATATGGAAATGATGATTGAATAAGATTAAGACTTATAGGATTGAATTCCGGTAGATACATATACCAGAGCCAGGATCTCGCTCCCATCACCGTAGCGAAAGGAGAGAGATACTGAAGTTGTTCCTATCCATACGGAGTATATACGCTGGCATCACAGCATACCAGCAAGTGCATACATACATGTCGGACAGCGGGTATCTACAGCAGGCTTCACAATGCAGCACTCTCAACAACCTTTCTCAACATTTCCTCTCTCCCTCCTTCCCTCCCAGCGACGAGCGTCGCCCACCAACCTCCCTTCCCGTCCTTCCCGGAAAGGTCAAAAAGAAAAAAAGGGGGTTGAAAAAACAAGATACTCCAACCCCTTCGGAACAAACAACACCCGTAAACAAGCAAAGAGAAAAGAAACATAAAACATATACGGATATACCTCCCTCCGCATGACTGCGCGCACAGATCGCATTAATCCACATCTAGAATAGCTAGAACAGCCGCCCTCAACCAAGTTTTCCCCCATCTTATCCAAGGGTCTAGAGGCAGGAAGAGGTCCAAGCTGAAACTAGACATACGCCTCGCTCCTAAGCCTTAAGCCTTATGATGATCGGTGTCGCGTCAAAATATATCGCACCCAAAAGGGAGCTGCGGTCATGGCCGCAACGATGACAAAAAGGATAAAAATAAAACATAAAAAAAGTAGGTGATAGCCTGTTACCCGCCATAGCAGCGAAGGAAAGTGAGGCTTGTCATGTCATGTTACCTAAACTTCGATCGGTCCTCGTTCATCGACGGTCCGGTTTATCTAGTGAGAAAATCACTGTCTGCAGGGTAAGGGTTGCATGGGGCTTGCTTTCATGCACCTTCGATCTTTGAGAAATCTGTCATTTCTTTCCTGGTGATCATGTCAGATCAGATCATTTTGCGAGAGCTAAGAAAAATCTCTCTTCTTCATGCTCCTCCTTGGTGGGACAGCGGGGTCTGTAGACGACAGAAAGAAAACAGGATCTCTTTTCGTCTTTCAGAAACTTGAAGGTGACATCTGAGATGCATATCGAGTTATTACCAATTATCTTCCTTTTCCGTTCTCTCATTGTTATCCAATTCCTCCCATTGGGCTATTGGTGATGGAAGAAGGAGAAAAAGTAAAATACAAAAAAAGAATAAACAAGCGGGATGACCTGACTTGATGCAGTCTAGATCTCAATTCCCATCTCCTCCAGATTTGGAAGGTTGCTTGAAAGAAAAGGAAAAAAGGTTGAAAAGCCGACTTTTCCTTCGCTCTGCAGACAAAGAGACAAGGTATTTCACCAACAAGATGTGAGAATGTTGGCCGCATACCCATCCCATGGGCCACAACGGAGTCGATATCGTGAATTTCCCAAATCCATAAAATGAGTTTTTCGTTCATTTTTTCTTCTTCTCCCTCTCCAGTTGTGGGGACGGGACGGGCCAGCCCTCCCTCCCTTCTTTTCTCTGCTTTCGACTGGCCGAAGTCGACACTCTTCTCATAGTTTCTTTTTCTGAACTTCAAAAAGAAAACCCAAACACCGATGCAGATGCAGCTACACTCGTTTTCTCGCGCGAATTCTTCCAACCCTTTACCTTTCGTGCGAGGTGGGCAGACTCGATGTAACTTCCGCTGCATTCAAAGTCAAAAGCTCCGCAGTGGAGTTCCATCAATTCACGCCCATTATTCCCCTGAAGGCTGAATTCATGATAGACTTTTGGTGGCGATCGCCTAGTCGTCCGTGGTTGATATGTCAAAAAGGGTACACGGACCCTTTTTCGCACGAAGTAACAAAATAGTTTCAGGACCCATTACTCAGATGATGAGACGAGACCCTTTTTTTCTCACTCTTGGTCTTTGCTTTTCGGGGTATGAAGCTTGCAGGGCCGATTATTTGGGTCCCTTGGATCTGGCGAGGAAAGGGAGTGAGTGGATGAGGTTAACGAGAGGCTCAAAATAGAAGCGAGCAATAAGATGAAAAGTAAGATGCAGACCAGGGTTGATGGATCGCGGGATCTGGGACCTTCTGTGTGGTAACCCTTTCTGAGATCCCCGATATCCACAATCCACACGAAAGACAGAGACCACGTTGTCGTCGCTGGATCGATCTCGCTCGACGACCCATAGCGCACTTTGCGGTGGTCGTTCAGCCGTGACGTCTGTAGGAATATTCATAACCTCAATTATGAAACCCGCTTACATAACCATAAACACAACTCCCTTCACAACTCACCCTATTCCCTATCAGGAAATTATCACGTCTGGCGCTTTCGGTCAAAAGTCTAGAGCCCGATAAGTCTCCCCCTCAAAAAAGAAAAGAAAAAGGTAAACAGCTCAACGCCGATCTTCCTGGTTGTCGCTTCTCTCTCTCAGAGCGTCAGGCTGCTCATTGACCAACAGCCGTTGGAAAAGGATGATATTTGCTCCGCCATCGGTTGGTCACATGGTGCCTCTTTCCGAGCTGTCCGTAACCGCCAAAACGCCTTTCTTTTGGGGTTTCAAACGGCGAGAGAGCGGAGGAATGAGAAGAAAGGATCCAGGTTTTGATGAAAGTTGTTGACGCTTCAGGTTCGATGCATGCGCGTACCCGACCAGACCTGTGAGGAGCGTTGGAGTAATAAATAGACAGGCAGCGAAGGAGGACGAATGGCAAAGGGTTGGTGAGATTGATCCCGAGGACCGGGGTTTGCTCAGTTCACAATTCAATCACAGACCAGCTAAGATTGCATTGCATCGCATCACAGCCCTCCTGAGAGGCAAATACTACGGCGTATTCCGTATCACCTTACGAATTATTCTCACTTCCCTGAAGGCGTGAGCTGACAACCTGAGTTCTTACTTGTGGAGAGACAAACTACAAAGTTACCAACGCCCCGGAATCCTTTCGCAAGGCGGATGCATCGTTCAAGAGCGTTGATTTACGAGGTACTCCCGACGAGAGGAAGGACAGCTTGGCTTTACTGCGCATCGGCGGCTGTGAACACCACCATTATCGCGCAGTGGAGGGGGGCGGCGGAGCGGGGGAAATACTGTTCAAAGAAAATGAAAGAGAGGGATCTACGGTGATAGGCTCTGATCATATACTTCTTTTGGTATAGTATGAGGCTTTCTGATGAGGATTTATCACATGGCGGAGCAAGTCATCCATCAGGAATCATGGCTGAGGATCCTGTTCCCGTGTTACACCAAGAGAGAGAAGGAGGTTCTCGACGTGTTTTTTCGAAGAATGAATGGATGGGCTTCGAATCGTCAGGGATGTCTGCCATCTGGGCTGTGGCCTTATCTGCACCCTGCAGCTGTCAGTCAAATCAGAGTATCATACTTGCAGCAACTGACTCCATGTCGACCCGAAAAAGTAAAAGCGCAAGAGGCGCCAGACGCTTTATCAGGCTCGCAGGATTTCATTTCCCTTCGAGTCATGAGAGGCGCGAGGAAAAGAAAAGGAAACAAACAAGAAGAGAGAGAGGGAGAGAGAGAGAGAGAGAGAGAGATGTGCCGCAGAGCGCCCGTAGTTCTTTCCCTCATCGAGTAAATGGTCTGAAGTTCTCACGCTCTGTCGCCGCCGTCGCCGCTGGACTCTCATAATTTCATAAACGAAAACGAAAAACTAGACATGTCAATATTAATAAGGCAGAAAATCCTGCCCAACCCATATCATAAAAAGGGGAGCGCGTGAATGCCAAGCCCACCGGTCCACCTAGCGTGTGTTTGTTCACATCAATCTTACGAAGGAAGTGGGTTGCTTATTTTATTTTACTTTTTCGCCTTTGCCATGATTCATTGTATTTTTCTTTTTTTAATGAATAACGGCGCCGTCGCTCCAGGTCCATGGTTCAGGGCTTCCCGAAGAGTTTGTTAGTTTGTGGGGAAAACTCCATAATGGCACTGGAAGGTTGAAAACGGAGGAGTCATGGTCCATGGTCCATGGGGGCTGGCTGGATTGGATGTCTTGAACGGCGTACGGTGACGGTAACTTGGATGACAGGTAGTGTAAATAATAAGCCTGAAAGGGGTTTTGTATTCTTCGTTGGAATTTCATAGGAAAATAAATAACTCATTTGGTCTGGGGAAATCTTTCAGTCCACGTTTGTTGCAAGAGAACAGGAGGGGTTTTGCCCACGATGATCCGTTTCGTATATGTTATGCTTTGAGATCTTCGACCTGTATGAATGAGCGCCTGAAGAATATATTCCAAATATGCATGTGTACTTTCATCGTCATTCTTCAGAGAGTGCATACATATGCATGCACAGTAAACTGCCCAGGTTAAAGCGTGTCATTCATCCACTGGTGCCGCTCATTCCGGTCTTCACACCGAAGACTCATCCAAGCGGCGAGCACCAAGGGGCAGAAGCGTCGAGACAACACTATCGAGATCGTCGAGGTCAGACGGTCGATCGCCCTCGCATATTGAGGCCATACAGTATCGAAACACCATACAGAATGGCGAAATCGAAATAAGTCTCGAGCTGTTTGTTGGCTCTATCCTCGGGGTCAAAACGCTCGCCTATCTCCAAATTCCAAATCGCCGTTTGTCGACGATGATTTGAAGAAATAATAGCCAAGAGATGTAAAAACTAAATGCCCACATGTTTCAAGGAAAATACCTCGTGGCGATGAATTCTCTCTTGTGCGAATCAAATCGGACTCTGGATATTCTTCAAACACACTTAAAAAGTCAAAATGTGCAATAACCCAAACCGCACTGGTATCGAAACAGTTCTTTTTATAGAGCATTGTCTGGTCTGTGAGAATCATTCGCTGATTCCCCTTCAAAGATTAATTATCGGAGTCTCCGCAAAAAATTCAGCATGTGTTCAGGCCTTTCTCGTGGCCAAACGATGAATCATGAGTGTGAGAGAATCGTTTTGAACATCTGAATACAGAGGGTTCCCAAGAAGACCAAGCGCGGTCTGTGAGATGAGAGGTCCAGACCTGTTCTCCATCTCGCTTGTTGATCGACAAACGCAAATATTTGCTGGTAAAATCTTCGATGTGGTACCTTGCTGGAGATTACGCGGGTCCTTTCGTCCTTCGTACATACTGTCGATGAAAGTTGTTTCGTGCTGGTCCTCTCTTCTCCAATGTTACGCTCATCACCGAGTGGCGACGATGAACTGTTTTGTTTGTATGTACACCAGTATTACGGAGTTACCGTGATGTGATGCCCTTGATACCAGTACGAAACGTGATATATCCCCGAGGCAACCCCGTGGCCGGGAACCCACCCACACACACACACCTCTTTCCCATGCCTTCCACGTTTTTCACCAAGAATTTGAGATAGCGTTTATCGATAATTGTAGACAAAACGTGCGGGAACCTGCATCAATCATCCCCTCAGATCGTGGAAGGGGAGACAAACGAAAAAGAAAACATCGGAAGGGGTCACTTGTTCTCCTCCAGACCGATCAATCTGGGGTTACACAAGCACACGTGGTTTTTTTATGTCGTGCACCTCCCTACGTGCGAAATGCGGCGTCGGACGAGAGGACAAACAGGCGCAGTAAGGCGGGCAGGCGCTTGAGGGGAAACAAAACAAAACGGGGTTGGCAAACGTCGAGCCCTCAAATGACGAGAGGTCTCGTTTTACACTTACAGTGTGAACGTTAGTATGTAAATACTCGTGTTTGATGATTGCTCAACGCCGTCGCTCCACTCTCCATCCCATAGCGTTGTCCGTTGCTGGGCTGGCTGACTCTTCAACGTTGCCGTTGACTGCGGCTCTTCTTTCTCCTCCGCCACATGATAACGGCGAAGCTGATTCCCTCTCACAGGGTACCTGGTTCCTTGCGTCAGCTTACTATTGGCTCTAGACTACTTCAGATTCAAACATTCCCCAAGCCATAAGCTGTCTATCCGAGTACTCATGACTTGTTTGCTTGTTTGCTCGTTTCCGAGCGCGAGCTGCGGTTAACCTGAACGTCGTGAGTCGTCAGTGGCTTCGGAGAAAAGACAGGGATCATCCATGCTTCGATTGGTTGAAGCTGGTCAGTTCTCAACCGAACCAGATTATCGGGTTGAAGGGTGGATGTGACTGGCTGATGGTGAATCATCCCTGTCATAGCTATATATGTTTGTCTTGTTTGCAGTACATGTTTGTGTGTATCTAACGGTATGGTATTTCGTGTTCAATACATACACTAGTGTCCTTTCTTTGCTTTTTTTTCTTGACCAAAAACGAAGCTTGCACATGACCTTTCTTAACGAAGATCCTTGCGCGAGTACCGTCCAGTCTGTCGCTCACCGTTCCCCCCCCCCCCGCCGTCATTTTGAGCACCAACACGCTGACGAACGTCACAGCAAACGGGATTCCATAATTGGACTGGTTGAAGAAGAGGACATGCACGCCAAGACGCTATAAAAGCTTCCAGGCACAGGTTGGACGAGGGATGATTTGTGATTTTGTGATGCAGCGATGATGCGACTCATGGACTCATGGGAGTCAGAAATACCTTATTTGGAATCCTCTGGTTCTGTGTATGAGAAGACGGTATGGTGTTCAAACGAAGGCTCGGTTTATGTACAGTACTGCACAGACATACTGAACATGACGTCGCTGATTAACCTCACCGACTTGAGCCAAGAGATAACGGAAGATCCTTCGAAAACGTTCACAGTGTGTAACGAGATACCGCCTATACCTTCGAGTATGTATACATGACAGCAATCAGCGGGAACAAGATAAACACTCATACGGAGTACGCATCGTCATATTAATATATTACTATTTGTCAAAAGATTTCCAACTTTATCAGTTAGGGTTTTTCTATCATCTCTATCTTCCCTTCTCCGAACCCAACCCGAAGAATGTGGCGTGGTGGCCATCTCTCCTGACCCAAAGATCTCGACTGACAGAGCCTTTTGCCTCCCCCCTGATCCGGGTTTGTGGTTACGATGTGGCGGGGGGGGGAGATGTCATGTTCGCTCCAAAATCTTGGTAACATCTCCGTATCCGTCCACGTCTGAACCACATCACTGACTCTGATATGGAGACTGAGACAGGGTCTAATCTGAACTATTTAACTTCTATGTATGTATCCATGACTGACACGGCACCTGATCAGCAGTAGTACTGATGACAGGCGGGAAGGTTCAAATTACGAAGTCGCAACAAAAAACTCACGTCTCCATCAACCAGGTGCATGGGACCCGGAACCTGACAGGCAGACCACTTCCCGTCCCTTCCGCCCTTCCCCCCTCCACCCTTCCAAAACCCAGATCATCTTCTTTTCATAAACAAATTCCCAAGAGAGAGTTTAAAGTTTGGGGATGGGAGGGAGGTCAAAGTTACACACAAGAAAAGAAAAGAAAAAACTCAAAAGGGGGAACTCTCACGTTTTGACGGTTTGTCTCGTCGACGGGGAATATTCTTCAGATCTTCTTCTTCTTCTCGTTGTGCCCAATCGTCGAGTTGGGACATGTCGCACAAGAAGGCGACTTCATGAAACAATCCGAGCGAATTCACTCCGAGGGAATTATTCAAATCCCATTACTCCGTACATGTCTCCAATATTTATTTAACATCGAAAAAGAAGCTTTGGGGAATCAAGAACACTCACATCCAATCCATCGCGATAACTAACTTTCTGTGTCTTTGCCAAAAGGTTTATCCCGCGCCCCGTGCACGGTCCGAAAGGGCAAAAAAAAAAAGAGTTTCTGACAGGTTATAGTTTAAAAGTTTAAAGTAGCCACTGGTACCGAGTAGTGGTATCGTCATAGCCAAGGAGATAGATACCCTCAATCTTCAATATCTCATCTCATCTCATCTGAGTCCCGACCAGATGGGATGGGCAAATCGCTTGATGAAACTTAATCAAGAGACCATAAGGTCAAGAGTTTAGATTTTCGAGATTCCGATGGGTTACCAGATTTTGGGAGAAGGGAAAAAACTTTATCTCGGTACATATTCCTCATCCTATGGGCTATTTCCATGCTTCATACGGACATACGTCAAAAAAAACCTTACTTTTCTTCAACCACCAAGCACAAATCTTGGATGGAGGGATATTATTGGGACGGAGGGGTAAGGATAGGGTTATCGGGATCTGGAGTATATATGCAGGTGGTACATATCTGCCTGGAAGATAGGCGATGGGTTTTCATATCAACGTCAGCTTTCGCTTTGCTTTTTATCGTATACTCCGATTTTTCCTTTACTCCGATTTTTCCTTTTGATGATTGGTATTTCCGCGGACACTTGTCGCTGGACGGCCCGTGGCGAAGGGAGTGGCCGACGGCCGCAGTGGGTTCTTTTTTTCGCGCGGTAACTGCTGCTGCTGGTGGTCGTTGGACGTTATTGTGCGTGGGGAGTGGGGATGAGGCAATAGCTATGAAGCAACGGTTGGCGTTGAGTGAACGGTCGTCGATCGAACTTGAGAATAATATATATTTTTCGTGCGTTGAAGATATACCAACCACAAGCGAGACCGACAAGATGGATCCTTTGACAGGCACGTGGAGAAAATATTTTACATTTTATTTATATACCAATTGCCGATTACGAAAGAAAGAAATATAAAATGTGATGTGTATACTCGCCTGTTCGCTTGCTGATACTCCCATCTCATACGAGCACAGCCCAACAGCCGTATCATACTCCGGAGACACACACAAACAGCAACGCCGTCGTCGGAATTAAACACCTTCTCCCTTTGTTTCTCCTTACAAGGGGTAGGGATAGGGATAAAAATGGCGTGGGGGATAGTGTAAAAGTCGTCTTTTTTCAACCCATTAAATGGGGTCCAAAATCTCCGAGGGAGTGGTTTTTTTTCTCGTTTCTTTTTTGTTTTTCGCTGCGCCGTGCGCGGACATGGATGTGGTTGTATAATTAATTAATCGTTTCTCAATGCCGGACAAGGGGTGGGTGGGTTTGTTTGCTTTGATTTACTGACTGCGAGGAGAGTGCTGTGGTATGTCGGTAGCTGCGGAGTGTGAGATGAGGCGAAGCGATACCTAGAGATTTAAATGCATGATGTATGTGAAGTTTGATGCTCTTTACGTCCGAAAGAAGTTGTTGAACCTGCGGAATCAATCACGTGCGCCCGAGTATTCTACCAAACACCAAGCAAGCAACCCTTAAGCAGCTATCCGATTCTCTCTCTCCCCCTCTCTTCTCGATATCGATATCGATACATATGCGCGTTGACATAATTGCATAAACTAATTAAAGAATTCTTCACGGAAACCGACAGAAAAGCAAACAAAATACTCAAAAACTCGACCGCATGAAGAAAGAGACGGTGAAGAAAGAGAGCAAATCGTCAGTCAATCGTCATCTTGCTCGTTAGAACGTTCCCTCATGTTCGGAACACGCTCAACGGTTGGCCGCTTTCTTCTTCTCTAGACTCGGAAGAAAAGAAAGAGAATAATAGGAGCGAAGACGAAGAAGATGAACATCAACCTTGCAATTAATGATGTGATGGTTTGTTGATCGATAGAATAGGAAAAGGAAAGAAAAGCAAAAGCAAAATGGTTGCGCCAAGAGCTGTCAGTTACCTTGGTCTTGGGTGTATGTTATGTATATTACGGAAATGGTAAATGGTGGGAGGGGAGTGACAAATACTACTACTATCTGAGATATCAAGGTATCTGGATATAGAGAGATACCTTGATGGCCTATGTATACGTCGTGGGGGGTAAGTTAGAGATATATTTGGAGTTGACGAGCACGGTGATAAATCTGTGGCAGACTGGCAGGATAAAAGCCGGGATGGTGTGGAGAAATTGTGATTCGAGCGTTGGAGGGTGAGAGGTGATGAGATATCACCTTCAGCAGATACTTGAGGGCAGAAAGGATTTCAGCACTGCTATTACTGGAAACGAGAACGCGTCGACCCTAGATAAAGTAGGTCGAACATACATGATGTCGAGTAAGGTATCACAGAAGCAGGAGCAGGAAAACGGGTACTGGCATGGTGAAGATGGTCATGGGGCACGAAAGCAAAGAGGTCACGGATCACGGCCCAATAAGCTGGGTTGGGAAGAACACTCTATCCTGATGACACCTGCTTTTCCTTCAGCGATGTTATCACACATCGACTCGACCTTCTTCCGACCACCGTCCAGGCTCCAAGAAACCTGACAAACAGATTGTTTTCCTTTGTGCGGGTCTGAACTTTGGGGAGGGGGGGACCCGCATTTACCGCTGTCGGAAGCGCTAAAATTGACACTCGTCCTTTCTCTTTGGGTTTTCTTTGGGTTTTGAACTCTGCGATGCTGGGCAATTGATTCGATAGCTGGTCTTTCCCTTCATCGCCGCCACACCTGGAAACACGGCGAACCCGTGAAGTATGGGTATATTTCTGGATAAAAAAGTTGACAGGTAAAAGAGGAAGTTGGTGGAGGCGGGGGGATGGGTTGGGTGTGTGTCTGTGTGTGTGCGTGTGCAAGAAACCAGGATTAGGCTCAAGCCGCGAACCGATGAGACGGGTCTTGCAGGGATACGATGGATAAACCTTGCCGCTTGGGTGTCATTCGAAAAAGACAGAAAAGCAAAGCAAAGCAAAGCAAAGCAGATGGGATTGGAATCTTGGCTGGGGGGCTTTTTTTGACCTTCTCTGGTACCTACAGGCTACAGGCTACAGGATGCTCCGTCGGTCCCGTGGCTGTACAGCGAAAATGTATCAGCTTGTAGAGGGGAAATGAAGAGGTGAAGATTATAGACAAACAAACCATGAATAGTGTGTCTGAGCCCTTGTTCATTATTTCATGCAATGTCTATCCTGGTCAGTGCCTGAAGGACAAAAAAGAGACCAAGAACCAAGAAACCAAGATTGACAAGACAGGAGGCCTGAGGGTAACTGTTGTTCCCTTGGGTGAAGAAAAGAAAGAGACGATCCACTTCTTTGGGAAAGGGACATGCCCCGCTGACCCGGTTATTGGGAATGATGAGAAGATTCGGGATCGACTAAGATATGCAAGAACGGGGTCCCTTTAGTTTGGGAAGCGGTTGGGAAGGGGGGTCGGTTAGGCTTGTCGATGATGAGGTTTGGAAGTTTGATGGCGATAGAGGGAGAGAGGAGAGCCTCTTTTTGGTGAAGAGAGGAAGGGTCTGAGTGTTCTGATTCGTAAGTGTATCGTATGATAACGGGGGAAGAGGGGGATGGTCGTCTCTTTCCTGGGGAAGGAAGAAGGGTTACGGCCCGTGTATGGTATCAGTTTGACGCCTGATGGGCAACGACACAGGCGGGATGATACAGTATCTATACAGGAGTATCGGTGTAATGTAAGATGTGCTGATATATGCTCCTATCCTTTCCGAGTCAGGGCAATGGTAGGCAACAAAGAAGAAGCAAAAGAGAACTACCAAAGTTTCTTAGGGTTGACTGGAAACCATTCGGGGATGCCCCAGATGCCCCAGGGTTCAACCCTCCCGTCAGTCAGTGTGGTTAACCTTTTGGCTAACTCTTTGGTAAGTTTGTTGGTTAACTTTGGTGAACTTTCCCACCGACGGGGACTTCAACCCCCCTGTTGTTGTCTTCGAAAGCAGGAAGAAAGCGAATGAATGGAGGACGACGAGGCAAGAGAGAAAACATCCGAAGCTGAAGTCTGACGAGTAATCTGACATCCGTCAAACCCAGATCACCCCACCATCAACGTGCCATCTCTCTGCTCTGTGCTTTGCCTTGGGAGGACAGAGACTCAGAGGTTGGAGGCATCACGACCCCAGTCCTTCAGATGGAGCTTGTGGCGTCCCCGATCGACCAGACGGCATCAGACACTAAACCGTAGTTTGTTTACCAGCAAGTCCATGGAGAATTACTGTTTTACATGACAACCAAACCAAATACCGATACCTCTGATCTTCTTTTGGGGGAGATCTTTTGAGGTTCGAGAGTCTGTCTGGTCTGTCTCTCTGCCACAGCTCTTGTTGTCTTGTATTTTTTTCATGATCCCACTTTCCCTTTTTCTTTTTCTTTTTCTTAATGGAGTAACCTATTGGGGACATGCATGCCATCCAAGTGGGACTGTTAGACTCTCTCCCTCACTCTTTCCTGCCTCTTCTTGTCTTTTTTTTCCCGCTGTTGACGAGAAGAGAATAATCAAACAATCGTCCACCACAGCTGGAGAACATGTTGGTCTAACCTCTTTTACCCTTTTCTTTTCTTCTTCTTCTTCTTCTTCAAGGGACCGACGGCGCACCTTTCTTATCACTGCTCCGACGAAGTACTTTATTTGCCTCACAGTCTCTCTTACTCTTCTCTCTCTCTTCCCTCTCACTCACTCAACTCCCTGACCGCCACCCCTTGATCACCTCTTCTTCGCTTCGCTTCTTTAAAAGCCTAAAAAGAAATCGGACCCGAGACTCTGGACACCCAAGAATCATCAAGCATCAAAGAACAAAAAACACACGATTCGATTCTCCCTGTCTGCCACACCAAGTGAAGAGTACTTCGACTTTGGTTCGCATCCTCTCACTTGACTCTGTACTTTCTTCACACATACTTCATCTCCATACTACGACACGCAGGGAATAATCGAGGTGTCCCTTTTTATTTTATTTTTTTATTTTTTCTTCTTTTCCGTTGTGGGGAAAACGAATGAAAGACCACACGCTTCTTAACTGAATTTATTACATACGATTTCTTTTCTTTCTTTTCTGTTTATTGCGGGCCCTCAATCATCCCCCATCGTTCTATCGCCCTTGACGCTCCAGAAAAGATTCAATCTTCCTTTACCCTTTTTTTATTATTTTTGCTGCGTTCTTTGCTTTTTGGGCTGCTGCTGCTGCTTCTTTTTTTTTCTTGCTTGCTTCTTCTTCGTCGACCACTCTTTATTATTCCTCCCTCATTTCTCCTCCATTCGACTCTCTCATCGATCTCTCGTCGGCTGTCTCCCTCTCTCTCCTCTCCTCCCCTCCATTTTCGAGAAACCAAACCTCTCCCTCCGACGGTCAATTAATCGATCTCAGCTTCGTTCTCTCCCCCGCGCCTGAGTTTTGAGAATAATCTATTTCTTTTCATCCATTTTCCATTCCCATTGAACTTGGGAAATTGAATTGGATTGAATTGCGGGATCTTGGTGGTTGGGTTGACTTTTGTTTCCCGGATTCGCATCGGCAGGCCGTGTTCGATCCTCTCTCTTTCTGCAGCTGTCGGGTTAGTCTATCAGCCTCCCTCCGTGCACAACCACCAATTCTCCCACCCTCTGGTCTTCTTCGACTGGGAGCTGACCATCGACGTTCTCACTGACCGCATGAGATTGCTTTCTGACGCATAGATTTCCTTGTCACCTGCCACAGCTTCGTTCATTTTCATTTTTCCTGGTTCGCGTCCTCGATCTCGATTCCATCGCAAACAAATTTCCCGTGCCCCCAACGGACCTCCGATTTCAGCCATGCCACCTTCCGCGATCGACCTGTGAGTAGAGCTGTTGACTCGGACCAAACCTGCATCAGACGGAAGCAGATGGCCTGGAACCTGGTAGAAGCACAAACACCACAATGGACGTGATTGCGACCAACGACAAGTCCAAACAGCCCGGTCCATATGGTGGTCCTGCACCTCCAGGGGTCCACCACCGGATGCCTCCGTCTGAAGTGTCGCATGGACATCCTCCACCACAGCCACCACCTCCCCATCCTCCGCCCCAGCAGGGTTTGTACGACCCATGGCGTCCGCCATATCCTCCATATGAAGAAGGGAACCCGGAACAGCAGCAGCATCCGCCGCAACCACCACAACCACCACAACCACAACAACCTCCACCGCAGCACCCACACCCACACCCACACGGCCTTCCAAATCCTCCGCCGCCGCCTCCACCTCAACATCCTCCGCCTCCGGGCGCGCCTTACGCGCATCACCCAGTCTCCGGTCCTCCTCCTTCTCCGCAGGACGTTCATCATCCCCAACATCCAAACTATCGACCCATGAATGGCGCAGCTCATGAACCCGGACCACACCCTCCTCCGGGCGATTTCCGACCCAGAGTGGGTTATCCGCCCCATGAAGCCCATCCGAATAGTGAAATCCCGCCATCTGGACATCCCGTACCCCATCCGGAGGTGATGCATCAGCATCCACATGCACAGCCCATGCCTGGGCAGTATGTGCCAGCCACACCCCATTCTCATACTCCGGGAACGTATGATCCAGGAAGTTATTTTCACAGCCAGGCCGGAGGTCCCTACAGACAGCAACAGCAACAACCGCCACCGCAGCAGCCACCCACGCAACAGCAGCAGCAGCAGAGCGGAAGACGAACCGCCCGAGCCCAACAGGTAAGATCTAATTCGTCTGCTTGTTTGTTTATAGCTAATTGTTTGTGTTCTACAGGCATGTGACCAGTGTCGTGCAAGGAAAGCTAAATGTGACGAGGGCCGACCAGCGTGTAGTAACTGCAAGGAGAATACCCTTGGATGTGTCTACAAGGAGGTGCCACCGCACAAGTAAGTATCAGATCTGCCTTTTTAAGAGATTCCGAATTAATGTTTTTCAAAAGGCAAGAGAAGGCGACGCAATTGTTGATGGAAAAACTGGAGCAAATGAACGATCGATTTTCTCAGATACAGGAAATTCAAGAAGATCAAAATCAGCTACTGAAAGCACACAGCGAACGGTTGGATACATTACTTTCGCAGCAACGAAGCAGTCAACCTCCACGCAAGGTTCCTAGAACTTCAGCGGCGCAGAAGTCTCCCGGTTCAGAGACGATAGCACAGGAGCGTCGTTTCGTCACGGAACAGACGGCGTTGAAGCCGCGGTTTACTTCTAATGATGGGTCTCATTCCTTTTCTTCGGCGCAACAAGGCGATGAAGAGGGAGACGAGGAAGATAAGGAAGACAAGAAACTCGAAGATGATGGAGAATTATCAATACCTATCGAACACACAACCGCAGCCCACAAGCTGCTGCTTTGGCCATCGATTCGAAAACTACTCGGCTCAAGGTGGGATGACGACTATGTGATGACCCTTGAGGAAAAGCGAGGGTTGATTCGCGTGTATGGACAGGGTGAAGGCGATGACAGGAGTGACCTTGCTCGAGGTCCTGACAGCCCGAGCACTGACTCACCGAATTCCCAAGCCGACAATAATGATCCAACTCTGGCTTACTCACCGGGCACTCTGTGGGGCACGGTGCTCACCCCATATGGTGGAATGGAAAGGCCCAAATCTCCCAGGGCCCAGGTCGGTGGCCTGAACGCAATGGGGTATCTAAACACGGATGCCAACACGATCCACCAGTTCCATCAGAGCTACGTGAACAATATGCATATACTTCACCCTTTCCTGGACCTGAAGGATTTGAACACGATGATTACAGAATTTATTCAGAGCTACAGTCCACGGAAGAAGACTTTTACGGCACCGTTTATACCGAGCAATAATACGGACAATCCCCCCTACCACCGTGCGTCGAAGCGAAAGCGCTCATCTGAAACCCTCCAGAACTTTATTCCCGAGGCTGGGTCTTCTCCTAACTCGAGTACCAGTGGAACTTTAATACCTCCGGTCGCAAGGACTATTAAAAACGCTACCGTTCTCCTTGTTCTTGCTCTAGGTTCAATATGTGAGTGTAAGGACGTCCTACCGGGTCCAATCCATGACCCAAGCTCGGACTTCCAACGGCATTTCCCAACTCCAAACGCGCCGACGCAGTCTGGATTATCTCCTGCAACGTCCGATCCTGGGATTTCTTCGGGCGCTCAAAATAACTCGTTTTCATCTATGCCGGGGGACAATCGGACATCTCTAGGCAGATCCTATTCTACCGGTGGATATCATGAGTCTTCGGATCCCTCCTTGAAGAATATGGATGTGATTCCTGGAATGGCGTATTTTGCCTATGCGACGGATATTTTAGGGAATCTCCAAGGTGGAAGTAGACTTTCACATGTACATGCGTGTCTACTCGCCGGATTGTATACTGGACAGCTGGCCCACCCGTTTGCGAGCCATGGTTGGATCTCTCAAGCCTCCAGGGCGTGTCAAGTTTTGGTTCGACCGTATGTATCCCCTGACCCAAATTAATTTTTGGTCTCATCTCACGGATTACTTTTTTAGTCGTGAATACCAGAAGTTGAAGGATGGAAGCAAGAAGGACTTGATTAACTTTGCGTATTGGACGTGTCTGCAGCTTGAAAGGTATTGTTGAAACCTAGATCTTGTGTCTTCATACGTTTCTAACTCTTTGATAGTGATATTCTGGCGGAGCTTGACCTTCCGGCAAGTGGTATCTCGCGATCCGAATCTCGCATTTCGTTTCCAAAAGGAGTGTTCACTCATGTCTTACCGAACGAAGTCCGTCCGCCGAACACTATGATGATGTTTTATTACTCGGCGCAGATTCATCTTAGGAAAGCGCTGAATCGGGTCCATACTGATCTATACAAAGCTGAGAGTAAGTGTCGGCGACACTAGTTCCGCTCTGCGTATGGATATTAAGCTAATTGTGCGATTTTAGAGTTTGTTTCCGAGGATCCTCAAAAGAAGTGGTCGACTAGTATTCAGAAAGTGTTGAGTATTAATTTGGAGTTGTGGAGGCAGAATCTACCTCCGATGATGCAGTGGAGTGACGATGATCCTCCTGCTGAAGATATTAATACTGCACGGATGCGGGCCAAGTACTATGGCGCGAGGTATATCACCCACCGCCCGCTTCTGCATCACGCTCTTCATCCCGTTCTCCCAAAGGAAACAAGCTCGGGTCCGGCGGAGTCTCCCGCTTCTGCTGGATCGAAGTCTCAGCAAGTCTCTCCGTCACTTGCACATAGCCACCGCGCCTCGAGCATGGCTAGGCGGTCGAGTGAGATGGGACCTCCGGGGCATAATATATCATCGTCTCAATACCAGCAGGCGATCCCGTTCAATAAGTTGGATCCGAAACTTCAAGAGG
Source organism: Arachnomyces sp. KDTOL00113 (assembly GCA_949709995.1). Lineage (NCBI taxonomy): Eukaryota > Fungi > Ascomycota > Eurotiomycetes > Onygenales > Arachnomycetaceae > Arachnomyces > Arachnomyces sp. KDTOL00113. Next base: position 893,049 of record OX453237.1, read on the forward strand.
CTTGTCGGATATGTGTTGATGCTGCAATTCGAAGTACAACCGCATTCGATGGTATCAAGGAACGGCCCATTGTTACTAATATCTTTGGGACTGCCCATGCGTATGTTATCCGCTTCACATTTAAAAACATCCAAAGCTAATTTCTCTTCTCGTCTAGACAATTCGGCAACCTCCTCGTCCTCTCCGCAACCTACATGTCCAACCTCTCCGAACTAGTAGATCGAGAGAAACTCCGAACCCTCCTCCAACGAACCATCACCTTCCTTCAAAAGAGCAGGCATATCTCCCCGACGTTGAGATGCGACGCGGAGATCCTTACCGAGATCTACCACAAGATATTCGATGATAATGTTGCTGTCACGAGCAGTTTTTCGTCAGGGTAGATTTTTTGTTGGTAAAAAAAAAAACTTTCCCGACAACCGAACCACTTAATGAGCTCTGTTCATATACGCCTTCCATTTATTTCCTTACTATTTTTGCTATATACATACCATACCATATACTTATCATGATTTAGGTCAAGCTCATACATATTTTTCTTTTTATCTCTCTCTCTTCTTTGGATATACATACTTGTCTTACATCGTTTATACCTCTCAGATCATTCCCGTCAACGTCTTGTTTATATTATTATTATTATCATTTTATCTTTTATAGGGCAGGCAACAAAGTGTTATGCATTTCCAAAGGTGGTGGTGGCGGCTATCTTCTGTTTTTTCTGTTTATTGTTTTATTTACTACTACTTATTTCTTGTTCATATCCGATCCGCCTCTTACCTCACTGATCCCTTTTCTTCTTCTCTCTTCTTTCTTTCCCTTTTGTATAGAAGGAAAGTCGTCAAGATAAAAAAAGAAAACGGGGAAGACTCTTGTTTCTGTCCAAAACGCCATAGCACACGCTACCGACTCACTCAATTCCGACTCCGAATACCATCTCCTTTCTCTCTCCCGAAACTCGAAACATTCACTGCTTCTCCTTCCCTTGACCCTAACCTAGTCTCACTCACCTCACCTCCCCTCGCCAAGGCCTGAAAAAAAAAAAGAAAATTGCATTGGGGTGGATATCTGCTCGATTCTTAACATTATTATTATTATTCCCAGCTCGCGTTTTGTTTTTGCGAAGGTGTCGTCGGTGCTTGTGTCTCTCTTTTTGCCTTTTCGTTTTTTCTGCTTTCTTTTTTGTGGTGTGGTGTGTGTGTGTATCCCCGGTGCGCTTATATCCCATAATCATACGCACGGAGCGGGGATGGGGGAAGGTGAGGATGGGGTGGGTTGACTGGGTGGCAATTTGTGATATATTTGTTTGTGTTTGTTTTTTTTAAAGAGTTTGGTATATACTGGATCCTTGGGAAGGGAGGCGGGGGATATTTGATGATTTTTTGACTGCGTTTTTTTTTGGCTTGTTAAGAGGAGCAGTGGGAGGCAGGGAGGAGAGCAAACTGAAAGTGGATAGGGATGGAGATGGGTGGTTTATATAGTGAGCTAGGCCCTGTGTACAGGTTCATCTTCCTGGGGGCTTGTTTACGACCCTCTCTAAGTATAGCAAGGAAGAGGGGGAAGGAGTGTATGTGTGATATCAATTCCTGAATAAGATGAGGGGGGTTTCTTTATTGTTTGAAAGTATATACCATATACCATATATCATTATCTTATATCATACATATTTCTCTGTTCTATACTGGTTTTGGTTTTGCTGGTTGTCTCTGGCTCATTCTCTATTCAGGGGATTTATAGGTCACATGACCAAATCATCATCTTATCTAGACGACACGCAGAGATTCATTCACCTCCAACATCATCAAGTGAATGAATTTCACCCCCTTATTTTAATTCACTGGATATCAGGTACCAAATAATCATTCACTGCGTCTCGGGGTACTATTTATATCTTCGTTTTTTTCTTCGAATCTCATTCTCTTCTTCTTTCTTACATCTCTCATCAACCTCAACCTCAACCAGAGTCTTGAGTATATTCTCCTCTTCTCTTCTTCCCCCCTTCCCCCCTCCCCCGTTCCCATTCACTGATACCACCTTCGAATTAATCATTCACTGTGTCTTGGGGTCCTATTTATATCGACGTTTTTTTTCTTTCGAAGCTCATTCTTCTCTTCTTTCTTACATCTCTCATCAACCTCAACCCAATTCAACTAGACTCTTGGTTATATCCCAAGCCCCCTTTTCCATCCACTGATATCACTTTCTATTTAATAATTCACTGCTTCTCGGGATCCTATTTATATCGAGAATTTTTTCTTTCAGTTCTCGTTCTTCTTCTTTCTTACATGTCCTATCAACCTCAACCTCAACCAGAGTCTTGATTATTGGCCTCCACCTTGATGAGCGCTCTTCTATTTAATCATTCACTACTTCTCGGGATCCTATATATGTCGAGGTTTTTTCTTTCGACCCTCATTCTCTTCTTTCTTTCTTACATCTATCATCAATCTCAACCCAACAGGGCTCTTGAGCATCGGGCCTGGTTCTCAGCTTCGATGGTTGGTGGTTAAACTTATATATTCGACTATTCCCTTGGGATTTACTAGATCCTGTTATATATATACACACTTATTAACGTGTTGGCCTCCGCCCTGATACATCCTAGTAGCTATCTATCTCAACATGGCAAACAAGGGCCCAGGTGTGTCGATACCTCAGTTCCTTACTTACTGGCAGGTTGATTGGCAGCCACTAGAGCAGTTCTTTGAGAGTTCGTTGAATAAGGGTCAAAAACTTATTGACAATTTGGCATCTTGATTGGCAGTCCCTGGAGTCGTTATCTGGGAGTTCGTTGAATAAGAGTCAAAAATTTACTTACTGACATCTTGATTGGCAATCCCTCGAGGAGTTATCTGGGAGACACAATGACTTCTCTTTCACTTTTTTCGAGTCAATCACTAATCTGCTAACTCTCTTGTCGGGCAAGGAGGTTTCACGCTCCCCGAATCCTTCATTCAAGAATTTCGAGAACCTCTTTTAAGTGAATAATCACCACTGATACCCTCTCTGCGTCTTCCCCCCTGCCGAATGGCTTGTAGTTTTTCCCAAGCCTTTCGATGTCTTTCACTGTTGGGGGATCAATTCTCTCCATGCATCATGGTGGCTTTAACACAAATAACGATTCCATCAAAATCAAGAGATTTCGAACGAGACTTACTCCGTTGATTGGACTGGGTGCTGGAATGTAGGGTGACGAACCTGCCTGGCGGCCACTATATCGGACTGTGAAATCGATATTTCGGTTATTCGAGTTCTTGTGTCTAGAAGACCGCTTTTCAATCGGTGAACAACCTAAAAATTGCGATAAGCGGAAGGGCGAGGTGATGGTCGCAGGGATGCGGTGTTCTTTTTACCTAGTACTAATCTCCCCACAACGGCTGGCTCCTACCACCGTCGGCGAGTCGGCGCAGAGCAGGCTTTCTTACAAACATCCAAAAGTGAAGTCTGTGACTTTCTACTAACGACTGACCGGTTAACTTTTCAAATTATGCCAATTTTTTGATTCAGACTGCTTACGATCTTTAGAATAATTCACAAGAACATTTTGTAAAGAATGCTTCGACCAGAACTCATCAAACGGCGACGCTCTGCAACATCAACCTTCACTGGTTTTTAACAGCAACATCTATGAACAACAAAACGTCGAGTTTCCATGGCTTTCTAAGCCTTCTATATAGGCCAGAAATACACGGAGGGGAGGGACATGGCCGCAGCCAACCTCTTGCGCCCAGATGGGGAGTTGATCTTCGCGATAATATTTCTGAGCTATTTATTGTTGCGAGTCAACGGCGGGTTTTCATCGAACACGTGGTTCTTCAAACCCTTCTTCAAGGAGTAAATCTTATTGGGCTAGTATAATTCCCGTGCCGAAGCCTATTCTCTCGCGAACCATCGGGTTCTTGCGTGGATCGAAAAAAACGACAACCATAAAAGCCATCTCAACAACGATACGGATGACGACGGTGAGATGTCATTGACGAATTCCAGAACCTTAGCGAGGCAGATTCTCGTGCGGAGAAGGCTTCCTCCATCAGCGGCAGGTTCACACTTTTTCGTGGCGCCGATGCATTAAGAAGTGTTGGAATTCTGACAGAAACGAAACGCATCTCAGTTCCCAAGATCACGTCCAGTGAATTGGGGAATTTGGAGAAAACTTGTGTGAGGCCTGAGAGAACTCATTGCATTCGGTCTGGGAAACGCAGCGGCTTGCCGATTAGATCCTGCGATAGATACTACGATGCAGGCGCGGGAAGCGTGAAAGCGTGGAAGGGCATAAAACCCAACTGATGACAGTCATTACGATGCAGGCGCGGGAAGCGTGGAAGCGTAAAAGGCAATAACACCCAACTGATGACAGCCATTTATGGATGCTAGCTAGTTTACACCCAAACGGTGAACTTCAGCGGCATCTGTAGGACCCTAAGGATCGTGAGCCAATCGAATTCATAGTCGAAAGTCGGCCTCCTGACCGCGCAAACCTCTCTCAATGGTTTCCTCCATGCAGTCATACTGGATGATCGATATCAGTTAATAAAATGGGGGACTTCTATGAGGTTTGTCTGCTTCTGCCTCCGGCTCACTCTCCGGGAAGTGTGGCGATCCGAAATACCAAGGGCCCGGTTCCAACCCGAGAGTCTTGATCAAAAGTTAGCGGCGTTGATACTTCAGCAACATTCACTGCCAGCTCATCTACCCCTTCCTCATGCTCCTGCCACAAAGTAATAAAGTTGGTGCGATGAGCTTCTTCACCGATCGGGCCATCTCAAAACAATTGCCTTCGACGGATCTGTCAATGTGACTGCACGCCGTCATCTCGAGAAAATATGAAATAGACTCAAGAACATTGATGCTGTCTATAACAAGTGTCGTCTATCGCGAGAAGACGAAGAATATGTTCATGAGATCGGGCGTATTATCTCGAAATCGTTGAACAGAATGAAAAGTTCTCTCACGAATTTCTTTAATCTCCGTTCTGTACGGGAGTTCGAGAAGGAAGGCGCATGTTCGAGAACAGACGCAGACATCCTTGCCGAGCGAGTAAGCTGTGCGGTTGAAACTGGGGCCAATAAACCCACACACGGAGAAATTGGAAAGGACAAAGAACATAGCTTGCTGCTATCTTGATCAGACTTCAATTAGTCGAAAATTATTCGGACCATCCAAGACTTTATTCAAGAGGTCGGCAGAGATCTACCTACGGGGCGGAATCCGGTGTATTGGCATAATTAAGAAAGGGAGGGCAATCGATGGTGCCTAAGGTCAAGATGCCATTTAGTTTCATAAAATGAAGGATATTAGATATTAATAGCCGGTTAGATTAAGGCAATTCAGTTTTTTAACTTCCATCTTCACTGCGGTCTTCATCTTGTGCTTACAGTAGACATTCTCTCTAGATTTCCAAAGGAAAGAATGGAACGTCGAGAGCACTTGCTTCTCCCTTTACCCGATATCAGGTTATTTGAAACCCGTCGATTTCCCATTGGGTGAGATTTTCACACCGAGCAAGAGGTTCAAACAAAGACACACCTCAAGGCAGGCCCATACTCAGGACTATGTCGATTTTCTTCGATTTTATTTCTTTTTTCTGCGAGATGAGGTTGATTCCCGCGCCGGGCACCCTGGACTTCCTAGATCGGCCCGATTCTCTGGCAGCTGGGCATATGAAGGCCTGGAAATAGGTTTCGCAGATCCGGGAGACTCAAGGCTCTTTTCTTCTTGCTAAAAGTCACGGTCTGTCAAAAATAGTCTCGCGACAATGCTCTCTTTGTCCAGGAGATTGCGAGGTATATAGGTACCAAGGCGCGCTGATATTTGCTCGACCAACATGTGCCATGTGCACGCCTCTCTTCTCCTTTCCGAGAAGTTGTTCCGATCGATCGCTTATCTTCACTGTGAACTGTGGGGTTCTCTTTTTATTGCTGTGGGGTTGAAGAGTTGTTGTTGTGCTGAAGCTCGGATAGCAAAGACCGAAGCACGTGAGATTCAGGCTGAAGTCACATGTGAGGGGAGGGTCATTCTTCCATCACTTCTGCTGCATCGCATTTCTTTATTTCTGTATGGAAATGGTCGCCGTCGAAAACAGCCATGAGGTACCCAAGCGGCATCAACGCCAATTGCTTTGTCTATCATAGCCATTATTGAAGAAGATGAATTTGGAGAACTGGTGTCGTCCAACTGCGATTGATGATGTTTCAGGGTTCTCCGCACTTCTCTGATATCGGGATATGCCTCGGTCAGGTTTGCCAAAACTAGGGGTTGGACCCAGCATCATATCTCGACCGAGCGCGCCCATCGCAACACTCTTTTCTCTCCTCGGATCCCTTATATGGTTTAATTTCCCCTTTTTCTAGGGAATTTCCTGGGCTCACAATCTTGATCACTTCTTGGTCTTCGATACTTACCCAACTAACCCACTTGAAGGGGTACAGGGAGAAATATCACAGCCAGGATGCCGATGCATAATGGGTGGTTGCCTCGCGAAGGTTAGTACTTCTTCCCGTGTTGTTTTTATTCAGTTTGGTGTGCTGGGGTATATGGATAGATTCCGGGTTGACATTTACTCACACGCACTATAGGCTTCGTCGCCGACGTTGTAGGGCGCGTTATCAAGGGCACCTTGCTCGACCCAACACTGACAGTCCCACTGCTTCTCCTGTCGCAGTATACCTCCAAGGGCAGAGAGATTGCCCAGAACCGCGCAAAGGCGCTCAAAACCCTCCGGATTCTAGTCGCCCTTGGACTCACCCGCTGGACTTCGAACTGGCTCAACCGTCGCGTACTGAACAATGGGGTTTCTGATAAATACAACTGGAACAAAGAGATCGCTGTTGTGACTGGCGGAAGCGATGGGATTGGTCAGAGAGTGTCTCTCCTACTCGCTGAGCGTGGAGTAAAGGTTGCGGTTCTCGATGTGCAGCCTTTGAAGTACACGGCGCCATCCAATATCTATTTCTACGAATGCGATATCACCTCCACCGAGGCGATTGCCAACGCTGCTGCTGGAATCCGGGATACGATCGGGGAACCCACAATCCTGGTCAACAATGCTGGAATCGCAACATTGAATACCATCTTGGAAGGTACAGAGCGTTCTACTCGTCTTACCTTCGAAATCAACACCCTTGCCCATTATTGGCTCACGAGGGAGTTCCTGCCCAGCATGATCACCAAGGACCACGGAATGGTTGTCACAGTTGCCTCACAGGCGTCGTACGTCACAACTCCCAACATGGTAGACTACTCGGCCACCAAGTCAGCTGCAACCTCCTTCCATGAAGGTCTCGCCTCGGAGCTTACCACTCGGTACAAGGCTCCAGGCGTGAGGACAATCTTGGTCACTCAGAGCTTCACAAAGACCTACCTCTCCCGAAACATGAACACGGAAGACACATTTGCGAACCCTCTGCTTCATCCAGAGACTGTTGCGGAGCACATCGTTCGACAGATCCTGACAGGGTCAAGCGGGTATATCAACATCCCCGGGTCGGCGGGGTTGATCGCAGGTCATCTCCGCAGCTTCCCGCATTGGTTCCAGCATCTGTTCAGGAATCGTCTGGAGAAGTTTATGAGGCCGCCTGCTCTTCGTTAAGCTTGCTCGATTATCGTTTGAGTTTTTGAATGGGTTGGAGGACGATGGGGTAGGAAATAATGCTGTGATGTGAGATTCAGGGGGTGGGATTTCAAACCTAGTTCTCCTTTATAATTTTTCTTCTTCTTGATGGTATGATGCTTGTTGATGTGTTTTTATCTACTCTCATTTCCGTTCTATGTTTTCAGTATATTTTCATGCTTTGGATGACGGGTTGGATATTTCCTTGAGATTTCCTAGCAAATTGACGAGAATGATACTTTTTCAATTTGACCAACCGGAGGGTTATTCATGTTCTATATATGCTCATTGTATAACCTTATAACTTGGGTGTCTTCGCTATGGGCTTCTAGAACTTAGATGCCAGCGCATAAAATATATATAAATGTATTTTTTCAAGAGAGAATGCTTTTAGTACTACCCATAAGGCTGAAGGAACGTACAAGAGTACGACGGATATATCCGTGTCTGTAGCACACATACCATACTCCAACCCACTGCTTCCATTTGCCATCGATACATCTCTCAGCTTTCTTCTAGACTTTATCGCCATCCAAGCATCTCTTTCGTGGCGTGTGATCTCATCACCTGACCACCTCTCGCCGCTTTTTCAGCTTCAGCCTCATTTTTTTTCAGCCTCCCCACTCTTCTTCATCTTCATCTTTTGCCATCTCTCTATCCTCTCTTCCTTCTCTCATCCCTCATATTTTCTTTTCACTACTTGTATTTTTTGATCTTAATGATTGACGACTGATAGAAACGTACCATCTAACGAATTTACTTTTCACTTTGTTCCTTTGCTACCCGTATTGGGTAGTTCCATGGTTCTCCTACCCGAAAGCTATCCAGCATCAACCCATCGAGTTTCTTGGGTGATCTTGGGTTGTCTGAAGTGTACCAAACTGAAAAAGGCTTAGGGCCATCCCGGGGATCCACATCCACCAAAACAACAACCAAAGCTTTCGATTCGCTTGTTTACATCGCGACCAACCCCCCCCGAATTCCCGAGCTGACCTGGTAAATAATCAACAACTCTCTCTCTTCCGGTTCGAAGGAACTGGTCATAATAACAAACAAACCTCCTAATTGCATATACAAACTATCGAAGAAAGAAGAGGTCTTCACTTCCACATCATCCTTCACATGAGCAACCTTTAATTCCCAAGCATCATGTTCAAGGGATTGATGGGGAGGTCGACCGACCGCCTCGACGAGACCTCATCAAAGTCGAGCTCTAGCCGCCGCAAAGATAAAAACAAGGACGATAACGACGACGACGACGACAATCGCTCTGTTGCTACAACTACATCTTCACATTCCAGGCGGAGGAAAAGGACGGATTCTTCACAGGTATCGGCTTCGTCGTCGGCGAGGAAATCTTCACGGGGTGACGACCGTGAGAGAGGTTCTTCGCATCGATCCGTACCTTCGTCGAAGCATTCTACCACGAGCTCATCAAGACGACATAAAGATGATGATGATGATACGAGAAGTGAGGTGACCTCGAGGTCGAGAGGGGATCCGGATGCTGAATCGAGAGAGAAGAGAAAAGAGAGGAGGAGAGAACATCGTGATCGATCGACGAGTCGGGATCGCGCGGAGAGACGGAGGGAGAGGAAGGAATCGGATATAGATAGGGGCGAAGACCGACATCGAAGGGAACGACGGCGGACTCGGTCAGGAGATGATTATTTGGAAGATTCGAGTTCGACGAGGGCGGTGGATCCGGATACGTTTGCTGCTGATATTAGTGCTCCTGGATTTTCCCAATTTCCAAGCCAATATGAAAGTACAATGTCGGGTCCTCCTGGTGATAGATCCCCTCAGCAACCGCAGTCCGGTTTCGATCCACATGTTAGCCAGCAATTTCCGGGACAATTTCAAGTACCGGCGACAGGGCTTGGTCTTGCTGCCGAGTACTACGGTGACCAGGGTCAATCGGTTCAAAGTCAACCGGGCGTCAGACCGCAGAAACCAAACATAATCGCAGGCGCGGAACCGCATCTGATGCCAGCATCATCGACCTCAGCCCCTCCGATTGAGCCAAGTGCTGCCGGTCAAACGGGTGCGGCCGCGTCTTTCTTCACCAATCCTCCGGGTAACGTAGACGGCTATCCTGCCCCGACCAATGGATCAAGACCGCCGAAACCGTCGAAGCCTGGGAAACCCGGCAAAACTTCAGGCTCAGCATCCGATGCTGGAGCCCCGACATTTGGAATTGGTCCCACAGGAGCTGCTCTTGGCGCTGCTGCTGCGGGTGCGGGTGCTAGTTATGCTATGGGTCATCATCACTCATCAGCTCCCGAGAATAGACCCGATTACTACCCAAATCCGCCACAATTAGGAATTGGAGCAAATCAACCACAGGGTTATAATGGTGGTCCATCTCGAATAGATAGCCACCATCATTCCACATCAAATGCTGCATACGTTGCGGCCGGAGCTATGGGAGCTGCTGGGTTGGCTGCCGCCGCAGGCCATGGTTCGCACTCGGGTTCCAGCCATCACTCTGGAAACGTTAATCAGCACGGTTCATTGGCATTCCATCAACGTCATCACCGCGGACCGCTGTCAAGCTTCGTTGACTTCTGGAGAGATCCCTATGGAGTCTCACAATTTGAAGAATACTCTGAAGCTATTGGAGTGTGTAGATATTGTTTCGAACCTGGCACCACATCTAGAGATGCTCCAAGAAAACATCGCTACAGACGCCGAAGCTCGAACGAACGCCTCCATAGTAGCGCGAGGATTGATAAACAGAGTCGATATGGTTACGCATCAGATGATGAAGGCCATCGGAAAAAGAAGTCTAGCAAGAAACCTTGGATCGCTGCTGGTCTTGCAGGCCTTCTCGCCAAGTCAGTATTCTCCAACAACAAGGACTTTGATGATACGTATTCCGTTCGCTCTGGGAGACCCTACGGATCAGAAGCCTCCTTTCCACCCAACGAGAGCACGTCTTCAATTGGGAAGAGGAGCCGTACCACTCGTCGCTCACACCGTAGTTCAAGATCTCGTTCCCGTTCCCGCTCTCGAGAACGCGTAGAAACTGGTATTACGGATGACGGAAGAGTGTACAAGAAGGATCCTCATGGAGGCTTCTTTGGTGGATCGAAAATGACCACTTATGAGACTCGACGTCGAGACTCGAGATCCCGGTCGAGTTCGAGGGACAGACACAAGCGCCATTCCAAGCTGAAAACTGCCGCTGCTGGAGCCGCTGTGGGTTCTGCGGCGTACGCTGTGTCAAAGTCTCGCAGGAAGAGCCGTAGTAGGTCACCAAAGAAGAGACGGAGCCGCCGCCGCGGTTCTTCCTCGTCGTCTTCCTCGTCCAGTTCTTCTTCGTTCGTCGACATGGCTCATTCGCGTCGTCAATCGGGTGTAGGTGGTGGTATCGGATCCTTCTTCACTGCTCCATCTGCACGAAAACCGAAAACACATCAACGAAAGAAGAGTAGCCGTTCATTTTTCAGTTTTGGAAACGACTCTTCCTCATCTTCAGAAGCAGACTTGGCGTTTGGAACTGGATATGTCAGACCAAAGCCGGGCCAGAAGCGAAGGCAAACGAAGAAGAAGGAAAGCGGTCATGAAGTTGATGCGGCACTCCTCGGTCTTGGAGCTACTGCTACCGCTCTTGCCGCTTCTGCTTCTCATAACCGAAATAAGAAGAATGGGCATGATATTGTGGCTGTCAAAGAACGCCGGCACAATCGATCTGATTCTGATTCAAGGCGCAAACATCATGTCGTGTCTTCATTGCCTGACGATGATGACGATGGTTGGGAGTCCGCCTCTGACGACGACTCTTCCTCTGGTGTGAGCTTGAATCTAGCCTACGGCGATTCTCCTCACCGTAGCAAGGAGTCTCTAACGTCCGATCCTGGTACCTCGAAATGGGGATGGAGATGGGGACGGAAGAAGCCAGAGAAGAGACATAGCGGGCAAGACCAATATATAGGTTCGGATGGGCGATCATATGTTGGACCTGCCGCAGCCGGTGTCGCTGGTGCTCTTGCTGGAGGAGCGATTGCGGCTCATTCCCGAGATTCGCGAGATGCAGCAACAAGTAGCAGGACGAGCCTTCAGTCTATGCAAAATGTAGTTCCTGTTCCTACCTCCGACCCTTCAAACTTTGATGCTGTGAGGCAAAATTCTTTCAATTCTGACCGGTACGAACAGACTCCTATTGTGACGACAGGTCCTGGTTCGATACCCCTCCAGCAACCTCAGCCAATTACACCTGTTTCTCAAGCAGTTTATACCCAGGCTGGGTTGTCGCATTCTTACAGTGCACCGTCTGGACCTCCTGTTTTCTCCACTCCGCTCGAGCAGATGAGATATGACTCCCAGGGACCAATTTACGACTCGCCAACTACCATCTTCCCTGATCCCGGCCGAAAACCTGATAGGGATGATCGTGGTCAACTAAGAAGAAGAGACTCATCTCCCACATATCCATCTGCCCGTGACCCCTCAGCTAGATCCGCAATACGATCCTCAACTGTTCGAGAGCCAATGTCCGTACAGTTCGACCTAACTGAGGAACAGGCAGCTAAAGAACGCCGTCTTAGAAAGAGAAAAGATGATTCGGACCGATTTACCTCGTCGTATGACCAAGAACGAGAGCAAAGGCACCAACGTCGCCGTGAGAGGGAAGAGGAGTTGAAGAAAATCGAAGAGGAACAGGCCCAGATTGAACGGCAAAGACGTGCCAGGGAACGTGAAGAGGAGATCGCTGCTTCTTCGGTTTCAAGGGCTGAGAAGGAGAGATATTCTGAGCCGTCTAGACAGGTCAAAAGTGATCCTGGGTATGAGTATATTTCTGATGACAGGCGTTCCGATGATGATGGCCATGGGAAATCATCGTCCTCTTGGGCTGCTCCCGTGGCTGTTGCAGCAATGGGTGGTGTTACTGCTGCTGCTATTGCCTCAAAAACCGGACACTCGGACGAAGATACGAAGAGTCAATCCAGGGAATCCCGCCGTGCGGAGCGTAGAGAAGAACGACGTCGTGCACGGGAGAAGTACGAGCAAGCGATGGAAATGGAGAAGCCGACCGCTACCAAGTCTGAAGAAGTTGATGATGACCAGGAAACCGTGGACCGTCAGCGTCGTTTCGCTAGAGCTGCAGCCTCCCGTGTTAAATCCTCTACTAGCCCCGTTCAACATGAAAACTATGCTACTTATTTTAGCCCACCCGGGTTGAGGGAACATTCTGCTGAGCGATCCTCTGGTGCGCCGAGCCCTAGTCTTTCAGAAGGTGAGCGGTTTGGAATCGAATATGGTGAAGGAGCTATCCCTCCCGAGAGCCAGGCTCGTCGCCTTTCTGCTGATCTACCCTGGACTGTTCCGCGCCTTAACCTCATTGAGCCTACACCTCCCCACAGTACTGTTGGATCTGCGTTGGGAGGAACTTCTCCGATCGACGTACCCGAAAATGTTGCTGAGGAGGAAGAGGAAAGTCAAGAGGAGGTAGAGCGGTCACCGACTGGTTCGAAGGTTACTTGGGGAAAGCACGAGACGAGAGAGTATGATGCTTCCAGCCCAATTAGGGAGCGAAGAGGTTTTGAACCTGACTCGGATGAGAGGGAATCCGCTTCCCCTGAACCGGAGGAAGTGGTAGTCTCGCCTGCTACGAGAGATGTACCTACAACCGCTTCCCCTGAGGAACCTACATCCGATGATGCCCGATCGAGTGATGAACCTGAAATCATCGAGAGGTCACCTAATATGCCCGGTGGATTTGGTGATGATATCGAATTCGCCGCCACACTCGCTGCCGGAGCTGCGGTTGCTGGATTCGATCCCGCTGTTGTGACTGACGATCCCAGCTACCATAGGCGAGATTCTCCTCCTGGATCCGAAGAGGAGGGTGTCTATGTCTCTCGATTCGCGCGTGAGCCCGAAGCCCAGGAGGAAGAATCACCGGATACTGAGGGTACACAACCCATTCTTGGATTCGTTGAGGACGAGGTTCCGGAAACACCTGGTGATGAAGATAGGGATGTTGGTGCAGTCAGAGACGAAATGCCTGAATCAACCAAGGAGTCTTCGAGGGATCTGCCAGCTGCAGAAGAAGAAGAGGAGGAAGAAATCCGCCCGGCTCCCGCGAAGAAAATGAGTAAGAAGGAGAAGCGGAAGAACAAGAAGAAGAAGGGGTCGAAGCAAGCGACTGAAGACTTCGAAGATGAAGAGACCCCCGCCACTCACCAGGACCCGGAACCTGCCGAACCGATAATCGAGGACCGAGAGATTGTTCGTGAGCCTGAGCCTATATCTACCGAACAAGATGATGATTTAACATCTCGGGAGCGGACGGACGATAATGATTTTTTTGATGCGGAGGAGGGGCAGTCGCTGTCGGAGGGAGAAGGTAAGGTAAGACGGAATGGCGAAGATGTGGCGGTTGATGTGGAGGAGAGGTCGGGTGATGATACCGAGCGAGCCGTTGAATCGCCGGAGGAGATTGACCCCGAGAAGGAAGCGAAACGCGACAAGTACGTTACCGAACCGTTGGAGGAGGACGTTCAGTCTCAGAGAAGCGACGTTGAAGACTCTCAAAGATCAAAGAGGCACTCCAAGAGACACCACAGTGAGGGTGATTATGATGAATCTCGTTCTGCGGTCTCAGCTCCCGTCGGCGACGGTTTTGACACGCCCAAGAAGTCAAAACACAGGTCCAAACGTCACGAAGAATTCTTCGACCAGTCTCCCGAGGCACTTGATACACCGATGTCCGTCGATGGCTCTGGCCATCGGAGGAAGTCTAAGAAGAAGCACAAGCGGGATAGCACCGGCTTTGATGATACTGCTTCCATTGTATCAACCCCGGCGAGAATTGATGAGTCAAAGGAGAAGAGGAAGAGCAGCAAAGACAAGAAGAGCGGTGGGCTGTTTAGCAGTTTCTTCGGAGGTTCCAAAACTGATTTATCTTCGAGGGATGCACCTCCTGCCTCTGAGGCTGGGCCAGAAGAGATAGATGATGAAAACGAGCCAAGACGGAAGGGTAAGAAGAAGTCTAGGAGCAAGCATTCTGGTAGCCGTGATGATTACGATAACCGTGATGAGTCTGTTACGGATCTCTCGCAGAGCGGGAGAACGGAAGACCTTGATGGAGATGCGGAATCACACAGATCGTCGTCGAAGCGGAAGGATCGTAAAGAGAAGCGACGGAGTCGATATGAGGATATTGTTGAGTCCGGTCGGACAAGTCAGGACGTACGTTCAGATGATGTATAGTTTTTTAAATCTATTCTTTTTTTTGGAGGGATTCTTTTTGATCCTTTGCATTGCATTACTTGTAACTGCAGAAGCTGATATTCTTTATTCAGGATCGTCAGCGCGCAGCAGCTGTAGACGGAGAAGATGAAGAGACCTATGATGAAGATGAACGCAAATCTTTTTTAGGAAAGCGCCCCGAAATGCCAATGGAGTCTGATGATGATGGTGCTTCGGGGCTTCGCTCCCCTTTTGAAGAAGGCGTAGTAGATCCCCGCAAAGTATCATTAGATTCTTCTCCCTCGCAGGCAAGAAGCCATTCAACTCCTCCGCGTGCTGGTGAGAAGTTTGCGGATGTACCACAGCAGTCACCAAGTCGACCATCTTCTCCTTCTCAGGATCAGGTATCTTCTCGCCGCCTGTCGACACTTCGTTCCGTTGAAGGCGGGCCATCGAGTCCCAGTCAATCATCTCCAACCGCTGTACCCCTTCTCTTCCGTCGACCGGGCCAGGGCCGTTCCCCATCAGTCAGTTCACCAAGTGGTGCTCCACAGTCCGGCTCCCCCGTTTCAAGATCGGGGCATAAACGTTTCCAATCCACCGAGTTCCGAACAGAAAGGGAAATCAGACCACTTTGGCTTGTGGAAAGACATAGTCCTGCAAAACATGATCCCGAACCTGAAGATACATTCCCATCTCTACCTTCAAGCAAGACTCCCTCGCGATCAACTTCTATTGAAGACTTGAGGGATACAGGCTTTGATGGGGACTACTTCGCCGACCCTCCAGAGTCGCCCTACGACCAGAGACGGAAACCCGCTGGCTTGCAGATCTATACAAGTCACGATCAGGATCAGAATGATGATTTATTGGATTCTCAGCAAGCTACGCCTACGGCTGCTACTTTCCGGAACGCTGGCTTCGATACAGCACTACCGGAAGGGTCTAAGAAAGAGAAGCCAAAATATGAGTTCCACTCTCCGTCTGAGTTGCTGCAGGATATGCCGGGATCGCCGGATTTTGAGAGACTTCCTTCTGCTGAGGCGTCGCTGGTTGGTGGGAAGGATGAGAGCAGAGGTGAGGTTGAGGAGACAGAGCGGGAGTTGGGAGAAGATCTTCCCCCGTTGCCGGAGTCTAGGCCTTCGACATCGGGTTATGAATCTTTGCCTGATGATGGGAAGTCATTCGCGTCTGCTGGCCTCACCGCGCTTGCTGGCGCTGGTGCTGCGGCCGCTGCTGCTGCGATGGGATCGAAGTCTGGGGGTGAGGATGTTCCGGAGACGGAGAAAGAGTCGCAAGATTCTGAAGTACCCGACACTTCATCCAGGGAGTTGCAATCTCTCGAGGACGCACCACCGGAAGGGCTTGTTGACGAACCACAAACCGCTACCGACGAATTCCTCCCAGCCACTACTTCATCAAAGAAGCCAAAGAAAGACAAGAAGAAGGCAAAGAAAAAGGGTCGTGCCGCAGAAGTCCTTGAAACCCCAGAACCTGTCCAGGATATCTCTTTCGTACCTCCTGAGCCCACTAAACCCGTTGTTGAAGAGGCCCTACCGGAAGAGACAAGTAGGGAACTGCCACTCGATGTCCCTGAAACTGATTCCACTCCGCTCGTAGATGAGACTGCAAAGTCTGTACCTTCTGAGCCGCAGGAGGCCGAAGATTTATTCCCATCAGCTCCCGTTTCTTCTAAGAAATCCAAGCGTGATAAGAAAAATAAGAAGAAGGGTAAAGCTTCTGCATTTGAAGAGGAGCCAGCTGATGTGGTAGAGCCAAAGGCAGAGGAGCATGCCGAAACCCAGGCTGAAGTCGAGCCGGACACTGCACAAACAGACCTTCCTCCCGAGGAAACAGAACAGTCTCGCGATTTGGCTGAACCGCAGGATGCTGAAGATTTGTTCCCCTCTATCCCTATCTCTTCGAAGAAGTCGAAGGACAAGAAGAATAAGAAGAAGGGCAAAGCTTCTGCATTTGAAGAGTCAACTGATGTGGTTGAACCGGGAGTGTCTGAGCCAAAGGAAGACCTTGCGGAGCCTGAAGTGCAAACCACCGCACCTGACGTTGTTGATGAACCTGAGCAATCGCGTGATTTGGCGTTTGTGCCTGAAGTCGGGACTCAAGACACCCTACCGGCCGAGGAACCTCTTTCTGAAACCCACGTCCAACCCGCCGATGAAGCAGTTCCCACAATTCAAGATCTCCCCGCTCCCGCTGTTGAGATTGCCACCGCAGAAGATGAATGGGCCGAACCTAGCTCCGGGAAGAAGAACAAGAAGAAGGGAAAGAAGGGTCGCAAAGGTAAAGCTGAAGCAGTAGCTGAGACTGATGCTCCTCAGGAGACCCCAATGGAAGAGCAAGTTTCCGAGAAGGTTGAAGAATCGCGTGACTTGCCTGAATCTCAGGAAATTGCAGCTGAAGAACCTGTTTCGGCCGCACTTGAAGAGGCAGATTCCAAACCCGAGGAAGTCACAACTGAGGAGTCCGTTCCTTCAGAGGTTCAAGAACAGATTTCTCAGCCTCAGGATGTTCCGGAAACCTCTCGGGATGTTGAAAACATTTCTGGCCCTGCCGAGACCACAGCCGCAGATGAGGAATGGGCTGTGCCAACAACCGGAAAGAGTAAAAAGGGGAAGAAAGGCAAGAAGGGCAAGGGCAAGGTTGCTGAGAGTATTGCTAGGTTTGAGGAGGTTGAAACGCCTCAAGAGACTCAAGACACTCCCGAAGCAGTCGAGGAATCGCGTGACTTGCCTCTGGAAGAGGACTTCCCAGTCGAAGAATCCGCTCCAACGACTCTTCCAGCGACAGATTCCTACCCCGAAGAAGCTCCCGAGACATCTCAGAATGATCAAGATACTGCTGTTCCGGTTGCAACCACGGCCGCAGAGGATGAATGGGCCGAGCCTTCTGGTGGAAAGAAGAAAAAAGGAAAGAAGGGCAAGAAGGGCAAGACTGCTGTCTTACCAGAATTCGAGCCGACAGATGCGCCTGAAGAACCTCGACCTCAGGCTGATGATGTTCCTTCTAAAGCAATCGAAGAATCACGCGACTTGGTCGTAGATGAAACTCCCTCTCAAGAAGTACCAGCTGAGGAGTCCATCCCCACAACCCTTCGAGAAGAAGCTCCCATTGCTCCTATCGAACCTACCGCCGCAGATGACGAATGGGCTGAACCTACTTCTGGAAAGAAGAAGAAGGGGAAGAAAGGCAAGAAGGGCAAAACCGTTTCTTTCTCCGAAATTCAGCAACCAGACGAGTCTCAGGAGGCTCCAATCATTGAGGAAGGTCAAGACAAGGGCGATCAATCTCGTGATTTGGTTGTAGATGAAGCTTCCCCTCAAGAAATTCCGACCGAAGAATCCATTCCAACAACACTTCAAGAACCCGATCTTCAACCTACAGATCTACCAGAGCAGGACGCTGCTGCTCCTATCGAAGTCACTGCTGCGGATGACGAATGGGCCGAGCCCGCTTCCGGGAAAAAGAAGAAGGGGAAGAAAGGCAAGAAGGGCAAAACTGCTTCTCTATCCGAAGCCCAGGTACCAGACGTGTCCCAAGATATTGAAGGTCTAGACAAGAGCGAGGAGTCGCGTGACGTAGCCGTGAATCAGGTTGCATCTCAAGGAATAACAGCCGAAGCCCAAGAGCAGGTCGCTGGTGAACAAGATACACCTTCCAATGAGGATATCACAGCTGCTCCCGTTGAAACCACACCTACGGATGACGAGTGGGCCGAATTTTCCGGTGGAAAGAAGAAAAAGGGGAAGAAGAACAAGGGCAAGGGCAAGGTTGACACATTCCCTGAGCCCGAAACTCACGCCGAAGAGGCTTCTCGCGATCTTGATGTGTCCACCGATCCTAACTTGGAGGAAACTCCTGTTTCTGTAGAGCTAGACGTTCCGGAATCCACCGAACAACCTTCAGACGATTTCGCTCGGGAGACTGCCCCTGAACCCGAACCCGAACCTTCCATTGCAGAACCAGAGTTCGAATTTACTGCAGCAAAGCCTAAGGGCAAGAAAGGGAAGGGTAAGAAGGGCAAGCGGAAGGGCGACGAGAAATCTGTTCAGGAAACCGAGGGTACGGTGAAAACTCCAGCGGTCCCCGAAGTGGAACCTCCAGCATCTTTGGATGTTGAAGGAGACGCGGTCACCAGTGCCAGGGACGCAATCGATCCGGATTCTTCAGTTCAAGCAGATGTCCGAACTACGGAGCAACCTTCTTTCGAACAGGAAGACATCGAAGAGCCGACTTTTCATGAGGCTATCACTGGAGAAGAACTCATCGAATCGGACGTCAAGGAGTTGCCCGTTTTTGAGGTAGTGCAAGAAGCCGAAGATACACTTGCTGAACAAGATCGGAGAGACTCTGTTGAGTTCCATTCCTACCCGACATCGCCTGTGGAGGTTAAAGAAACGTTTGGAGAGCCCTTGCGTGAGGAAAGCGAAGAGCCGGAAATTTTTCATGATTCTGTCTCTGAAAAGGACCAACAGACAGAAGCTGCAGCTGATGCCCGTGAGCTCGACACTCTCCTGCAAGAAGGCCCACGGGAAACGCTCGATGAAGCCGGGATCCCAACAGCTAGTTCAGGCACTGATGTACCCGCCGAACCATCCCAAATTACGGACCAAGAAGTAACTGCAGGCGAACAGGAGGCTGAGCTCCCAGCAACCTCAGAAGAAAAGATTGATAGCGGTGACAGCACGACTGTGGAGAAGCCAGATCCGACCAATGATATCCCACCACATGTGTCCGACCCTCTTGAGCCTGCGCCAGAGCCTGAATTCGAAGCTGTACCTGATGCTTGGGCGCCCACCATCTCAAAGAAAAAGAAGAAGGGCAAGAAGAAGGATAGGAAACAATCTCTGACAAGTGAAGAACCTTCGCAGCAGCCAGAGTCTTCTTCTGCGAAAGAACTAGTTGAAACTCCAACTGAGCCTGAATTGGCTGATATTGCTGCCGACACCGGCGCCGCGGAGGATATTCCAAAGGAGTTTGAACCGGTAGATCCAGAGCAGACCCAGCAACAGGAACCATCTACCGAACCTATCACAGGCGATGCCGATTTCACCGACGCCATTGACCAACCAGAACCTTCTGAAGAAACTGAACGGACACCGATGGCCGAAATTGAAACCGATCAGAAACTCCCAGTTGACGATGGGGAGGAGTTCCAATCGTCAAAATCCAAGAAGCAAAAGAAGAAGGACAAGAAAAAGCGTGCACCTATTGCTTGGGAAGATGCGGCTGCCTCGCTCCAGGAGCCAGCCCCAACAGAAGCCGTGAGTGCAGAGGCTAATGTTGAGGACGGCGATGATACCCAAACCATGGCTGCGGATGTCGATTCTCCTGCTCAAGTGGAACCTTCTGAACCTGCTCCCGAACCCGAAGAATTCCAGTCTGCTAAATCCAAAAAAAAGGCGAAGAAGGGCAAAAAGAAGCAAGAGCCTATGCCCTGGGATGAGGAGGACACTCAACCGTCTCAATTTGAAGAGCCAGTTCCTACAACCTCGGAGGAATCGGCGGAGAAAGAGCTTGCGGCGGAGAAGCCTAGAAATGATAAGGAGTTCGGTGCGCAAGAGGCTGCAACCCCAGCCCCAGGCGATGATCCTTATTCTGCGTCAGTAATGGATCCAGTTTCCGAGCCTGAAGAGTTCCAATCCGCGAAATCAAAACGAAAGGCGAAGAAGGGGAAGAAGAAGCAGTCTGTCTCTTGGGACGTGGATGATACTCCCCCAGTTGAAGAGCCAGCTCCCACCACTTCTGAGGAACCGGTAGATAAAGCCATTACGGAAGAACAACTTCAAGAAGACAAAGACGATCAAGTTGCTTTCCCAGATGCTGAACCTTTATCTACACCGGTCACTGAACCCGTTACTGAATCCGAGGACTTCCAATCCGCCAAGGGGAAGAAAAAGGGAAAGAAGGACAAGAAAAAGAAACAAAAACAGTCCGAGTCGGATTGGACTGAGGATGTTCCTTCTGCCCTTGAGACAACAGAGCCCACCGAGCCTCTTCCAGAAGTGACCGATTCTGCTGAAAAGGGAGATGTTGTTTCAGAAGACGTCGAACCCACTCTTGCTGAACCTGAAACTGCGGAAACTCTAGCTGCGGAGCCGGAAGTTACCGAGTTCGAGACTTCTGCTACCCCTGCAGAGACTGACGACTTCCAACCTTTGAAGAGTAGCAAGAAGGCGAAGAAGGATAAGAAGAAGAAGCAGAGGCAAGCTGAACTGGATTGGACCGATGATATCCCTCCCGTTCCAGAGACAACCGAGCCCTCTCAATCCCTACCAGAAGTAACTGATTCTGCCGAGCGGGGGGAGATGCCAGTTGACGAGCCTGTTATCGCTGAGGCTGATGTTGAACCTGCCGTTGTCGAACCCGAGGCGCCCATCCCAGAGACAGAAGCGGCAGTTGAAGATGCTGAAGCTCCTTCCCAAGAAATAGATACACCAGCTCCCGAACCAGAGGTTGAAGAATTCCAATCGGCCAAGTCAAGCAAGAAAGCAAAAAGGGATAAAAAGAAGAAGCAGAAGCAGGCCGAGTTGGATTGGACCGATGAAGTTCCTTCTGTCCCAGAGTCGAGTCAGCCCTCTGATCCCCCCCCGGAAGCGGCCGATTATAGGGATGCGCCTGCTACTGAAACCATTGATTCCAATCTCGAACCCGTTGCGGATGTTCCCTCTGTAGCCGAAGACAGCGAACTCCCTTCTATGACAATGGATCTTCCTACATCGTCGTCTCAGCTAGCTCCTGAAGCAGAAGTTGAAGAATTTCAGTCAGCTAAGTCAAGCAAGAAGGCGAAGAAGGACAAAAAGAAGAAGCAGAAACAGGCAGAATTAGATTGGACTGATGAGATTCCGCCTGTATCTGAGACAAAGGAGCCTTCTGTTGATCCCACCACCACCCTCGAGGTAACTGATTCTGCCGAGAAGGGTGTGGATGAACCGGTGACTGAACCCCATCTCACTGAAACCGATGCGCCTTCAACATCACGGGAAGTCGATGCACCATTAGAGCCAGTTCCAGAGCCTGAAGCTGAGGAGTTCCAATCAGCCAAGTCCAGTAAGAAGGCTAAAAAGGATAAGAAAAAGAAGCAGAAACAAGCGGAATTAGACTGGACTGACGAAATTCCTTCTGTTTCTGAGACACAGGAGCCACCACCCATTGAGGCTGCTCCAGAAGAGGCTACTGAACCTGTTGAACCTGCTGAAGCCGAAGAGTTCCAATCTGCGAAGACAAGTAAGAAGGCTAAGAAGGACAAGAAGAAGGAACAGAAACAAGCCGGTTCAGATTGGACTGATGATGTTCCTTCGGTTTCTGAGACAAAGGAGCAATCTCTTGAAGACGTAGCTGATTCTGATGTGAAGGGAGTTGTCGAGCCGGTTGCTGAACCCGATATTTCCGAGATTGTTGCACCCATTGCAGAACCCGAAGAGCCCAGTGAAGAATTCCAGTCCGCCAAATCTAAGAAGAAAGCCAAAAAAGACAAGAAGAAAGGCAGGAAGTCACTGGACTGGACGGATGATGCACCTCCCGATTCCGAGGGACAAGATCAAGCCATTGCTGGCCTACAAGAGCCGGACATTTCGCCGGAAGAGACAACCTCCAAGGATATTTGGATCACCGAGAATGACGCTATCCCCGAACCGGAGGGGTATCGCCAAGGGGACCCAGGCCTTACCCAGGATGACCCTGAGATAACGAAGGAAATACTTGATGAAGACGGTGACGGTAAAGAATTCCAGCTCTCTGAATCCCAACGGGATGATGAGGAGCAGACCGACCAAGAGAAAGCTTCCGATTGGACTAATGATGGGCCGTCTTCTCAGGTAGAACAGGAGAAAATCATATCTCAGGAAACTCCAACACCTGCTGATCCAGAGGAACCCCCCTCCCCTCCCTTTCCTTCTATTAGCGATGAATCCCCCTTCCAGCTTGCGACAATACCAGAAGAATCATCTGTTGAGAATGTGCGTGATTTTGAAACTTTTTCTATGATAGAAGGGCCGTCCCAAGCTACTGATGACGACAGGAAGGCGCTCTCATTTGGCAGCGAACACAATGATCAAGGCGTTTCAGAGGAGACAATAGCCATTCCTGGGGAAGCATCGTCAGCACCTGTGGATGCAACCGCTGAGGCCGAGACTGAACAATCACGGTCAAAAGAGTTATCTGTCGACGACGATCTTACAACTACTCAATCCCAGCAAGATCTCGTTGCACCAGAATCAGCAGACTCCGTCGAACCCGAACTTCTATCCTACAAATTTTCGAAGAAAGACAAGAAGAAAGGAAAGAAAAAGGGAAAGAAAAATGCCATCGAAGAGTCTACAGATAATGCTTTTGAGGGAGAACCTAGTGCAACAGAACCTAGCCTAGCTATTCCCTCGGAAGAGGCCCTGCGGGAGACTGAACTTGACAAAGATACCATGGATCCCTTGGTCCAAGACACTCAAGACACCATCACCGATGACTTTGCGCCAATCACTTCTTCCAAGAAAAAGAAAGACAAGAAAAAGGGAAAGAAAGGCCAATTCGGTCTGTTTGACTTCGAGCCCTCTACCGACCCATCCGAAAAGGAACCTGATACTACTATTTCTCCCGAAGACACCGAACAGACTGTCGCAGATGATAAACAAATCTCCGACACTATTCCTGAAGAACCCGTGGACCAGCCTATTCTTGAGCCGAATATGGATGACTATGCGCCAGTCACTTCTTCCAAGAAAAAGAAAGACAAGAAGAAGGGGAGAAAGGGTAATCCTGCTGTCTCTGAGCCAGATCCACTAGCTTTGGAGCCAGAACAGCCTGAGACAGTCGAGGTCCCTGATGTCCCTGAGAATATGGAGATTGTTCCGCCCGAGGAAAAGACCACAAGTGATCCTCTTGATACCGAACGCCAGCTTCAAGATGCACCAGAACCAGCGCAGGATGATTTCGCCCCAATTACTTCTTCCAAGAAAAAGAAAGACAAGAAAAAGAAGAAGGGGTTCGTTATCTTTGACGAAGAAGCATCCACGGCAAAAGAAGCGCCGGAACAGACAGTTGATGATGTTCCTATGGCAGAATCGTCTTCACTTGAAATGAAGCCTAAAGCTACGATGGCTACATCTTCTGCAGAGGAGACACACAAAGATGATGGGACCTGGCCCATAATCGACTGGGCTAAGGAAAGCAGCGAAGTCGATAAAGCAGTATTTTCTGGGTCTGAAACAGGGGAAACAAGGGACAGAGACACACTTTCTCTTGACGAACCACATTCTATACAAAAAGTTCTCAAGTCTGCCGAACCTCATACCATTGACGAATATGACGAAAAGACTACTCCTCTGAAGCAGCCCTCCCTCGCTCATCAACAACCAGAAGAATCTCTACAAGACGATACCTGGCCTGCCACACCCACCAAAAAGGGAAAGAAAGACAAGAAAGGTAAAAAGAAACAACAGGATCAGCCTTTAGGGATGGACATGGATGAGGACCAGCCAATTGCTACTGAGGAGGTGAAAGACACAGAAGTGGTTGAACCAGCCGAACCAGAAACCGTCCACCCGGTGGCTGAGAACATTGAAGAAGAAGTGCAGGCCGACGACCCTTGGGACGTTCCTGTGAAGAAAGGCAAGAAGGGGAAGAAGGGAAAGAAGAAGGCACAGGAGGACGAGGCAGTAGAAAGAGAGATGGAGCAGGTTGATATCCCCGTTGAAGAGCCACAGGAGGTGGAAGTGGCACCCACAGAACAAGAGGGCGTTCCACCGAGCACTGGGGATATGCGAGGGGACGAGATGCAGCCAGACGAGTCCTGGGATGTCCCTGTTAAAAAGGGGAAGAAGGGGAAGAAAAATAAGAAGAAGCAGCAGGAGGATCCGTGGGAGGGAGGAAGTGCCGAGGATCAGGTTGCTGCGCCGATTGAAGAAGCACGAGCGATGAGTCCAGTGAAACCAACAGAGCCAGAGGAAATTCCACCAACTTCTGGCGACACTGGATACGGGGAGTTCCAACCAGAGGCCCAAGCCACCGAATCAATGACAAAAAAGGTGGCGCCTGATGATCCTTGGGATGTTCCAGTGAAGAAGGGGAAGAAGGGTAAGAAAGATAAAAAGAAGAAACAGCAGGAAGACACAGTTGAGCCGGAAGAGGTTGTTACCCCAGTTGAAGTGCAAGATGTGGAAATGGAAAGATCTGCAGAGCTGGAAACCATTCCATCCGGTGCTGGAGATGGAGAGCTCCAGCCTGAAGGTGAAGCCGCCGAGTCAGCTTCAAGGGAACTGCAGCCTGATGACTCTTGGGATATTCCCGTGGAAAAGGGCAAAAAGGGAAAGAAAGGCAAAAAACAATCTCCAACCGAAGCGGCAGAGACCACAGCTGCTTGGCCTGACACAAGCCTCCCTACAGAGATCGTGGATCCCGAGAACGTGGACGCTACTATTGATCCTGAAGCTTCAGGACCACTGAGTGAGGATACGGAGAGAATTGGGCAAGCTTCAAGGAACCCGGACGAGAGTGAAGAATGGGCAGTGTTCGGCAAGAAGGAGAAACAAGGCAAAAAGGGCAAGAAGGGAAAGAAACAACGCCAAATTGCGCCGGAAGATGAACCCCAACTTACCGACAATGGTGACAATACGCTCGATCTCGGCGCTGAAAGGTCTATTCCCGATTCAATTTCTCGAGAACTGGGTGATACCGAACCAGATTTGCCAACTCCCGGCGACCAGACTTTTGAGAGAGCACCTTCGCCTATCGATTCGACAACTAAAGATCGATCATCAGTCCTCTTTCACTCCTCTCCTTCCACACGGATTGACCCAACTGATTCCAATTCAAAGGAAGCCAAGTCAAGAAATACAGATCGTTCAGAGCGTCGCCATGGTAGCGCGCCAAGAGAGCTCCAGCGATTGCGGGAGCTTGAACAAGAAACACCTTCCAAGCCTCCGAGGCGCCTGACGGAGATGAGTCCATCTGATGCACCTGCGTCACTTTTTGGCGGCCCGATCGGACCCAATAGCGACCGTGGAATGAGTATTTCTCCTCCAAAAACTCCTCTTGACACTATCAAGGAGCACGTCCCCGAACACACTCCATCTCACGGGAGACATCGCGATTTGTCTGACGTGGGAATGCCTGAGCAAGGCACCAAGGCCGCCCGACATGATAAAAAACCACACCTTCCAAGAACAACTCAATCTCGAGAAAGCGTAACCGGCGATCTTATTCCGCGCTTGTCCTCACCGGCTGTCAGCGAACATGAGCGTTCTATGGACATCGATCGAAAAAGCATCAGCAGCCGTAATTCTAATCTATCCATGGAAAGCGGACGAAGATCAACCACTGGGCTTCGTGTAGATAGGCTGAGAACGCCAGACAACAATTACCCCGATAATCTCCGGCCCAGTAGTGTTGGGAGCAACCGTTCATCGGGCACTCCTCCATTGCGACGGGTCGATCGAAGCCTGAGTGGGGATCTTAGGGCGGCAAGTAAACGTGGGGCGCCAAGAACCGCAGTTGGCACAACAACCGAACCGGAACTTGCACCTGAACCCAACGATGAAGACGAAGAAGCAATTCCTTCATCGTCAACTTATGACCCTGTTACTGACAAAGGAAAAGGCCCCGCCCGGGACATGGCTGATGTCTATGTAAGTTGATTTATTATATATATTTTAATTTTTCGCAGTTTTCGAGTCGCTTTTCATCTCGCTATTGATTGCTGACCTTTGTTTTTCTTACCCTGTACAGGAAGGCTGGGGTGACAGTCGTGAAGCCCCACGATCACCCTCCAGACCACCAAGCGTTCGTCGCAGACGAAGCATGCAGCAAGTTCAAGAACTCGAATCGCGTGTCGACCAACTCGTTTCAGAAAATCGTCTCCTCGACTCAGCGAAAGCGACCGCCGAAGATGCCGTCGATGAGCTCAAAAACACCAAGCACCAGAGCGCAAGGCTCATCCAGGAACGAGATGCGAATATCAAAGACAAGGAGATACAAATACAACAGCTCAAGCATTCTGTAGAGTGGCTGAATAAAGAGGTCGCGCGACTTACACAAGTAAATGAGGGTCTCACGGCTACGAACGAAAACCTCTATGCGACGCATGAACAGCAAGTCAACCAATTACACGCAGAACACACCCAAGCGCGACAACAATGGGACGAGTCCTCCCGGGAGTTGGAGGATCTGAGACAACAACATGGCCAGCTATCAACGGGGATGGAAGACATTGTGCGACACGAGATCGATGTTGCGCTGGCGGCGAAGAACGCAGAAGTCCGTCAATTGCAGACCGAACTCCATGCTGCTCAAGAGAAAGTCAAGGAACTACAACAGCAGATCGTCGCGTCAACCAAAGATGATGTGCTTGTCTTCCGGGATGAAGATTACTTCGAAAGTGCCTGTCAGAAACTCTGTCAACATGCCCAACAATGGGTTCTCCGGTTCTCCAAGTTCTCAGATACCCGTCTCTGTCGCCTGACAAGTGAGATTCGCGACGAAAAGATCGTGGACCGATTCGAAAATGCTGTTCTTGATGGCTCTGACGTCGATGCATACCTTGCCGACCGTGTCAAGAGAAGAGACGTCTTCATGTCGGTGGTCATGACGATGGTATGGGAATTCATCTTCACAAGGTACCTCTTCGGGATGGATAGGGAACAAAGACAAAAATTGAAGTCATTGGAAAAGAATCTCACAGAAGTGGGACCACCACCTGCTGTCCATCGATGGCGCGCGACAACCCTATCGCTCCTCTCCAAGAGGTCAACCTTCAATAGCCAACGCGAGAATGATACCGAGGCTGTCGTTATGGAGATTTTCAGTACACTATCCAAAATGCTACCACCTCCGCATCACATGGAAAGTCAAATCCTGGAGTCATTGCGAAAGGTCATGCGATCGGCCGTGAAGCTCTCCATTGAGATGCGCACTCAGAGGGCTGAGTACATTATGCTACCGCCATTGCAGCCAGAATACGATACCAATGGCGACCTAGCCCGAAAGGTCTACTTCAACGCCGCATTGATGAACGAGCGTAGCGGCGAGACTACCTCCAATGACGCACTGGAGCAGCAACAGGCCGTTGTCCGGATGGTACTGTTTCCTCTCGTTGTTAAGAAGGGCAACGATACTGGTGAAGGGGATGATGAGATTGTGGTCTGTCCTGCACAGGTACTAATTGCGAAAACGGGGAAGGATAAGAAGGTGGTGAGAGTGTTGAGTGGTGATCGGATGTCGATTGACCAGGGAAGTCGATCGGTCCATAGCTTTGCACCATCATCGAACATTGATATGGGTAATATGATCTGATATGAGGCGTCACACTCACGTCAACATATTTCCTAATCGTTTGTTCGTTTCATCATGGTGTCTATGGGGCTAGATGGATTGGGATATGGCGTTGGAAGGATGGCATCAAAAAAGATAGGCGGCATGGTGAGGGGATTACAGGATGGCTTGGGCGTTTATTTATGATTTTCTTTGTTTCCTATGTGATGGATGATATGTACTTGTTTCCTTTGTTTCTTTTTGATATTGCATGCAGCGAGGGAGCCTTTGAGATACCAGATCCATTTTTTGTACACGCCTTAGTTGATAACAATGTCCGTATAGCTAGTTTCTAATGAAGGATGATTTATCAGTTGTTATTTCCAGCTTCAACTAATTGTATCTCTTCTACTCATTGATTACATCCATCTCAAGTGCAGTTAATTACCGCCTGTCGTGTTTGTCGGAATGAAGCTCAAGCAAGAACTCATGAGTGGCCATTGCGTCATTGTGAGTTGGTGAGATCTCCGTTACAGCTTCACATCAGCTTCATTTATTCTTTGCACTCTGTTAATATCACCCATGGACTTGATATACTACTCATATACTCTCTTTTATTCCTTGTTTGGATATGTCTATGACTCGAGATAGACGAACCACGGATTAAAATCCCCTGGGCGGTTTACCGTCATTGCCCCACACTTGACTTCAGCTCCGCACAGAAGAGTCGCCACGATTCTTCTCTCAACCTCCTCACACATAGCCTAGCATGTTAATCGTCCATCTTGCGCAAGAACAAGATCCAGGAAACACTGAGCTTTTAATTCCATAATCGATAAATGGAGGCGACTTCTCCCTCAGCGCCTGGAGGAAGCAACAATTCCTACTTTCCGAACCAACAACATCGACAAACGACGGCTCCGACAACCCAAGCCGTCGTCCCCAGCGGACATCCTCAAACAAATCCACCAGATCCCGCCGTCAGTACGATCTCAGAAGCTAGAAGCCGTGCCGCCGGACAAGATGATGCATCCGGGAAACATAAAAAGAAACATCGCCGTAACAAGAGGCGAAAGCACCGTCGACCGTCCTTTGCAGGGCCAGCAGACGGCCCTGAACCGGTCCCAGTCTTTGATTCAACCATCCAGGGTTCACTAATTGAAGAAGAACCTCAAGATATAAGGGGTACGCCTGGATCTGCTGCGCCCACCGCTCCTCATCCGCTTTACCGACTTGGCCAGAGTGGGGCGGCTCTGAGCAATACTAGTTTGGAGAGTGAAGCTCTTCTGGATCACAGGTATGTTGCCATTGAGGTCTGAAATGAATATTGATGGTAAAGAGTGATTGGAGTGCTAACGTGGGCCTATTTGTGGTGTAGAGATCAACCCATGATGCGTACCCGCCGAGAGAGCCGACTCGGCCAGAGCTTCCGCCCGGGCACTTCAAATCGTCCAGAATATATCAATCCATTTCATTCAAATGAATCCCGGAGAAGCGCGAATCGGCCAAGTAAGCCCCGGATGCTGGGAGTGGCCGACGACGGAGATGACGATGACGCAGACGACCGGACTCCCTTGATGAAGTCATCGCCCAACAGTCAAAACACCTTTTCTCGATATGGATCCAGTAACAGAGCGGGACCGCGTAGGGAATTCAACAGAAGGCTGTCCACGAGCACCACATCATCTCACCGGTCTCCAAGGAACGGTGGACAGAGTCCACTGACGTTTCGAAGCCAGGAACGAGCCTACGATGTCAATAATCCGCCATCCGTCCCAGGTAGTCCCACCAGCCGGCCTACTGATATGGGATATGACGATGCAATAGTTACAGGGATGGATTACTCTAGACCTAAGTCTTCGGAACAGCTGGCAAGTTCCGTCCCTAGCAATCATGACCTCGCCATTGATATGGATGGTGGTGGGAAACACGGAGCAGTGGGCGATGAATCATCCCCGCCATCCCCGCTTTTTGAAGCTCTTCAACGGCGACGTACCGTTACACTTCCCGTTGAAGAGGATGTCTGCTTCCCAACTGGTGCGATGTCGGATCTGGCGGAAGAGGAGACTGGATCACGAGTCCCGTCGGAAGGATACCCCGGGGAGCGGAGACGGCGTAGGCGGAGAATATGGCCAGATCTTTCTGTTTTGGAGGAGTGGAGCCGAGAAGAGAAGGAAGAGCGGAGTGGAGGCAGAAGGGCGAAGGCGATCAGTGAACCGATGCTAATTGATGGAAGGTTGCGTCCGCACCATATTGGATGGACGCGCGAAGAGGACGATGCGCCGTATCGGTTTACATATTTCAATGAAGAGTTCCCCAATACGATTCATAGCCAGACGATATCCGAACTGGTACAGCCCGGCCAGAGTTTCAGGGAGTTGTTTATTCCCGATCCTCCGGAACTCGAGGACGATTCATCTAGCGATGAAGACGACTCCGCCTCGAACCACGGGGACCCGAAGGAGAGGTCGGATTCGATACCGGGATCCAACGGATATAGAAGGGAGATTAAACGAAATTCCTCGATTCTGAAGGACCCGAAGTTGGATTCACGCACACCTTCAGGCATGGCAACTCCGCAACCACAATCACAGCCCAAGCCTAAACGCTACGGACCCAGACCTACGTTTTGGCTTGATATTCTCTCTCCTACAGACACTGAGATGCGGGTCATCTCGAAAGCATTTGGTATTCATGCTCTGACAGCAGAAGATATCATGATGCAGGAGGCCCGCGAGAAAGTTGAGCTCTTTCGCCATTATTACTTTATTAACTACCGCACATTTAACCAAGATAGCAACAGTGAGGATTACCTCGAGCCGGTGAACATGTACGTCATCGTGTTCCGAGACGGGGTTCTGAGCTTCCACTTCTCAATGACGCCTCATCCGGCCAATGTTCGCCGTCGCGTTAGGCAGTTGAAGGACTATCTAATTCTCAGCGCGGATTGGATTTCATATGCTCTCATTGATGACATCACGGATGTGTTCTTTCCTCTGATCCACTCCATAGAGGATGAAGTCGACAACATAGATGACACCATTCTCCAAGCTCACTCGGGCGATGGGGATATGGGTGGTGATAACGAGAAACGTGGTGGTGGAGGCGACATGCTCCGTCGAGTAGGAGAGTGTCGGAAGAAAGTTATGGGACTCTATCGTCTACTAGGTAACAAGGCAGATGTTATCAAAGGGTTCGCGAAACGCTGCAACGAGCAGTGGGAAGTTGCGCCGAAATCTGAGATCGGGCTCTACTTGGGAGATATTCAAGATCATATTGTGACCATGACAAGTAATCTGAGTCACTACGAAACGTTCGTTTCCCTGAGTTTCCCTTCTACGGCAGCATCATTACGCACATGCTAACATCCATCTTAGACTACTCTCTCGAGCCCACTCAAACTATCTCGCCCAAATCAATATCCGCATGAACGAACGCCAGGAACAGACTGCAGATGTTCTGGGTAAGCTTACCGTGCTAGGTACAATTGTGCTGCCTATGAATATCATCTGCGGTATGTGGGGGATGAACGTCAAGGTTCCGGGGCAGGAAATAGACAATCTATATTGGTTTTGGTCGAGTATGCAAGGATCATGACTCCCATTCATATATTATGCACACTAACATTTTGTTTTTAGTAACTGCTGGACTGTTCATGTTCGCCGTCGTCTGCTTCTACGTCGCCAAGCGAGTCTACCGAATTGTTTAAATTATTATGCGAAGCTTATCCGAAGCGGGTGTCTCCCGTTCTTTGTGGGTCGACAACGACTTTGTCTATTTTTTGGTTTACCTCCTAGTCTGTTTTGGAAAATGTATATCTCCAGCAAGAGCGTTGTTCCTTTGAGCCTTTTATTTACGCGGGTTGACTTTCTTTGGTCTCTACTCTCCTTGCTCTTTTGTCCTTTCGTTTTGTCTTGGTATAGATTGAAAAGCTATCATAGACGATATGACCCCGGTGTTTGTTTTGGAAAGAAAGGGAAGGGAGGTTTACTATGTTTGACATATAATCATCTGGGTTTAATTTAATTCCTTGCTTATTATCCACGTACGGAAAGCGATGGGTATTTGTTTCTTGGGCTTCGTTGCTTAATTCCTTTAGGGCCGAAAGCTCGTCAGCCAAATGGGCTTGTCAATCCCGAAAGCCCCGAGCTCTGGACCACGGGCGAGATTCCAATTGGAAAAGCGGGTCAGCGGCCATGCCAGCAGCAGTACATAGTAGGGTTGGGAGCTCCTTGCTCGGAGCTTTCTCTAGTAAGATTGGCCATCCCTTCGGCTGTTGGATAGGTGGTTTCTTCGTAGGATTCTTCAGGGGGATTCAGATTCTTCGAGAACTGGCTGTTGTTTTTGCTAGTTTTGATGCTTGTGGAGAGTATCCGGAGGAGTATCGAATGTAGGACCTTCTGCTGGGCCTTGGGGAACGACCTCTTCGGTGGCTCATGGATTTCTATTGGATTCTCGTGGATTCGGCGTTTGTTCTTTGATCTCAGTTGCCGATTTTGGTGTTTTGGTTGTTGATTTTGGTGCTGACATTTCAGTCAAGCCAGCCGACCTTCGGCTCGGTTGTATACAAAATGGTGCTGGAAGGGGCTGGGAGTGTTTCAAATTCTATACTCAATCTTCTACTACATTTTATTATTATCATTATTATTATTTTCTATCCCGACTGAGTTCTTACTCTTCGAAACTGGGCTTTCGGAGGACGTTTTCTCTAAGCGATCCTGTAAGTAATTAATTTGAATTCGTCGGCACCGCTAGGCTCGAACGAGGGACCCTGATCCCTAGCCGGGCCACTGGAGGACCCCCTAAATCGGCCAAGCTGGTTCCTAGAGCTGGCAAGCACTGCTTGCCTAAGGTTCCTAAGGTAAGATGACCACCCAGTTGGCGTCGCACTCGCCATGGACCCCGTGTGGATATTGTACAAAAGGAGATTGAAAGGGCTGTAACACACGATTTTGATGAATGAGAGGGAAGAAAGAATGTAAGGGAGAAAGGACGATCCGTAAATGGCAACACAACTGAACGGCACATATATGCCTGAAGGAGACATAGGAAACATGTCCGCCGGCCCTGCCTCGCCATCACCACGAAGCTGTTCCAAGTTCTTTCACCTTCTTTCTCGAGCCTGACGATCTCGATCAGCACGAAGAGCTCTTTGTAGAGCGGGGGTAATTTGAATCTCTTGAGCATTGTTACTTGTCGTCGGGGTGGCTGGTGGAAGTTGAGTAGCGAGGTGGCGTCGGCGTCGAGGAGTGGTGAATAGTGTCTGGTTTGGATGCTCTCCGGTGAAAACATCCTCCAATGTCTCTTCATGAACGGCCTCCGTCGTGATATTATTAGGGACGGGATCAGTTGAATCCATTGCCATCAGAATAGGAACAGCACGAAGAAGATTGGCCGGCTCGAAGTAGTGAAGCTGTTCCGTCTTATTTCAGACAAATCGATATTCATCGAAACCGTTCAAATAGTCCGCGTACTGCTGCAATGTCTTCTCTAATTTTGATCGCTCTAGATCCGAGATCATCTTCCGGTTCTTGTTTCGTGCGGTTATCGCCGAAGCGATCTGCCATTCATCGACTTTTCAGCTCGATGTGTCCGAATAGAGCCTCATAAAAACTTCCATGATCGTCCAGACGCTCGAGAGCATTAGAAGTTCTGAGTGCGAGCAGTCGACGTAACTCCGAGTTGTGAATCAAGTTGGGCCTTTCGGCAACGAAGCCGAAAAGGTCCATGGCAGGACTACATCAGCCTAAAAGTTTTATCAGTTGACAGCTCTCGAACAAATAACCGTTCTTGGTCAATCGCAACGTACTTTGTTCTTCTCTGTATTGAAATGGGCCATAGAGGTGCACTCGGCAAAGCCTCCATCACAGTGTTTAAAAGCGGTATGTAAGCCCGAAAGCCCCCAGCTATGGACTACGGGCGAGATTCCAATAGTTTATCCCTCCCCGACGACGACGACGGCCATGAAGAGACACAACAGCATATCACATCTTCCATGCACGCCACACTGTGTTGTGATTTGTGAAGGAAGACTTTTCAACGGGAATATGAGCAGCGAAGGATTAGCGCTGAAATTGATCGGCGAACTCTTTTGGTTCCTTGTTCTCTCAACAGTACCGACCGAGTCCAGATGTTTTTTTTTCGCTGTTGCCTTGTCCCCTTAACCACTGCTACCCTTTAATTCTTGTTATCGGATGCTTCGGCCCCCAACTTTTCGCTGTCTCTTCGCTGAAAATGATGGGTTGACTTTGCTTCATCCAATTTATGAAATCTTGTGTGGTGATTTCTCAGCGATTTATTCTATTTCTGTGTTGTTGTTTTGGTCTGCTGCTCAGCCTTGCGATTGTGGATCCTGTCCTGGCACTAATAATCGCCGACCATCTTGATGAAAATATGGAGGCGTTGTACCCGAGATGGATGGCTGGCCTGCGTTGAGGGATCACGGGCTCCACCTGAATAATAAGATCGATAGCACATCATGGAAAGACTTCAGCCTCACACCCCTTTTTTCCCTAGAGTTTTCATTCTCGAGACAACCGCCGCCAGCACAGAATCTCTGGGCGAAGCGAAATACTTCAATACTTAAGTAATTCGCATTCCGGTCCTACCTCTCCCTCCCGATCCCTTACCCAACGATCCTTCTACGCGCCGCCAGGCGGGCACGCCAGATCACCAATGGCTGAAGAAGACCGACGAACATGCTACTACCCCGACGGGAGCATTGCGCACGATAACGTTCCTTGCACCTCTGCTGATGACACCGCCTGCTGTGGTGATGTGGACGTATGTCTGGACAATGGGCTCTGCTTGATTGCCGGCCATCAGCCGTACCAGTTATCTCGCGGTGCCTGCACGAACAGAAATTGGGATCACGGATGTCCGGGGGACTGTGGTATGTTATACTCTATTCCTTTTTGGGGTGATGATTTCGGGGGGAGGGTGCATGTTGTGTGTGTCTAGATATAGGCCCTGAAATGAAGCGCCTTGGCTAATGTGTATTTTCGTTGGATCGATTATAGCGAGCATCCATAAAACCGGAGGCTGCGCAATCATCAACCTCACCTGGAATGGAGACAACAATACTGCGACGTACTGCTGCGGAACGCCGGTCGTCGGTGGGGACGGGGACAGCGTCGTCTGTCCCGAAGGCGACGACTTCGAGGTCAAAGATGGTAACATGATTTTCGGGCGCGCTGCCCTATTCGACATGGCGACGTCAACATCAGTAGCAACAGCAACATCAGCATCGTCACCAGCCGACTCGACATCAACATCGACGGCATCACCGGCCGACAACTGCGGAAGCGAGTCCTCGTCCAACAACGACGTGGCAATCGGAGCCGGTGTGGGAATTCCGCTAGGTATAATCGCGCTATTATCCATCGGCTGGGCGCTGTGGGAACGGAAGAGAGCGAAAAGCCAAGTGCTTCACAGCGGACCCGTGCCGTGGGCGTCAGAAACCGCGAAACCTTACTATACCCATCCTCCTCGACCTCCGGTGGAGCTGGACGAAAGAGGGCCTATACATCAGCTCGATGATACTGGAACTCCAAGGAGCAAATGAATTCACTAAATGCAAAATATCCCCGTGAATCAAGAAGTTACGTTCTAAAGCATGATATATGGCGCTCTCTCGCCAAGACCTAAAGGAGTAGGAGGGACGTTTGCTTGTCAAGGTGTTGTTGGGTTCTCCACGGCGGTTAAAAAAACTCCTCATCCTCCCGCTGTCCATTTTGATGCTCGTCATGTCTTCTATGTTGTATATTAGGAAGCATTAAGTGTGCATAGCCTAAGTTCGTTCCTAGATGTCCTCAAGTCGAGCGAGAGTTTTTTTTTTTCCTTTTCCAGTTTCTTTTTTCCTTCTCCTTTTAGTACATACCCCCAGATCCTAATATCTCTCTCTCGCCGTCACATTTCCACCGTTACTGTACATAATTAGACCAATCTTCCGCAAATAACAGACGTCTGAATCTAATACCGCATCTTTTCCTTCCGCTTTCTCCTTCAACACGGTGCCGCCTGGCCGAGCCACCTCTAGTTCGGGATTTGCTCATCCGTCCCCGAACCGGACCCATCTCCCTCTGGAACCGATCTCGTCCCGAGCCTTAATTTTCTTCCGCCCCACCCCATTCTCGCCATATCACCACATCCTCCAGATATAAAGACCTTAAGAAAATTTACTCTGCTCTCACAAAGTTACTCCGTATATATATGTATGTAATGTAATATCAGAAAAACGGATATTCAAACCGACAATTCAGGCCACCCCTCCCCCCTCGCCACCCTCGCCAAATACCCCTCTACCCCATCCGCAACCCAAACCCTCCCATCATCCTCATGATTCCAAACATAAACCTGAGTCCCGCATCCCCGTCCTAGCAGCAATCCCAAACTGATCCCCTCAACCATTATCCCCAAAAAACCACCAAATCGTCAAAGGGCATGTAGAGTTCCCTTATCGAGGGATCTGTACGGAGGAAGTGAGGAAGTAGTTGTCGTTCCGAATACGGTCTATGTACCAGCTTGGGGGGATACGAAGTAGATATCTCTCACATTCCTGTCTTCAAAAAAAAAAAAAAAGTTCAATTTTTCTTTCTACTTCATCACATCACATCTCACATTCAAAGAAGACCCAGCAGTAATAATATCTTTAGCTGATTGTTCTCTCTTCTCCTCTCTCTCACACTCTCACAAAGGCGAACTGAACTATTCAGCCTGAGTTCTTTTTCAAAACATAGGAAAAGGTAACAACAAAGGAGATGGATGGATGGGAATGAAGGGGTTGGGGTTTGAGTTAGGGGTTACATGAAGGGGTATGGGCGTGAGGTTGGAAGTGTAAGGAAAGATAGGGTGTGGTTCGAGGGGATTTATCTATCTGATCAATGTCTAGAAAGCTTTTTCTCATGTCGTATCGCTTCGAAGGTATGAACCTCCTATACGAAGAACGCAACGACGGTGATAAAAGCAAATCAAGACAATGGCCAAAGACATCCGCCGAAGTATTTCACACTCTTTCCCTTCCCATTCCTTTCCTGCCAAGACGCCTCTCTCTCGCCTGCCTGCCTGCCTGCCTAACCTCTCTCCCCAAGAGAAATTTTTTACCCGCGATGCCAAATGAATAGCCTGTATGATACACAAAAAAGGCGGCCAAGTGCCCAAAAAAACAAACGCGAAGTGGGGTATACAGAAAGCAAGAAAAGGCTTTAATAATAATAAGAAAATATCAAAAAAAGGGGATTAAATAAATCGTAATAATAAACAACAACAGATTTGGGCTTGCTTGCTTGCTTGGGCTGTATGGGGCTGGCTGATGATGATTTTGCCTGGAAAACAAAAAGAATTCGTTAAATTTTTAGGAAGTGAAAGGATAAAGGCGTTAATTGGGGGGTTGAGAGGTGTCATGCCACAAAGACTCGAGTTGTCGAAGCGGGTGAAGGAGGCGTTGGTGGTTGAGAGTCAGTGGGTATAGAAAGGACTGTGAACTTTCGATGAAGCGGCTTTGGGTAGAACGGTTTGATCCTAGCGGTATCATTTCGACCACTGCCTCCATCATCGTCATCATCATCGCCTTCACCACTTCCAGCATCGTCGTCTCCATCGTCCGGAATAACTCTCACACTGGAGCTTATCGATGCAGACCTGAACTTCGAACTCAAGGGTAATTGGTACTTGACAACTCCCCGAACTATTAAATCGAAAGGATGTTGAAGCACACGTTCCCATCTCTCAGTGCCACCTTCTTCAGTCTTGTTCCCCGGCTTACTGAGCCGAACTTGACCGACGGAGCTCGTTTCGTCGCTCGTCCAAGGGGAAGGTTCGAAGATCAAAGGGGAGTCGAACTCGAAGATACGGCCAAGTAGCATGGTCTGTGGATCTCCGGAGGGATCCTCTGGGATAGGATCTGTCCCCCTATCGACTCCATCTGTAGTGTGAACCAACTCAGAAGACGACGTGGCACCTTCTGAGCGTTTCTGTTCGCTATGACGTTCGCTGATGGAGGCCCACCTTTTGGCCCTCTCAATCCGTGGAAACTTCTCCGGATGGGGACCATCTCTCCAGAATTGCTCACTCCCGACGTATCTGCTTTTCGCAAAGATATTGACATCCATATCGCCGACGGTAAGAGCAAACAGATTCGGATTCGTGGCCCGCACATCCAAATCGAGCATGATTTCCTGCTCGGATGCCAACACGTTTTGGATCTCCTCGATGTAGACTCCGTTGAGTGGTTTGGTCAATGCGACGATAAAAGACGTGACAAACCCAACGATAACGAGCAGTAAAAAGATGAGGACGATGCAACCTGCATGCCGTGGGATCCGCCATCGTTTCCGCTCTTCCAAATATTCCATTTGCCGAAGGCTGGTGTTATTCTGGCGACGACCGTTGCGACCGCGATTAAGACGGATGGATCCCATTAACGGCGTCCGTTCGTCGTCAGCACCCTCGGCATCGAAATCGAATCCGTATGCGTCTCCATTTTTCTTGGGACTGCCAACAGTGCGGTAATTTGGGAAATTCCGGGGACTCCCAGATCTAGAATGGCGGTTGCCGTTCCCGATGAAGTGTCGAGGAGATTTTATTTGCTGGGACGGGGGAAGAGAGTCGTTGTCGAAGATATTGGAAGAATAATCCGGGTCTCGGGTATGGCGACCAAAGTTGTGACGCGAACCTCCGTTGCCGTTGGTTCTCGACCCGCCTCGACCACTACCTTGGTCACCACCCTCACCTTCATGTCCATTATTGTAGAAATGACTTGCAAGTCTCATACTTTTCTTCCCGACCAGGTTGTGGCCGGAATTTCTCGGCCGTCCTCCACCAAATTGATCCATCTGGCTGACCATGGAAGTCGCGCTGGGTGTTCGCGAATGGTACCGATGGGGGCGGGATGGTTGATGCGGGTCTGTAGGGTTTGACTCGTAGACAAAGGTCTCGTCAGAGTCGGAGGAGTTAGCTTCATCAACGGCGTTTGCAACTTTGGCTTCAAAAATATCGGCCTTGGAAGACACTGCGATTCACAGTAGTTAGCTGAATTTGTTCCCTAAATTCATGAACATGGTATAAAGGAAATAGTAGCGCACCTGTTCCAGTTGCGAGATTAGTTGGCTTGCGAGTCTGTTTCTTTTTCTCCTTCTTAGGTCTAATCGTTTCATTGCTTGGCTTGAGCCGGACGCTCCCACCGCCTTCTCCTCTGCCTGCGCCGCCCCTCTCGTTGGTACCACCTCCTAGAGAGACCTGCGGCACGGAGCTGACGGTCTCCGTCTCGACGATCATATTCCGCATCGAGCCATCCCCAGGTTTCCCTCGGCCGGTGTTCAGCGAGGTATACGATTGCTTGGAGAGAATATCACCCGGTTTGATCTTCTTGTTGGACTTCTCTTCCGTCTTGGCGCCGGCACTTTTATTCCCCCCACTATCACTTCCACTTTCGGTCGTCGACTTGATACTCGGGGCAACTTCGTCTTCATCGACCTTTTCTAATCGAGCTTCATCGAGGTTCGTGATAGTTTTAGTGGACTTTTCCGTAGCCGGGGTGGAGGGAAGGCTGCCTTCTTGGACGGTTTCTAGAGTCGAACCACCGTTGCTAGCGCCTCTGATGGGAGTCCGCATCCCTGAGGGGACGGGGCCGTCGTCAATATCGTAATCAACGGGAGATGAATGACGGTTTGAGTCGACCGGCGGCCCATTTGATCTCTTACTAGAAATATTTGGTCGAGTGGATGGTTCTTGCTCAGCCCGCTGCGGCGAGGCAATCGTCGGGAGGCTATTATTGCGCGAAGAGGCAAGAGGAGGGGGTGGAGGAGACTTTAGGCGCGGAGACAGAGGGGAAGCGTCTCCCTTTCCGGACATGTTCTGCTTGTCTGGTTTGGAGGTGTCGGCAGCAGGGGAGGAGTCGATGGCAGAAGGATTTAAGTTTGGTTTATTTTTGAGAGCGTTCTGAACGGCAGCGGGGGAAGGTACCGAAGTATAATTCGGACCCGAACTGCTGGACCGGCGGCTCGGGCTGAATTCCTGGCTGCTCTTACGTGAGCGCGAGGCCGCTCGGGAATTGGATGTGGAATTCATGGATTGGAAGTGAGGGCGACGGATGGGTGAAGTCTCCCGTGAGGAGATGGCGGAGGTGGCAGAGGATCCTGGAGCAGACAGTCTGGTCGAAGGAAGATGATTTGGTTGTAATGACATCACGCTGGCGTGATGGTTCTGGGAAACGGATTTTTGGTTCTGGTTCTGGTTCTGATAATGTTTGCGAGGTGAAGAGCGGGCAGTGTCCAGCCTGCCACCGTTTGTTCCGGCCATCCCACCGGGGCCAGCAGCGTCAGCCGCAGGGGAGGGAACAGTCAGATTTCCTCCAGTCCCACCTGTGCCTTGGGTCTCACCCCCACCGTTCTTCACAGCATCTTTATTATTCGGATTATTGGATTTGTGATCGGTTGATGATCCGTTCGAGGATATGGATGACGGTTTGCTGGCGGTCGTGGAAGCCATGGCGGACTGAGTCAATCAGGACGTGGGAAGGGAGGGTCATAGGAAGATGTGCCAGGTCCCGAGAGGAACGACAATGGAGAGTTCAGGGGAGGTGTGCGTGGACGAACGTTACGCAGTCGAGAGACCTGAAGGGCGAATGGACAACGACCACATACTGCACGACGATAAGAGAAGAGGGAAAGGGACCAGAGAGAGCGCTCGTTGCGTCTGCGAGAAGAAGCCAAAGGGGTTTAGAAGAGCGAGGTCGTGGGACACATTACTGATTGACGTGATGCAGGGTCCTTGTCCTTTTGGGATCTGGAGAAGACGAAGTTGGGCAGACGAGCAGGAAGAGAGGAAGAAGTAAAAAGAGTTGTCCGTCCAGTTGTCGGTTTTGTTGTTTTTTTCTTTTCCC
The DNA here is from genome assembly GCA_949709995.1 of Arachnomyces sp. KDTOL00113. Classification (NCBI taxonomy): domain Eukaryota; kingdom Fungi; phylum Ascomycota; class Eurotiomycetes; order Onygenales; family Arachnomycetaceae; genus Arachnomyces; species Arachnomyces sp. KDTOL00113. The sequence continues at coordinate 933,989 of OX453237.1, forward strand.
TTAGAAAGGTACACACACGTCCAGTGTCTCTCGTCCAGGTTTCTGTTTGGGTAAAATTTCCTTCGTCTCCCTTATTTGTTTGTCCGTTCCAGGAGGTTTCCGTCAAGAATTCCGGGTCGTGGATGGTCGTCGGTTCTGGTTCGTTCGTTGCCCTCCAGCCCTAAAGAAACTTCGCTGGCAGCTTGACCGTTGTGGCGCCAGAGAGAAGGAAGAGAAAAAAAAAAAATCCAATGTAGTCAGAGTTGTCAGGCCCAGCCGGATGCAGACAAAGCCAATGACAGCCGCCCACGTCAAGGAGGCAGCAAGGAAAGAAGCGACGGTCGGTGTCACGTCAGGAACCACTGGGAGGTTTTGCTTCGAGGAATATGAGGAAGAGGATCTGTCGATGTCGAGGTGTACGAGGATGAGGATGAAGAAGAAGAGAAGTGCTTGAGAAGAAGAAGGAGATGTCAAAGGTGAATATCGAGTGAAGTTGATGAAGTTGAAGAAGAACGATGTGAATGTAAATTTCAGAGTTTATCGATTGCGCCTGGACGACGACGGCGATACTGTATGATTACAGCACGTGATATATAAATTACAGGTAGTTGTTGTAAGAATATTGTATCAACTACTTTTTACCACCGAGATAGAATGTAAATTAGGGTAATAAGCAAGAACCACCCCCCATGTTGCCGCCCAACATTACCCGAAGATACACAGAAATACGGGGAAAGAACGGACAGGGACCCCTGAGTCAGCGACGTTGTTAGAGAGCCTCGACCGTTGAGATGCGCTTGTCTCGAACGAGTAAAAAGGTACCGGTGAGATACATCTAGTTCTGCGGGTGGGAAGGGGGTTCTTCACCGTCACTTCCAGGTATATCCCTTTCTTTGTTCTTCGCGGTGGATGCTGATGGAGAAGAACGAAATACCCCTGGTGTCTTCTCTTCTTTCAGTCCTCTTTTTTTCATGGATTATCGCTGCGTCTCTTCATCTTCTTTCTTTTCTCTCCAAGAAAAAAACAGGTTTTTATCTCTTTGTTCTGATCAGGGATTGTCTCTTCTCTTTCCTTTCTCTCTCTCTCTCTCTCCATCAACATCTTCTACAGGTTTCAAACTTGGAAGACCAGATCAGATTGTAAAAAGGCAATCTGGTTCTTTTCTTGTCTCTCTCGCGAGATATCGAGATATATCTCTATCTCCATCTCCATCTTCATGGGTTTTCTTCGTTCTCCGAACCCTCGGGTTCCGACCCCATGCTTATCGCGATGCCTGGGGGATAAGCTCTGTCAAAGGCGAGAAAAAGGAATATAACGGCCGACGGACGTTGGATTAACCACCTTCCTCACGTGGCATTACTTTCCACTCTCCATTCCATCTTTCACCCCAGCTACGTCTCTCTATCAAGACTGTGCGCATACGACTGACAAGCAACAGATGCAACTCACCTCACAGACCTTTTGCTCTGGATCGACATTCCCGCAACATGTCCATGTCCAAAAACCCGTTTTTTTCTATATTGTTACCCCGCTTCCGCAGCCACCTTTTCTCCCATCTTCTGCCCGGTGAGAGACGATCAAACGGTCGAGACCAACACCCAACACTCTTTCTTTCTCCATCTTCAGACACAAGCGGAGGCCTGGAAAAGATACATCCTCACACATCCCAGCGACCGTTGGTTATTATTAATGACGGCAGTGGCTCTTTCCTTCCGAGAACGATGAACCTTCCCTGAAACAACCCAAACATCCAAACATCCCAAAAAAATCCAAACAATCCTCCGAACAAAACAGAAGCAAGAAGCAACTCTCTCTCCATGAGATCATGACGACGTTATCGTCGTTGAAAAACTCTGCAGTAGTGTATGTCTTTAGACTTTTTCCCTCCTTGTTCCTTCTTTCTTTTCATCCACTCGGCCAAGAAATATCTTCTTTCACGGAAGTCCAGAATATTCACCGAAGACCTGAGCGCAAACACCTTCCCAGTTGCCTTGAAGGACAAAGATCCATCTTCCAGGTTTCTCGATCCTCTTCCATGCTCCTGTGAAGAAACGAGAGAGAAAAAAACTCAATCGGTTGTGAAACTTTTCGTTCCGGTCCTATCAGGATGGGGTTATTTCCAATTCTTCAGTCTTGAGTCTGCCACCGATGTCATCGATGGTGAAAAATCATCAGAGAATCCGATCGATACGCGAAATCTCTATCTTCAGATAATCGTCATCATGGAGTCGAGATACTAGGGTTGACGATATTGAAATACTGAGTTCGTATATCTATTATATATAATTATCTCATTCCATTGTTTTCTCTAAGAGATGTATCGGTATGCTCAGCTATGGCTCGTCAGAAAGATGAGTCTATATTCACATAAGACAGAAGAACAAAACGTAGCCAAACCCGATCGCAATCACCATAAAGCGACACCATGACGTCAACTCTATTCATTCTTCTAGACGAGGGATCCTTCGCTTTTACTCCTTTGGGAAAAGACTTCGGTCGAACCTCGTTGCCATTAAGAGGAGAATTCTCGGAGCGATAATACGCCTAGTAATTTTTCCCTTCTAGGGCAGTATAGATGGAAAAACGTGCAAAATACAAAAAAAGAGACCTCTGACAATGATTGAATCCTACGAATCAAATCTACATAGAACCCGAGCACGGGGATAATCAATCACCCATGATAAACCCCGTACATGTATGTACCTCATCATCATCACCATCATGTAAATCTCAAAAAGAGAAACCCATATATTTAAAAATCATTCCCCTCCACTCCCCGAATGTGTCATTTCTTTCATTTGGACTAGAGGCATGTATATTCCCGCTCTAGTTACACAATATGCGAGGTAGGCAGAGAGAGAACCCCCTTTCCCTCATCCCCATATCCGCGAAAGGACTGCCTTCGGGTTCTGATTGGGAGATGTGGAGAGAGGTAGAGAGAGAGGTAGGAAGGTTATGTATTGATTTGATGAGGTAGGAGTAGTGGTGGGACATGAAGAAGAACACGTTTCGAGGAAAAAGGGAGAAGAAAAGAGAAAGGCAACATCCTCGCGTCTAAAAGACGAGCGCGGCACCCTTGGTCTTCTTGTCACCACTATTCGAAAGAAATATAGGTTAGCAAAAAGGACTCCGATATGAACAATCCCTGATGAGGGGGGAGGAACGTACCCCAACTCGAAATGCTTGCAACGCTTCAGCGCAAGCTGTGCCTTGGTCTTGCAAACTGTGCACTCCATTCTCAGGACAACCTTCTTGGTGGTCTTGGCCTTCTTCCTGAACACAGGCTTGGTCTGACCACCGTAACCGCTCTGTTTCCGATCATAACGGCGTTTACCCTGGGCGAATAGCGAGGCCTGAGGGGATGATACAGGTTAGTTATGAGTCTTCGTTTACTTCCAGGGGGATAAAGGGGGAACTTCTGGAGACTCACCTTTCCAGCTTTGTACTGGGTGACCTTGTGCTGGGTATGCTTGTTGCATTCCTTGGACTTGCAGTATGTCCGGCGGGTTTTCGGAATGTTGACCTTTAATAAAAAAATCCGATGTTAGCACTTGCCGCAATCATAAGTTGACGAAAAGCAAAAACTGTTCCCCCACGCGCTCTCCAACACACTGTAGCAGTATTCTCGTAGGATCGATCGCTTCCCCGGCCGTGTTGTATCCTATTGGTCGCGCCCGAAGTCAAGGCAGTAGTCCGCTCGTAGTGGGTGATAGCGGAAGAGGAGTTCATCAACCAACTTCCTTCCTCCAATGAGACCATGGTCGGCAAGACATCTCATCCCTCTTTCCCATCCTCCTCTTTCCCTAGCGAAATATCGCCGTCGTAATATCGACCGAAACATCCTCATCCCCCTCCTCAACACCCCGCGCCTAGTCATCCCATCTCGCCGGATCCATACCCATCGCTTTCTCGCATCGCAGGAAGGAAGAAGTGTCTTTCGTATATCGTCCGCCCATCGCATCATCAACCGTTTCCCACCCTCCATCTGCAGCGCACAATCGCATCGATTCGTCGAAACCTCCCTCCCACCAGGACACGAACACAAACCCAAACTCAACAGAAAGAAAGAAAAGCGCTATCTTACCATCTTGACAGAGAATTCAGGTCTCCCTTTCTTTCCTTGTCGATACTCTGTAAAAAAGTTGAAGGGGGGTTGTCGTCGGGGTGAGTAGCGTTAAAAAGAGATCCCTCACGATTTTGTTGTGGTTGTGTGGAATTTTTGGGTGTTGGTTCGCTTAGGGCAAGAAAGAGTAGGGGGCTAAACCTAATTGGGTAAAATGTTCGTTTAGCACGGACCATGTATCGAAAAGAACGACTGGACTTGAATATCAAGATGTTGCTTATCGTCGCTATTATTCTACGAATGAAGTTCAGATATTGTGGAGAGTCACTTTCTAGGGTTAAATGAGTCACTGCGGAGTTGAGACAGGTATGGTCTTCTCCAGCTCGTATCACGACTTCTTTGCCCGCTATGTCCGTCTTTTCAGACGATCAGCTCAAGACATCGGGGGAGAGTGTCCGAATGAGAAAGCAGTGCCTTGTGCTATTGAAATTCATTTATCTCATTATATCGCATTATATTAAATATCAGGGAATTCTGAAGAAGGAAAAAAAAGGCACAAGTCTTTGCCCCCGAGTCCACCCCTTTTTCCCCTTGGTCTTGCTTGATAGCTTTACCCATGAACTCAATCCGTCAGCGAAGGGCAAGATACCAACCAAGGAAATCAAGAAAAGAACATATAAAGATTATAATCATAAATCATCATAAATCATAACAAGAGAACGCGTGAGATACCAAAATATAGAACTAGAAAAGAAAACATTACTATCCACCCAAGGGAATATAGAAAGGAAGGAAATAACATGCAAAAAAAGCTGTATGTTCACCAAAGAGAAAGAGGTCTACTAATGCCTCGTACTCCTGCGCTTCTTGCTTGACGACTCAATCCCATTGATAAAACGACCCAGGAGATCCGCGAAAGGGTCTGGAGGATCTTCGTGCTTGTGGCGGCCTTTTGAATCAAAGCGTTCTGGTAGGTCAACGGTGGATTCTGAATCTGATTGATATTTATTGCGGGAAGACGTCTTTTTTGATCTGTGGTGTCTAGATGAAGAAGGAACTGGAGTAGGAGGGTAAGTCTTTGATGAACGGCGATCACGATCACGATCACGATCACGATCGACATCGTGGGGCCGACGATAATGATGGCGATCGGAGTCATCAAGCGTTGAATCACTATCATCGGTTTCGTAACCGCGATCCGGTGGAATACGAGATGCTTGTTCGGGATCAATAGCGCTGGGCGAGGAAGTTCGAGAGCCAAGATCAAATGCGACGGTTTTTGATTGAGGGGGAACAGGTTGGCTGGAAGATCTGGGACGAGGAGAGGAAGGCGCAAATGCTTTTGGCGGGGATGAAGACAGCGGAGACGACGCAAAATATGGTTCGCCTGGGGGATTGGGTATCCCATTGGATGTTTCCTGGTAATTTAGGGCTGCCGAGCCACTTCTTAGACCTGTAGGGATTGTGTCAGTACTTACTCCCACATCCGAGACATTACGTCGGAACCCACCAGCTGGTATGTGGCGCTGTTCAGTGGGAGGGGCAGACTTCAGCTCAGCACTCACATTCTCATCCGGCCTACGGGCTCCTGACGCCATCGGGCCCGCTCCCGGGGGTGGCGGATAACCATATGATTGACCGGGGGGGCCAGCGCCTGGTGGAGGTGGATACTCGTTTGGATATGGCGCGGCTGAACCAGGGTGAATTGGCCCAGGACCTGGTGGTGGAGCTCCAAAGTTTCCCGGCGGTGGGTAGTAATTGTTGGCAGGCGAATAACCTGGATCTGCAGGAATCGGTGAAGGCGCATAAGGCGCTGAGTCATATCGGTCTTCGTATGGATCATCTCGTCTTTCGTCTTCGTATCCTAGAGAGTGCGTTAGAATAAAAGCTATTAGGGTTGAAGGCTAAACTAAGAACATACGTTGTTTCTCCTTCTCCGCCTTCTTCCGTTGCTTATGCTGCGAATACTGATGTGCAGCTAAACCTGTACCAGCCGCGGCAAGCCCTGCCGTTGCATAATCTCGGGATCGGCTGTGGCTACGGTCCTTCTTGTGGCGCCGTCTCCTGTCAGGCCCGCGATCAGAGCTAGAAGAGTCACTTAAATCACGTGCTCGACTGCGGCTGCGACTGCGGCTGCGGTTACCTCGAACCGGCGCGTCAGAATAGCTTTGCCGGCTGGCCGGCCGTGGGTAGTACTCTGCACCCGAGATTTTTCCGTAGACGGGTTGGTCCCCGTATTCGATAAGGCCAGCATTGTTCCGAGTGGGTTCTGGGTAGGAATCCGATCGAGCTACACTTCTAGATCTCGACCTGGATTTTCTCCCTTCCCTTTCCCTAGATTCGCCTTCATTTCCTTCCTTCTTCGCTTTGTTTCTCTCATAAAGGCCAGCAACGGCAGCGCTCCCGAGACCCGCCGCAGCAATAGGAAGACCTGTTCGGATCCGACTGTGTGACCGGGAAGGCTTACCCTTCCGGGAGCGGGACCTACTCCGCACTTTTTCGATAACACCTGCTGCAGCTGCGCCCGCTAGTCCCGCTTCCGCCATGCGCTTGTTTCGATGTGACGAATCGTGAGCATCATCAGAATGATGCGACTTACTCGAGTTTCGTCGATGCCGAGAGCGACTTCTCCGAGTATGGGACTGGCTCCTTTTCTGGGATCTGTTTCTAGCGATAGCCACGGCGCCGACGAGCGCAGCAGCACCCAAACCAACTCCAGCCAATGTTTTAGCACGGGTGTGAGAGTGAGACGAGGAGGAACTGCTTCGGCTTCGGCTACGTCGGGACCGGCCTTGGTGGTGACGGTGGCGGTGGCGCCTGCGGTCCCAATCTCGGTCGCCATATGCCGATTCAGAGCGCCTACGGCTCTTGCTTCGGTAATGGCTTCTTGCTCTTGATACCGCACCAGCAGCCACTGCACCCAACGCACCAGCCCCAACATCCTTACCAACTCGGCTCATAGTGCCAGATTTCTCATCTCCATCCCTTTTGCTGCGATGCCGCATCAACTCTGCCGCGCCAACTCCGACGAGGGCTCCTTCCGCGAGGTGACGTCTATGGTGCGGACTTTCATCCCGGCCGTATTGAGTTTCCTTCCGAATATAGACCATACTGTCATCACTGCTGTAATCATAATCGCGACGGCCACGGCTCACCTGCGAGATGGAATCGTGCGGACTGACTTCCCGGCGGAAGTCACGATCCTCGACACTCCGACGGGGACGAACATCGTCATATTCCCTGACCCGTTTCTGGTAGTAGTACTCGTCATCACGTGGATCCCGTTCGCGGCGGGCGGGAGGTTCGACCACATCAGATCGTCGAACGACCTGGTATTCCGGTTCATAAACAGGGGAACGGGCTGCTTCTTGAATAATTACTATTTGTGTTTGCGGGGCCTCCTGGCACAGGTAAACGGGAGTGGCAGATTCCAGTCGAGTGAAGCACTCGGTGGGCCAGGAGTAACGGGTAGGGCCGGAGGGTAGCCGGGACTCACACTCATATTCTCTCTCATAACGGTAATCACGCTCGTACGAGCGCGGGTCATGGTCTATTGTGCGTCGTGTAACAATCTCACGATCGCCATCTACGTCTTCTCGCCTCCAGTCCCGTTCGTAGACTGTTGTACGAGAATCATCTTCCGATGGAACGACGTAACGCTTTAAAGTGCCATAGGCGGCCCTGGGATCGGAACGATGGGAATAATCATCCCAATCACGCTCTCGCTCCCGCTCTCGCTCTCTGTAAGGCAAGGCGGCCATGATGGGGATAGAGGAACCAAAAAGGCCGTGAAGCGGGGTACAATGGAAGATGGCAAGGTAGATGTCTCGTAGAAGTCAAGTAGGATGGATAAAGGATCCAGTAGAAGAAGCTCCTGGAGGCGGGATGGCTCTGATATAATGATTTGGTTTGGTGGCGAAAGAAGGACAGGGAAATTGTGTGTGTGAGAGGTTGGTAGAGTGAGGGTGAGGCAGAGCCAAGAGGTGGGAACGTCAGTCAGCGCCGCGAACACTCCAGACTGGCGAGGAAGCGATGACGATTTTTTCGCACAATTCGGATCCAACCAGGGGGGGCTGGAATTCGCCCTGCCGTTGCGAGTAAAGGGTTTAAAATGTGGAACCGGTGGAAGTGAGCAAGGAGCAGGGGAGGCGGGTACAGAGCCGAGCAAACAGCGAGACAACGACTTTTTGTTTTTGTTTTTGTTTTTAATACTATAACAAGGACGATGAGTACGTTAAGAGGCAAGAGAAGGCATGAACCTCAGAAAAGATGGTAAAGAGAGAGGATAGAGACCAACATCGAAGGTGAAGTTGAGGATGAGGTTAACGTCTGAGCCTCAAGATAGAGCGAGAGAAGAGCGATTCACCCCTCGCTAACCGCCAAGACGACGCTAGCACGTGTTGATCACAGGGCTTATCGAGTTTTGATAGATCAGTCAGCAATGACGTATGGAAGATATGATAAGAGAATTCGAGAGTCAAGAAGAAAGCAGAGTAATCATAGTTGGAGCAGCGGTTGATGAACAAGCAAGAATGAATAAACAGATCAAAGAGAAGGGAATCTCAAAGGCAGTTTATATATCTCCAACAAGAGCAACAAGAGAAAAGAAGATGTTGTCTCCCAACTAACCACGTTCTCTTTCTCTTGGGGAAAGAAAATGGGAATATTGAAGATCCTCGAAGCACAATCGAAAAAAGATCTGTCTTTGGGCCGCACCGTTTATGCACGGTAAATTCGGCCTCAGGGTAACTCTCTGCCAGTCATGTTTCTCAGCCTTGCGCCCGGTTCAGCCCCAGGTTCGAAAACCATCACGATCTTCTTCCAGCATAGCCGAATCCTCTCACTCGAACCCCGGGCACCACACCGATCACACCGACACCAGAATACTCGGCTGCCCAACCAGAGTCGCCCGGTCCCCATCATTGTATGACTACCCGTCCACTCAACTGCGCCGAATTGACGGTCGCCTAGAGGCTCTTCGACCCCAGCATCTCCATCCGTATCCGAAATGCCGGGGTTCCGTTCTCGCGGAATTGATCCATAAGATGATCTAGAAAGAAGAATCCTTCTATTCTTCCGGGATGTCGTTGAAGATACGAACCACATAGTGGCTATGCTGGGATCGAAGCGGAGCGACCCATGGTAAAGAACAACTCTAGAAGGAAGTGGCTCTCTTGAGGCTCTTTTTTTAACTCCGCGGGAAATAAGATCTTGTCGTCTGTCTCGTTAGTCGCCTCGGAAAAGGATCGGTTTTTTTTTGTACATCGCAGGGAGAACTTCCCGATGCACAATGCTGTCATCCTTGGGATCTCAACTTTGCTGCATGTCTGCCACAAAGAACGCCCAGGTGAAATAAAAATATATTTTAATTCGGTCTAACAACCGATACGCCCCCGCGGTTCTCCACGGAGGGTTTCTCCCAACGGAGAAGTTGGACAGCATTATGGGGAATCTCACTGCAGACGCAGTTTTCGATTCGACGCTATTTCATTGATCCATGTAACGCCAGAAAGAGGAAGAGATAACTACATTACTCGTTCGATTAGCAGAGAGACTTCAAGGGACCTGTCGGGCAATTTCAATATGATACTATCCATATATCTATATATATATTGAAGGGTTTAACGTTTGCTTTTAGAACTTCTGTAGTATTATGATCGGAAAGTATTGTCGACTGCTAAATGAACTGTAGAGTAATGCGATATGTTCTAAAGATATAATTGAAGGAAGGTATCTATATAATCTCCTCGCAAAGAATGAGGAAGGAGAAGCGCTCGATGATTCTTTGACTGCTTGCGGTGGGTACAACGATTACCAAAATTACCCTTTCAACACGCCCCGGTTACACCATCTGTACAATACAGGGCGTATGTTTACCCCACCAAGCATCATCAAACAAGCAGTTTCTTGATCTATCTCATATTCTCAACACCAAATATCTCACAACCACAAGGGCTCACAAACATCACCTCTCCTCAGACACTTCGCATAAACTGAAAACCCATACCCACCCTCTTCTTACACTCAAAGAGACACCAAGAACAGGCAAAATGTTGATCAAGTAAGAGATATCGATCCCCCCTCACCCCGACAAGGCAGAAAGATGATGTTCAAGCTGTTCGGGCCATGTGGGTAACAGCATATCTTCTTTTGAATTATAGGGTCCGGACACTCACTGGCAAGGAGATAGAGCTGGATATAGAGCCAGACTACACAGTACGCATCTTTCATTCTGCGATGCGAACGCTTCTCGCTCCCCACACTCCCCCCCTGCTCGTCACGTCGGAAGGAACAAAGACCCATGAGCGAGAGAGACGGAGGCTCTCTTATGTGTAGCTGAATGAGATCTCTCGCAGCCACAAGCTTCAGCTTCTTGAGCAATATTCTCCGAATTTCGCTAACAGTAAGCTCACTGGTCTAGGTCTCTCGCATAAAGGAGCGCGTCGAGGAGAAGGAGGGAATCCCACCGGTCCAGCAACGGTTGATCTTCGGGGGAAAGCAGCTGTATGTTTACCTTCTCTACAGCGCTCCCGCTTGGCACATCTGAAAGCGACGGAGCGGATGGCCTTACGGTCTCTCTTGACCCCGTCCTTGCCCTCTTCACCTTCGCCTCCTTGCGAACAGTTCACTAATCACGACGAAAACCCCAACAGGGCGGACGACAAGACCGCATCACAATATAACTTTGCCGGCGGAGCAACCCTCCATCTAGTTCTCGCCCTTCGAGGCGGTGTCATGTCTCTCCTTTCATAATCGGGGAAAACGGAGATTTTTTAATTAAAGGAAATCAATAAAGAGGAATTTCCACTCTGGAATTAGAACCTTATCACGGCAATATCGTCATTCTTCTTCTACTCTTATCATATTCCACACCCGGAAGAAATCTTATCCCATCCTCCGTATACGTCGAATTGTACGTGCTATTCTTTCGCGTTTTCTTTCCCGAATGGTTGCTATCACACTTCCCCCTTTCCAGGGACCTAGGTGACAATGGAGCGGAAACGCGAAATATCGCTGCGGTTCTTTCCTTCCTTTCTTTGGTTTTTGTGTGTATCAACCCCCAAGTTATTCGTTTCAGCGTTCGTTCTATCTATTTAAAAAGAGAGTTATATGAAATAGATTCTCTAGTCAAATCGACATTTTGAGGAAGACTATTATCAGACTCGAGGAGCATATATTTGTAACCGGCTATAGCTCACCCACCGTCTTGAAGCAATAATGGGGATGCGTATACATACCCCACTATCCTACGGCATGCATATTAAAGAGGAAAATAAAGGGATATAGGTATATAACATTCATCTCGAAAAAGGGTAATAAACTCGAGACGCTTCCAACGACTCCTCGCCATGTGAGAGTTAAGAAAATAAAAAGAAACAGAAAGACCTCCTTAATGAAAAACGCTAATGTGATGCCACAAAATAAAATAAAATAGGTAAAAAGTAGCTCCATCGTAAAGGTAAAGTTCTTTGTTTACGTGCAAGCAATGCAAATGGGTTGAAACAAAGAAAGCCCCAACCAATGTCTTGTCTTGAAATGCTTGTCTGGTCTTTCATCTCCACAATCGCTTCTTGTTTTTTTTCTCGCCTATATAACACCAAAATAAAAAGACAGAAACAAAAAGCCAGCCCCGGGCCCAAGGTATATGATTGATTAATCGTGCCATTCGTGAGAAAATATGTCTTTCGAGATATATGAGATGAAGGAGGCGGAGGATGGTATGGAAATCTTCGTATATGTAATAATAAAGGGTGAGAGTGAGCATGTTCCCGAAATTACGCGACCTTGCGTTTCTTTGGCTGGATGAAGACAGCGGGAGGGGGCCGTTTTCGGATCATTGGTGGTGGTGGGGCGGGTTTGTTGTTATCAGAAGTTGGAGGAGAGGCACTTGCGGTGCGTTTGGGAGGGGAGGAAGAATTGGTCTCGACGGGTTTGGCAGGAGTGGGCTTGGTAACGGCCGCGGTAGGTTTTGAAGCTGGAGGAGCGGACTTCTGAGGTGGAGAGGCCTGGACTTTCGTGATACGAGGTGGTGTGGTGGATGGAGAACAACCGAATAGGGTTATCGGCTTTGGATGTGTTCTTGGTGGTGACAGGACCGTTGTTTCGATGGGCGTCTTCGCTTTAGGAGATGAAGCAGATGGAGCGGATGGAACAGGAGTTGGCTTTGAATTCGTGGCGGTCAGGTTTCGGAGTCTCGCCTCCCTCTCTTGGAGAGATGGGCCGGATGCTGTAGCGGCTGAGATTCCCGGTCGGCTCTGTCTGCCCGGAGCAATAACTCTCCCACTCGGTACTCCGGACGAAGCCTTAGGTGCAGGCTTGGGGGCCTGAGCCAATTTGCGTTCGTGAATGAAAGCGCGAGGGGCCTCACGAATAGGAGTAGAGCGACTCGTAAGCCTGTGAGTAGGCACGTTAAGTGCCTTCTTTCTCTTGACAGGCGCGAACAATCCCGAAGAAGACGACGATTTTCCAGAACTAGAACGAGGCAGGCGCGGTGTTTCGAACGTGTGAATGGGACCATCAAGGTTCCCGAAACTGCCTCCCGGCTTGTAATCGCCTGGAGCCGCAAAAACTGGGGTCAGACCCCCCATCCTTCGATCATGCGATGCATATCTCTGTTTTTGCGTCGGCGGCTCCTTAGGAAGGCGGCGGAAGGTGGTCGGGTCAACGACCCGGGCGGTGTTCTTGGCCCTATCGGAATTGAGTTCCTCGAGGGCAGATTTCATCTTCTGTGCATCTCTATTCAATTCCTCCTGGGCCTGCGCCACGAGATCGCGGTAGACATCGTACCAGCAGTCCGGGTCTTTCGGGAGTGTTATCTGGTCCCATCCCGGGACATCGCGCTTGATGAAATTGATCCAGAGCTCGGCGTCGTCTTCTTGGATGTGGGGAGACTTGAGTTCGAGGGAGCGCTAGAAGAGGATATATAGTCAGACGTCAAGTACAGTGAATATGGAAAGCGGCGGCAACATACCAGGTGTTCGGGCTTATCGATCTTCGCGAGGATGGGCTTGATAAGGTTGTATGGGGCCAAGCCCACGTCTGGGATAGCTATCGAGCCGTAAGTTAGGATTTCTCTGCGCAACTCACAGACATAGTAGAGGAGACTTACCCCTGATATTTCGCATGGCCCTCTTCTGCGCCAGCTGCAAGAGAGATGGCACAGGCATCTTGAATATGTGTAACTGAGGTATATATAAGTGGGATGTGTTCTCAAGATGTATGTAGGGCGTTGTGAAGTTCGTGTTAAGTGTGTGGGTTGTTAGGTGAAGAAAGGAATTCGCTAGTCAAAATCATTCTCAAATGTATAGGTTTGTGATTGTGAGAGTGATCCGTGATATGAGGTTGAAGTAGTGAATGAGAGCAGTGGCTTATTGTTTTAAGGCAGTGAATGTGAAGCTCAAGATCAATGACAACTTGAGCCTGTAGAGGATCGTCATCTGGATAACCTGAACTGGTTAGCTCCCGCTGATGCTTCTCATATACATGATCACGTGAACTCCAACATCACTTCAAATAGCTCACTACATTGCTGATTATTAATACCCCTATTTCTAAATAGCTTCCACTTCACGAAGAACAGGTTGCCAAAGCCACTCTCTTCCCTTAATGTCTCATGAGGGTAGGACAGGCATTACTAGCGGCTTCTAGCTAAAAATACTTCAGACTTGGAAGCACCTGCCTGAGTTCCAAGATATTCATTCCCAAAAGGGGCGACGTTGATAGCGCTTTCTCCTGCTGGCGCCCTACAACGGAACGAAACCGGAAGGTTGCAAACTCCATGACCTTCTATCAAGGCTTGAATGCTGTTATTATTTCGTATTGCTCTACCATGTAGTTAAAAAGATGTTCATCTTTTTAGCCTGTAGTCGACTTCAATACTTCCTAACCATCGTGACAACTATCGCGCCTAGAAGCATCTCCTGTCCATCGCTCAGGCAAGCCTCATAGAGTATCGCGGTGGGCTTGTAGAGCAAGTCGGTGTGAGCGTTGACTGTGTCAATAATCGACTGGGCCTGTGTCTCGCTCGACTGTCTAGCCTAGAGAGCTTAAATATTTCAATCCCTAGGCGAAGCGAACCATTGAATAACATCAGTCTAAGGTGCGGATATGCCAGTCTACGTGTCTTGCGAGTTTAAAAAAAAAGAAGCAGGAAATAAATAAGAGAAGCAAAAAAGCTCACATCGGAGGCCCAAGGCCGTCCGATGCTACGAAAAACCCCAGAGGGATTTTTTCTAGCATGGGCGCGGATCGAACCCGAGCGCTCTCACTCGGGAACCTGATCCGCACCAACCAGTCAGGTGATGCAGCCTGGTTTTTGACCACTACACCACCCGCTCTGGTTACTTGATAGAACTTACTTTCCCTGAATTATATTCTCTAAGTCGAGTTTCTAGAGATTATCACGCGAGACTGTTCCAACAGTCCATCGTGGAATATCCTTCCATTTGTCAACACGTCTAAAAAGCCGGACTGAGGAAGTTATCAATATCCATTTGCGTTCAATTATATCTGGCTAAACCGCTAACATCGTTATAAATTCTAGGGTCTTTGGTTTAGATCCTTCTAGTTATGGGCACAAGTATCACCAACCTACTAGCGAAAGATCACTCCGACCAATCTCGCGATCGTTGCCGTCAACCGGGATCCGCTCAGCTCGCTGGCCTTGAACATCTGGAGGGACGGCGATTCCCAGCTGCGGGACGGACCATTGGAGTCGATCACAGGCGACTCCACAGACGATATGGTCGTTGGCCTGGTTAACACCGAGGGTTTAAGCCTACACATGCTGAAATGGTCACGTATTCGGTGTCACTCATGACCCAATTATCGACATCGATCATACCCAAGTCTTTCTATTTTTCTGGCGCGCCGGAAGAAGCAATTTCAGCGGTTATACTCAGGATACATACCACCGAACAGGCGTATCCGCTAGAACCGGGGTTGCAGCGATCCAATTGTTAACACGGCTAGCTCTCGAGGCTACTTGATAAATAAGCTCCAGGAAATGTACTGGTCAACCAGCATTTTCAACGTTAAAGTTATCCGTCATATCTCCCTGGTCTCTGTTCTTCCGGTCTAGTGTTCAAGTCTTTCCGGGACTCACGCTCTCCAATAGTGAAATGACTGCAGCCTATAACTCTGCATCTTTCGGTGGTTTCGCAATCGCTACATATAACTATGTATGATTACCGCCAGGGCATGTTGCGAGGCAGAGCTTCAACTTGGTTTAAGGCTATGATACCAATGGGGTACATAGTGAACCCTTTCAACCTTCTTAGGAGGGATGAGATTTCACGAGATCTTATCCGTCACTGGAAACGGCCTAAGGGTCACCGAGGTGCAACATATTGGGGCGCTTTACGATTGGACGGGTCGGTTGTGTGTCTGCAAAGAGGAAAAGCATTTTCATATCCCCGTTTCTCTAACCCGTGTTCTTCGCGAGCAAATCCTCCGGCCGCACTCTGCTGCGCTCTGAAGACGGGACTCCAACACTTCCATGCTCCTTGCTTCTAAATCTAATTGGGATCTAGAAGCGGAAGAGAAGTAGTTGTGACATCTCTCGTCAACATTGGGTAGAGTTCACCCGGCAAGTCGGGAATAATGATGGCATTGACGAGAGTGGAGTAAAGCTAATGATGATAACACTAGGGAGTGGAATATATATTTATCTATGGTAAAGAGAAAACGAAATAAGTCTATCATGTTGAGAGAATATCCAGTGAGTTAAAAGCGGGCACCGTCCAAGTGTCCATTTGGTGTCTTGTTAAGATCAGGATAACATGAGGATAGAGGAGATTTAAGCAACATGTGGGCGCGGCCATGTGTGATGAACTGTTTGTCTTAAACGGCTTCAAAAGCTATCGTTTGGATGTCGTCTCCAATTGGAATCCAGCATGGATTTTCGAATCAAGCGGTCACTCACTTTCTTCTATTTTCTTTGTTTATTTTCACATAAATATGATCGATCAGTCTAGCTAGATTCTCAATCAATCATCTCGGTTCATTCCTTCTGAAAACTCCTGAAGATTTTCTGCACCTCCCCCGCCCCCCACCAGCTTACCAACTATACCGATACGGCGAATCCGTAGGGTTGTTGCTTCCCCTCACTTGATTCACTTCACACGGAGAAACCTGATACAAACCAACGCTAAACATCTATGAAGATCCTGAAAATGCAATCGTCTGCCTACCTTGTCTTCGGCATCTATGAGCTCCTTGAGCACATAATCCTGGATCTGGACTGCATTCATGAAATAATCCGAGCGCAGCGGGTTTGCCGCAACTGGAAGGAAGTTATTCAAAGTTCTCCAGTACTCCACGAGGCTTGCTGGTACCGCCCTCATGGTAATGACACCAGTGAGCAACCAGCTGGTCAGCAGAGATGGAAACTGAATCCTGTGTTCAACCGAATCGGGATCTCGGTGCAGGAACCCTCCCCGACCGAAGCACAAGAGCACGGGGATTTTACTTTAAAACAGCGTATTTACGACAAGCCTGGATCATGGACTACTATGCTAGCCACACAACCTCCCTGCAAGCGGCTAGAGGTGTCGTGTTACCGCGAATATACCATGGCCCAGACAATGTAAGCTCTCGCTTGGCATTGAAATGTTCCTGTGACTGATGATCCAAATAGGTCCTACTTCGTCGAATCTGTGACTGGCTGTCTCCTATTAGGCGATGTCATGGCTGTTCTAGCGGAATGTCAGAATCGCCAGGAATGCGATATAGACCGTTGGACCGGTCATCTACATTATGCAGGCCACCTGTGTCCGATTCTAGAATGGCGCCATCCCGAACTCACGCCTATTATTCAGCCGAAGTCTGCATTGGGTAAGCTGCCGGATAACGTTTCGATTAAAGTTGCGGTCGAGCCGGGTTGGTCTTCAGGGATATTTCCGGCATTTTCACTTCGGTGCCTCTATCCTCGCGCAGAGCTTGGTAAATATCCTAACGGCGGCAGCCGCTTTCTGCATGAGCTGATAGTACACAAAATGATACACGATGGAGTAGAATACAAGTGGGAGCCACAATGTTTTGGCCTTATCCCTATGGAGGAAGGGCCTGTGTGCAATACGGGGAAGTATGAGGCGAATTTGTTAGCTGTGAAGGAGCAATAGGAGGGATATCTAGCAGAATGTAGGCATATCTTCCGCTTACTATCTAGCATCTAAAGGATATCGAACAATAGCTGCACTATATTTCCTCGGCAGCTCGACATGCATGCCGGAAGTGCTTTTTTCTTCACAAAACCGTCAATGTTACGAGATGAGCGCTTTTAACTCAGATTCAAACAAAGTGAATATCGAGGCAAGTACCCCGGGTTCACACCAGCCTCTAGTCACATTTCCGAAGGTAGATATCAACTGAACAGCCCACTCGCTTGTTAGAAGTGATATTGAGACTAATACTACTCTGCGCCGGCATGGGTTTCATTTTCGATGACACCAGACGGACATTACTGAAGAATCTGTGCAGCATCAACGGGGATCAGCTTGCTCGCAGGCTCGGAGATTTTGGGTAGCAGCGAGAGGGTTATACTTCGGGGATTGGAGTGGCGCGATGATTGTGAATTAAAGGGAGGGGAGTCTTTGAAGGTTGGGGTTTCAGTCTGGGGTGGTGGAAGGGAGGAGAGGAGAATGAGGGCGTTGGGAGGAGATTTGGGAGTGATGTTGGACGTGATGCTATACTAATTGATGCCGTAATTTCTCTCTCTCTCTCTATAACAACCTATTGATCATTTATCAACATAAATTACTTAGAATTGCCGCAAGCGATTCGGTTGCGGCCGTCTGCCAGGATGCTTTCAATCATCTCGGAGCCCAAAATCTCTACGAGATTCCCGTGGATGAGGTCAAACCGTGCTTTTGTTGTGGGATCCATTGCGACGAGCCAGAGCTAGAAAACGAGTTGTGAGAGAAACGTGGAGAAAGGAAAAGATTGTAGGTTGGTGAGATGAGCCGATCCCATAGTGGAACACGGCTGCGCGACTCGTCTCTGGTGGAGCTCGGGTGTGGATCACCCGAATCGGTAACTCTAACTAGACGTCCCTCTTCAAGCCACAAGGCAACTCGAGAAAAGACGAGCAAAGTAACATGTCTCCAGCGTTCTTCCGGGTATACAGTTCAAAAAGGAATGCCTGGGAGAATCCAGAGGTGTGCCCACTGACTCCATGAGGATTTTCAGGGACTTGAACCAACATGACAAGATCTATTTCTCCGCAGATAACACCGGATCTATCCAACTATTTCCGGTTTCCCACGAGCCTGAGAAAGGGGAGCAGTTTACCGAATCGTTGGTCGAAGCTGGCTCGCAACGCTGCCCATTAGCTGGTAATATCAGCGCCTGACTTTTGCCGATTCGTGAGGTCTACAAGGCCAAGCGAATGGGCCCCGGAGCAACGGATATTCAGATTATCTTGATTCTTAGTACCCATCGACAACTATCAGCTGTGATGATTTCACTGCGTCCTTACCCTGCTTCCGGATTTTTTCCTTAAGTCTCATATCATGCCTTCGCGTTCTCTATGTCTCGCACATTGGCCCGTGTACGGGATATTTTATATGTCCATGACACACAACTATCCCAATTTAGCCCGCCCCATAAATTAACTGAACGGGTTCCGTTATGTTGGTGATTCCATCGGATCCTTATTTATGAACTACGCTTGAAGAGGAAGTTGCATACGGAATGGACAACGAAACCCTTCATTGCAGACCAGCCCTGGAAGCTCCCAACGGTCGGGGATTGGACCGGGAAATTTCCCATGATGGAGTGGTTTGCTTATTGCGCTTAATCACTACAACGAGGGAAGAATCATTTCCCGGTGCTCACAGACGCACCAAAGGTGGGAGTACCTAGATATTAACCAGCTTCTTGCATTTCGCCCCCAAACCCTCCCCTGTTCCCAGGCCGTATTTGGATCACGGAAGCCAGCCTTCACTGCAAGAGCAGGCTATACACAGCATACCGTGGAGAGGCGGGCCGGTTAAGATGAGCCTCTAGGGCCTTCCTCATTTAGGAAATTGGTAGCTAGAGAGAGCTCCCATCACCCGACTTCCACATATACAAATATTACCACATCTTGTCGAACCCAAAGATCTCGATACCCGTGGACCTATCCATGCAAGTCACATGACTAACATTGGATATCACCCCTTTTCACTCCCTACTGTATATACTACATAGGTACTAACTACGTGGACTTCTTACTAGATTCAATGCATTGTTGCCATCTATAGTTTATATAATAACTATGGCGTTTAGCAGCGAGAGGCCACGGTAATTAGTATCTTACCGGCTATCCTGACGGTGAGAGAGAAACCCGAGGCCATTCCACTCCCATTTGATCCTGATGGATATCCGTTCTAGTCCTTGGAGGTCTCAGTTTGCACCCCCTCCATCGTCGCTTTCTCCGGAACCGTTCCGGCTACCCTAGATAAAAAGGGTATATAAACCCATACAACCAACGCTAGTGATTACATATATGGCCGAGACGCAAGGAAGGTACGTATTGCACAGGCGTCGGAAGAAAAGTGACAGGCGGGGAGGGCGGGGTTGGGAAGTTGACGCAGAGCGGAAGCCAATCTGGGATCTAAAGCTTATCACGGCGAGAGAATACCTGGTCCCAACAGTCAACACCCAAGACCCAACTGCCTGGAAATTAATATTAACCAGGTCCGAGCGACACCTTCACACAGACATCAGTTTGAGTATAGTACATGGATTGCGAAGTGTCTGACAGCAGCAGGCCTTGTTTTCCGGATGGAAGAATGTTTGGAGATTCCAGGATGAATTGAGAGGCTGAGTTCCCCGCCAGGATACCTCTTTTGTGTGTAGCAATGGCAGTGGGACAGAGACACGTCTAAGCTATAAATACCCAGTGGTCGCCCTTGGAAATCAACCTCTCTTCATCACAAGTTCCAAAGCCCAAGCAAGAAAGTCATCGCACCCATTCAAAGTCTTGTTATCCATTCAAAAGTTATATATATCTATATCCCTTCAACCCAAACTAACCCAAACGTGAGTACACTTACGCCTTTTATCCATTTACGTCCATCTCTTAACAATCTGAACCAGACTCCCTCCAAAAAGCTCCCAACATGAAGCTCACTATCCTCGCCGTCACATTCTTCACTGCTCTTGCAGTCGCATCTCCAGCCCCGGAGAAGCGCGCCGCAACACCCGCCGAAATCGACCTCGCGAAGCGTCAGGGCTGCGGCCCATGTAATGACGGATGGATCTGTTGCACCACCGGGTTTTGCTCTACTTGTTAGGGCGGAGGAAGGAACTGGAACTAGAAAAGAAAAGGGCATTTTCTGTGCGTTTCTTCCCCTGATGGGCCTGAATTGAGAAAGGGGTTGAGAAGTTTGGTTCAAGGTGCGTGGGATTGCCCTTCGTCTGGTCTTTTCCCCTTCTCTGGTTCTTTCTGTGGGGGGTTGATTGCTGTGGAGAGTTTTAGTAACTTAACTGGGGCGGTTATCGCTCATTTATGTGTTTCGGAGGTGGAAGTGTTGTGAAAAGATTGGGGCAAGTCAAGACCCCTCGATGATGATTCTTTATCTCACAGAAACGCACTTGCTCTAGAGCTGCGTAGGAGTAGATAGAAAATCTCAAGAACTTGCTTTGATTATCTACTTAATACGTCAACCATCGATAGATCAGCTACAAAATTACAAGCTCACAGAGGCCACATTCGAAAAAGATCGCTTAAGTGAGAAACAAAGAATTAACCTATCATCAAATATTCAAATATTCAAATATACAATCTTGTTTAATGTTTTTAAATTTTTATTTATTTTTTATTATCAAGGAGTTCTAATTCATTCCATATTCCCATAACTAAATAAACACTAATAACTGGTATCATCAACAGAAAGGAGAAAATACAAACTCGAGAGGAAATAGAACCATTGGTACATAGCAAGAAAAAAGAAAGACGTAAAAAAAAGAAGTAAAACACGTAATAAAATCGAAGTGGAAGCGAATGGAGGTATCGTAATCGATCGGTAAGGATATTTAATAACAACAAAGGAGATAGAGAAATAAGGAAATATCGTGGATATTTATCGCCTGCCAGTAAGAAAATCGGAAAGATCCGTTGGACACAGTGCGTGTCCGAAGAGACCAGCCGGGGTCTTCACATAAGAAAACGTATTATGTAGGTATCTATAGGTAGCGAGGGAACGTGTCGAGAAAGCAAAAGCGATTCATATCCGTTGAGAGTCGTGTATCTGAGGCAATTTGGACTACTTATGCACCGTTGGCGTTGGAGACGTGCCCGCCTTGACCCCTAATTTTCGCATCCTTGTAGGCGTTTGCCTGCGATGATTGTTGCTGTTGATCGGTGGGGAACTGGGCCATCCAGCTTGGTGGTGCGATTCCGGTTTGATCGTGGATTGTGGAGAAGAGAGGTGGGAGGCTTTGCATCAAGTTGCGGATTGGGGCCGTGGTGTCTGTGGAGGAATCGCCGCTTCCTGTTGTACTTTATTAGAGATATGAAGAATGGGAAGTCTATCATGGAGATAGGAACGTACCAGTATTCCAGACAGTAATCTTGGGCTGAAGGCCGTTGATGGCCTGGCCATTGGCCTTTGCAAGTTTCTCGAATGTGTTGTTCTCGATCATCATGTACTGGAGGAAGCCCTGTGGTCCACCAAGGACGTCGGCCATTGCACCGTAGGCCTTGGCCATCTCGGCAAGACCTTCGGCTTCCTTTTGCTTAGCGATGAAGGCTGCCTCAGCTTCCTTTGTCTGGCGATAGTCTAGAATAGAGCGATGTGGTTAGCAACCAGTTTTATGGGCTAGGTACCAGGAATACTTACATGCAGCATCAGCTTCCAACTTCTGCTTGTAGTAATAACCGTCAGCAGCCTTCGTCTGGGCGTAGAGTGTAGCCTTTGCAGCTTCCTCAGCAGACTCTCTTTGGATCTTGCTCTTGGCAACATCGGTGGCTCGCAGACGCTCAATCTCGGTTTCTCCACGCTTAGTCTCGACCTCTTTCTGCAGTTCGGCATCCTTCGCCTCAGCCTGCCTAGATGCGGAAATCTTGGCCAATCGAATCCCCATGTTAAGTTCAGTCTGGCGATTGGTCAACTGGGCATCTGCCTGAGACTGGTCGATCTTGCGCTTTGTCTCGAGAACGGCGGTTTCGGCATTGATGCGGGAGACCTCCTGGGTGGTCTTTCCCTTCTTCTCGGTTTCTCCGATCTCACCTCGCATGAGGGCTTCGGCGACATCGATCCTGGCCTGGTTGCGAGCACCCTCATGGGCCTTTCGGCTGAGGGAAGCAAAGTACTCGCTTCCCGGGGTGTCCTGAAGCTCCTTGACATTGGCGTTGTAGATTCGGAGACCGAATTGATCGAGTTCGTTCTGTACATTCTCGATGACCTTGGCCTTGAAGATCTGTCGCTCTTTGAAAATCTCTTCCATGGTCATACCGGAGACGATGACACGAGTCTCGCCCTCGATGATCCCTTTGACGATATCTTGAACATGGTTTCGCTTGCTTGAGGTGGGTTGTTTGCTTGGGCCTCCAGAAGCGGCACTGGTTTCCGACTCAGATAGAAGAAGGGCATATTTCTTGAGAGCCTCCATGCTGTTATCAGGACCGATAGTGAAGACAGCCGGAAGAGCAAATTGCAGCTTCTCAATCGTCATGGCTTGCAAATTCATGGAGAAATCAAAGGGAGAGATTGAGATCCTCGAGCACTTTTGGTTCCGTTAGCATATCCAACCAAATGCTAGTAGCTGCATAAAGCGTTTAGAGATGTCCTTACTTTCTGCCATGGCATAATAAATGCCTTCTTAGTGATCCGAATTTCTTCGATCCCTGCGCCCGTGAGGACGAGGTACTCGTTCGGCTCGGAAATGTTATACCTAAACACCATGATTGGTATAAGTCCCTTGATGAACAATTTAGGAGCTGTGAGGAAGAGGAGACATACCACATCT
The DNA here is from genome assembly GCA_949709995.1 of Arachnomyces sp. KDTOL00113. Classification (NCBI taxonomy): domain Eukaryota; kingdom Fungi; phylum Ascomycota; class Eurotiomycetes; order Onygenales; family Arachnomycetaceae; genus Arachnomyces; species Arachnomyces sp. KDTOL00113. The sequence goes on from OX453237.1 coordinate 956,985, forward strand.
TGAAGGTTGGTGAGGTGTTTAATGTCTAGTTGGATAGCTGATAGCTTTATAGTTGAGAAGAAGGAAAATGAGAGGACACTGAATGAATGGATCCAGTGTATCGATATGAGTTGGAGGAAGTTAACCAAGGTGAGTCAGGAAGAGTAAACTTGGTGATAAATAGATGATTGAATCAGTTGAAGATTGTTGAAGTGAAAGGGATTGACGAGGTTTATATAGAAAAAAAGATCAACTTTGTGTCTCTATGTGAATAGGAGGGAAGTGGAGGCTAAACCGGAGTGAGGCTTGGCAGTTTGCATGACGGATGAATCACGAACTGAGTACAAGGCAGAGACCACTTGGCGCATTTTACCAACAAAGCAAAGCCTTCTTGAGGGATAATTCGGGATACGGTCATTAGTGTTTGTTCTCATTCTTTGCCGGGTTCCGTTGGTTAAGAGCCTCAGGATCCATAGATCGATGGCCAAATAGATCGTCTGGAGAGAAGGCTGGCGCATATTTGTCTATCTCAGGGTTGTTTGAATCTGGAACGCTGGGCTAAATTTGCCCAGCCCTATACGAGATAATGATCATATTCCTGTCATTATTGGCTCACTGTGTATCATATTGTTCGTATTAGATTTATCTGCGTAACTTGGACCTCATATGTTCAGTTTGCTGGCGATGAAGTTTGAGGTATGCAATTATGACACAGCAACGACCCTACAATGTTAGAGAACCCGAGCCGTTCGGTGGTCAGTTGTAAGGAGAAACCGAATTCAAATTAAGCCTTGTGGAGTTTAGTTCAATAGTGCTAGGCATCGTCCCTGGAAACAGGCCCCCAAAAGGTCATCCAAGGGCGCCGGCGAAGTCAGAGGATCGGGGTTGATCGGGATGTCATCCCCATGGCTGACCCCATAGCCACGGAGAGCGCTTGCTTCCCCAGTCTTGATCTGCGGCGGAGTATAATCTCCGTGGAGACGCTAGAACACTGATAGAAGCTGTTGAGGCTCTTGACTTGTTGCCTCACTATTCCCGAAAGACGAACCCCGAGAGATAATCGCTCAAAAGTGTCTCATATCCGAGATATCTATCGACCCGATTACCCGCTTTCATCGAGAGACATGTTTGCTCACCATCATCGCCTCCTGCCCTCTAGGCTCTTGCCCAGACAACCAAACCTTCCTGTCCACAAGGCAGAATAGGGGAACAAGCGTGTATCTCCGCCTGATAGTCATGTGTCTTCTATTCCGCAGTCAACCGGAAGCTTCCCCCTTTAAAGAAAGGAACAGTTCCGCTGGGTAACGAATCAGGAATTTCCCACGTGCTCGGCTTTTTATTGGCTGGCCGTGTGCAAAAAATAGCACAGCCTTGTTGCCAGCCTGGGATTGACCAATCAGCATCCCTCGATCAAGCGAAGCCCCTTTTTCGGGTTAGTCTGAGCCACGTTGTGTGGGATCTATTGGCTCGGCGCCAAGCACCCGTTTCAATCAACGTCATATGACCTGTAGCCTCATTTCTCCGGTAACTTCTCGGTTTTGATGGCTGTGAAGCTCCCAAGGCTCGTATATTTCCGAATAACTTCACCTTCTCCACGGATACCAGGCCGAATATTTGAAGACAAGTTCTTTTGCTGGCCGCTTCGTGGCCAGATTCTAGTCTCAGAGTAAACGCAAATCTGCTCCGGACCTACAGCCGTCAGCTTGTTCACAGAGCTGAGTGACATTAGTAATTCATATATAGGTAATCATTCTATTGTTTATTTTCTATTTCATTTCTATACTACGAAGTATATTCTTTCGAATTGAATTCGAGGAGCGTTGATCCTTTTGAGAATCGCGTTGTCTCTTGTCGCTTTGAGACTTTCTGCTGTCGTCTCAACCTGCAACAGATCTACCCAGCTGTATATCTTGAACATCGAACCACTTATCGCCTACTAGTGTTAAATAGGTGTTCACCTTTTTAGCCTAAGTGTACATACAGCATCTAATAATTCAAATGTTGGAACCTACCGCCTTTTAGGTCCTTGTGATTAGGATTGATCTTTCCTTTTGGTCTGGTGGTTTAGGCTCCATTAACAAATCCCAACGTGTTCCTCTTGAACGACGACGCACTCTGTCTTTCTTCCTTTTCTCTTCTCAATCTTCTTTGCTCAATGCACTGCTTTCTTTTCGAAGATGTCGCTCTATTCGATGATTGTGTCGTTCGAGTATCACGTCGTTCACTTTTCCTCTCTTTCACTCTGCAGCTACGAAGTCGTTGACTGTCTTCTCGTCGCTTCGTCGTTGAGTTTAGGACGTTCATGTCGGCCCCGGTCGGGTTCTCTTGATTATGACTGAGCTTTGGCCGCTGTTCTCTTGCAGCCAGGATGAGTTTTTACGACACCTTGCCGCGATCAGCGATTCTGATCTTTTCTCTCTGCTCGTCTGCTGAGCCTCTGGAGACTTTCAATTTGAAGAGAAAAGAAGAGGATTTCTTGCTTTCTCTGACTATGAGAACGACATGTGACCATTGTCAATTCATAGTCAGCTTGCCTAGAATGGCCCTGGTTGCGCATCTCCCTTCCTTGGCCTACTGGGCTCATTTTATTGCAGGGTTCTTACCTTGGTTATCAGACAATAGCAAAAGTTTCAAGGACTGGAGGATTCTTGGTCGTCCCGCTGCTGCCGAAGCTTCGTTAGAAAAAGCACCCAGGGGGCTACCTACCCCTCGAAGAATAATAAAAGAACGGAAGACAATACTCCCACTCCCGAATACTGCCCGGGGAACTCGAAACTTCGCTTCGGATTTTATATGCCTCTTTGTCGTTTTTGCTTAAAATACTCGTAAAGCATCTATGATACTCGTAGTCTTGACGTAAATGTGAATCTGTTTGCGCCTCCTCCTCTCTGTAGCCAAACCCTTTCGGGCCTGTTCTTAATTGTTTCGGGCTCGGTTTAGTCCGTTTCGAACGCTAGCTCGCTTTCTACGTCTTTTTTAACCAGTGAAAAGATAGGATTTTTTGCCAAGAAAGACATCCCATCGCAGCCTGCAGCGTGATGATCCCCTCTTGTTCATAGGTACCAGGTATCGAAAAGAATAAGACAGACCTTGAAGCCTGTCTGTAAGATTGAAGTAACAACGCAGTGACTGTTCAGCTGCAGGTCGCACAAACATTGGGAGAACAAATAATATTCCAACATGGCATGAATACTGTTGGTGTCTGCACCATCCTCGAAGACAATCTCCGTAAGCTGCATCATGCACGTCAGCATTGAATGTTGATGAACTGCCAATTTGAGAAATACACCCTGCCATATGAGGGGAAAGAAGAGACATAAAAGGGCCAGGTTTGTCCCCTGATTTGAAGCTCACAACCTCAATTCTCTCGGCATGAATACTGTTGGTGTCTGCACCTCGAAGACATTCTCCGTAAGCTGCATCATGCACGTCGTCACCCTTGAATGTTGGTAGCCTTGAAGGTTGATGAACTGCCAATTCGAGAAATACACCCTGCCATATGTGAGGGTAAAGAAGAGACATAAAAGGGCCAGATTTCCCCCCTCCAGGGCTGATTTGAAGCTCACAACCTCAATCCTCTCAGCAATTTTAGAAGCCAAAACTCAAGCACTATATTCTCAGATCTCAACCCAAATACTCATATCCAACATTCAAGATGAAGTCCTTCATTCTCATCCTCGTCGCAATAGCCACTGTTGCGGTTGCAGTTCCAAGTCCTCTAGAGGAAGCAAGATCAGCAGCATTGAACGTAAGTTGATGCTCGGGTTCTGTTACACTTCATGAGCACCACTTGGCCACGGCTAACTCCACGCAGAAACGGATCTGTGCCGTTCCCTGCACTGACGATGCTTATTGTACCGGTTCCGGATGCGCTGGATGCAGCAATGGTGTAAGTTTTGAAATTCTCAAGTAATAGTAGATAGGACTTCATAGTGAAACATACTAATGACAATCTTGCAATGGCAGTTTTGCTATTAGAGAACCGAACGGGAAACCGCGGGAATGAATTTGATATGATTTTCAGGATTCTTGATAATATAGGAAACAAATCTATAGTGAAATTCATCAATATAAGAGCAATTGAAGCAAGTAAATATGCGAAGAAAGAATGATCAATCTTTTTTGAACAGTTAACATGATGAAATTTAAAACTGAAAAAAACATAGTGATTGAGAAAAAAGTGTTTTCTTTCAAGACTTTCCTTTTTCAAAAAAAAATGAAAGAAAAGAAAGAGAAAATTGTTAATCAAGATCAGAAATCAAAAATCGTGACTTAAAGCAAAGTAGGAATGCCAAGGCGCTACGAAAGGGTGAAGCGGAATCAGCCTTGTCGCGTATAGTTATAATCATCCCGGGGAATTCCCTCAAATGCTCTTGGCAGGAGACTTCCATTTCAGAACCTTTCCTGCTTCAGTGCCGTTGTAGCCGCTCAACTACAAATCCATTATCGTTCTGACATCACAGCCTCTCATAAATAGAGCCGTGACGTTGGATGTCCAGGCACGGTTTCAAGGCTCTGTCTCAAGCTGATCTGCGTATAGTTTCTATCGGTTCTCACTCATATTCTGTCGCATCTCACCTACAACTGACCTACAGTTGATAACCCTCTTCGACGCATCAACCATGGAGTCAACCAACTACGAAGAATACCCCGAGTATGCAGCACCCTCGTACGAAGAAAGTGTCTCATCACCACCACCGCTGTTAAACGCCCAGGACTCTAAGAGCAGTCTTCCACTCCCCCGCGCACCTCAAGCACCACTTCCATCACACCTGACTGAAACGCGCACGCAGCGCATCACCGATATCCTATCAACCTACATCGACCCTCTCCTCATCTCACAGGGTGCCTCAGGTCTCTACAAAACCACATTCCTCTTAGTCGCATCAAATGACCCCACCCTCCAGCTGCAAACCAGCAGCTACTCTACCCCAAAAGAACCCGAAGTCGTCGGCTTCCCTTCTGATGAGATCGTGAAAATCGTCCGGCTGAAGGGCGAGGAGAATAACCTCGAATTCTGGCGGCAACCACCCGTTGTCGCTGAGCTAGAGTCTGCGCTCAAATCCCGGCTAGCAGTCTCCGGCCATCGACTCGAACAGGCTCCTGGAGAATATGTCCCTCCATCCGTAGCGCAAGCAAGTCCTGAAAAAGAGAGCAAGAAGCCAGAGAGCAGGTCATTTTGGGGAAGAAGCAAAGAGAAGCAAAAGGCAGACGCGGTCGTCGTTGATCGCAAACTAGGCTGGCGAGCAGAAGAACCTAAGCAAGATAATACCCCGAAGGGCAAAGTACCTACCGGTCTTGTGAGGGCTACTGTCCGATGGAGACCTGTTTCGACACGCGTAGAGAATGATATGGGTCTGTACGAAACGAAGAATGGGACGGGCTTATGCATTTCGATTGAAGTGGGTTCCTAAACGGAAGGAGACATTTCCTTATCGGCGTTTATGGAGGTGTTCGGGACTACCAAGATCATTTTTTTTTCAAGATGTCTTATTATATTTGCCTTCCTTTATATCCAGCAGTATAAGATACGTGATAATCAATTTCAAGACCTTTCCCCCCTTCTTGATATCTAGATCACCTTTGGTGTCAATCACCACGTGACCACGTGTTTCCCCGCTACGACGGAATTACTTCCAACCCCGCCAAAAAATTATTATGGCGTCAGTTGTTTCTGTTCCGCTGAGATATATCGGATATCAACAAACACGCCTCGACTCTTTCATAAAAGCATATAACTGTTTCTGCAACTCTTCCTGCTTAAGTTTCTGAAAGAAAGAAAACAGGAAACCCTAAATCCAAACATTGAGATTTGAAAGAGCAAGTCAAAAAAAGGACAATTTGAACGCCAAACCAGGCAGCCAATATACTATCCCCCCTTCTCTTCAACAACCCGAAATAAAGAAACAAAGAAAACAATAATGGCACCCTCAACACCCCTCTCCATCGCCACAGGCGCTATCCACCGCCTCATCAAGGAAGAGGCATCATACCACAAAGAGCAGCAACAGCAGGAGAAGAGGATCCAGGAACTCGAAGCTCAGACTACAGCGGGGGAGGCCGATGAGGACGGGAATAGGGAGTATACGCTTAAACAGGAGGTTAGTGGTTTCCTTCTTTTTTGACTTCGTTTTTAATTGTGATATTTGTTTTGTATGGGAATTGGGTGTAAATTATATATATTTATAAGAAAGATAGATAACTGGCTAACGGAATCCAAAATACACAGCGTCAAGCACTCGAACAGACCAAGGCCGTCTTCCCCGCTCTAAAGCAGAAGATTAGCGATGCTGTCAAGAAGGCGGAAAACCTACTGGTGAGTTTTCTCCCCTACATTTTTCCCTCTCGTTCGTTCATCAAACAGCTAGCTAACACGTTTAAAGGTCGAGGAAGGAGAAAAGGGAGAACAAAGCGATGTGGAGCAGATAAATGCTGCAAAGGAGGCAATTTCTCAATCCAAGACGGCGGTTAGGGAGATTGCATGATTCCGGGTTTCTTCCTGTGCTTTACTTTTTTCTTCTAAAGTGTATCAAATGCTTTCTTTCCTCCATATTGTATGAAACAATGCATGGCCTTGAATCGGTAGTAATTTCTGTGGTGTGGATATTGGTATGCTAGATTATACCAAGATGAAGAGAAAGGGAAAAAGAGAAAAGTCTCAGACTGCCATTTCACTCTGCTGTTGCATGCAGGGGCCATTAAATATAATAGAAAAACGAACCGCACCAAACGCCTTTCCAGATAGAATACATTTAACTGATAACACCGATCCCTATGTCGTGTCCATAATATCAGCCTTGAGATTAGAATCCCCAGCCTCCGTCCCAGACGCCGTCCTGCTCCCGGAGCCGTCCTGCGAACCCTGACCTTCACCATCGTCCGTAATCTCCCCTTCATCAACCATATTCGTATCCTCATCTTCTCCTTCCTCCAGCGGTGTTTTCTCCTTTCCCTCTGCTGGTATAGATGCAGCTGTGACTTGCCGCAGAGGCGAAACGCCTCGACCCCCAGGGGACGCCGCACGTAGATGTTTATTATCAAGGGCTCCCGAAGACGTAGCAGCTCCGCTCTCATCCTGACTCTGTGATGGCGTCATCGCGTCTTGATCGATTCTAGGTGTCGGAGCAGCACTCGATGACCTTCCCTTAGAAGCCACATCGCCGTCCTCACCATCTTCACCTTCCTCCATGCCTTCCCTCCGCTCGACTTCCTCTTTCTCATCTCTTATCAACCGCCGAAGCTGCATCCCTTCCTCCACGATCCGTCCAAATTGCTCCCGCCGCACAGACCACGTCTGCGCATATTCTTTGCTCTTAACTTCCAACTCCGCGATCTCAGCGTGTAACTTTTCCAGATGAACCTGCTGATCCTCACGGGGACGTAGAAGGCGATTACTCGTTATTTTTTCAGCCAAGTCATCGTACGTTTTCCGGAGAGCGAGCGTTTTCTGCGCCTCCTCAAGCTGAAGCCGTAACTGTGTTGTATTTTCTCGTACCGCTTGGGCGGTAGATTGGATCCTATCCTTCTCGGCTGCGTATCGCTCCCTCTCCTTCTCGTTCCCTGCTCGCAGGAATTGAATACGCGCGATACTGCTTTCAAAGGCTGCGAAGTCGAGAGTTATGTCTTCTCTGAACTGGCGCCATTCTTCGAGACGTTGCTTCTGCTGTGTCTCTGCGGAGGAGGATTCTTCTTCATCTTGGTTCGATCCTTCGGGGGGAGGGGTGGGTGGGAATGCTGACGGCGTGTAGATAAGTGAGGTAGGAGTGAGAAGACGTTTTGTGATTCGTTTGAAGGGCTTTTCCTCGACGTTTAGGAGACGTGATCGGTGAAGCGCATCTGTGAAGAGGAACGGCCGACTCGTTAGCTTTGTGCGCTTTATACTTTTTTTTCATCTGCATTTTCGCGTTTGGAGCTTACCTTCGTCAGCTTGATCTAGTAATGCGTAAGACGCCATAGGTAATTTAGTAGCTTCTGAAAAGGCTTCGAATAATGCGATATGAAGCTGAGTCTGAATGTTCTGGCTTTGAGAAATTTCAACTTTTGATGATTGGTGGTTCTGGGTTGATATTGCGCTAGTCCTGAACGGGGTTAGCTTTAGATGCGGTTATCAAAGACCAACGCGATCAATTTCAATTTTGATTGTTTCTTTAGAAGACTTCTGGGATTTCTGGAGGGCGTCAATGTATGGAACTTAACATTCGCTGGACATAGTAGTGGGATTTCCTTTTTGGAGTTTATTGGCTTTTTTTTGGTTGGGAAGGCTCGGATATAAAAAAGCTTCTGCCATTCTACACATCCAAGTATAGCACCCCTCGAGGTCTTATAGATCTTATTGGCACAAGCTGTCGCCAAAGTGAGTGTTCACGCTATCTAGTAAAGGGCAAGTGAATCACTAACATGTTACTTAGAAACAATTGTGGCCACCGTGAATCAGTGCTGCACCGATCCATTGGGAACCTGGAATTCAACGCTGAAAAAGAATGGCGGACATGTCTTCGGGGCTTCAAATGGGCCAGAAGTTCCCTTCGTTGGAAGCATTTAGGGTTGCATTACGAGCTTTATCTGTCACGCAACGGTGGGGCCTTAGAATGGTGCGAAGTGAACCGAAGCGCACCGCAGTGGGCTGCCGGACTGCTCTAGATTGCCCGTTCCGAGTGATCTGCCGTTTGAATAAGAATGCTGATTCTGCCCATATCACTACCCTCGAGGATACCCATACCTGCCGCAGGGGACCGATGGGATCAGCTACGCGGCCACCTCGTGCCGAGGTGACTCGTCTTCGGTTCCTTCTTGAAGAGGTTCCCAAGCTCTTTGATATGACCCAGGAACTCGAGCCCCGGCAAATTGTTGACGCTGTGAAATAGCATCATGATTATAGTCTCCCGATTCGGCAGGCTCAGCTGGTATTGAAGAAACTCCGTCCTCGATATCGTTTTCAAAACGCGTCGCCGGATCAGTTAGATCGACCGAATGATTCCTCAGATCAGCAGACCCAGAACCAGCATCCGGGGCGCCAAGAATTAGCCACACGGCCCGAATTTAGAGAAATTGGCGGAGAAGATAGGGATGAGTGGCTGGGGGATGAAGAGTCGCTCCCTGCATTATTAGCTGAAAATCTTGCGCCCCTGAACAATGCTCAGCGGGCTCCAGGAACTGACAATAATCGTGCAATGGCCACCCATCAGCCTCTGGGAACCGCCCGGCATATCTCGAATAATATCAGATATCCACTGCGTCGCGGACAACAACGTTTGAACGACTCCCTATACACAACACATAACCCCCAACAAACCTCAAATAACACACATTCTCCATTAGAGACCACTCAACCGCCGAGCAATTCTCAGTCACAAAACATCCACCACCGACAACCACAAAGACCAAGCGACGGACCAGTCGAAAACCAGCTTCCGGTGGCCACTATTAGAATCGAGTTCAAATGCACTTCCTGCGGAGCTTTCAACCGAAGCTTTCTCCCAAACCAAGGCCATGGCGTTAACGGAAATAATGTTGCTGATCCTCAAAATGTTCCCGATCATTCCATCGGTCCGTGACTAGAATGATACGAGAAACACGTGGTAATCAATAAAGTTGGCACGTTATTGCTAAATGGATGCATGAACACGGTTACAATAATAGTGCTTGACCCCCAACCCTCACGCCAAACAACCTATTGTGGGATAAATGGCGATCTGAGCACCGCTCAAGTCCTATCCTAGCTATTATTACTTGGCAGCACGGGTTCTCGAATGAACAAATTAATGCGGGGGAATTCAGGCTCGGACCTAAGCTTGGCACCTACATTTCGTGAAGAAGAGGCGTTTCGACATTGCGGAACAGGAAGTGGGAGCTTGAGAGAAACGAGAAACCGGATAAGGTCAAACTACGATGCGACCAATGGAGCCAAGAGAAGGATTGGCTCTTTACGGTGCAAGCGCCAACCGCTGCAGTTGGCAGCGTTGAAGGTCAACAAGGTAGTCATATTGGGTAATTGCCATGGATGGTAGGTGACGCGGATCGTGAAGTCGTAAAAGTTGCTCTTTTGGAAGGTTCGGGGGTGGAGGATGTCTATGATTGGATAGAGTAGTGGATAATTGAGTTAAGCTTCATTTTTAGAGTTTTCACCCTTGTCATTCTTATTCCTCTTTCCGTGGGGTAAAAAAACTTCCCCGGATTCAGTGTGTTGGTCTCTCTTCCCCCCTTTTTTTGGTTATTCTACGATGCCTCTCTGGAAAGCAGAAGTGAACGATGGGTTTAACGAACGAGCAGGAAATTCTTGAAGATGATGTGGGAGTCTTGGAGTAAAGCACCGAATCACATGACGTTCCATTGCAGATCGAGTTGATCTTCAATTGTGACCTGCAGGGCGGCAACACTAATCACCGCCTCTGGCCCGAATGGCAAAAGGACGAGTTTCGCTCTTTTTTGAGTGAAAATGACGGTGAACTGGAGAACCTCGGGAGTTCTTCCTTGGCGCTTACATGTACTTGAGCCTTTCGATCTTGCACCATAAACCCGGGAAAAGAATACGGCATTGCACCCCACAAGCTCTGTTTCGGCGACTTGGTTCTTGAGAATCAACCGAAGATCTTCCCTTCCCCGCATGAATTAGCAATATCCGAGCTGCAGCTTTTGGGGGGGTATTTAAACAAAGCTCTTCTCGGATTCCCGTACTTTCGGTCCTCTGACAATCACGTCGTCGCCGCTACCATATTAAAAAAGAACCTCTTCCTCTCTCAAAAAAAAAACTCGGCTTTTTAAATCTCTGTCGGAGGTCGAGACGATGTTGGAGAAACCGATCGGGCAAGACCCGGACCCCGAGGTTGACAATGGCGACAAAAAGGGCCTTGCTTCCGACCTCGAGGGGACCGGTGAGGTGATCGATTTCAGCAATATCGACGAGAAGAAAGTTCTACGAAAGATGGATATTCGTTTAATCCCTATGCTGGCACTGCTTTACTTCCTATCATTTCTCGACCGTGGGAATATTGGCAACGCCTCTATAGAGGGACTCACGGACGATTTGGGATTGACGGGACCGCAGTACAATTGGTGTTGTAGGACTGTCCATATTCCAATCAATTTTTAGGACCTTTTTGAGCTAATGGATGGTTAAGTGACGGTGTTTTTCTTTACGTATGCGGCTTTTGAAGTCCCGTCGAATTTGCTTTTGAAAAAGCTACGGCCTTCCGTCTGGCTACCGACTATTATGGTGGCATGGGGCATCGTGATGGTAAGAAGTTGTTCATCTCTAAATCTTGCCAAATGGGAGATTAATCGTGATAGACTTTAATGGGGATCGTGCAAAACTACAACGGTCTTCTCATCACCCGCATTTTTCTTGGTGTTGCCGGTACGTGTCTCAATATCTTTGATAATGCAATCTCTAACAAGTTGTATTAGAGGCTGGACTTTTCCCAGGCGTCACATATTATATTACGTGCTGGTACTGCAGAGGCGAGGCTCAGTTCAGACAGTGCCTGTTTTTCAGTGCTGCGAGTGTTGCCGGTGCCTTCTCTGGGCTTCTTGCGTTTGCAATCGCTGTAAGTCCTATTTCCTCCGCTTATTGATGAGCATGACCTAAATATTTGCACAGAAAATGGACGGCGTCGGTGGATATGAAGGCTGGCGATGGATCTTTATCCTCGAAGGGTTGTTAACCGTCGTGGTCGCACTTTTTGCATTCTTTGCAATCTATGATTTCCCCGAAACTGCTACCTTTTTAACTGAAGAGGAGAGAGCTTGGGTTATCTACCGGTTAAAGTACCAAGGTTCAGAACTTGGGGATAAGAAAGTCGCCGAAACGTCTGAGTTCCAATGGAAATTCGTAAAAGATGCATTTACGGATTGGCAGGTATATGTCGCTTTGATTAGTAGGTCTCCATTCTTGACTGAAGGAGGATGATGCTAACCAGCGGGCAAAGTGTACTGGGGAATCGTATGCCCGCTATATGGCATATCTTTATTCCTACCAGCCATTATCAAAAACTTGGGATATGCCTCTTCGACCGCTCAGCTACTCACTGTGAGCACTCTGTTCATAACCATCGTTCCCGGAGATTACTAACCATATTCAAGGTACCGATTTATATCACTGCTGCAGTGGTAGCGATCGTCGTCGCGTGGTTTTCAGATCGTCATGGCCAACGCTCCCCGTTCATTTTCGTATCCATGGGCTGCATTGCTGCGGGTTTTATTATCTGTTTAGCAGCTTCTGGGAAGGATGTACCTGGGGTCGTATATTTCGGCGTATTTGTTGCCGCACTTGGTATGTTGAATTATCCCTACGAGTCCACTTGATCCCGTTGTTGCATACTCTAACGGATCCCTTTAAAGGAATTTACCCCGCTTTCCCAGGTAACATAACTTGGTTGAGTGTGAACTTGGCAGGAGGCTACAAACGCGCTACAGGAATGGCGATTCATATCGGTGTTGGAAACCTTGCGGGAGGTAGGTTACGTCCTCATTTCATATCTAATGACGTATTCTAACGGAATACGCGTTCTAGCCATGGCGTCCAATTTCTATCGAGAAAAAGATGAACCTGAATACACACTCGGCCATGCGCTTGAACTCGGGTTTGTCTGTGCAGGGCTTATTGCCGCTGTGGTCCTACGGATAGCATACAAGAAGATCAACAAAAAGCGATTGGAAGACGGAACGGCGTCACTCACTCCAGAGGAGATGAGTAACATGGGCGACAAGTCTCCCGCCTTCCGGTACTCGCTTTAGAGGGTCACCGCTACTTAATATTTCGTTTCTGTAATTTACGTCCTAGGGACATTATACGGGGAAGCTTGGTATCATCAAGCTGCCCGTTCTAAGACCTAAGGATAAGATATCCCGGCATGAAGCCATGATAGTGTAGATATGCATTTGTGGGGAGATTGCCAATTAGAGATATATAATATAGAGTCGTGCACAAGTACCTATCCTTGTTGCAGATGGTTCAACGGTTACATCTCCACATGGAAGACTAAGGAATCCTATGCTGTACTCCGACAGATAACCTACCTAACCCAATACGTCTAGGTCTCATAAGAATATATGCCCCTATTTTCCTATGTACCCGTTGAAGTCCACCCTGTTTGTTTGCCCCTACGCCGATCCTCTTGTATCTCCCACAATCTCCGCATCTTTGCTACAAATCTTCCCGATCGACCGCATGAGAAAAAAACCATGCCCAATCTCATAAGCCGAATACCCTTCAGTTTTCACCTCCACGCGTCAACTCTTTTGAATACAAAGTTACTCCCAACGGGATGCGACGAGTCGACGGTCGCGGGAAGTAGGGATTGACGCAAGGTTGACTTTAAGCTGCTGACTAACGTGATTCTTCAAGCTCAACCTCATCTTTCGCTCTCACAAACAACCCATCGGTTTGCCCGTTGAACAACAGTATTGCAGATTGGACTGCAGGAACAAAGATTTTGTTTTGCAGTGGGGGTTTAGAGATGTGCACCCTTGATGATTAATATGCCTATTTGTCTAGAAGACTGAGGTTCTCCGGCTCCCCGGCGAAGTATCACACATCATGCGTGTTGCCGACTGAACAGACAGTAACTTTTTCTAGATAGGCTCATGACTGTCTTGCGTGAGCTGTGGTTGTTTCCCCCAGGACTAACAGATTATCGCAGCTTTATTTTCTCATCTTCTGGTTCCCGACCAATCTGGAGTTCTTCGAGTCGGGGAGGTGCCTGGTGTGCCCTGATTCTTGATTACTCCGTCCCCCCGGCCCCCGATCGGGATCGGGAAGCTCATCCGCTCGACACACGGAAGCGGAGATCAGGGGCCAGAGAAAGCTCCCTTCCAGTCTCTTCCAGGGGAATATTCCCGTGTCTCGTGAAATCTCTGGATATCATCTTGAAGTGTTTCAGAGTTACAAAGCTCTACTTCTTACGAGCTCACTTAAGGTCTACCCTCTATGCCCTACATACATTAACTAAGCATCAAACAAGATGCTTCAATTACTTAAGATTAGCCCCTAGCCACCTGCAGTTTATCGGTCGGATACACGCACTAAGAATCTGGATTTTCTGTGGCCTTGATGCGGCTATCCAATTGAGGTGTAAAGGTTTGCTAGTTTGTGAATTGCGAGAAATGATGCCATCCCTGGATCTCCAAGAGAAAATCGATCCTTTTCTCTCTCTCTTGCTGTCTTTATTTCTAAAGAGCTTTTCTTACCTTCCCTCTCTGGTTTAGCCTTACTTACTGTTTCGCCGATCCAACGATCTTGTGTGACTACACGGCTGCATTTGTGTTTCATGACTTGCATTTTACTTCTCTGTTCCTGATTTTTCTAAAGCGTGGCATGTTATGCTCATGGCTATACGCTTGGCCTTTTATTACTGCTTTATACTCCAAACATTGATTGATGCTGGTAGTCTCTCTTGAGACTAGGGTGCATTACATTGGGTTAAATGTAGGGCCGGTCAAGCTACGATGCGTTCTATTTTCTTACTGCTCGCTCGGGAGTTTATAGATTCCCAAGAAACTGCGATAATTGTTCCCAAATCGAAGACCATGAGTTGCGACCACATAACTTGAAAGTGATATCTTACTCGTATCGCAGCTGATGATTGGATAAACTACCGAGGCAATTCAATTATGCTAACAAGCCCTTAACGGGATCCCGCAGTACCATGTGTCCCCGTAACCCATGCCTCATCTAACTAGCGAGTTCTAAGAACTTGTCGAATTCTAAGAAGCGGCATATCGGTGAACAAACATGGTGTACGGGGAAAACATTGTATGCGTGGGGGGCATGTCTCATCGAACTTCTCCCGGCACTTATGCATCTTCCCTGCGGGTGATATTCAGTCCTATCATGACAAAAGCACGGGAAAAGAGACTTGTCTGTCCCCTGGAAGGTTCTTCATCGACTTCTATGCTACTTCCCATTGAGAGGTCTTCATGAAGACTATTGCTCATGGGGTGTACCGCATGAGATGGAAAATGTGCAGTGCAACTGTATAGCCGACTCACAGCTGGTTGTCCGACGATGCATGAAAAATTTGAGACAACAAACAATCTCAATGAATCATTCGAGGAGCGTACAACCATATGGATCAGGACATATCTGGTTTTCATATGGGATATAAAGCCCTCGATAACCGTTCTCGATGGACTTAGGATCTGGATCAACGGCTTGCTCCCATCGGCCAGTTTACATTCGTTTTTTAAGTGTTCCGTTCTACTAACCTCCAGCTTCCTCGGACTGCGGCCTGTTCACCAGAATGATCTTGTCCAAGCTCCTCTGCCTCGGGGCAATTCTTTCTCTAGGGACTGCGGAGCCTGTTCCCGGTATGTAACCCCCTTTTATATCATCGCGTCTCTTTCACGGGATCAAGGCTGTATCGGGCTGTATTCAGGCTCGCTCACCATACAAAAAATTCTTCTTAATAAGCCCTTATTATACCTTGTTCTAGGCTAACTTATTTCTACCTCTAGTTCGCGATGGGCGCCCACTTGATCACGATTGCGACGACGAGACAGATAGTCTCGTACCCGTCCCTGCTTCCACTAGTGCCGATGCGTTGGGCCCCCAGTCTTCATCCTTGAGTGGAGTGATTATTTCGTCAAGTGCTACGGCTAGTTTGTTTCCCGAACCGGTAGAAAGTACTTCGGGTACCAGTCTGGTTGAGTCTCCTACCGGAGATTCCGGGGTATCATTTTACCCATTCACCAGCACCGGACCAGCAATTAGCGTTTCTACATCTACGGCCTCGGATGGAAATGAAGTGGAGTACACAAGTACCATTAGCAGCACTGTTGTAGTTACTGTTAAAACCACCGTTATCGAATCGTCTACCGTTGTCTCCCCGGCATACACTAGCTCTTTCGCGAGCAGTAGCGGCTCGGTTTACCCCGTCTCAAGTGTATCGAGTGAGGTTTCGTTCTCGTCCTCGGTTGTACCAACGCCATCGATCAGTCCGAGCAGTTCAGAGGTCGCTTCATTCTCTTCGTCTGCAGTCAGCAGCATTGTTTTATCCGACCCGTTCCAGTCCTTCCCGGCTCCTTCTCCAGCCACTTCTTCTAGCTCTCCAAGCGATGTCGAGCCGTTTTCCACGTCCTCTATATCCGCCAGCTATTCGTCGTTCAGCGTCAGCTTTTCCTCGCTGTCCCCGTTGAGCTCCGCTTCGTTTGAACCGTCAAGCTCTTCCTCGTACAGCAGCTTTGCCGTCTCACAATCCTCTAGCAGCATACCGTGGCTTATTGAGTCTAGCTCTGTGAGCAGCTCTGCTTCCTATTCGTTTGATCCAAGTTCAAGTTTTGCGTGGTCTGCGACTCCTGCCAGTACAGTTATTAGCTTCAGTTCTTCGGCCAGTGTCACTCCTTTATCTTCGTCTATCTACCCGGTGTCGTCGTCTCAAGTTAGCAGCAGCAGCTATCTATATTCATCCTCTATTGAACCACAGTCGAGCTCGATACCCTCCAGCAGCGCACTGCCGTCCTCGAGTGTATACTCGTCTTCAATCATCGCATCCAGCTCCTCGGATCTGTCTTCGCAAGCTTATCCTTCAAGCTCCGGTTCTAGTGTCATCGTTCCGTCGCCCTCGGTCTCTCCATCATCAAGTCAATACCATGCCAGCTCGTTCTCCGTCACGGTATCTTATAGTAGCTCTGCTGAGCCAACGAGCTCTCCAGTATCTAGCAGCTACCCTACTGATGCCGATCCAGCCAATACTTCATCGAGCGTCCCATACCCATCTTCTAGCTCTATTTACGTATTTTCCAGCTCAGGGTTCAGTTCTCCAGTGAGCAGCAGCGCTGCCAGCTCATCAGAACCAGCCTCTTCAAGTGTTAGTGGGCAGATCGTCAGCTCCAGCAGTTCGTACCCTGCCTCATCCACTGCTTCCACAAGTCCGATTGAGCAGTCACAGGGACCGTCTTCTTTTTTCCCTGAGTCCTCATCGTCTCTTTTCGCTCAATCCACCGTGATATCCACCTCTGTGAGGACACCACCCTATTCTATCAGCCCTTCATTCTGGACCGGTACTCCAGTTTCAACATCGACACCGATATCGTCCTCGGAGACTCCCGGATATCCGTCCGATGCCGATCCGCTACAAACGTCATTAGAAACACCATCGTCTTCGTTCTCCAGTATTCCGATGATTTCGCCTAGTTCCGTGGCCCCATCATCTACCGCCGTGCCGGCACCTGCTACAGAAGACGACGATTGTTCGGATGAAGAGTCTTCGCCAGCAGTATTTACCGACCCGCTACAGACGCCCACTACCAGCTCCGCCGCAGTCGAGTCTCAACCTACTACCTTCCAAACCGCAGCAGCCACCTCATCCGAGGCGCCCGAGCCTGAGGAATCCGGCTATCCACCTTATCCATTTTACTGGCCCTGGCACCATCACCCGCATCACGCTCACCCCCATTACCACGGGGACCCTGACGAAGATTTCGGTGCATATGGACCTCCCAATTATAACTACCCTCCTTGGTACCTAAACGGCGGATACCCGTCCGAGTCTGAGGATTCTGCCAACAGTGATCCAGAGAAGGATGGCAATATTGAGGAAGAGGGGTGGTGGAAGCGTAGCTTGCACAATTTGGTACGTTTCATCTGAATATCTCAAGCATTAATCCCCGCAAAAAGGTTGCTAATTTTTTTATTACTGTAGTTTGGTTAAATGGCCAAAAAAGGCAGAGAGGTCTGAGTCGAAAAGAAAAGAGAAACGATGAAGAGAGATGGATCTTTTTACGACCTAGATCCATACAAGTGATGCAGTTGGCCTCTAGGGGGTAGTAGCGTAGGGAGAAAGAGGAGGATTTCTTATACTTATATTTTTTCTTACTTCGATTCTTTTTTGACCCCTTTTTCATTTCTGAACGAGGCAGTGCCTAATTTATGCCGCCGGTTGGGGATGGGGACGATAATTAACGAGGAAGAGTTATGTTGCTTTGGGAAGAAAAACAGGAGGATTTTAGGGATTTGTGGAAGGGGGATTTTTCTTCGTATGACGAGTCTTACCTCGACATTATTTTTTAAAAAAGAGATGCAAAAGACTTCTTAAGTTCCCTGAGTCTCCGATTTGTTTCTTTCTATTCCTGGGCATATATTATAACTTTATCCCCACCGCATACCATCTTTTAAGGGGTTGTCTTTGACCGTAGTATCGATCGAGATCATCGTTGGATGAATGTTGATTGGTGAAGGCGTGGATTGGGGGGTTTCCAGTTGGCAGGGATGAACGGCCGTGTAGGAATGAAGGGAATAAGCAACTGTAGTAGAAAACGCAGTACTGACTAGAATTTGACTGTAGACTATCTAGTCAGCACTGATTGACGCGTTCGGTCTGTAAAAGAATCTCTACATGGGATCGCCGTCGGCAGGCGAAGTCGAACGGGTTGAAAGAAGGTTTTTTTGTTTTTTGTTCTCTTTTTGCTGGTCAGGTTCCCGAGAGGAATGACCAGCCTTTGGCATGCAGTATTTTTCTATCTATCTGAGGGGGTCGGGGACTGTATTAGCGGGACCCGCAGCTTCCAGCGATGCCACCGGGTATGGAACAGTATTCGTTCTTCGACGGCTTGAAGTCGTGCTCATCTTTCCAGAAAATTTCCCCATATTCGTCCGGCATGTCCCAGGGCGCTGCGCAGAAGGACATGCGGTAGAGGATTTGACACTATTAAAGTTGAGTGTTATGTTAGTCAATTTCCAAACATGATCGGGGAAAGCAGTCCTTACCTCAGCGCCACAGTCGTCGTCGTCGATAGCCTTGGGCTCCATGCCATAGAAGTTTCCGTCAGTTCTCAAGTCACAGATGGGGAGGTTGAATGTTGAGAATGTGGCGCTCTCCTCTGTGTGATTTTTCAAGTGATCGAGCGTAGTTTGCGCATCCCATTGATAATAAGGCTTGCCATCATTGATATTGAAAGCAAGATCTGAGCCTCGAGCGACGGTTTGAATGGAGATAGCGTAGTCATCAAGATCATCGACTCCAGGAACATCCATGAAATCTTCGATGACATCTCTACTCATTGGATTGTCGTACCAGGTATTTTTCTTAGGGAACTTTAGAAGAACGTACGCGGTTCCCTCGTCGTCACACCAAACGCGATTAGGAAAGAAGCCTTCAGTTTCGCATGGTGGAGTTGTCAGTGTGAATTCATCGGCGTAGACCTTGACAATTGAGGCACCCTCATTTCTCCAAGCAGTCGTGATGGCTCCGCCAAAGAGAGATGTGTAAATGCCCTTATCAAGCACGCTAACGCTCACGGATGAAGTGAATGAGCCATCGTAGAGGATTTGAGGAAGACCTTGTGGATCGTCGGCGTAGCTTTCATTATTCGAGGACTCTGGGATCTCTACCAGTACTTTCTTGGCGAAAGCCTCAAGCCCACTGATCATGTTCTCGGTAGAGCCGGCGATGTAATCCGAAACGTCCTCGAAGGTGTCGAATGTTGGCTCTCTGTATGATCATTAGCATCTCAAAACAACTAGGCAGAAGGTCTGTATCCAAACTCACAATTCAACGTCTTTACCATAGTTGATCTGTGACATAGCACCAACTGCAACAGTGGCGAGAGTCGAACCAATAGCAGCTCCTGTGCCAAAAGCTCCGGGAAACAGAGATCCAATGGACCCTAGAAAACCAGCCGCGAGAACCCCACCTGCTGTGTTAAGTGGCTGGAGGAAAAACATCGTTAATCATCATTTCTTTGCATCTCGTACGGAGTACACACAGGTGGGTGGTAAAATTCTTACTATAGACTTGGGATCAGTTGAGAAAGTCTCAGCTATTTTCGGGGCCTTTCCTGTTGCAATTCCAGATGTAATATCCACAGCTCTTACTAGTGATGTTACCCATTTATTGAAATAACTTGTACACCAGAGAACGAAATAGACGGCCGCGTTGATGATCTCTTCTTCGCATTCTTCGACGGGGAATGAAGGGCTGCAGTCTTCCATAGGATCGCAGTGAAAGCCATAGATATCGGCCCCTTCTGCCCAGGACTGGAGGGTTTTCTGAATATCCTGGGTGAATTCTCCTTGTTGCTTCGCTCTATATGTCTCTCATTAGCAGGAAGAATCTCTGTTAACAGATGAAACTAGCAAGGGGTTCATACCTTTCTACAAACCAGTCGCCCATTGCGTTTTCTGACCAGCTCTTCAGGGTCTTCGACTCAATACTTTTACAAGTGTCGAGCACGCCAGGTTGTGGCAATATTGTTACGTTATCCGAATTCCTCGAATCGAGGGGGTGAAAGCCTGGCCCCTTGGGGAGAGCCTCGGCAGCCACCGCTATATCGAATGTCAGTGGTGATATCCTGGGCACGATAGGAAATGAAAACCAACCTAGAGTAGCGACCACACCCAAAGCGAAATGCATGATAGTCAGGGGAGATAAGAAAAGAAGAACCTCGGATAATATTAGACTGCGAGCGGTAGCTATAGGAACCAAGACCGCGCTATATTTGGAGGGCGGTTTCTGATATCAACAAATCCTCTCGAAACCAAGACGTGGGGAGGAGGCGAACAAGTTTATAACCCTCGACGTAAATAACCAGAGGGACCCTTGAACCATTGAGTTCGGGGGTCCTATATCATAGCGGACGGGGCAAAATAGGAACGGAAGTGGTACCTAGGTAACTACTAGGACAAGAAAAGGCGTCCCGCTTGCGGCGGTGCTCCGAAGGATTGGGGCGATATTGAGATCAGTCAAAAAAGAAAAGAACTGACTCGCACCTCCAAAATCTAGGAAGGAATCTGTCCCCATGGTCCGTTCCTACTCGCTTATCGAGATCTATCTCGGAGTGAATAATGCCAGCTACGTGAGCGGATATCCTATTTTAAGATCAGTGATAGTTCATCTCAGTGTTACATAGGTACTTAGTACTTACTAGTTACAGTGTTTCTCTCAGACACAACATCCTAAGAAACTCACCGAGATTGTACGGCAATGCCATTGCAATGCCATCGTGATTCCTTCGTGGCTCAGACATAGTGATAACTTTGTTCAAAGCCGTGAGTTATTGTTTGTCACCCTATGTATATATGTAGTCTTGGCATGCGGGAGCCATCACGCTTCTCAGATCCTCACCTTCTACACCAGCCTCAGCAATGCAGACGTTATATAT
Organism: Arachnomyces sp. KDTOL00113; assembly: GCA_949709995.1. NCBI lineage: Eukaryota > Fungi > Ascomycota > Eurotiomycetes > Onygenales > Arachnomycetaceae > Arachnomyces > Arachnomyces sp. KDTOL00113. The sequence continues at coordinate 978,057 of OX453237.1, forward strand.
GGAAACTTCCCCGCCATTTGAATCCCTCCATATGGGCACATACAGACGCAATGGCTCCCACAACCACCCAAGTTCCCACGCAGAAGATTAAGGTGGCCGCTGCTCATGCGGCCCCTGTCTTCATGAACAAGAAGGCCACCACCGACAAGGTTATCAAACTGATCGAGCAGGCTGCTCAAGAGAAAATCGAGCTTCTTGTCTTCCCAGAAACTTTCATCCCCGGATATCCTGTAAGTCAACATCACCACACTCGGAGTTTACATAAGAGGATCTGTTTGCTGATAGCGTTTGTGCTTATTAAAACAGTACTGGATCGAATGTTACCCCCCTCTTCAACAAGTCAGCGCTCTCGGAAAATACGCCGAAGAGAGCGTGGTGGCCACTGGCGACGAAATTAAGCATATCCAGGCTGCCTGCCGTTCGGCGGGGGTGACAATAAACCTGGGCATCTCTGAGCGTATTGCAGGCGGCTTCACACTTTTCAATTCTCAGGTTACGATAGACAGTGACGGCACTCTACTTGGAGTTCATCGCAAGCTGCAGCCCACATACGCTGAGCGATTTGTTTGGGCCCAGGGAGATGGGCATACACTACGAAACTTCCAGACTTCTGCTGGATATAACCTTGGTGGTCTTGCATGCTGGGAGCATATCATGAATGGAGCACGGCAGGCTCTCCTGATGGATCATCAGCATATCCATGCTGGCGCCTGGCCCGCCCTGTCAACAATGGCTGGATTTGAAGCCGTTGCGGATGCACAAATTGAGGGTCTTATGAAGGCTCATGCTCTTACAGCGCAGGTATTTGTTATCACAGCATCAAACTACGTGGATGAGACTTGCCTCGAGTGGATGGAGAAGAACCTAGGACCGCAGGATTTTGTCAAACGTGGTGGTGGATGGTCGTCAGTCCTTCATCCCTTCTGCGCATTCCTCGCCGGGCCGCACACCGGTGCAGAGGAAAAACTCGTCTCCGGTGAAGTCGATCTCTCACAGCTCGGACAAGTCAAAGTGTGGGCAGACGGTGCCGGTCATTATCAGCGCCCGGAGGTCCTTCAGTTTAACGTCAACAGAAAACCGATTTGGGAGGACGAGAAGACCATCACTACTGGCACGGTGGCTGAGGGGATCGCACCCAAGAGTCCCCCTCCAAATGGGGAGGAATAAGTATACGTAAATATCAACCAGAATATGGTTGTCGCAGGTCTATTCATTTTACCCCTTGTCCCAAGAATATGGACAATTATATCGACCGGGATGAAGGTGATGTAGTCTTCAGATATTGACATACCCCTTGACCACACCATCGGATTGGCGCTGCAAATTTGTCTCTACCCGTTCCCGTCGTGTTGCTGTTCGACATGTTGCTGACAGGTCTGATCGGCAGTTCAGCTTGGGTTCAAATTTCCGTGTTGATTGATAGGAGAAGTAACTTTCTCAGAGGGTTTGTGCTTGTTGTTTGTTTTATATTCTCGGTTCTGGCATTATCTGTTATGTCTTAGGTGCTGCCGCAGTTCTAGAGGGCTAATTACAGAGTACGAGAGTTCTACAACCACACTACGATGTGGATCATGTTAGAATAGGTTCGTTGGCATTTGAAGTGAAAATAAGATGACGAATTGCGGAACCGAGAATTTGAGATGAAAAGAATATCCAGTGGCTATACTCCGTATGGAGATATATTCATTTGAGCCTTCCCGTGTTGATCTCGTATGCCTGAAGTTTAACCGATTGAAGCTATTGTTCCGTGGTTGGGACTCGCCCGAAGCTTCAATCGAGAGGTCAATCTCTCACCCAAAATTACCCTCAAGATGTTGTTGACTACAAGATCTCGTTGGAACCCTTTCGAATCTACGTCACATTGGGTCGAAGGATATCATACACTGAACCTGATCTCACAATGACGATGAAAAGGCAGCAGCGATGTGGCAAATCGACAATGGCTTTAGATATATAAATCTGCCCCCTTGATTGATCATCGTAATTAATATTTCAATCTCTCAAACTACAGTTCACAATTCATATCCCATTTTCATGACATTCATAGCATATATCATCTAAGACATTCCCAAAATGACAACCCCAGAAGAAAGAGTCAACAAGGCACGCGGCTATAAGGCGTAAGGCCCTACCCTAAACCGACCTCCTTTTTGAAACAAAGAAAGGGGTCATAAAGGATCCCACTAATCCCTGATTCTCAGTGCCATGCACAATCCGAACGTGTCTGACGAAGCCAAAGAACACTCGAGAAAAGTCCTTGAAGAGGACCTGCAAGGCGGAACTGGAGGAAAGAATCCGGGCAACGTTGCTGGAGGATTGAAAGCGTGAGTTATCCCGGCTACCCCCATCCTAAAAGGTGCCCTTTTGTCTTCCGTCCTTAATTCCAGGACTGATTTTTATGTGCGTAGGGCAACACATAATCCGCATGTTTCCGAGGAGGCCAAACAAAGTGCCGAAGAGAGGCTGGAGGATATGGAGCAGGAGGAGTAGATAGCTGTGTGTAAGCTTTAGGGATGTATGAGTAAATAAAATATGGAATCATAGCTGTTAGGGGTTTTTCTTTTCTTTCGAAGAAACCATTTATTATCACAAACTGTGTAGTTGTTTGAACATCCTCAGCCGTCGCGCTTCGCCGGGTTAGATATGCGATTGGGTTAGCATTGAATGTGTAATAGAAACTGGTCAGTATATGGATGCTTATGAGCAGAGCGAACAGACTCTGGCGGACGGGGTTTGGGGTTGATCTGCGAACAAGTCTTTCGTGGAATAATCTCAAAACTCTTCAGTCCTTTTGCTCAGGGAAAGGCTTAGGAGGGTTGTCGCTTCTGCAATGTCAAGCCCCTGCCTTATATGGCGGCAAACTCCTAGCCTCTCTTCCTGACGGATTCGGCACGTCAAGCTGTCTTGCCGGGGAATAAGTTCTCGAAAGACAGGCCAGTATGAGAGCTGGAAAGGCGGCCGACGAAACAACACGACGGAGGTGCTGCAATTGCAACAAAAGATCTCCAATCAAAACATGCGTGTCAGCTCATGATAGAAAGGGACAAAGAGGCATTGAAATGTCTACAAAGACCGTTGGACATGCAAGGCCAGGACCGCGATGTCCGAGCATCCCACCGGAGCCTTGGCAAGACATAAATATAGTCGGTATAAATGGCACCGGGCACTCGGTCAACTGACAGAAGTCAGTTCCTGACTCCTCAGGGAGAGCAGTGCTACAAGGGACTGAGCAAGTCCCATTCATAATATCTGTGCGGCCTCACAGTTTCTCTTCGTTTCCCCCTGCTATCGCAGGAGTCGGTTTGAGCGTTGGGCAACCGAAAGCCTTCCCGCCGGAAATTTTTTTGGCTGAAAGATGAATAGGTACCTAGATATCCGATTGATTGGTTGATTGAACGGTTGGAGATCTCGTTGAGTCTTTGATATATGAAACAGATGCTCTGTACCCTGCACAACAAGAAACCTGTCGGGACGGTGTTTGTTTTTCTCGGAGCTCACTAGTTCACCGGAGGGCATAGAACAAACAAGAGGGAAAGTAGTTGAGTCCTAAGTAAACTCGACCACATGGCTATAAAAGGCGAACACCAAATCAGTTAGTCGGGAGAGAATTCGAAACCCAAGAACGAAACTCTTCTAGGAAGCCCGCGCACTAGCTTCATCGCTGAAGGAAGAAGAGAAATGAAGAAAGGACAATAATGGGAATCGGAACAGAGCCATCCGCCACTTGCTCTAATACCAAGTGCCGAATAATGCCGTCTGCCACGACTCGCACGTCTTAATGATCTAGGCCATTAAATTCCCGATCCGATGTCATGTTGTGGTTCTTTCTTTGAGCCATGCCGCATCATTTGCAAAGCGGGATCCGATGGTTCTCCTGTGAGAAAAATATCCCTCAGTCGGCACCAGAGTCGAGTGCTAACCGCTATGAAGAAGACTCTGAACTTCTGATTGAAGAACCAACGCCTTCTGTCCCTCAACACTTTCGAACGAGAAGATCGCTGCAGAGATATTATCCCTTGATAGTCAGCCCCGTGCCAATTTCACTCCACAATTTTTCTCCGAGCGTCCCGCCCGTTTCGTTTCACCGGAAAGCTTGGCAAGATCTCTTAGCAAATATGGGGAAAGACACTTCGCTTGTGACTCGGGATAGACGCAAAGATAAGGGACGACAGATGCACGAATTTGCCTAGTTTCTGTTTCGCCTGTTCCATTCGCGCTGACGTGCGAACGTGCCACCCAATCGAAGAGATCATTCATCGTTTATTATGGCCCTTCTGTTTTGGGGACGGCATCCGTTTCATTTCTTCGTGCATCTGGTTGACGCCAGTCTACATACATAGTTCGTGGTTACGTTGCTGGTGAGTTGGAAGTTGGAAGCTTATTATTAGTTCTAAAGAATTCTTGCACCTACCCCGAAAAGAAAAAGAAAAAGAAAAAGAAAAGAAGCAAGAGCAAGACGAAGGAAGATAAAGAAAAATAAAGAAACGATATTAAAACCGATCTTTTCGCTTTTTTGGTGGGCAATGACGTCCCGTACCGTGTAGAATCAGTCTATTTGAGTAGAAGAGAAATTTTTGAGAAAGAAAAAAAGGGACCAAGGAAATGATGACAGTTGATTCATCCCGATATCACGCATTAATGAGAAAAGAAAAAGAAAAAGAAAAGGTGAGGTCGCTTAAGCAAGAGGGAAGGGGATATGAGAAAATGCCTGGGGTGTGGGGGGAGGGGGTATATAAGGCGCCGACGATAAAGAGAAGAAGAAAGCCGGAAGAAATAGGAAGATAGGAAAAGGAAACTAGGCCAAGGTCAGGGATAGATACCCCTTCCTACAACTTAGCATCTTCCCCGTTCATCATATGCCCATTAAGATTTGACGGGCCGATCGACGAAAGCAGAGCCCCCACTTCCCTCTCCAAAGAAGCAACCTCGGCATGTGGCTTGTACATCTTACTCCTGATCCACATGTCCAACTCGGGATCGGTCAATCCGCGAATGCCCGTCTCGCGATCCACCTTGGCTTCCTGCGCGGCCCGAATCACGCCCCGTGCGACTGTGACGCTGACGTCGCGGATGCGAGTGATGTCTGGGTAGAGGAGGCCCATTTCGACTTCTTCAGGGAGGAGAGCGGTGGAGAGGGCTTCGGCGGAGGCGTAGATCATGCTTTGGCTTACTTCGACGGCTTTGGAGAGGATGGTTCCGAGGCCGATGCCGGGGAAGACGTACATATTGTTGCCTTGGCCTGGGTAGTGGGTTTTTGTTTCGCCGGCGGAGTTGGTGAAGGAGGTTGGTTGGAAGGGGGAGCCTGACGCGAAGAGGGCACGACCGTCGGTGTTTTTGATGGCGGATTCGTAGTCGCATTCGGAGTTTGAGGATGGGTTTGAGAGGGGGAAGATGATGGGGTGGGCGCTGAATTGGGCTGTCTTCTGGAGGATGGAAGGGGTGAATACTCCGCCGAGGGTGGACAGTCCCATCAGGATGGTTGGCTTGACGTAGTCTACGACTTCCTCGAGAGTCCTGAATTGCTTGCCCTCGTTGTCGGTCCGTGAGAAGTAGACCTTGTGGTCGGCCAACTGATCACCACGGTCTGAAGTTACCAAACCCTTGGTGTCAATGAGATAGAAGCATCCTCTTGCTTCATCCTCAGTCATGCCCTGGTGCATGAAGAACTGGACAATTTGCTTTGCGACACCGACACCGGCGCTACCAGCACCAAGGAACACGGCTCTGTGCTCCTTGGCTGGGATTCCGGATCGCTTCACAGCATTGATAATACCAGCCAGGATGACGGCACCGGTTCCCTGGATGTCGTCGTTGAAGCAAGTGTAGGTATGGCGATACCGTTCAAGCGCCGGGAAGGGGTTCTTGAAGTCCTCGAATTGGACCACGATCCTACAGACGAGTCAGTTAAATGCACGTGTACTAGCAATATGAGATAAAAACATACCCAGGCCATCTTTCAGTCAGAGCGACCATCAACTCATCCATAAACTCTAGCTCTTCCTGTGGAGTGACCTTGGGACGACGGCTCCCCATGTAGAGAGGATCTTCTCGGAGAGCTTTGTTGCTGGTTCCCAGGTCCAGGGTCAGGGGTAGAGTCGCTTCGGGACGAATGCCTGCACAGGAAGTGTAGAGCGACAACTTTCCGATGGGGATACCCATCCCATTAATGCCGAGGTCTCCCAGACCCAAGATACGAGAGCCATCGGTAATACAGGTGATCTCGACATTTGGCTGTGGCCAGTTCTGGATGACTGCCGCGAGGTTACCGCGGTCTTCGTAGCTGAGGTACAACCCTTGGCGGTGTTAACTTGGCGCACGTCATGGAAGATGTGAAGATTAGATAGTATGCAGCAAAACATACCCTCGGCTTGTTGATAAATCTCCGACCATCTCTGGCATGCTTCTCCGACAACGGGAGTATAGATCAAGGGAGTCAATTCCTAAAGAGTTAAAAAAAATATTCACTGTTAGTTGATGAGTCATGTCTCTTGTGTGAGGGGGGAAATCTCTCCGCACCTTCAAATGGTCGATCACAAGGCGATAGAACAGATGGTTATTGTTCTTTCGGAGAGTGCTGAGATAAAGATATTTATCAATTGGAGTTTGCTTGAGAGCCAACTGTGCCAGACCTGTTCTTCACCGTCAGTGCTGGCGCCAACCAAGTATCTTTGCGTGTTACCCCAAAACTAACATCTTGTCTTCTGAACTTCGTAACTCTCGACGCGGGGAGGAGTCAGGCCGTAGGTTCGAAGGTATTTGCGAATGTAGGGAGGGTTTGCAGTATCATAATGTCCTTCTCTATAAAGGTTTTTTTATCTCAGGTCAGTAACTGTTCATGCGCCCCAACCCAACTCAACCGGGCGACAACGAACCTTGGAGCAGGCGAATTCGACGGAGCCGATGAGTGAACGACCTTGCGCTGAGGAGAGCCATTAAACGGAGCCATGTTTGCTGGACGACGACGGGATAGTATTGATGAAGCAGACGAAGCAGGCGAAGAATGGATTGGAGAGAGTTGAGTCACTGCAGAATTGAGTGAAGGTGAAGTTGGAGAATGCAGAGTGTTGGCAGTCGAAGAAGCAGAACCAATTCTATTTAAACGACCGAACATTTCAATTGCTCTATATGGAGTGAATGAGAGAGCCAACCACGCCAAAGAAAACCCACGAAGTTCCCTGTCAACAAACCCCTGAAATTTCGATATTATGTGATTATTATGGCCCCGGACCGACACGTTCACTGTCAGAGAAGAGGGAGAGAGAGAGAGAATGTTCACTCTGGGGGGAGAGGAAAAGTCGAGGGAATGCTTTGACTCGGGGAAACTCGGGTCACGAAGGGAAATTGGGGGTGTGTCCCAGTGTTCAAAAGGTGAAATCCTGCGTGATTTCCATATTAACTTCTCGACCAGCTTGTGGAACTCAATTCATTGTGGGTGAATTCGGGGTTGACGTTGTTCTCTTGCAACTACTTTCTTTGAATGTGATTGTAAGAGGCATCTGATGTTACTGGGATATCTCACTTCTCCAACTTCACTTACAACTCACTTCCACCGTTTACCCCCGAATCCGGTGAAGCAGATAGGAAATGTTCACGATATCTGAGGTTTTCGAGAGCTGCTTTTTTCTTCGTCTTCTGGAACAGCTGGAAAAGTGGAGATTTGGATAGGCAAAGGAAATGACTCGTGGGGTGAGAAAGCTGTTGGGAATAATGCGGAGGAGATGGAACTGCTACAATTCATGCTCTTCATCCGAAGCACAGCATTTATATCTTGGAATCAAGGAAGTATCTATCCTCTGAACTATGAGTCAACAGGCAGAGGTTACGCGACTCGCTCTTCGCTCAATTGAGGTTCTCCCAACTGTTTTTTGCGTCCCCAAAACCTGTCTTCGCAGTTATTCAACAGATTTTAAGCTGTTCCTTCCTTTCTCGTATATTTCTTTTTCCAAGGCCTGGGTTCTCGATCCATGTCGGGCTGCATCATCAACAAGGCGCATCCTCAGCTTCAGGCATTAGTAATCTAGAGCCCGCTTGACGGATCATGCTGACCGGTGGGTCTGACTTTCTTTTTCGTTCTCCGTGCCGAGATGTTGGAGAAAGACCAGGAAGTTCCGGACCGGGATCATTCCTGCAGTTGAGATGCAAGCGATAATAATTTAGCATGCACTCATGGAAGAGAGAGCTTCTCTCCCCCCTGTGACCCTGTTCCCTTCTCGGTATTTCCAGAAGCTCACACTGTTCGAGATCTCGTGAAGAGTCTCATCCCTGATACTTGAACGGTGCTGACCCCAACGTCCCCGACTCCGATAAATAATAATAATAATTAAATAAATCCATCGAGACGGATCAGAAACCGTCAACAGCAACACAGTCATCCCATCCCACACACGACACACAAGCCTCTTGTTTACTTCAAATGGGAAAAAAGCCTCAATTCGTGGCTGAACAAAGCAAAGAAGCCAAGCAATGTTGACAGAATACCCGATTGGGTAAGTACCTAACGGACTCGGAACACATCGGGTGGCTATTTTAATTGTCTTCGGGTTTCCCCGCAACGAAGAGGGAACACAAAATACGAAAATACGAAGGTGAGGACGAAAATAAAATGTCGGAAGTGCAACTTGTGGAGGGAGAGATATCACATTTACCCATCGGAGAGCGAAGGAGAAAGGAGGAAAGGGGACTGGGTTGTGCTCTCGTCTCATGCATCGGGGTTATCGTGTTCTTCATCTGACATCCAGCATCGTGAAGAGAGAGAGAAGATGCCTCGGTCCAACATTGAGATACTGTCTCTTGGATATATCTTCCGTGAGTGTGAAATTGAGGTCGCTGGCATCTGTCTTTGTCTATCTTCGTCGTCGTCGACTTCCCCAGAAAAAGAAATGTGAGGGGAGAGAAACCTTGGAAGAGCTCTGATCTCCTTGGCACACGTGATTCTTGTTCTTGGCATATCACCCATGATGAAGGAACATCGTCATCGATAATCGTCAACGTTGTCAACATGTCAACATCAAGTTTTCAAACACATCGACATCTCTAGCAAACAAAATACTCGCTCATTAAACGACATATAGAACTCGGCATTGCTTTGATTTTTCTCGTCTGCTTTCTTCAGTAATGATTGATAAATTATCGTAGCTTCATCATACTTCAAAGAATTGGAGAACATTCCCCCGCACTCTCGCGTTCAAAATGTTATCTTGCTGTCAATCACGAAAACAAACACAACAACAGAGCGGAGAGACTCAACCGCTCCTGCAGCACGATAACGAAGATGAGGATGACACTAGTCTCCAGCGCCGGCTGCATCAGAAGATGCGCGCCATCCACATGGCACGTGCTTTATCCGACGGCTTCATGCCCTCCACAGAACAGGCCATCGCCAATCTTCGAACCTTGCTAGCTTCAGAGCTACTCAACCCAACGAGCACAGAGCTAAGCGACCCCGGCCGTCTGTTAGTAAGGGATATCAAGCTATGGATCCGGGTCTTAATTGACCTGCTCCGGGAGAAAAACTCTGGGAATCAGATCCAGGAGTTCATCTGGCAGCTATCCCGATCGAGAGCATCTGTCGATGTGTCCGATGTGGCGGATCAGGTATCTCGGTTGAGACCTGGGACTGATGCCACTGATGGTACGGCTCCGCGAAGCCAATAGATCCGTCCTTAACAGCTATGCACGCAGATATACCCAGATCCCGTCACTGTATTCATCCGGCTGACCAATTGAACTGACCTGTCATTCTAGCATACGACAGTTTCCGTACCATAACCAACCTCCTTCTGACCAATGCAGATTTCCGTATCTTCATTGATGACATCGCCACAGTCGGCCGCCAGGTGTTTGCGGACACGGCGTTTTCCCTATCCACAGCCGCGGAAGAGGCTGGTAAGAAAATAGAGCCATCCGAAGAGGAAAGGGAAGCTGCCAGACAACCGGATGGTGATCCGGAAGGCCCGCCGACGGGTGAACATGTTCGCCAAGAGCTCGTGGAAGTCTCGGAGGCGGCAGAAAACGGTGTGGCTCATACGGCTCAAGATGCTGTCAAGAGCGCCGAAGAGAATTTTTCCGGGGAGCAGAAGAATGCGTTACTCGAAAGGTTAAAGGCTGTCGTGACAAACCTTCGAAAGCGAGATGATTATTCTGCAGCAACATCGACCATCACATATCTGATCCAACATTATGCGAAAGTGTATTCTCGGGCGGTAGATACCACCTTAGATATAGCTCAAGATGAGGTTGATGTGAATTCCGAGCTGCGTCAAGCCGCACGAAGATTCTGGGATCTTATCAGTTCTTTCGGGGATCGACGGCAATGGGAGCTGCTAGAAGAACGATTCCATAGTGTAATGGAGCACGCAGGCAAAGATCCAGAGTTTGAAAACTTAATGATAGATCTCGGAGATTCCCTTCAGCGACTCCTGACGGATCCAAGCTTCTTTGATTCTCCCGACGTGGATATAAATCGCTTAAAGGAGAAATCAAAAGATATCGGCTCGGAATCTTCTCTTCTTCAGGATATTGATTCATTCTTGGCACAAGTTAAACGAACCCTCCGCACCGTTCCAGAGGACAAGACGTTGAGAAAACTACTTGCCGTATCTCGAGTTATCTTTGACGTTCTCGTCAAAGACTACGGCACCGACACCTCTCATCTCTTCCAAGATCTAATCCATGTCTTCCTTCCTCTATTGATCCGCAGCATCCAGCATGTGCCCATCCCACGGCTCGAGATATCCGCGCCAGAGATTGATCTACTTCTTGAAAATGTAGTCCTCGAACCGGGCCACTCAGTCCGTCAATCATCCTTCTTACCTTACCGAGTACGCTTCTCAGCCAACCGCGATATGGAGCTCACCAAGACACACTCCAAAAGCATTGCGACGGGTTCAAAGAACGTCATCTCGCTATCCATGTCCGGATTGAGCGTGAGCGCAACAGAACTCGGCTACTGGGTCCGTCTCCGTAAAATGCCATTTTGCGGTCTCAGCGATGAAGGATTAGCCAACTTCGCACTCGACGAACGAGGCATCGACATATCCATGGACATCGAAATCAACCCCCAGAGTCTCGGACGTATGCTATGCCTCCGCGCGGTTCGCGTCCACGTCCACAAACTCGACTACGCTATTCAGAAAAGTCCGTGGAGTCTCGTATGGTTCCTCCTCAGACCGTTCCTCAAGCACATGGTCCGGCGCGTTCTGGAAAAGAAGATAGCCGAAGTGATCGTCTCCATGGTTCATACAGCTAATCGAGAACTCGTCTTTGCTCGGGAGAGGCTACGCGCAACGCGTGTTGCCAACCCTCCGGATTTGACCACATTTATCAAAGCTGTCCTCGCTCGGTTTCGGCCGAGGGAGAATCCGGACCTCTACACGAGAGTTGGGGTTGACGAGCCTGGTGAAGGTGTCTTCAGGGGGGTATACGCACCAGGAAGTGTTGTGAAGCTATGGCATGAAGAGGAAGAGAGGGCGCGGCAGGCTCGCGAGTCTGGAGATCGGGTTGCTGGGACTGATGATAGTTGGAGGAACGATATCTTCAATCCTGTCTGATTATGCGACTGCTTTTTGGGTATATATTTTTCTTTGATATGGATAAATCAGGATAAATTGAAGCGTGGAGCGAAGCTTGGATTTGTTTTAATGATGGATCTTCTACCTTGTGACGACCTAATTGTTTTTAATTCTTAATATCAACTTTCAGAGTGTATTTTCTCTCTGAATCAGCTTTCATAAGGAAATTCATTACCTAGTATTCATGGACATAATACCTGTTTCCCCTCTAGAAGAACAACCTCTATGTTGTTCGCTGTCTCCAACAATAACCCTGTTGCTTCACATATCCCGTAGGGCAACACGTCATCACATGATCACATTCCTCTGGAATATCGGATAAACCATTCTTCCACCGCAAAAGAGCAAGGTGTCCCATAGAGTGAAAGCTGTACAGATCGATCCCAGTTGGAAATAATTTTTGAGGAGCTGGAGCTTCACCTTTCTTCACAAATCCTTCCTTTTCTCTTGCTTTCTTTTCGATAGAGAAAGCTCTTAACCTTGTTAATTACTTCACTCTTCCCTTCTAGGGTACATAGCCATTTTTGTACCTCTTGCGAATGCTTTATCGGGAGCTTCGCCTGTCTACGAGATCTACATACATCCTCGATTAGAGGGATCGTTGTTTAAAAGAAAATAAAGCCACGCGCAAAACAATCGCTTCGTACATTTTCTCTTCTTAGTTGAGAAACAGAACCGGGGGATTCTCCCCCTCCTCCCTCTCTACGCGCATTTTTTTCTTGCTTTCGCAATTCACAATGCTACCCCTCTCGCTCCTGGTGGTGCTCTCACTATTCCTCCTCTTCCCGTTCTCGTTATGCGCTGAGGACTACTACAAGCTTCTGGGCCTGGATAAGTCCGCGTCGGATAAGGATATTAAGAGGGCATATCGGACATTGAGTAAGAAGTATCACCCGGATAAGAATCCGTGAGTATATCTATCCCCCCAGCAGAAGTAGCGGAGGCGAATGCTAACTTTTATGTGATTAGTGGAAACGAGGACGCGCACAAGAAATTCGTCGACATCGCAGAAGCATATGACACCCTATCCACCTCATCAACCCGCAAGATCTACGACCAATATGGCCACGAAGGACTAGAAAACCACCGTCAAGGCGGCGGAGGCGGACACGACCCCATGGATCTCTTCTCCCGCTTCTTCGGCGGCGGAGGAGGCGGTGGCCATGGCCAACGTCGCGGCCCGGACATGGAACTTCGCCTAAACCTCCCACTCCGAGACTTCTATACAGGCCGTGAAGCGGAATTTCAGATCGAGAAGCAATTGATTTGCGATACGTGTGATGGGTCTGGGTCTGCGGATGGGAAGGTTGAGACTTGTGGGAAGTGTCATGGTCAGGGGATGGTTATTCAGAAACATATGCTCGCTCCGGGGATGTATCAGCAAGTACAGATGCCTTGTGATAAGTGTGGGGGCAAGGGGAAGACGATTCGTCATCCGTGTAAGACTTGCCACGGCAATCGGGTTGTTAAGAAACATGTCACTATGTCTGCGACTGTGGAGCCTGGGATGGGGAAGGGGTCGAGGCTGGTGTTTGAGAACGAGGCGGATGAGAGTCCCGATTATATCGCTGGAGATCTGATTGTTCATTTGAGTGAGGAGGAACCTGCTCTTGGGACGTTTGAAGCCGCGAGGACGGATGGGACGTTTTTCAGGAGGAAAGGGAAGGATTTATTTTGGAAAGAGGTTCTGGGACTTAGGGAAGCGTGGATGGGGAGTTGGTCGAGGAATATCACCCATCTGGATGGACATATTGTTCAAATCGGTCGTGAGAGGGGGGAAGTCATTCAACCCCTCTCCGTAGAGCAGGTTAAGGGTGAGGGCATGCCCGTCTACCACGAGGGACACATGCACGATCACAGATACGGAGACGGAGACGATGAGGAATTCGGCTCATTGTTCGTCGAGTATACCGTCGTTCTACCGGATCAGATGGAGAGCGGGATGGAGAAGGATTTCTTTGCGCTGTGGGAGAAGTGGCGCAAGTTAAAGGGCGTTGATCTCGCTGTTGATAGCGGGAGACCTATTCCGCCAGATCCTTCTGAGGAGAAGGATGAGTTGTAATTTTATGTTTTGTTTTGTTATATATAGAGATTAGAAAGTGAAATCAAAAAGGGGAATTTCCTTTTTTTCTTGTTTTATAGATGTTATTGTACAGTCTTTGTGCACGGCTTTGTGTAGATTAGCCTGTGTCTTTTCCCGTATACATATCCTCTCTTCTACATGATCCTTTAGTTCTCTTGCGCCTGTGTGGTCGTGCTATGTTCGTCTTATATTTTACAGCATTCTCCTGAGTAAATATACTCTCATTACTGGGTATCCTTAGTTTCCGATGCTGGCTTGAACAGAGAAAAAATATCTAGAAATATCTTCATCTAATTATCTACTTTTTATCCCACAACTAGCACTAGGTTATATATAGTTAGCTTTACGGATAGCGAGATAAGTGAGCCCAAAGTGACGGGAATGTTCACGATGAATTCATTCTATCCTCATACAATCCTAATAATAAGATGGAGGTACTCTCAAAAGGGGTATAGAAGACAACGTCTTTGATCCAAAATCCACAGCTAATAACGACGAAACTGAGAGAAAGAAAACAAGAGAAATGCTCCCCAAATTATATTCCCTTGAGGGAATAGTTAGTCATATCCGCCTCACGTCCCAGGGAATGAACGTAGAGAAAAGGTGTGAAGGAACAGTAACACAGCATGTCATATCTCTGAGATTAGCTATCACATATAGAATCGTCAACTTAATGGTTGAGTATCAGATCTGTTCCTCCCTTTCCTCCGTCTGAATCCCAGTGTTGTATCACCCCTAAATCTCAGTATAAGAGAGAAGGTTTGATAAAATGTGCGGTGTTCGATGAAATGCTGAGTTGAATTGGCAGGCCGTGCGACAGTAGAAGGAATATATATATGAGATGCTGCTGGAAGGAGTCTGTTTATGTCTGTGCAGTGTTTCATCTGTAGGCGAGAGGAATAAAAGGGGCTCGAGAAGGATTAGAGGGGAAATATCAACCGTTATCCTTGGTCCGGGATTCATTGCTGTGCTGCTGGATTCAACAGCTACCTCTAGACGTGGTTTTGTAAAGTATATACTCCGCAGAGAAAAGGCAAGATGAAAATAAGGCTTATAAGATGAAACTAGTCATCTAATATGAAGTAAACAGCACATGAGACTGAGGAAAAGTAGATGTAGCAGCTCCCTACTTTGAAACATGGAATGAAAGCCGTCACGCTTCTTTCCTGTGGCTTAAAATAGCCCGGGTTTGAGGGAGTAGTAAGGGAAATGGGTTTAAAGGATAGATTAAATGGGCGTAGTAGAGTCGGTCTATTTGAAGGCCTTCATATGGATTGTACCGGGCCAATCTCTAAAACAGCGATATAGAGAGTGTAGTAGTCATCCTGAGGTTTCAGGGGCTCAGTATATGGATAGGTAGGATCTGGCTTGGAAAAGGGGGATGGTTAGCTCGAGAAGCTGATCATATAGGAGGATTAAGGGACTTAGCATTGTCTTCTATACGCGGCGCTGCCTAGGAGTTGTAGCAAGAGGGAGCTATGTATTTCGGCTGCTGTAGCAGAAGTTCCCCCGAGAGCTGATGGAGTATCAAGGCAAAAGGGAGAAGAGTCTCCGTATTCCAGTAGCCATAGAATAGGGAGGCGTCAGCATATATAGGCCTCCTCTAGAAGGCCACCAGAGCATACGGGCTGTGGTAGTTTTGGTAGAATATCGCCCTTGCTTTATTGTGTCGGATATACTCAATCCCGTCGCCGGTTAGTTATCACAATTATTCACTGTTTTTATACCTCGCTTATTCTCGCTTAAGGGAAGAGGTTCAAGTGAATGCGAGTGACGTCCCGCTACGCGAGAATCTGAGGTATAAATACCTTCAAAAAATTCCTCTCAACTTTTCTCTTTCCTTCTCTTCACCCTTTCAACAACTTTTTTCTCTACCTTCCTTCAACCTTCACCTTCGATCCCATCTATCATACTTCCTTCTATCCAAATACCTTCTATCCTAAACTCAGCTTCAAGTTATCGAATGTAAGTTCACCGTCGCATTTATCTCATCCATCATCTTACCTCACTTCCATCATCGCGTCGCACATTCACCAACACTTACTTGCCCAACCCACCATATCACATTTCCTTTGACGCGTCTCACATAAATCAACACTCACTCATCCCACCTCCACAACACCTTATCAAGCACAACAACTAACTCAAATTATCGGTCATCAGTCAGGATGAAGCTCAACACCACCATTGTCCTCGCCACCATGGCCGCATGCGTCAGCGGAGCCGCCATCCCCCAAGGTCAGGGTCACCCATTGGAGCCTAAGTCCGCCCAAGGTCAGGGACACCCTCTCGAGCCAAAGCCCGGACATCCTTTGGAGCCCAAGTCCGCTCAGGGACAGGGACACCCACTTGAACCCAAGTCTGCTCAGGGTCAAGGACATCCTCTTGAGCCCAAGTCTGCTCAGGGTCAGGGACATCCTCTTGAACCCAAGTCTGCTCAGGGTCAGGGACATCCTCTTGAGCCCAAGTCCGCCCAAGGTCAGGGACATCCACTTGAACCCAAGTCCGCTCAGGGTCAGGGACATCCTCTTGAGCCTAAGTCCGCTCAGGGACAGGGTCACCCATTGGAGCCAAAGGTCCAAGCCGCCGATATCGAGACTCGCCAGAAAGGCGATCTCGGCTTCATCGGCGTTGAGCTTCCCATTCAACACCCATCTGATGATCCCGAAAAGCGTTCTGAGGGTGATGACGGAGCCGCTATTGATGGTAAGCATTCATCCTCCCCTTCCCACATCATCCAGCTTATATACTAACTATTGTGTGTTATTCCAGCCATCTTCCGCATTGTTGACGACCCAAGCCACACCTGGGAACCCATTCCCCGTGCCTCAGGCACTGCCTTCACCTTCGCCAATTAACGGCACACAACACCTCGTTTGACTTTTGGAACATGCGCCTCGACGGAAGAGTATCCAGCGATAGGTTCATCGACAACATAATGGGTACGCTGAAGAGATGTGGAGGATTTGGAGCGACATGATAGACTGGTTTCCTTGGTTTTCCAAAAGTCTTTATTTCCCCCTTGCCTTTTCAGTCATCTGGAGACGTGCTTTTTCCCTTACATCAGACACATTCTTGTCCTTTCCTGTTTTTTTCATCATTTCGAAAAGTTCTCCTTTTTGGGATTGACGCGGTGACAGTTCTTTCTTTTGCTAAGACCCTAGATCCAAGACTCCCTTAGATAGAATAGACTAGAAAACAAAGACTTTCTTACTTTCAAAAAGAGCTTTCCATCATATAGATTCATATTCATCGTCGCCATCAGAGGAGTTGTCGTTGTGCAAAGCGATGGAAGGAAGTTGAGATTAACATTCCACGTGACTTAGAAAGATTAAATTAAAGTTAAGGATAAGGCTCGGCACTTTCCCTGGGCATGGGTGATCATAACCTTATTCTTTTATCTGTACCTGTAAGACGACATCATTGTCATGGATTGCCTCCTTGTTCGTAGCATAAAGCCCTGTTGTACAGATATATTTCTCTCTACTTTGTCCTTGTAACCTCCACAATCAAATGTCATTCATCTACTAACTGTGGAACTTTACCAGACACAATGCTTTCGCTGATATCAACCACGTTCAGTCTCAATCCTTCAATCGCATACATAGTATCCATAAAGCCTCGAAGTGATTAGGATGGTTAGGATAGCCACATAAAATAAGCGAGTCAGAGAACAAAAATCCCTAACAGAGGATTTGGGCCATCGAGATGTTTATGCTAGAGGGAATGCTTGCTCGATTTGCATGCCTACTTGCGTAGGTACTGACTTGTTGGAAGGCCGACGATGTGCAAGCTAGAATTTGCGCAAGAGCCAGCAGCTAACTGATTCTCCATATGCGGGATATGATGGGGGTAGTAATTGCCATAGCTACTCCTAAAGTATGCCCCTTTGGGGCTTTTCCTCGGAACTGGGTATCTTTGCATAGCATAGGTGTTTACGGAGGATGGAAGTTGGTAATAGGATAACATGATAATGCCAGAATTGTTCAATTAGTTTTATAAAAAAGAGTTTGGGAGTTTTCTAAAGTTCGGGAACTTTTTGCTTTCATCAAGTTATTTTTGTTCACCTACGGAGGTGCGATTCGTTGAGTCCTCACGATATCGGGAGAAGCAAGCAAGCCTATATAAAGAGGCCAGCTATTCATATCATTACTGAGACAAACTAAAGGTTGCTCTAAATTATTGACTAAAGTTTGATACCTCTGATATACGTGGTTTATGAGATTAATTACTTGGGAAGTAAATTTTTATTCTCTTCCCTTGGGGAAATGTATTTATGTGCATCCCACCAGGTATTCATTTTTGGAGAGAAAGTTTGGAGACGCAAGTTGCACGACTTAAAAGTTGATTTTTTTGGTTTATCTACGGAAAAAACATTGCGATATACGATTGCTGTGAGTTTGAAGGGGGACATCGGTCCCGTTAGCGACGACCATTAGCTGAATGAATGGCAGGATGCCGATGAGATAGTCCCAGGATTGGCTGGCGAGGAAGTATCCAACAAGTCATCTCCGACGAAATCTGCCACCGGCGAAACATTTTGAATTCTGTATCGTGGTTTGAAAAACAATTTTGGCCTATTTAGCGGCTGCGAAATGTATTTACAACACAGTATCAATCCGGTTCGTTCTAGAGGGTTTCAAATCAGGGGTTAACACCCACGTTTGCTCTTGTGTCTAGCATGTTTGTCTCCAGTCTGTGAAGTGTGGATAAAATTTACCCCTGACTGGTTTAGTATTATTTATGGATAGCGGTTTAGCTCCAACGAAGGAATTATAGGTTTGGTGGGTTGTTGACACATTGGTACCGGGGAACACGGATCGAGCAACGAGCCCTTGAAGGTTGTTTCCACTGCGAAAGCTTTGTTAACTATCTGACTGAGGGCATATTTCTGCTTGTTAATCCCTGATAATCAGCTAGGGACATAAACTGAACATCTAGCGCGGTCACCGCTATCAGTCGGGAATCGGAAATAAGCACTTCAAACTGTATCGGTGAAGGAGGTCGCCACGGATCCCGTGGTGTTGACGTTTGTACTTTTCGTTGGAACATATTCTATCCCGTATCTGGAGTCGTTGAGTGTCGCGGGGCATACTCAGATGACAACCGCAACGACCCTTTACCTGATCGGATAATGTGCTGGTAACATTATTGATAGATCTACCGAGATCCTGCTTTGCTTTGAGAAGTCTAACAGCATTGATCCAGAACGGAAATCTTTTCAACGCAAAGATGCATGCAGTCGAAAAATTACCATCATTGTGTGCTGGGCTGCATGTTATTCGACATGTCATTTATATCGTGGTGGTATCGGTGACGAAACGAGAAGAGGGCCCAGGCCTGAGAGCACCCAAAACACTGGACCCTGGAAAAATTAGGAGTATGCTTCTCTGGGTCCTTGCGAATCTTGTGGAATTAGCACGATGCTCGCTGAGGATACCAGTAATGAAATATTCCTCACCGCGAGAATGAGGGGGTTGTCTGTACACCACTAAGTAAATAGTTTTGAGAGAAGAGTGAAAATTCGGGAACGTACATGAACCGATTCGGGTCGGTGCTGCCATAGCTCATGTCAATGAGCCATTTTCGTTGTCCGAGCGTTGTTGCAGCCAAAGTTATGAAACCCAACTCACCGCTCCTCCCTGGTGGATAGAAGCTCCGGGGATCTCAAGAAGGATGAGAGAAATTCCATTGACATCCGAACCCGAGAAAGGACTTTCCATGGTAGCGGTTCGGGACGAATGCTACGCTTCCTCTGGGAGTCGTAAGATCAATTATAGGGATGTCAATACCCCATACCATGCTCCAGACATTTCGCACATTTCAAGCACATCTTTGCTTTGTCTTATCTGGACCGTGGTTCAACGGCGACGGGCCGGTAACGGGAAGCTTAAGATTATCCATCGTGGCAAGACCCTGTTTCAACATTCTCGAATCTATTCCGGTGGGGCGATGTTGACCGTGTTCTTCAGTAGTCCAGCTTCATTCGTTCCTGATCATGCTCTCTGCTGAATAAAGTCTTTTTAATTTCTCCGGTGGCGCCACTGCATGAAATGAAGGTCTCGCGATGATTGACCGCAACTATCGCAAGTGTCGGGCATCTTGTCTCCTTTTCTCTTCGATGCTTATGTCACCATAGCGGTGTGCGGTGACCCCTCTTTTAGTTTAGCGCTAAGTGGGATGCCAAGAAAAGGGAAGACATCATCCCGTTCAGGAACAGAGAAGAAGACGACGACGACGACGAGGACAGTGAGAATAACTACATCTCTGTGGTTTTTCACGTTTGGTTCTCTCAGGAACTGAGAGTCTTCATCTCGAGACTGAGAGGAATGTTGCTGAGGCTGGTCTTGTACTGACAAAAACATCGTCCAGACAGAGCACGGATACCCGCCCGCATGACAAGTTAGCCACAGATTAAGGACGCCGGATCTCTTCTAGTCAACAGACCATGGCCTATCAGACCACTGAGGAAGCCATTCCGAGATGCCAACTGGATCACCAGCTCCATCTTTCCGCAGGGATTTCCCATGTGGACCTGGCGCTGCATGAAGTGGGACGGCGGTAAGGTGCTGATGCCGCTCACTTAACGCTTGAACCCTGGATGATCCAACCGGACCAGACCTGAACAGGCATTCTGAAGCAGTTTCAAAAACACGGCGAGAAGGAATCTGGGCTTTGCAGTGCTATTTGTCCAGAGATGCGGGTACCAAGGACTCTTCTCAGTCTTTCTCGCCGGCCAAAAATCCCGGTTGAACTAATTGTAGCATCACGCGTCCACAACCCATCGTCTCGAAGGTCTAATAATAATAATTAAGCGACAAGAGCTATCACCAGATCAGGGAAAAAGAACCTGGCACTGACTTAACAGTATATATCACAGCGCCCTCCTCTTCGCGATCGAATTTCAGGTTTTTTGGCGCAAAATGGTTTCACCTGACACGATAATCGATTCTCAGTCACTCATTATTGACTCTATTGACTCTTAGTCTGTTACACTCAGACTTCGATCTTCCTTCACTCAGACAACGCCACCGATCGACGTTCCCTGCAGACACCATTGGAAATGATGTTGTTAGGTTCTTATTATTGAGCTCTCTTGCTCGTACTTATTTTCTTGTTTATTATTTAGGTCTCCTTCTTCTGGCTGGACCTCTTCTGTGATATCTGCCCGCCGTCTTTCCAGTGGCCGACTGTGGGCAGGGATCAACCCCGTCGTCAAACCCCGACCCCTCTCCGATCAGTTATCTTAACCCTAATCTTATCAACTATTCGCGACACCTGCAGAACTGCGTTGGCAGACGTGAAGAATAGTATTCCCGAGGGATATTGCAAAAGCTTCTATTTTAAATTGCACTTTCTGTCGCTCTTATTCTTCCATGCACATGCCCCAAAAAGCAAAGGAAGCACAATAAACTTCAAAGGCTTTGTTGTCTGCTTTGTTTATGGACGGATCTTGAGGTAGGGCTTTCACATGTGATTCTTCATGCTACCCCCGTTTCGCATCACCTGCTCACTGGTATTGTCTTCACCAGGTCCAGATCAGCAAACATGCCTCCTTTCACATGCGACAAAGCCCTTCCTCACAGCAAACCATCTGAAGGACCTTTCATGACCAAACACATGCACAAAGCCACTTCTTCCCAATCATCTCCTTTCCTCAGCGTCCACACCTCACCATATATAGACAGTGTCTCTAGACTTCATACCAAGACGCCTACGACTCCAGACCGAAATGGGGTTACAAGATCAATCTCGCCTTGCTTCAGCACAATCTCGGATACAAAAACCTTCTACTCAGCGATTGAAGTTACCGGTATCTATCTACCGGAGGGCGTTTCGTCGACGGTGACGGAGCTCGAGTGCGCGACTCCTGACTCTGATATTTCGATGGAGAGCGGACGGAAGATTACAAAGGAAACGGAAACCGGCGATATGGCTGGTCTACAGCCTTCAATAATGCAGGATGATTTAGCTACTCATCAGCAGTTTCACCCTCGACACTCTAAAGAGCGACCTTCGTTCTCTCGCGGCTCTTCTATCTCTCGGCGCGAGCGCCGTTCGACATCTCAGAGTACTGCGAATAGGTCGGCGTCGTCAAATCGCAGGAGTTCAAAACAAAAACCACGCCGCATACCGACAGACCATAGCCAAACCTCGACCGGTTCCCCATACCGAAGCAGCTATTCCGCTATGTCTCGCCAAAAGCATCAGGACCTTCTCTCACTCCACCAAAACAGCTGCCGCCTCTTTCAGTCACTAGAACATGCGCAGAGTGGTAACGAATACGTAAGAGCGCCCCTCAAAAGAGCGGACTCGAACCGTCAAGAGATTACTCGCCATCAAGGGGATAGAGGACAAAGTCATCGGTCCTCTTGCCCAACCACAAGTTCTCATATCCGATCATACTCCACGCCGGCTAAAGACTACACCAACTCAACTACCACCAACTCACAAGCACACTCTTCCCTTCTCAATTCCTATGGAATATACCTGCCCGCGCATCTACAGCCAGGGAGCGAAATAGAACGTGAGTCGTATTCAAACGGAGCAGGTTCTACGTCTGAATCGAGCGCCGACTCCCAATACCACCATGACGAGAAACCGGCTTCGATCTACAAACCAATCCCGCCAACCGTGATTGAATGGACGTCCCCGTCGACACGCAAACGCGAGTATGAGAAAATAGATCGCTCGTATCGCGGAATTAGGGGGTTCTGGCGCCGGTTTGCACCTCAATTTTGCCAACCTGGAGATCGGCGCACGCCTTTTTTCGATGAGGGAAAATGTGGAAACGGAGTATACGGAGGTAGCGTGAGGAGGTTTAGGATGGACTTCCATGATGACCATGACGAAGACGTGAACGAGGAGAAGATTTCCACCTGTGCTAAAGATGGAGATTCCGGGACGCACCCAAAACACAACGGTGATACCACTAGCCGCCCCGGCGAACTACGAGAACGACAGAAATGGAACTGTTTCAAATTCAAACGATGAATTGGATTTAGTACATTTACGATTGGACGATAATGATCCCCTCGATACACGGGGGGTTGAACCACCTACCCACAAACCTTATTCCTCCCACGGAAAGAACACCCAACTATTCTACGGCAAGAATAGGGCCTCGATGCCTTCATGAACCCACCAATATGATACCAGACGGATGACCAAGGCGTTTATACTTTATCCCAAAGGGAATTTCGCATCTCTTGATCCGGTACGGTGTCGAGTGGAACCTTGCACATGTTCCTTTTTATGTTATTTCCTTAAACATATACCCCCGTCATTCACCCATTGTCGCCGTGTCATCCACCTCCCTGACTCCTTTTCCTTTTGTTCACATATATCATACGGGGAGGGAGCCTTTGTTTAACGCCCCATATCTCTTTTGTAATCATTTTTTGATTCTCCATAGACCGAGATACCAACTCTTTTGCGAGTATATATTTTGTTAATCTTCATTCTGTTCTTTTCTTCCTCTCAATGGTGGCTTTCTTCCCTGGTTTCCTTCATATAGATATCTAGATTTGCTTACTGTTCGGAGAGGTATATGTTTGAGGGAGACAGAATACAATAAGGAAATACATAACCAACATGTCTCTCTTTGTCTTCCGGGTATGTCACTAGAGTTGCGGCCTCAGATATGATCGCCCAATTGAACCATGTACTGTTTGAACCCTTCGAAAACGGGATGGTAATAATCATTCCTAGGTATCTAATATGGGCAGCAAGTAACCTCGATCCGCGGAACCACAAGGCGTTTAACCCGATAACCATCACATCTAACATCCCAGCAAACCATCATAGTCATAAAACAGAACCCACCGAAAACGCCGTCGCCATGCTTCTCAAAAAACACTTTTTCCAGCCTATGATAGATCATAGCAAATCGAAATCATCCAACTTCTCACGATACTGTAAGATATTCCTCTTAATCTTACTCGAATCAACCCAAGTCACAAAGTCCTCCATATTCCTCGTAACAAGAAACGCAGGGTCAGTAACAACTTCCGTTCCGACCCGTACGTGTCCCTGTTCGATGAATTTAACGGCCTAAACAACAACCTCCCATTAGCCCACTCCCATAGATAACTAGGGAGGAAGAAGGAGAATACATACCGCCGGCACAGTCTCCACCATCCCCATCCTAGTCATAACAACCCCCAACCTCCTCCTCGCAAACGAACTAACACCCACCTCATTCTCAACCTTACTCAACCCCCCACCTTGCTCCCTTGTCTGCTTCAAAATCCCCATCGCCCACAATTTCTCCAGAACCTGACTCTCGAGTTCCTTGCGGATGGGGTCCTCGGGGTCCAGGGCTGAGAGGCGGTGCGCGAGTTGACGGAGGGAACCGCAGAGGAGGTTGTATTTTTTGTAGTCGAGGGGGTGTTGGAGGTGGTAGCGGCGGCGGATGGTGGATTCGCGGTGGTTGGAGTCGGATTTGTAGGTGTAGAGGTCTACTTTTTTGAGGAGTCTGGTTTGGGGACGGCATTAGTTAACTGCGAGTATTTTTTATAGATATATGAATGGGGGGGATGTGCGCACTTTTGCTCGTGATGCTTGAGTTTTCGGACCATATTTGCGGTTTATTGGCTTGTAAGCCTATCTGACAGATTTGCGAGGCCGGGAAAGTACTTCTTCGGTAGTAGTTGGGGTTGACGTTGACGATATGAAGGTATTTGTGCTTCCTTTTAAATATTTTGCTGATTTTGAGGATTCTGCGATAGCTATCTGATAGGCAAATTAAAGTTTACCACGTGATCACAAATCACATGATTAATGCTTATTCTCGTCGCCAGTATCAATCCGATATCTCCAGACTGCAGACTCCATAGCATCCAATACTTTACAGGAGATTCCAACTACTAGCTAATCGTATGCGATATCTTACGGTATATCTATATGGCGTATCACGGTCACGGAATCGTACTTACCTGCCCAGCTAACTCCAATATTTCTGGTTAGAGCGAGGGTAGGATGGAAAGAAGAGGGCATTGTCTTGCGCCTGATGATCTGCTACGATGACGAAAGACGAGTGCTCTCCCGAATCTTCAGATCGATTACCTACCTATCGAGGAGTTTTCCACATTAGATCGACTTTGCTATTCACCCTTCTGACGTGGTGAATAACGAGAACCACCAACCCACTGGGTTAGAACAAACAATGAAGAAGGAAGAGGCAGTAAAGTTATTAAGAGCCACGAACAATATATCTTGACAAGCGTTCCCCAAGAACTGAGTAGCCGTATTAGAACATCTCGGCCGAGTATTGCCATAGTCACGGATCGTGATACGAATAACCCGAATCTCGCCCTTCCCAATAACCCTCCATTTCCCATCTTCGCGCAAGAGCATAGTCTCTTACATCTCTCGCAAAGTAACCCGGATCCCACCACTTGACATGTAAAGCGGCCATCCCCCCATGAATATCATTATCATTTGGCCAATTAATGTTCCACGAGAAATGCAACCGTTTCCATGGCATCGGTCCTCCCCATCGGTGGGCGTAATTCAAAAGGTCTTGGTCCGGAAATTTGTTGTAATATCGTTCTGGGTGCTGATGGATCCGAATGTAATGATCAAAAAGACGCTGTGAAGGCGAGTAGACGAGAAACCCGCTATTAAAATACCATTTCTTGTGATCCGGGTCCAAATAGGGATAGGGATGATCGAATTCTCTGGTTTCCGGTGTCGCGCTCATTATAAACGAGTCCGGGAGTGGTCCTTCGTCGTCCCTGATCTGACTGGTGTGATTCATCGGGTTCACAGGAGTGGTGTTTGTATCTCTGAAGATCATATCGATCGGTCGGGTAAACACAATGTCGGTATCGACATAGAGAACCTTTCTATATGGGACCGCGCTGGGGTCAAACAGGCGTAGTTTGGTAAACGTATCGACCCATCGGGGTTCTGTAATCGTGATGTTATGCTCAATTCTGGTCACTTCTACCACAATGGCGCCGTCCTTGATGAGTCTCTGGCGCTTGCTCTCCCTGACCTCTGGAGTGACGAGGACAACAAAAGGAGCCGGGTTCGAAAGCCTGGTTTGA
The DNA here is from genome assembly GCA_949709995.1 of Arachnomyces sp. KDTOL00113. Taxonomy (NCBI): domain Eukaryota; kingdom Fungi; phylum Ascomycota; class Eurotiomycetes; order Onygenales; family Arachnomycetaceae; genus Arachnomyces; species Arachnomyces sp. KDTOL00113. Next base: position 1,003,763 of record OX453237.1, read on the forward strand.
GGCGAATGCAGCAGCTGATATGCTAGCATACGTGCGCCCACAAAATATACATCGTCGTTATCGTTGTCATTATCGTTCCCATCCCACTGATCGGCCAAGAATGTGGCGACGGCAATCGGGCCTTTATATTCTTCTGGGTTGGTTGCGTGGTCAAAAAGGTGCGACAGTTTGTCGTATCGGATAGCTGGAAGTCTGTCGTAGCGCTGGAGGTTTGAAAGCGTCAAGGCCAATACACAGAAACATATTACTAAGACAACAGCCACCAGCGTCCTTCTGTTCCTTGGGCGTCCCGCAACATTGAGATATAAGGAAAGTTGATCCCGGATGCCAACCATCCCGGTCAGACCTTCCTTCTGGCTCATCAGCTCAGCCAAAGGAGAACGAAACGGCCGCTGCTACGAGCTCACAAGCAGTAAATAAAAAGACAATGAGAGGAGCATCTTCGGGGAGACAAGCATATATATTCTAGGTCAGATTGAGTAAGACTGAAGACGTGCTTGTTTTCTCCGTTCGACCTATCGACTATCGATGCGCCTGCATTGTTAGTAGTTAGAGCACTTCAAGATAATTAGTCTGATCGCAGGTCAGCGTCCAGGTCGATGAGGAATCCGTGAAAGAGAAATTTTCCGTCTCAGATCCCCTTGCTTCAATAGATCTATAATTAAAGTCTCTTCGCGTCAGCCATCCACGCTGACAGACAGTCGCCAGTTAGTGAGACCATCACGCAATAGTTCTGCATACATAACCAAAAATTCGAATATCCAGCTCCTGAAAATTGGACTTTTTGAAAAGCTTGATCCCGTCCGTCCTATCAGCAGTCGCAATCGCTGCAGGTTATGAATCAATTGGATCCCCTTGATTAACGATGAAGTCGAATGCTGACCATCAACAACAGTTAAGTTCGTTAAGACGAAAGACCTGGCTTGAGCTATTGTACTGTTGCCGACCTGGATCTTAACATGACATAGAATCTAGATAGTCTTAGATCTCATCCGGTGGTCGGGTCAGACTGTGCTCATGTTTGACTCCCGATCGAGGGATTGACGGAAATATAAGCGGCGACTCGAGCATGTCACGTGGTGATAAAGCGTAAAGTTTCCGATTGGCGAATAAATTCAAGATCGATCGCGGGACAAACAGAGACGATAGAGGGGGAGCAGCAACCAAAAACATCGGCGGCAGCATACACAGCAGCAATGTCTTCGAAATCTCACCTCTCATATTCCGACCGTGCCCGTCAACACCCCAATGCTCTGGCAAAGAAGCTATTTGCTATTGCAGAGTCTAAGAAAACGAACGTGACTGTCTCCGCCGATGTCACTACCACCAAAGAATTACTAGACCTTGCAGACAGTATGCCTTCCCCACCTCATTGAAGTCTTATGATCCAGCTGACGCCAATTCCCTTTAGAACTCGGTCCTCACATCGCCTGCTTCAAAACACACATCGACATAATCTCCGACTTCAGCCCCGAAACCACCACCGGCCTCTCAGCCCTCGCAACAAAACACAACTTCCTCATCTTCGAAGACCGCAAATTCGTCGACATCGGCAACACTGTCCAGAAACAATACCACGGCGGTACCCTCCGGATCTCAGAATGGGCCCACATCGTCAACTGCAGTATCCTCGCCGGTGAAGGAATCGTAGACGCCCTCGCCCAAACCGCTTCCTCCAGCCCTCACAGCCCTGACCGCGCACTCCTCATCCTCGCCGAAATGACCTCCAAAGGCTCCCTCGCAACAGGCCCCTACACAACCTCCTCCGTCGACATCGCCCGCCGACATCGAGACTTTGTCCTCGGATTCGTATCCACCCGCTCCCTGAACGAGGTGCAAACGACCGAGACCAGCGCGACGGAAGAGGAAGACTTTGTCGTTTTCACGACGGGGGTTAATCTCTCTTCTAGTGGGGATGCGTTGGGGCAGCAGTATCAGACTCCCGGGTCGGCGGTGAAGAGGGGCGCGGATTTTATTATTGCGGGGAGGGGGATTTACGCGGCGGATGATCCGGTGGTGGCGGTTAAGAGGTATCAGGAGGAAGGGTGGAAGGCGTATCTTGATAGGGTTGGGGGTTCATGAGAAGGGAGGCTTTGGGGTAAACCAGACAGGAAGACGGGTTGGAATTTGCAAACAGCTTTTTATTTTTTAATAATATTCGGCACATTAGATTTGGTATACAAAATCGCGAAAACCCCAAGACCCGCTAAAAAGAGCTGGGCATCCCGCTCAAAACCCCCCTTTTCCCACTCACCATTCCCTCATACACACATATATTTCCTACCACTTCAACAAGTTCGACCCAAAAGTCGCCAAACTCATCCCCCACAACGCACCCTGCGCAAGGAAGAACCCCATCCCACCAACCCGTCCCCTGCCCTCGGGCTTATCCGACCAGATATACCCATACTGATAGATCACCCTGGAGACAACCCAGATACCACCCGCGACGGCGGTGGCGCATGGGTATTCGAGACCGGCGACGAGCATGGAGATGATTGTCTGGGGCATGTTTTCGAGGTAGTTTCCGTGGGCGCGTTGGGCGCATTGGTAGCGGTAGGCATCTTTCTGTTAGATGGTTAGAGGTTAATTGGACTCGGAGAGGATATATTTTAAAGGGAAGGAAGGTATGCGTACGTTGGTCTTGCAAGCTTCAGCGCTGGCGTAGAAGTTTGGGTATGTGACACCTGAAGCTTTTCGCAGACGGGCTGCGGAGAGACCGTGCCAGAATGAGATCAAGGGGATTGCGCCAAGGGCGATGGCGGCAACGGGGCTAGAGGTTAGGGTCAGCATGGGTTTATTCAAGATCGAGATCTGGGCTGATGGAGATGTGATGGTGGTGGCGGTCTTACCCGTAGCCCTCAGGAACGGTGAATGTAGTCGCCATTTCTGCTGTGATGTCGAAAAGTATAAGGTTGTTGTAGGGATGTTCAGGGGAACGGACGAATGAAGAGCGTCGTTATGAAGATGATAAATATATTTTCGCAATTTGTTCAATGGATGAGAGTATCGTATTTGATCTTCTTTTCGTCTTGAGGGTGGATGGGAGGCTTAAATAATAGGCATTTTTCTAACTTTGAGCTAAGTATCCCTCCATCGCCCCCTTACATTTTCCTGAAGCAGCAAAACTTCGGGGTTTCAGACTCGGAGTCGGCTGTTCCAACTACCCGATTGTCCAGTTGACACAGACACGGTAGCGATCCCGACGTGTACATGTATGTCAACAGCTGTTGCCTGGATCTACGACTATTACTCACCACTTAACAAACAGAATTAATCATTACGGGGGTTCTTTAACTGGGGTAGGACGACTAACGGGTAACAGCATCGTTTCTCTTTCAATTTATTTCTTCTCGCTTATCAATCACCGAAGAGATCAGCGGGATATCGCTAAATTACTCAGCAGATCTTGTTGCTGACATTTACACTTTTGACTTGTTCCTCCGTGGCTCCGTCCCCATATCTCACGATGTTGTTGTTGTTGTGGATACGTCTCTGGGTTTGGTTTGGCAGGATCTTACATCGCTTCAGGGTCTGAGTTTGAAGGCTTTCGACCCTCATCAGTCATCGGAGCGACAGGAGAACACCGTGGCAGAAGAGAACAAGATCGATGCGGAAAGAAAGCGTTGATGTCATGATACTATCTCTTCACTATCTATTTTTACAGCCTCAAGAACAAGCATACCCTTCCTTTCCCGGCGCATATTTACTCCGAGCTAACCAATCATGATGCGTGAGGAGTGCCGCTTGAGCTTCTCCTCCACAAGAGCTTCCATTTAAGTCTTCATCTTGCTGACGCTGCCGTATTTCGCCTGCCACGCAAAGAAATACAGAAGAGCACCCAGTGGCTGACCGACAAGGCAGAAGCTGACCCAAAACACAGAATTTCCAATAATCTTCCCCGTGTGTCCCTTCATCTTCTCAAGCGGAAGCGTTGCTGCCATCAATGGAAGTTGGAGCATCATGCCGGCAAATGCGACACCTACAAAACGCAGTCAGCAAACAGTCTTGAGCAAGCGATAGAAAAGGAGGGCTGACCGATGACGTTATGCGTTGGGATCCCCACGAGGAGCTCGTGAAGGATCCCGGAGAAGGTGAAGACCATAAAACTGGCCATAAACGGACTCCATCCTCTTCCTATGAGGGGAGAAAAGATGTGTCTTCTCATAAAATGATATACCGGTTTATTCCACGTTCGCCAGTACATCCCGACACTCGGGCTGTTCCACCATTCCCCGTAGAACTCCCGGTCCCCAAAGCGCATGATCTCGGCGAGTGCGTTTAAGAATGACTGGAACAAGGCAAAGAAGCCTGCAAGCCAGATAACCAAGGAGATCGTGGATAACTTCATAATCCTTTCCAAAATCGATGTTAGGTCAAGAGTCGCAATCTTGTCCAGAGAATTCCGGAGGACAGGAGCAGCATATTGAGCGGATGCAAGCCAGATGAATACGGACAGCCCGCATACCTCCAAGACTCGCTTTGCCACAAAGGACCAGCGAATGTGGGAGCTCCGGGGATACACAGGTTGATATACCAACGTTGGTGCCCACCAGAAGTATGTCAGGTTACTGATCGTGATATTTCGAGGATACGGGCAGGAATTATAGATTTCCGGAAGCAGAGCATTCGGCGACGGATGAAGCATTGCATGACGGAGGTCTCGGTTCGTAAAAGCATAGGAACAGATCTTAAGCCATACGATGATGACATGGAATTCGAGAACAGTTCCAATTCCCGGGTGATGGATAGAATAATACACGCCAAGAGTCGTGAGGAGCAGACACAGTGTGGCATTTATCGTGTGAGCCACTGCGGTATAAATCCAGGATGACCGGAAAGCCCGCCGGTCCTGTTCTTTTTCCTCTGCTGAATCCGTCCGTTTCCTGCGGCCAATTGCCCCTTTTGCTTGCCGCGCCGCAGCTAATTCAATTGTATAGGCCACGAAAAGGTGGCACGGTACCAGGGCATAGAGAATGCCTCCCAGAACGAGATCTTGCTTTCGATAGTCGTGGCATCGAATGCATATCAGGACTCCATACTTCAGGAACAGGGTCAGCTAGATCGAAGTACTAGGTCGGAGAACCGATTACCTTCATAAAATTCTCCACAATTAATCGTAAATTCATAACAACTAAAAATAAAAGATCTCGGTGTTAGATCAAGCGCCGAAGCATGCGTCGAGAGAGTAGCAGAGGAGCCCTAACTCAATACAATAACCATAAGATTCCTAAAACCAATAAAACTAGGCGGCGCCTCGGCACCATGGCTGAAGCAGGATATTCGAGAGTGCGAGTGATACGCTGCAATATGCCGATACTTGCTTCTCGCGAGCGCAGGCCGGGCTAGAGGCGTTTTGTCCGTCTGTGACCCCGGAGTTGCTGAAGCTGAGCCGTTTGCCGGCATTGTATCCGCAGACGAGATATCTTGGTCTGTAGAGATAGCAGTTTGGATCGTGCTCACCATTGCGAAGGTGTCGTCACTACAGCACCTCTTCTCTTAAAAAAGCTCGGACAAAACCCGCCTGGGGATGAGGATATGGCGTAATACCTAACCGGTACCTTTACGGTCGCAGCCAGCAATTGAGGATTAACGAAAAGACGGTAGAGTATAAAGAGACAGAACAGATGCGCAGCGGCTTGCAGATTGGCCACATGTGCATTTAGAAAGATATACAAAGGTAGTGGAAGAGATGGGAAGAAAAGAAAGACATGATATCCGGGCGGGGAGAGGGAAAAAGAAGGCGGAGGGGAAGTAAGAAACAAGATGATGATGATTTCAGGTGATGGCCGAAAGGGGTTTAGTGTCTGAGAGCTTGGGCTTAGTGGGTTGTGGTTGGTTAAAGGAGTCAATGCCAAGGCCTTAGCGCATGCACGAAAGAAAGCAGCTGTTCTGGAAAGAAGAAGCAGTTGATGAAGAAAGACAGAGAGAGGAACAACGAAGAATGAACAACAACACTGACACTCACTTTATTACCTTGATGATATGAACTAGGAAGTTGTGGGGTTGAAGAATCTGTGATTCTCCCACTTTCTCGGTTCTAGGACATCCTCAATCGCTCAGTCGCAATGGCTTACTACGAGGAGGGAGCCGAAGGCTCGTTCGGAGGGAGACCTTTCGGCGGTGGGATGAGTGGTCCTCGAAGACCAAGTAAGAGGGAGACAGTGACCTGATTGAGTGACTTTTGTTGACTGACGGGTGTACAGGACTTGTTACGGACTATGGCTCGTCGATGATCCAATGGATGAGCACTCGGCAACCCAGATACAAAGGCTCGCATAGACTCGATATGGAACGGCCCAGCGCGAGCTATGTCGTTGATGTAAGGATCTCGATATACACACAGATCTACCCCTACTGAACGCTTAATATATAGATGCTTCCACCATTGGCAAGACCCGACCGTCCTGCTGATACAATTCCCGTCCGGCACCTACACCAGTCGATCGGAAAATCAAAGAAACCCATAACAGTCGTGAGATGGACGCCCGAGGGTCGACGGTTGTTAACTGGTGGGCATACTGGAGAATTCATGTTGTGGAATGGAACGGCTTTCAATTTCGAAACTGTGATGGATGTACGTGTTACCTGGTCAGGCCCGAGACTCCCCTCGGAGGCATGCTAACAGGATATACAGGCTCATTATGATCAATACCAAGCAGGTGTTACATCTGCAGCTTGGTCGCACAGCCATGACTGGCTCATTTCTGGCGGCCAGAAGGGTGATATCAAATACTGGAGGCCGAATTTTAATAACGTCGAAACCGTGGACGACGCCCACCACGATGCCGTCAGGGATCTTTCCTGGTGCCCCAACGATACCAAATTCCTCTCCGCCTCCGATGATACAACCCTCAAGATCTTCGACTTCACCGCTCGCATGTGTGAGACTACGTTGACAGGTCACGGATGGGACGCCAAATCTTGCGACTGGCATCCTCGGAAGGGACTCCTAGTCTCCGGATCAAAAGACCACCAAGTCAAATTTTGGGACCCTCGCACAGGTCGATGTTTGACCACACTCCACAGCCACAAAAATACCGTCACCACCACACGATTCTCCCGAGTCAACTTGAACCTTCTCGCGACATCATCGCGTGATCAAACCGCCCGGGTTTTCGACCTCCGCATGATGCGGGATATCTGCATTCTCCGAGGCCATGAAAAGCCCATATCATCCCTCACCTGGCATCCAATTCATAGCTCTCTAATATCTACAGGCAGTGAAGACGGCTCACTCCATCATTACCTCTTAGACGAACCTCACCTCCCAGCCGGATCTGTCCCTACTCTCGCGCCCTACGATACCACCGATCCATCAAATACCCCCGCTCAAGTCATTCATCCAGCTCACCGTGTTCCGTTCGCTCACAATGCTACGATCTGGTCACTAGATTGGCATCCTCTTGGTCATATTCTTGCATCTGGTTCTAAAGATAACTTCACAAGGTTTTGGTCGCGTGCTAGACCCGGCGAGACCGCTTATCTCAAAGACCGCTTTCACATCGGAGAAGAGGCAGCGGAAGCGCAAGGAACATGGAACCGTGGGTTTAACCGCCAGAAGATGCATGAAGAGGAAGAACAGGAAATACAGGATGAAGCAGAAGGTCTTGTGGATCAGAAAGGCGCTACAACACAATCTCTACTCCCTGGGATTCAGGGGATGCCTATGCCTGGTGGGCAACCGGACGGTGCTACGGGTGGGAGTGCCCCAGGTTTAATCCCAGGGATTGGCGCCGCTCCACCACCTCCGCCACCGGGCGGCATGGGTGGATCAATGCCTCCGATTGACCAGAACCGTCTGGCGGCAATGTTTTCGTCTGGTCAATTCCCTCAGGGAGGCCCGCCGCCGTTACCTGGATTCCCCCACCCGCCTGGCATGCCCGGCGGCCCTCCTGGAAACATAAATATGCCCGATCTACAAAAACAATTCCTTTCCCAGGGAATGCAGCCTCCTCAGAACATGCCTCCTATGCCTCCCAACCTTCCGTCTATTCCAGGATTCCACGGTGGTGGCGGCAATATGCCGAATGATGACTTCTCCTCAGGGATAAGGAAGAGGGGACCTTTACCGAGCCAGAATGAGAGCCTAAAGGACGAGCAGCGCCGGGGAAACTGGACGAATTCCAGGTAGCGAGCATTGACAGATCTATACCCTCTTCATGTTAGACGATTACATTTTCCACCAGGAGTGACAGGATTTACTTGCATATGATATTTTGATTGTTTTCCAGATAAGGCGGATATGGTTGATGGTTATTAACGTATGTGGCGTCTGGAAGGACATCCAAAGGATTTGGGGGTTGCACAAGGCGGGAGCTTCGGTTCGGTGCATTTCAGTTAGCAGATTTCCCACTATTTCTTGTCAGAAATTTGATGCCGATTTTCTCCATGTCAAAAAGACATACCTTATCCCTTAATCCTCCCGTTCCAGCGGTTCCGAAAAGGAACTGGTCGGTCTATTACTTTATACCAGATCTCGTCGCAAACATCTCATAGACCTCCTTGTATAGAAAAGCTCGATAATATCACCACCAGCACATTGATAGCAGCCCATATAAACGGTAACCACGTAGTCATCATAAAATTCCCCGCTTCATAAAGCGCTCCAAGCCTACACCCATCCTAGTCAGTATACATACTCCAATCCCCAACCGAAAGCAAAGAGGACTCAGACTTACACAAGCCCAACCACACTCCCCGCCAACACACCCTCCAACCCCCCCAAAACCCCATACACCAACGGCACTCCCCAAACCAACTTCCAATTCCGCCACTGCATCGTCACCGCGCACAGCACCACGGCTAGGTGTGCGGCGGCATAGATTATAAGGGTCCAGTAGAGGGTGAAGCGCCAGATGTCGCTCGCGTAGAAGAGGTAGTAGGCTTTTCCGGGGAGGACGTTTACGGGGTTGTAGAGGGAGGGGAAGGGTGGGGTGATGTAGTCTGTTGGGGCGGATTTTTGGGTACGGACCATAGTGAGTTGAGGTATGGGGGTTTGGAGGGCCGCGTTCGAGAGGGAGCTGGTGATATAGCTTGTTTCTTTGATTTAATTGAAGCTTTGGAGGTTTGGGGAAGGAGAGCTTGAGCTTTGGAGAAAGGAAGAAGGTTGTTTGTGTTGTTTGCATTGGCATGTGGTTGTAATTTAATACGGGTGTGATACGTGTATGGAAACATCCGAAGAAACAAGTACCTCGGCTGAAATGCGCGGTGGATGTCGAGGAAGTCGGAAGTCAGAGATTCAATTCAAGATACAGACATATGTGCAAGAAAGGCTTCAATGAACACGGTTACGTTCGAGCTGTCTAGTCATGGCGACTGAGAGGTCTCTAGCTACGCTTCTCCGGTCTCTCCAGACTGGATCGGAGCAAGGAGATGCACACTCGTGAGTGCAGGTATCTTATCCCCAACACATCCGGAGGAAAGCTGACAGCGATGGAACCAGATTACTCCCTTCTTCAACAACCCTCCTATCTCACCTCACAAACCCTCTTAATGTCACCCTACTAGCTTCCCAGCTCCTAACCTCCCCGGCATTATGGGACCAGAACACCGACCTCCAATCTTGCCGTCGAATCCTCAGCGTCTTCAACACCGCCGCAATCACAATCCTACAAAAAAGCGAAGCCGTCGACGACGAACCCCGATCCCCATACGCAAGACGGCAAGGGCTTAAGAGGGAAGCATGGGTGAAAGCCGTAGTGAATGGCGCGGACGCGAACTCTCCAAGATGGAGACACGCATTACTGCTGAGCGGGATCCTGATCGGTTTCGAAGGGCAGGACAGGCAGGGTCTACCCGCGAATATTAAAACGAAGCTCGAATCTGCGCTCGTGAAGGCGATAGTGCTATCTCTTCAGGAAAGGGATCCGAGTGATAAGCTTGCGGGATATTGTATTACGATGGTTCTAAACCATTCGTTTGAATTGCTCTCTGATTTCGAGCGGAGCCAGATCGATTATGATTTACTACTGCCGATTTTGGTAGAGGCTACTGTCTTCTCTCCGGAAGGTTTAGAGGGAGGATATTTCTTGGGTACGGTTGACCGCGACGTTAGAGAAGTTTCCGGGAAGAAGTTTAGCTGGGCGGCTCAGTCACCAACACATTTACACGTCCGGAATATCTTATCGAAACCGCTCATAGCGTCTCTCGGGCCGCTGTCGCGGTTGATAGCGCATTCTATAGAGAATGTTCGAGATCCGGACCTAGTCGCGGCGGTTGTGGGGTCTCTGACGGAATTTGCGAGAACATTGATGGTTCAATGGTTGCAGAATAAGTTGTCGGAAATAGATGCGTCTGAGGAGGCGGAGTTCTTGGATGAGGAATCTAGGAAATCTACGATTCCGGTTCTGTGGCGGTTGTTGAGAACGTCGATGTTTTCGTTTGTTATTATACTGAGAGCTGTGCTTGGGAGGATTCTGAACGATCATGCTCTCGCTTCGGGAAGAAGTAAGTTATTTACCTTATGCCTGACTAGAACATTATTAACCAGATATAGGTGCGCCTTTTCTGGCGATGAGGATCCTGCATATTCTACGAAACTTCTCCTTCGTGTCCTCACGAATTGGACAAGCCGCTTCTTCGCAGTATACGTTTGTGAACCTCACAGCAATTGATATCCTCTCGCAATATCCCCAACTCGCAGAGGATTTCGTAAAGGGTATTCGCCCGTCCGAATCTGGTCAGATCCCAGGCCACCCCGTCGAGAGGTGTCTAGACCTATTCTTCCTGAATACCGTGGAGCATTTCACTCTGATTTTGTCACCAGAGGTAAACGATGAGCTTTTGGTCGCAGCTGCACAGCCGTATATCGCTGCCGAAGGAAATAATAATTTATTGGAAATCTTCGAAGCCGCGCATAGTGTCATACTAGCAGTACTCGCTGCTCCTAGAAGTGCGGATATGGCTGTGAAGCATCTACCATTTTACGTCGATACACTATTTTCAGTGAGACCCTCCCTCGGAAGCCACTAGCCTTTCTATATACTAATTATCTCGACAGGTATTCCCACAAAACCTCTCCAGCCGTCAATTCAGACTAGCCTTTAGAACTATCCTCCAAATCACCGCACCCCCATCCCCTCTAGCAAACAGCCAACCCCTCCTCCCCTCCATCCTCCTCGACCTCCTCCACGAACGTGCCCTCCACGCCCCATCCGAACCCCTCCCATCCCAACCCCCCACAACCACAAACGAAACCCAACAGGACCAAACAACAAGCCCACCCCTCTCCGAACAAACCGTCCTAACCCTCACAATAATCGACTGCCTCTCCTTCCTCAGCGTCGAAAGCCTTGAAGAATGGCTCCCGCTAACCGCAAAACTAATCCACCGCATCCAAGACGACGGTATGAGAAAGACGTGTCAGGAACGGATGTGGGAGGCGTTGAGTGATGGGGAGATGGATGTTGAGAGGGCGAGTTTTTGCGTGACGTGGTGGAGTACGTTTGGGGGGAGGGAGTTGGTTTTGTTTGGGGAGGAGAGTGAGATGCAGGGGCCTTATATGACGGGGGCGGCGCTTGGGCCGGTTGCGTTGGAGAGTAAGCTTTGATAAACGTCTTCTTTTTCATATACTATTTTTATTTATATACCTTTTGAATATGGATTTATTGTTTTGGCATCGAGAGTTCTGTTTCTTGTACTTCCCCCTTCCAATTATATCGAAGTTTCCTACAGCACGACAGCGAAACCCGAAATTTGCTTTGAAAAACATTGTGAGATAATAACTAGAAACCAAGTAGATATTTCTTAACATAAATGATGTGAGATGGATGCAATATGCGCAGACACCCAAGAAAACAAATGCGAAATCTATGCAAATATCCAACAAAACCCCAACACCAAAAAGTATGTTCGCAAGTAAATGGCTTCAGACATGATAGAAAATAGAAAACAAAAACGACCAGCATCCAGCTTTCCAGCTCCTATAACTTTGCCACCCATTAATTCACCCGCAAATCCAACAAATCCGATCTCATACTCAATACTTCCCCCTAAACCATCGACAGGGCGAATACCAAGGTCTACACCCAACCTGATCCTGTCTCGTAAACTTCTCCTTCCCAACGGTACGACGCTCTTCATTCCAAGCGTCTTCAAGGATCTCAGCCGCCGTGCGTTCCCTCCACTCCCCATGGGAGTACCTCATCGATAAACCCGCTCCGAAAGTAATCGGTTCCGATTCGATGGGACCTTCAACTTCTATGCCCCTCGTGGGTAGCTTGACCACTGCATGTGATCGTGGGAATCTCATCGATTTTCGTACTCGACCGCTCGCATCGATGAAGATTCCCTCGTCGTCGGAGCTTTCGTCTGATGGCGATGGCGAGGGTGGCGGTTCCGGTCTTGAAGAAACTGATCGTGGTTGTCCTGTTCGTGGCGATTCTGCTCGTGGCAGTTCTAATCGTGGTTTTCTTGATCGTAAAGACGCTGGTCGACACAGCCATCTCTCTAGTTTTGATGGGTCTGGGCATGCTAGTAGCAGCGCTGGTTTTTCCGGCACTGGCCGTTTTGGCCTTGATAGTTGTTGCAAGTTTAACAGTGGCGGTCCTAACTGCGGCGACCCAAGCGTCAACCGTGCCCGAGTTTCAGGGGAACATTTTCCCCAGTGGATTTTGCACGGGTAGGGATGGATTTCGGTAGCTGCTTGGCTGAACGATGGACAGGCGGAAAGAGCAGCAGGGATGAAAGATGGGTGGCCGTAGGGTTGGATGATGGACTTAAGTGCGCGCGAAGGAGGACAGGATGGGCATCGTTTCGGGAGTCTAGTGCAGAGGTTGATGTCGTAGGAGGTACAGTTGCAGAAGCTGTGGGTGTAGGCTCGGATTCCGCACATGGTTTTTCTCTTTTCTTTCTCGGATTCGGTTGCGGTTTTGTATGATATTTTGGTTGCTTATGGAGTTGGTTATATCCGTTTTTGACTGTTATGGAGGATACTTTGGACGGATTTATATAGCGGGAGAGATGCTGGGGATAACCCCTCAAGAGTCTTATAGAGGACTCGAGAAGTTCCAGATGTCGTCGTTTCTCGATCATGCTCCATTATGTTGACGGTTGTTGACATAATGATGCGTCTTTGATGTAGACTTGAATGTTTCGGGGACAGTTTGGGCATGTCTATGATGCATTATTGCCAGAATGGTTAGCACCCTAAGAAATTGGAGTGTCAACGGTTCAACAAGACATCAAACTTCGAAAACAAAGTCGGTTGTTTTAATCCTAATGAAAAGTGTGTCTTGGGCTGCTGAGTCGTTCCTGCCATCAGACCTCCTTTGTAGATCCCACATTTTGATACCCAGGTTGCTCCTGCTCAGGTTTGAATGTACGGTGTATTCACCGAAGACGGGAACTGGCTCCCATTGTCTGAAAAAAAACATTTAATATAATAGAATGAAAGGACGGAAATTGAAAGAAATCGTATCTTTCTAAAGAACTATTTGCGTATCGAGAACCATGGAGTTCTCCAAAGAATTGCTTGGAAAAGAACATTATAAGACATAGGATCGATCGTCAAGAAAGCTTGAATAATTGGTTTCAGAAGCCCTTTCAATATCAAAGTCTAGAACATCATACTCAACCTAGACCTAAGGTATTTCCTGGTATTTATGAAAGGGAATATCAAGGAATTCCAGGTATCAAAACCCACGTCCGGTCTCTGTATTCGACGTATTCATCGCCAAAGAACTGGATCAGAAATTTCTCTTCCTCTATCCATTTTGAGCAACAAAGGTTAGCTTACCGCAGATACGAAACAAAGCGAATAAAGGAGAGTAAAGAAAACGGAAATGAAACAAGACTTACTCCTGATTCTCGAAGAAAAGAACTTCCACAGAACAAAGGCATACCCTGAGAAACAAACAACATTCCCCAGCACCAACTGCGTGCCTAGTCCCCACCAGAAGAATCCAAAATAACTTGGATGGCGGAAAAATCGGTATATCCCATGCTGGACCAACATATGACCTTCCTTCCGTTCCACCTGGACAACGTGGTTGAAATTGCTCCCGGCCTGTATCATCCCAACTGTCCGAACCGTTTGGCCGATAATCATTAATACGATGCCGACTATAAGTTGGCCCTTGACACCCCCGAATATAATTGCTGTCCTTTCGAAATATGCGTCGGGCAGAAATAGATGTGCTAAGATACACTCCAGCATCGCGGAACCGTGTGCGATGTTATACGCAGCGCCATTCTGCGAGAATAGAAATGCTGATATCGTTCCATACACAGGGTTATATCTCGCCGTCGTATAATATTCGAGGAAGTGAAAGATAGCCAGAGACGCCAAGAAGAACGGAGGACGCCATAACGGGTTCGAAGATAGAGCGAGAAAGAGACTGAGAGAAACGGAGATTCCGAGGACTAGGCCGAGTATGAACGCTCGGATTGATATTCCTGAGAGAGACTTCTTGCCCTCGGGAAGGTTTGACGGGTCGATGGGAGGCTGGGATTTGAAGGAGCTTGGTTTCGGGGGTTTCCAGTCTGCTCCTGAAGAGGATGATCGGTCGGCGGGATCTGAAGAGTCGGGAGTTGCGGCGCGGAAGTCGTTGGCGTCGGAGGAGGTTGTTGTCGCTGACATGGTGAGTAGAGTCTCTTGAGACGAAACACGAGAAATGAGTGTGAGGATAGCAATTTTTCTTTCAAGAGAAAAAAGGTTCAGAAGGAGAAAAGTCAGGTAGTTGTCAAGACCATTTCTCCCTTGCGTCCTGGATACATTATCACTTTAACGCCGCTCACTGGTCCGTCAGCAGTGTTTGAAGAATAATAGTGAGGATGACTCTATTGTTCTTTGGTTTGACTTTATCTCTAGCTCGATATTCTGATACCCAACGGCTTTTACGAAGAGTAAACTCCGACGATTATGTCATAAGCGCAACTGTAGTCATGTGACTATGTGTCATTTGTCATCATAAAATACTAGTTGTTTTCTATTTGCCCGTTCTCGTAATATTTCGTTTCAGGGGAATTGGGTTTTCTTCGGCTTCCTGTCTCTTGCAGAAGGAATTGAAAGACATCCGCACCTTCTAATTCGATGCATTTTTGTTTATTATTCGATTGCTTCTTTTATGCCTTGGAGCGGCAGTGACTCTGGGCAATCAAACGTTGCTATTGATGGAGTGAGAGTATTTGATGAGCAGATCTCTAAAAATCCAGGTAAGTAGTCAATGGTATGGCTTCATGGATGCCGCGCAGAGCTCTTTCCTTCACATAGATGCTTCATGCTTCATCGAAACTATAGCGTGTTCGTTCGATATATACATCTATTCCATATCTAGGGGTAGCAATACATACAAAATCTAGATCGTGACGGCAGGTCAATCAGCAATGCGATTCCGAGGTTTTTTGCTCTGGATATTCGACGCCATTCCAAGGCGGGCCCAATGCTACTTGCTCTGGGAAGGCTATGCATCTTCCATCGATGTTTCCACCCTTCGAAGGATCCTTGCGGGATTCCCAGCAACCACGTGGAAGGGCGGGACATCCTAGGAATAAGCCGTCAGCAAACAGTCGAGTTATCCAACACATCGCATCCTTACCTTTGTTACTACGCTCCCAGCACCTACGGTGCTTCCCTTTCCAACTGTCACTCCTGGTAGAATGACGACATTACCACCAATCCAACAGTCCTCGCCGACGTGCAGTTCCTTGCCGGACTCCGGACCCTTGATTCCTTGTCTCACAGCCGGATCGAGTGGATGTGTTCCACTATAGAAGCTGACATTGGGTCCAACGATGGTGCGGGCTCCGATAGTGACGAGGCATGTATCTAAGATAACAGTGCCGAAGTTGAGAAACACGCCAGCTCCCAGTCTCACATTGAACCCATAATCGATTGTTATTGGCCCTTCGATCCAAGGTTCGTTTTCAAAGAGGGCGGCATCGGCTTCGGGGTCATCAAGTTTTGGTGGAAGAGGTGTGCGGTCGTCGTTGATGCTATTGAGAAGACTGTTAGTTTTGTTCCATCCCACCGGTCATTGAAGATCGAAGCTTGGAGGGGATGTTTCACAACGTTAAACGGGGCAAATAGGTAGAGTTGGTATCCAGGACCATTTAACCAAGGACTATAAAGTTTCCTTAACTTGCAATCAAACCACACTCACTCTCTCCAAAGCTCTATGAGTCGTCGACGAGGGACTTCACCGGCCTTGTTGAGCCTTTCGCAGGCATATCGGCACCGAGCACGTGCTGCGATGAGGTCTGGGGTAAATGCAAGGTAGAGCTCGCCCTTGAGCATCTTCTCTCTCTCTGTCGGTTCGCCCATTTTTGGATATTTAATATATTATATTATAGAAGAAGCTTGAGGATTGAAGACTGTGTCATGGAGGGACTTGCAGGGTGAGTCAAGACTCTCACGTTGGGGTTATTGCGGGGGAACTACGGAGGTAAGGAACAAATTGCTTGGCGTCGGACAAAAAATAAGCTGTTAATTGCGGGGTACTGATTGGGCGGGTATTTAAGCATCTTTCAATGAGCTTTATCGCAGAGTCTGATAACGATCAGTGCTTTTGATAATGAAGATCTTTGGGTTGTGCCTGATAATGTACATATCGGTAAGGAGGCGAAAGAAAAGATCACATAAAATGTTGCTAGGTTCAATCTGAAGGCTTCACTCCGACGTACACATACCCAGAACCATGCACAGGAAGCCACGTAGAGATTGTCGATCAAAAGCTCAACACTCTTCAACACCAAGACCTGCACAACGTCCTGAATGGGGTATTGAGAGGAATCCTGCTGCACTTTCGTTAAAGGAAAAGTCAATTGGATTTCCAATGTGAGTTTCAATGGTGGATAGGTGCCCACGAAACATAGCAAGGAGATATCCATCCAGCCATGAAGGAGGATAAGTGCAGACAGCCTGCATGGAATGGAACAGAAGTATTATTTCCACAGTCCTATCTTTGTTGGTAGTGATCGGTCTCTCCTGCATTGTGGATGCTTGCAGAACAGCCAGGTTGGTTGGCAACTTCATGCAGGAAGCTCACATGATCGCAAGTTCAAAGGAGTCACAGCAGGAAGGCGAGTGTAGTCACTTGTTATAGCTGGATATCCATAGATGTCTTTCCCTCAGAGATGGGAAGGGTCAGGTCTCCCCAGTGTCCGTGTATATAGAGAAGCCATGATCCAACTCAAGGAGCGAAAGGAAAGAAGGTGGTTAGTCAGCGCCAAGAGAGAAGAGACTAGTAATAATACAGACGGGTAATACCAAAATGTTCTTCCCGCGCGTTAAAAGCCAACAAGTGACAAGAGTGACGTCTAAATGAGCCAATCAGATGTCTCCTTGACCTGTTTGATAGCTGCCTGGGATGCGCGAGAAATGCGTCACCGTCTCCAGAGTGGATGAAGCTTACTTACTGCACTGACCCAAAACAAGGCTGTTGGCCCAAAAAGAACACAAGAATTCAAAATATTATTTTATTGATCTTTTTTTTGGTGCTGGTCTTGTTCCCCCCACGTCTCCCTTTTAATATATCAAAAAGATCTCCTTTGCCACCCGTCAGGTGGATATCAGGGTCCCGAAAGCTCTTTGTCCTGTTCAAAGTCCGACGTGGTTGAGCTTTCTTATCTCTCCCCCAATCTTCATCATCCCGCTCCTTCCACCACCCATCATACAACTCTTCACTCCACCCCTCATTGTCTTCACTCTCTCTTACCCTGAATCTTTTGAAGCCTGGGACCTTCTGAACCTTTGCTTTCCCCGCCATTTCATCATTCTGAATTGTCTAATTCGTCACTGGTGAAAAAGAAACAAAGGTACAGTTCCTCTTCCCCTCTCTCAACTCTGCGGAAACTCTAAGCTTGAGGTAGCTACCTGGAAAAACAAGCTAGTAGTATCAACTGCCCCCCAACTCCAGAATAACAACCACTCAACAATAAAAGAAAGAGCTGCTGACCAGACCTGTGCCATGGGATAGTGACCGGTTCATCCTTCTGTATTCACTGCCAAAGCTTGACGCGGTCCCTCCTGGCTCCGTCTCGCTATTTCGCTAGCTCCTACCTTCGATCGCGGTGAAAGATGCCATGGAATCTGCCCCGCTAGAGAACTCTAGCATTCCAGCCGGTGCTACTCCCACTGACCCCTCGCGTTCCCACGGCGAGTTCATGGAAGATAGAGATACCCAATCGACCCGGAAGCGGCCTCGTCTTGATAGCGGACACCACTCACGCGAGTCGATGGCGACAGACGAAATGGCAGCTGGCGGTGAGAACCAGGAGTCTGGCACCGACAGCCTTACGGAACAATCCACCCCAGCCAACCCAGGCTCTCAGACTTCGCAGCAACGCCCCGCTAGCAGAGTGACGATCAATATGAAGTCACCCAATGTACCAGAATCCTCCGACGCCACAGCCTCTCATAACGAAACATCGCATAGTTCTCAGGCCAATTTATCGGATGGGGACCCCTCAGAACACCTTCAAGACTCCACAGAAATTATGGCCGGTCAGATGTCGGCTGCGATATCGATCTCATCGTCCCCGGCTCATAGTCCAGAGATAGAAGTCGCCGAAGTTGAAGACATGGATCAAGATCCTGGGACATCCAATTGGAGAAGCCTGGGAGATGCTCTGAGGGAACAGTCACCTCCGGGTGTAGTTCAGATTGATGAGCCCCTATCAATCACAGATTCGTTCCCAAGGTTCAGGCTGAATGGTGAGCTGCGGGAGGCTTCTGATGACATTTCAAATATGCTAGAGAAAGGTGGGTTTAGGGATGGAGCCGTGTTTCCAATGAAGCCTTGCTGACATACTTTTTTTTTTTTCCGAATAGGACATACCCACGACACAGATATATTTATTGCGGTTAAGAATTGGCTTCAACTCTGCTTGAACAACGCGGATCAGTTATGCTATGATACTTTCCTGGACGAGCGTGATTTCTGGGAGGAACTACCTACGGTGGTAGAAAGTTTGTTGCGGCGACAGTAAGAAATATCCCATAGCTCAGATCATTGATAGCGTATGCTAACTTCATCCCAGAGCTGATTTTCAACCTAACGACGGACAAGGACCTTGGCAGTGTCTGGAAGATTTTTGTGTGGCCTACGCCCAGGTTACGCTCCACATCATTCGCACGGATAGCCTGATTCTGGAGCGGGTTGCGGAAAACGCAGCTAATGCTCCAGAGTTATTATCTAGAGCCTATTTACCATCCCTGGGATGGGTATTACAAGTTCACAATATCCCTTTCTTCCGCGCGATGGAGAGAGTATATGGCTCCGATATTCCAAATCTCGTTGCGAGAATCAATGATAGAATCCAGCAATCACCGATTAACGCCATTCAAGACCTCTCAAAGTTTACTGATTCGGTTCTCAAAGTCCTCCCTCGGTCCAGCCAGCTGTCATCCAGTCTAGTGTCGGCCTTGCAAGTTGTTCATAATATGGTAGAGTCTGGGTTAGAACGAAAGAGATTCCGCGCCGATGACAGTCTCATCTCCTCACCTGTTCTTGCCGACACGATTCAATCGGCGTATTCATATGTCCGCTCGCTTGATGAGATATATCAGTCTTTCATTTCCAAGAAGTCATCCTGGGTTACGAGTGAAAGCAGTGAACCAATCATCCGCAATATATCATATACCTACCAGCACATTGCTACGTTAGATCCGGATTTTGCGCCCCAGATTGCCGAAGATCTAGCCATTCAACTTCCCGAGGGCGCCGGGGTCCAAGACACCCCGTTGATCATCGGATACGCTTGGAAATTCAGAGTTCTGAAAAAGTATATCACTGATGGTCGGATGGAAATTCGCGTGCATGGTATGGAGACATTGCAATGTGACCTGGTCCATATTTGGCGAACACATATTCACAATAACCCTATTGGCATTGACTTGCCGATGATCCAATATCTCGTCAAGTTCCTTAGGGACAATAAGATTGTCGAGTATATTGTCGGCGTTGACTCACACCCTCAACTGATCTGCCGAAGTGGAAACGCCATTGGCTTCCTCATAGTCACGTCCACGTATACAGATGACGACACAGACACGATCTGGAAAACGGTTACGGAGAGTCAGGATCCAAGGACTGTCTCAGAAGTACTGGCAATGCTCACTCGCACATTCCCGATGCATCAGTCTACTTCCAATGCCCTCCTCTATCTTTGCAAAAAGCTAGTGGAACTGCCTCTCGACCGCTTCGACACGAAGATGGTCGAATACTGCGACCAGCTTCTTTCTAGCATGCGAGAGAAGCATGTTGATAGAACGAGGCAAGGGCCGATGGGTGATCAACATGTGGATGCAGTTCCGCTCCAGCTTTGTGTACGCCTTATTCGCGAGACCACCTCCTTTGAAGAATTCTCTGTCGAACATAGGGCATTGCTACAAAAGTTTGCCAGCAGACAACTCGCATCCTTCCTCCATCTCGGTAACCTTGGGCCTAGTGATGCCGATAAGATGGAAATATATAAACAGTGCATCAACGACATTGCTGAGATGAATGAATTTACGGTGGGGAGTATACAAGCTCTTAATGCTTTGATACCTGCTAGTGATTCTCGCGATATTCTACAATTGGCATTAGATTTCGATTTCAACCGTCTGGTGATCACGGAGTTTGCTCATACATTCGATACCAAACCTTGCGATTTCAACGATACCTTTTCAAGGAATGGCCTTCTTTCCCGGATCCAGTTACTTCAGCGCTTGATAGACCGAGCTCCAGATACCATATCGCCCGAGCTAAGTGAAAAGTTATGGAACAGCAGTTTCATGTCAAAAGGGTTAGGCAGGGAATGTCGAAGCTCAGTGTGGGATATGCTGTCAAAGGTCACAGCTCGATGTATTCATCGAAACTCGTTCATCGAGCGTTGCATGGACGAATATCTCCCAGTTATTCCTCCGGAGGAATTTTCTCTTGACATCCTAGCATTTGCAGAACAAGCTGTGAGCTATAAGATCCGGTTTGAGGCACCACATATTGCCGAGGAGGACCAGGTCGTGTCGATTCCGGGCATGGATCGCATTTGGCATTTTATCCTAACTGCGCCCCCAGAAACGATTGAGACAAAAGCTACGGATTTCGCAATCGAAATTTACCTTGATCATTACTTGATCCGCAGAGCACCATCCTCGGCAGCGGAGGCAACGCATGTTTCGCTTGTTGATCGCTGTGTAGAACAACTCACGTCTGCTGCTGCAAAATTGAAGGCGTTCAGCGATGGGACATCCAGTGGTGAAGATGAGGCGATGGTTATTGTTGCGACAGATGATGAGGCACGGGCAGAGGAACTCCGATTTAGTCGCTCCCTCCTCTTTTTACGGCAGCTTCTGCAAGGCTTGAGATCTCGCCCTCAGTACAGCCCGCCGCAACATACACCGCCCCGCCTGCCCGCCCGGGAAGATGAGCTCAAGGGAGAAGTCATTGATCTCTCCTATCAGGCTTTCAGCGGTAACTCTCAGACGAAGGTGTACCCTCTACGAATTGGAGACCTTTCCACCGTTTCTGATCTGACGGGTAAACTCAAACAACTTACCGGATTCTCTAAATTTTCGGCATTTAGCGGCGGCCATCGACTAGATCTTTTGAGTGAACCTGACAAGACTTTACGCGATGCGAAGTTAACTGCAGGTCTGCTCATAATCCGCAAGCACCCGGATGCGCCAGAAGGAACTATAGCTGGAAGACGCCAGCCTCTCAGTAAGGTTGACTCCGAGGTACTAAAACATTTTGACGATCTTTACAATCTGCTCGGCCTGGAGGAAAGGCTTTCAAAAGAGGTATAGTTGTCCGTTCATTCAGTTGTTTGTACGTCAGAGTTAACATGTGTAAAGATATATGACTTCTTGCTTGTCTTCCCGCCGCAGGGACAAGTTCGTGACTTGGTAAGGTCGGAGAGCAACACAGAAGTAGAAATGTTCCCCATGGACAAGCCGTACAAGCTACTATACTCGATTAACTCTCTTGCTGTCTGCCTAAGGGAGGAAATTCTCGAGGTCCGTACATTCGCTACCCTTCTCCACCCTATGCCAATGTTGATGGTTCTAATACGTTCGCAGGCAAAACCGAACCAAGACTTTATCTCGCACAGCATTCGGGCACTAATTGCTGCACTAACCCGGCCACAGATGGCCGAGGATATGTGTGAAAACCATCTAAAATTGCTGTTTGCATGCAATTATGTGGAATGCTTATTACTAGCTTTATCAGGTATATCGGTCTGTTCTACTGCTCAAAAGCCCAGGAGCTTACCAGATGCAGCGATACCAATAACGGATGATTCACAAACCCACTTCTCCGACCCAACTCTTCTTGTTACGCGACTATTGGATCTCATATCATTGGGTGAAGGCCTGACTACAGCGGTGCTTGCCGAGACCGCGATTCAGAAACTAATCTGTAATTCGTTTGCCGTCCTGTTCAAGGCTGCAGCTAGCGATCAGCGGATTTGGGAAGCGTTAAAGCAGAGTACCCAGACGCAGCAGTTGCTTTTCACACTTTTGCTGGCCGAACGGAGACAAGGGATACGTAAAGGTGTCGCTGAGACCGTATTCGCGATCTGTGGCTCCCCTCCGCCAAACAAGCCAGCGACGAAGGCATTGGATCGAAAAGAATTTTCCATACCCATAAGAATTCCGACTACTACCGCGGTCGATGTGGTGGCTACCATTTGGAAATCGTTGTCATCCATTTTACCCCAAGCCTGCGAATATGTCACATATTCTCAGGAATTCTTCGAAGTCACCATTGCAGTATTCCAAACAGTTGCTAGCCTGTCCCCAGAGGACCTTATTTTTGGGGAGTACCTTACCCAGTGGAGCGAGATTCTTCTAAGTTATAAGACGCATGAGGTTCGTTTTTCTTCTTTTTCAGTATGTTTTTATTCGCACAAGGTTATGCTAACCTGGAGAAGTTTGTTGGCCGAGAAACTGTTGATTTCGTCGTCTTGGGGTTCACTCTTCTCCTGAAAACGTGTCTGGATCTTGCGAAAACTACGAGTACTACTGTAGATACTAGGTAAGCCCCAGTCTATCCCCTTTTGCGCTATTGACGAAACTAACCATATCAAAAGCGGGCTGATGGAAAAGCTCTTCTCGACATTCTTATTCCCCGATCTATCAGAAATCTCAGAGGATAAACTGGCCGACCCGAGGATTCCGGTGATGCACACGCAGACCCGGCACGAAATCTACAAGATTTTATTCCTACTCTGCGAAGACGAGATAAACTATGAGAATATGCTCGAACTACTCGAAGACGTGGTTCCCCGAGGTATGGCTCATTGTTCGGTTTCGAAATTTACAAACAATTGCGGTTTCTCACTATTTCTAGGTGCCACCTACGAACCCAACTGGGTATTTGATCGTCACAAGACTATCCGGTCACCAGAAGGTTATGCTGGTTTGAAAAACCTGTCGAATACGTGTTATTTAAACTCACTCTTCACCCAACTATTTATGAACGTCGACTTCCGAAAGTTTATGCTCGAAGTTCCCATAGCCGATGAAGATTCCTCTCAAAGGCTTCTGTCGGAGACCAAAAAGGTATTCGCCTACATGCAGAATACTTGGCTGAAGAGCGTAGATACTCAAGCGGCTGTGGATACGATCCGCACCTACGACAACGAACCCGTCGATATTCATATCCAAATGGACGTTGACGAGTTCTACAATCTCATTTTCGACAGGTGGGAAGGCCAAATTCTTTCTGCCGAGGATAAGAAGAAGTTCCGATCCTTCTATGGGGGGCAGTTGGTCCAACAAATTAAGTCAAAGGAATGTTCCCATATATCCGAACGGTTGGAGCCATTCTCTGCAATCCAGTGCGAAATCAAGGGAAGGAGTGGTCTTGAAGAAAGCTTGAAGGCCTACGTAGAGGGTGAGATAATGCAAGGTGGTAAGTAGAAACGGTGGTATTCTATTATTGCTCTATCATGCGCTTACACATAGTTTCAGACAACAAGTATTCTTGTACCTCCTGCGGGCGCCATGTGGATGCTGTCAAAAGGTGTGTATTCCTAAGTCTTCGACTTCCATGTGGCCTCTTCAAGCGATATACTAACCTTATACAGGGCATGCTTGAAGGATCTTCCCGACAATCTTATCTTCCATTTGAAACGCTTTGACTTCGATGTTATTTCTATGATGCGTAGCAAGATTAACGACGAATTTCAATTTCCGGAACGCATCGATATGACCCCTTTCAAGGTTGACTACCTTAGCAACCCCAACAGCGAGATCGAGCCCGACGTATTTGAGCTAGTCGGTGTTCTCGTCCATAGCGGAACCGCCGAATCTGGCCATTATTATTCCTACATCAGGGAACGCCCCACCGCTGGTTCTGGCAAATCTTGGGTAGAATTCAACGACTCAGATGTCAGCAGATTTGATCCATCAAGCATTGCAGACCAATGCTTCGGCGGTTTGAACGATCCACTACCAAACGCAAACACCGGGCAGGTGCGTTTCAACAAGGTGTGGAATGCCTACATGCTCTTCTACCAGCGAGTTTCGAGTATGGAGACTGAAAAGGCCGTCTACGACCCCAGCCCACGTCACACACCTGTTAACATCCCGCTTCCCCATGGTCTTGGCAACCATATAGCACTGGATAATGAACTCTTCATAAGGACGTACTGCCTTTTGGATCCATATCATGCTTTCTTTGTTCGATGTTTGCTTGAGCAAGCCAGTACTGGTGTTGGACGTCTAGGAAGCGCAAAGAATCAGAAGCAGGCGATCTGGGTTGCTTTGGACCATTTGGATCAGCTGGTGTCGCGGTCGAAAGAATTGCCCGAACTGGAACCGATTATCGGGGAACTTAGTCGAGCCATAAGTTCGGGTCCCAGGAGCGCTCTTCGGGTTCTTCAATGGACTGTCTCGCGAGATTATGGGATACGGAACCTCGTCTTAAAGAGCCCGCATCTCATTGTCCGCAGCGGCTTCTGTCGACTAATAGTTACCTCCCTTGCCAAGCTTAAAGAGGGTCAGAACGATTCAACACTCGATCCAAGTGAGCGCACTCGGCGGTATAACCGATTCTCTGAGATGTTCGAAAGTCTTGTCTCCAATCTGGAGAGTTTGTGGACAGTGATCCATCTGCATAGCCGCGCGTGGGATGAATATTTCGATCTCCTTGTTGCGCTAGCGAGTGTCGGCAAAACCCATGCTATCTTTTTCCTGGACCTTGAGTTTCTGGTAAAGTGTTTGGAGCTGGTCTGGCTTGATAGGGATGATACCAAGAATCTGAAAAGGAAATATGCCAGTTACTACCGACTAATTGAAAAAGGCCGAAAGTACTCGCATCGGAGGCTCTTTGAGTTTCTTCATATTCTTCTAACCCACGTCGATCTAACCCTTCCGCCATCGCCCAATAACGAACCCCGCCTTCTGGTAAACGGGAAATATTCCCTTACAGAAACAGAAGATTCGTTTATTCGACCTATTGGAACCAAAAAAGAGCTTCTGTTCTTGAAAAAGATTATTGAGCAGCAGTCGAACCCTCCAATTTCCAGGAAGATATTCCGCTTATTTTTGGAATCCGAACCTGAACTTGGAATGACTGAGGAGATATGCAGTGTTCTCGAATATGGGTTGAGAGTTGAACCCGCTTCGCTTTGTGTCCCATTCCTTGAGGCGGCACTGGTGTTTTGTCAATTCTCTCCTGACGAACGGCGGGTCGCCGCTCTCATTGACTTTGTTTCCAAAGGCATCGATTCCATTAGCAACAGTGGTGGACGGGAGCACCTTGCGTTTTTCCAAAACCTAACAGCGGTACGCAACGATAGGATCGATAAGACCGATATGTGGTTCTGGGGTCAGGTCATAGAAAAGATCCCTGATTGGGCTCCAACCCTTTTGATTTATAACGACGCAGTCGTGAGGAATAATTCTTTTGAATTCTTACGACAGCTCCTTTTCGAAAAGGAGCATGAAGATCTTCCGGACGATTTTCGATATTATTGTGGCCGGGTTGCGAAGGACCTCGCGCAAGCGTGTGTTGACAAGTTGAGAAAGAGCTATCTCGTGGCGACTAACTTGCATCAACATGTCGATGCTAAGACTGTGGAGAATATCAATCTTGTCGTGTCACATTGTCTTGAGACCTATTATGACGAGAGCGAGGAGGATATGGAGTTTATCCAACAGGCCGCAGGTATGTTTTCAAGGTCCTTAGATTGATTGAAGACGTTTACTAACCACCTTTTATAGCTGTTAATACGGCACTAGAACAATTGGCAGTAGATATTCCCGAAGAATTGCAGTCAGGTAGGTCTCCTTTTTACTATGCGGCTGTCGCGTTCTCTGACTTGAATATTTGCAGAATCTGACTTCCCTTCTGCAGATGGATGGGATGATAACTCTATGATGGGAAGCGATTCGGACGTGGGCGGCCTGGTAGGATCGCCGTGAAATTGAATTCTTCGTTTCATTTGCATCCGCTAGGGGTCATCTAGGAATTATTGCATTGATTGGCGTTTACCTTGCTCTAGCGCCGGTCAAAATATTAACAGTGTCACGAGTCTCCTATTTTTGTCTGTCTACTTACTACTTGGCCAAATGCCGAAGGCGTTTTTCTATTTTCCTATTCTCTCTCACAGCTCTTTTGTCCCCCTTTTTTCAAACCCAAAAACTTTGATACAATTTTGTGCCGTTTTTTTTTCGATCGACGATGACCACTCAGCAACGGAATACAATACAATGCGGTTTTTATTTAGCCGGCGTTGGTTTGGAATGTAAGAGGGAGTTTCACCGATAGCTTTTTATGATATTTTCTATCTTCCATGCTTCTTGAGGGTTTCTGATCCTTTCTATTTCGCTCAAAATCTTTACTCCAAGCAAAGAAAGACCTGAGATAAATATTCTTTTTTTTTTCCAAGTTAAGTGGTATAAGGACCATATTATATGCGATTCGATGTGGTACTGGAGGACGGAGGTCAAATCGGGGCGTAACCAGAACTGTGCGTTTCTATGGTTAGGTATCTTTATTGTATGCCCATATCCGTTCCGATATCTGTCATTCCGTCTTTATCTTCCTGTATCGTCCTCGCGGTGTATAAACTGTAAGTATTAGATCTATAAGTATCCCATACGTGAGTACTTCGATGGTTAGGTAGTATTTGGTGACACGGCTGGATGTTATGCAGGAATATATATCGTGCTCGGATAGGATTAAAACCTCAACAACACCAGTCCTTTCATTAAAGATTAAATGGACCAGCTTCATGTTCGGGCTACGATTTTGAAAGATAAAAAATCGCATAATTTTTTGTTTAGAAGTTTCATTTTTCTAGCCATCTGACGGGATGGGATGGCGAGGTATACATATATATATATCTAAGTCGTGCTCGTTTTCCACGCCGAGGATGAAAAATCCAGAGGCAATTTTTTATTTTAAAGTACATTTCTTTCGACTGAAAATAAAAGAGTTGATACAGCAGTTGCAAAAGAAGAAGATCCATATCCTGAGCGCCGTTTTATGCAACAAAAACCTCCCGGAAGACTGAACGATGAGGAATAGATAAGGGATGGGGGGTGAACCACCAAGGAAAGCAGACGCCAGCCTTCCGCCATGTCATATTTTTCGTGGGATAAAAGTGAAAACCGATTTTCTTCGGTAGTGGATAGGTTGTTTACATGTGTGTGAGAGTGCAAAAAAGGGATAAATGTCTGTTGGAGGGTATCAAGAGAGATCCAGAACATTTGTAAAAAGAGAAAACACCAACCCATAGATGGGAAATATAATAAAACAATTAGACATCTTCAAACTCCTCTTCCTCGTCTTCATCGGATTCTTCTTCTTTCTTCACCTCCGGCTCGAGCTTGACCTTTTTAGCTACTGGCCCGTCTTCCAGTGGCGTATTTGGTGTTGCGACGTTGGTATTTGGTCCGCTGCTGCCGGATTCTGAGTCCAACTCTCTTTTAAGTGAGCTGTTTCCTGATGGAGGTGCTTGGGCCTCGGTGGTAGACGCGACAGGGGTCGAAACACCATTTGTAGTGACACCGACATCTTCGAACTCATCCTCTTCCTCGTCGGACGTTTCTTCGCCTGAGCTGACATCCTCTTTTGCTTCTCGTTCCTTTTCACGAGCCATCTCAGCGTAGTAAGCTGCGACTTTATCGTCGAGAGCATCTGTGTCGGGTTTCTTCTCGTCCTTTTGGTCGTCGGATTTGATATCGACCCCGGTAGAATCAACTCCGTTGGCTTCGGGCTTGACTGCTCGGATATTGCCAGCTTCGGTGCTAACTGTAGACTCCGTGTGCCATACGGGAAGGGCGTTCTGTTTTTCAAGAGCAGCCTTTCTCGCGGCGACTTCTTCCTGCTCAGCAGCGCTTTTCTCGGCTGACGATGTGAGAGAAATTTCCAGGGCATTCTCGTCGGTTCTGGCTGAGCCTCGAACAGCGGCTTGTTTGGAAGGAGCTGCCGTTGCAGCTCGGGTCGGGTTCGTCAATTGGTTGCGCTCAACTTCAACCTTATGATCCCATGCCGAATCAAAATCGTTCGCCGGCACATCAACTGAGTCGATTTGTTTCAGCAGCTTCAGGATTTTGTCGAGCTGTGCCATGAGCTTGCTGTTCTTTTCGTGTCCAGAGCGATCTGGCCCAGCACCGCCTTCGAGATCCTCCGCTCTGGATAAGACAGCTCCACACCGATGGCACTCGAATCCTTCTGGTCCCACGCGGTTAAGTACCTCAAGTTGTGTCCATTCCGCAGAACATCTCTGACAGACGTATTCCTTCCTTTCCGCGCTAGGAGTGTATTGAGCCTTTATAGTCGACGTGAGGCGAGAAATGCGGTATTTAATGCCGTCCACGACTGGATGGAGTGGAATGTAGTAGTATTCGCGGTTGGTCGGTCTAGACACACCGGCACGTATCTCAGGGCGAGAATGACTATCGCATTCTCTTGTTAGCTCTGGAAGTAAGTAGAAAGTGAAGCAAAAAGGGATGAGCCGTACACAGCAATAAGGCGGTCCTCGCGCAGCCGCGCGCAGAGTTTGCGCAAGTCCTTTTGCTGTATGCCTAGAAGTACGGCCAAGTCTTCTACGTGAAGGCTGAAAAATGAAATGTTAGCTGTGGGATCAATGAACGGGCTTTGAGATTGGCTGGATCATACACTGAGTGTACGAAGAGCGCATCTATCACGAGGATGTGGCGAGTCTCATAGAAAGCCCGGGCAACGCTCCGGATGAGCGTGTTCGCGAGATCCATGGCTGTAGTTAACACGAAGAGCGAGTGAAAAGAAAGTAAAGGCGAGGTAGTTGAGAAGCTATGTCACCTAGAGGTGAGTAAGTGAGTGAAAGATGCTGAATCTGTTTGTCGGCGCCTTAAGTTCAAGGAAGCTCGAGAAAGTAATCCATCCTTCTCTTTTCGACAGCAGTGAAGCTGAGAATGAGAGAGGGGCGGTTTTTAGTAATAAAGGTCAATGACGGAGGCCGGCTATTGACGTCGGCGCGAACAATAGAAGGGTTCTCGGTGAATCGTCACAATGAAGAAGATCTTGATGGATCAATGATGAGGCTGAGAGTTGAGGCTCTTAAGCCCTAACGGTGTTCCGATTTGGACTAGTTCAGGACCCACCACGCTAGACCTAAAATATGTCCTTCGCAGGATATCAAGAACTCGAATTTATTTGGCATCGCGGAGTAAAAACTACTTAATTTCAAGACATACACAGATCCATGAACGCGTTTTTACTTTGCAATTTGAGATGGACCAGCCAATTGAGGCCCCAGAGGGGTCTGCTCAGAATAAACAGCTCCCACAAGACCCTCAACCCGCCGCCGAGACCTCTGTATCAAAGCCAGAGAGCAAAACTGAGCCAGGCCAGTCTGAGTCCGGACCTACAGGAGCGGGAGCAAAGAAAAAGAGGTGGGGAAGGGATAAAGGAAGAGATGGAGCTCGTGGCAAGAGTAAGGGAAGAGATCTGGGAAGGACGAAATGGAGGTAAATATTACGACTACACCCACCACCCTTTGCGTTCGGGGAAGAGCTAACTGATTAAGCCGCGATCATGCAGATAAAAGAGAGAGAAACGAAGAGCAGCAGGCAGCTAAGCGACGAAGGATAGAAGCTGGCGAAAGTGCGACGCCGATCTATGCGACACAGTTTTCTGCAGAGGATATTGCCAGCGAGGAAAGGCGCCCCAAAAAGAAGGTCGCCGTGTTGCTTGGTTACTCGGGCAGCGGGTATCATGGGATGCAATTGTATGATTTAATGAAGGGCCTGTGTTGTATTAATCCCGCTAATTTTCTCTAGGAATAATACCGAGAAAACTATTGAAGGAGAGCTTTTCGCTGCCTTCGTTGCTGCTCGTGCCATCTCGAAGGCAAATGCAGCCGACCCCAAGAAATCCTCGCTCGTACGATGTGCCCGTACAGACAAGGGCGTGCACGCAGCTGGGAATATTGTGTCTCTGAAATTAATTGTCGAAGATCCGGATATCGTCAGCAAAATCAACGAAAACCTTAGCCCTCAAATTCGGGTATGGGGTATTACGCCCACAAGTAAGAGCTTTAGCAGCTATCAATTATGTGATTCCCGAGTATATGAGTACATGTTGCCTTCGCATTGCTTACTTCCTCCACACCCAAGCACACTCCTCGGCAAGAGGATTGCTGAGATTGCCGAGAGTGCTGGCGATCTTGAGGGTTTCAACCAGAGGCAGGAAGAAGTCGCTTCTTTCTGGGACGATACCTATAAGCGAAGAATGGAGCCGATTCTGGATGGCCTTGATGAACGAGCTCGAAAAATTGTCAAGAAGGCTCTATATATCTATGATGAAAGTAGTCAAGAAGATGAAAGTTATGAGGATCCCGAGACAACTGAGGCCGGGAAGCTGAATGAACCTCCAACTAATGATAATGTCGAGGCCTCTATATCTCAAGATCAAGTTAAACAAGAGGACCAAACTGAGCCTACCGAACGCCAAATATCGCCAATTTCTGCCGCAGTGAAGGCCATACGGGCCGCATATCTCGCCGAGAAGAGAGCCTACCGCGTCCACCCAGCTCGTTTAGACCGCCTTCGTGAAGCACTTAGGAAATACGTTGGAACGAAAAACTACCACAATTACACCATCCAAAAATCCTACGGCGACGCCTCATCAAAGCGAATTATAAAGTCCTTTGAAATCTCACCAAACCCGATTATTATCAACGGCACGGAATGGTTAAGCCTCAAAGTCCACGGTCAAAGTTTCATGATGCATCAGATCCGAAAGATGGTTGCCATGGCTGTGCTTGTTGTACGATGTGGCTGCGACCCGGAGCGCATTGTTGACGCGTATGGGAAGACGAAGATCTCCATCCCCAAAGCACCGGGGCTTGGCCTACTTTTAGAGCGGCCGGTCTTTGATAGCTACAACAAAAAGGCTGAAAGAGAGCTCAAAAAGGAGCTAATTGATTTCAGTGCATATGAAAAAGAAATAGAGGAGTTTAAGGAACGAGAAATATACCAGAGGATATACAGGGAAGAGGAAGCAACTAATGCGTATGTACCACCGCTCTGACTTACCTTTGCAACTTTTTTAAAGATTCGGCTATGAATAACTAGATCGTGCGCACCATTAGGTTTGGGAACTTTTTCAATCACCTGGATAACTTCAATGGAGAAGACTTCCTCTACCTTACTTCTGGAGGCATTGCGGCTGCTAAGCAATCACAAGGGACCCAGCAAGCCACGTTAGCTAAGGCGGAGTCCGAGTCTGAAGACGAGGTCGTTGACGGTGGTGAAGAGGGCGGGTGATTTTTATACGGCTGTTTCTGAATCTTCAAATCGCAAGATACCCTCGACCTATGTACTTATGGCCTCCTGTTCGTATAAATAAGCTACATACATGTACATGTACAAATAGAGCCAATTCACGCTACAATGGAGCAATATTTAAGAACAAAATTCAATTATTAAGCAAAGTCATAGAATGATCATTAACATAGAAAGGAAAAAGGAAAATCTCTCCAGACAGTATCAAAAAAAGCATAAGCTCATTCTGAATGGCGTGTAACCCTTCATTCTTCATCTCGGTGTAATCATTCACAAAATTTGAAGCAAGAAGGAAAAGAAAAAAAAGTAGAAACAAGAACATATACTAAAACAAGGTCAGAACACCGCCCACCCAGATAACAGAAAGAAAAGAAAAAAATCGGTCAGATAGAGAAAGGAAGGCTAAAACGGTTACAAGAAGAAGAAAGTTTGGGACGACAATAAAGGTCTTAAATGATCATCGACCGAGTTTTCTGCCTCCGCGCTTCTTGGCTGTTTCCGATATCAGACTGCGAGGCATGAGGCCGATGCCTGGCACCATTGTGTGGAGGTGGAGGGGGATGATGCATGGGCGGCGCCATTGACTGGACATCTTTCCTGGGCATAGGCGGAGGTGGAGCAGCATGGCTACGGTCTATTCCATGCTTCGCAGCCAAGCTTTTCTCGCGCTTGAGAACAAGCTCAGTCCAACCTTTGACTTGGCCAGTTCCTGCCGCGTAGCCTTTTCCAACAGTCTGGGAAAGAACTTCCATCCAGCCGTCCTTCTCGACACCGCTGTCGGCATAGAAGTCGATGACTTCACCGTTTCCGAAGCGGATACGGAATCCCTCCTCGACAAACATATAACCTTCCTCTTCCTCGGCGAATGCAGACTTACGTCGCTTTCCACCCTTACCCGAAGTTTCCTTCTGCGTAAGAGTCGACTTGTCGTCTATGAGTTTGGAAGCTTTTGCCAGGTTGATGGTTGCACGAGGTTGACGTGTGGATTCATGATAAGCTGTCAATTTTGAGCCCTGAAGCCTGAAAAAGCGACGGCGCCAATACTAAATTCCAGTCGTATTAGCATCATTGATATGTAGGCAAACAGGGCTACAAGGCTACTTACTGGGCAATCTCCACCCTGTTGCGACAAGAAACCTTCCCAAGTCCTTGCAGCTGTATTCTCGGCCTCTCTCAGTTCTCGTATACAGGCATTCATACTCTTGGGCATGGCATCGTCCTTCGCTCCCTTTGGCCTTGGAACATATAGAAGCTGAAGCTCTAAATTGCCGACTTGGTAAGGAGGGCGTTTCTGAGCCCCAGAGACGTTGGAGTTAGAGCTCTTCTTGCTCTTCACACTATGCATAGTTTCGTCTACCGCCCATTCATTGAAACAGGCGACATCAGCTGTGTGTGGTCGGCCAAAGGCATTTTGTTCGTGGTCGCCCAATGAAACATATGCTCGAGCGAAGGTTCCATCGCGCGCAACAAGATTTCGAAGGGCGGCAAATGGGTCGTGTGCCGCTGCTGACATACTTGCCTGGGTCTTCTGTTGCTTTTCTG
This sequence comes from Arachnomyces sp. KDTOL00113, assembly GCA_949709995.1. Classification (NCBI taxonomy): domain Eukaryota; kingdom Fungi; phylum Ascomycota; class Eurotiomycetes; order Onygenales; family Arachnomycetaceae; genus Arachnomyces; species Arachnomyces sp. KDTOL00113. Next base: position 1,037,016 of record OX453237.1, read on the forward strand.
CCTCCAACTGCTGGCGCATTTCTAATTCCTTACGTTTCTTCGGAGAGGCAAAGACACGGCTGAATGCAGAAGACTTTTGAGACTTTGCCGACTTAGTGGGAGAAGCACACTGGGCCACCTGAGGTTTGGGAGGATCTTCAATCTTCATTTGGAGGGTCAATTGGAATTCCAGGTCATTCATGACGACAAGCTCAAACTCTTGGCCGATAGGAGCGGATTTTCCAAGTTCAAGCCAGGAGGTAGTGACACAGTGGAGACCGTTGTCCAAGGTTAGGGCAAAATATGAACGTTGTCCTGTTACGAATGTTAGTCCTGGCGGTCAAACATAATTAGATTGGGAGTCTCACCTCGTGGTAAGGGAATGTCAAGTTCCTTTACCCCAACAACTTTGACGAACAACCGACCTCTTTCAGCATCATCTTCGGTATTTTCGTCGTCGGCGTTAATGTTCTCGTCGACACAGTCCAGGGCTTCTTTGGCATTACTTTGTTGACCGGGAAGTGGAGGAACAGGTCCACCGACAGGTCTTTTCTTGGGCATGCCACCTGCCATTTTGATACTCTGGCGTCTAGTCTTTCCGTTCCATGGCTCAGTGGTCCACGTCTGCTGGCTAGTTTTGCGAGGTGAGTTACCCGCTGATTTCGTGTCGCGTTGTTCCGCTCCGGTCTCAGTGGGTGCTGTCTCGTCCCGACGGCTACTGGCGACAACAAATTTCGTATTCTGTCTCATAAGGTATCCACGCTGTCTCATCGGACTTCTGTTAGCGATAGCTCTGGGTATTTCCGTGGGTGATTCTCCTGCAATATAACTCGCCTGTGTGTGCTCTCCGATGGGTATGTTTCCTTGGGTATATCCTTGGGTAGGGAGGGGGTTAAAATGATGGGAAAGGGAAAGTTCAAACGCCACCTTTTGGGATTCGATCACACGGTCAAATTCTCGGTCGAGGCCAAAGCCAAGACCTTCATCCTGGGCACCGACGGGTATGTCGAGCTTGACAAGGCTGCTCTGCCGTTTCTCGGCGTTATCTGGGTTTCCATTTCGAAGAGCCTGTTCGGGGTCTCCGCCATCGATGTCTTCAACTGGGCTCTGGGATGCGTCGTGCGTCTCGTGCGTCGGGATAGGCGGCACGGCGGGCTCTTGACCACTCACTATCCGGCGGGTAGCGGCCATGGCTCTCGCATCTGCAGGTGTTAATGATGGTCTGGTCTTTAGTTTAGCGCCAGAAGCTTTAATAGTCGCAATAGGCTCGGGAACATTTGTCGATTCATCATCAGCTGAATCCTCTTCGATGGGGTGGCGTATAACGGATTCAGGGGTCGAAGGTTCCTCTTCGTTGTCCTCGTAAGTTGTTGAGTCACATTGTGCATCAGGTGTGGTAGGCCTCTGCAAAGAATTACGAATCTCAGCCATGTTAAGGGGTGGAGCAACAGTTTCTTCTTCCGGGGCAATTGAACTCTGTTCATGACCATCGGAAGGTCTGAAGTCGAGATCAAATGAGTAGTCTCCAAGGACGTGAGAAAATTCGGAACCAGAGAAACGTTGGCTTTCGTTCATAGGTTGTTGACCTTCGCTTTCTGGCATTGGTGCCATTTGTGGGACTGGAGTGGACTGGCTTTCGCTCTCTCTTAACTTATTAATTTCCTCTCGCTCGTCTTCCTCATCCGGACGAGAATAGCTACTTTCGTCATCCTGATCGGTGGTATCGCGTTCGGACTCGTTGAACGAGGGATGAGAAGGAATCCCATCACCATAATAATCAGGAATTGCGCTAAGATCGGGACCATCTTCGTCTTCGTCTTCCTCCTTGACTATGATGCTTTCCTCAACAGGGTATTCATCCTCAAGAGATGGGATTGGGACATCAGGGTCAAGCATCATTTGGTGATGTGGGCTTTCGGGGGTGGCAGAGAGGGCAGAAGACTCATCCTGGCTGGAGTTACGGTTCTTAATATTCCGTAGAATGGATTCCCTGGAAATTCGTGGAGGCGAAGATAGTTCGAAAGATGCCATGTCCCCATTCTGGTTTGAATTGGGAGATGCAGGATTGCTGTCACCTTGCTGACTTTCCCTGTCACTCGCCTTCTCCTTGGCTCCGGCCCGTCTCATTCTTCGCTCGCGTTGCTTTTCCGCATCGGATGGGCTCTTCTCACTTTCTTGGATCATCATAAGTCGAAGTCTGTCATCCAATGACATGGAACTATTCCCGATGCCACTGATATCGGACTTAGAGAAAGAGGCTGGTCGAGGTGGAGATGGAAGGGAGCGCTTCCCGCTGTTTGTGCGCTCTGGAGCCCCGGATAACTCCCCACTGGACTCTGAACGACGATGGGAAATGGGTTGCATATCTGATGGAGGAAGTGGAGGCAGAGGGCGTCGTTCGCCATTTGAATCAGGTGATTCCACTGGGGAACGAAGATAGTTCGCTTCAGGTTTAGGTGTTGGGTGGCTATCGGGACTAGCGCTGCCATACTCTCCATTAAAGGGATCCTCTTCGCCTTGAACCAAGTCGTCATTGGCAGAGGCAGGGCTCATGAAGCGCCAATCCTCAGGCAAGACAACCGGGGTTTTGTCAGTGTCTTCTAGAGAAGCATCAAAACTATCCTCAATATCAAAGGAAGAGCCACGATCGAAGCTTTCCTCTTCATCCTCGTCACCAGAATCATAGCTGCCCTCACGCGACCCTGAAGCAATCGAAGAGGGATCTGGAGTAGTCATTTCATACTCATTTATTTGAGGTGGAGCAGCATCAAATGTAACGCTCTTGCCGTGGCGATGCATGCTGTGGCCTTCTAGTATCCTTTGCGAATCTTCCTCGTCCGACCAGATCTCGCTCTCTGGATCAAATGCAAGGCTTTTGGTGGAAAATCGACCATTAGATAGGGATGACTTTGTTGGAGAGGACTGATCTTTGCGCGGAGACAAAGGTGAGATATCGCTTCCTAGTCTATTATGCGACTTTCCAAAGCTGGGGGATGCATTCGAGGACAGTTGGCTGCTTCGCTTTGTTGGAGAGCTTCCGTTTTGTGTGCTCCCTCGTTCACTAGATAGTTTACCTTGGAATTGCATACTGAGAGGCCTTCCGTTGGCTAAAGGCCTGTCCAAAACCTGGACTTGGGCGGGATCATACTCTTGCCTGTGTTCGCGGGCGAACATGCTGCTGTTTTTGACGCGTGATGCGCGCTTCAGATTCTCGATTGATGAACGTTTTGAAGGAGAGATGGCAGAGTCAGCTTCGTAAGGACTTCTGTTCTCTGTGTTTACTCGATACGGTGAGCCAGAATCACGGCCTTGCCAGAAGAGCCGTGGAGAGGCAGAAGCGTTGAAGGGAGAGGAGTTGAAAGGGGAAGAATCTTCAGGAGTGATTCCCTAGAAAGAGTATTAGCTGTGCACACACAAAATACGTTAAGTTGCAAATACCTGGCTAGACTGGTTCCAGCTCGGAGAGTTGGTTCTCTGAGCCATTGGACTGAGTTCTAAAAGTGGTCGTTGTCCTGGCGTACCTCCCATTTTAGTAGGTGAAGTAGAGCCGTTCTTTTGAATGCGAAGAGGTTGCATCTATCAAAGGTTAGTTTCTGGCTTTTGTTTGTGTCGGCGGCTTGCGCCTCAAACTAAGTAAACAACAGATTTTCGCATACCTCAACCTCCTGGAGTTGACTTCAAAGAGACTGCTTGAATCAATGTCAAATAAGACTAGACTCAGCAGTCAAATTGTACTGATAGAATTTTTCCTTGAAGAGTTTGTTTTGCAGTGAAAGGTCGTCGAGAAAACCGTTGACAATTCAGCGACGAAAGGCACAAGCCGATTGATGAGGGACGATGTCTTGAACAAAGAGTGACGGGCAACAAAAGAAAGTAGGATTTCACAAGTTGCACACAAATAGCAAACTTCGTCCGCGCCAAATGAAAACAGAAGAGAAGTGCATTTATGGAGCGGGTTGATAAGATGTTCAGTGGAGGATGCGAAGCGGGATGGCTAAATGAGTTTCTCGAAGTGTTGACAATGTGATGTTTACGTTTCTACAGCAACAATCCTAATCGGGATTTGGATCCACATTTTTAATTTTAGCGTTTCACCCTAACTTTTTTTCATCTTCAAAGTTATCCTTGCGTTTCTTTAACATGGCAAGTTCCGGATATCAACGTCGATGAGATCTAGATACCCCGTGAATAGTACTCGACAAGGTCAGCGCAATGCTACCTCCCAGGTCGGTGTGTTTGCTATGCCAGGTTAAATCGGCATCCTCAACCTCCTTGACCCGATCTCTCGGCGTTACTACGTCATGGAACCCTTCACGCTTGATGGCGACAGCGCAGTTGCGCCGTCGAAAGCCAGCGAGGATGACTCTGTCACCGGACGTTGCGAAGTCCTATCCTTTAAACAATAAAGGAGGGAAAGGAAAATCCCCGACTCGACGAACGAACAGTCCGTTTGGCGGCATGAATCAGACTCGAGCGGACTTCCGTGGTCCTGCAAGACCGCGGACACAAGCAGAGCTAAAGAGGACGACGGGCGGGAAGGAACAGGCGAAACCGGAGAAGAAGGAACGTCCGCTCTTCAAGGCATTGAAAATGCAAACGATGCTTTCACCGGTCTCGTATGGCCACCGCACGGCTGTGAAGGCCAAACTCGCGAATATCACAAGCTTCGATCAATTCCCTCTCCTCCCGGTTGTCCAGGACTCAATAAAAACTCAGGCCTTGCCTGGCCTCGCTGAGGTGACTCCGACGCCAGCCCAGCGACTGACCATTCCCACATTGCTCGAAAGCGATGCGAAGAAATCGAACCTAAAGTCAGAACCAACCGACTCGCCTCAATTCGATCAATACCTTCTTGCTGCGGAAACTGGTTCCGGGAAGACCCTCGCATACCTCCTTCCGGTGGTAGATGCTGTTAAACGAGCCGAAATCGCCGATAAGGAAGAAGAAGATCGGTTGAAAGCCGAAAAGGAGGAGGAGAGGCAGCGAAAGAGGAATGTCTTCGAACTTGATACCCCCGAACTTCCAAATCAACCACATCCGACATCTGGGCGGCCAAGAGCTATCATCCTAGTCCCCACCTCGGAGCTTGTCACCCAGGTTGGCGGACTGGTGAAGATCTTGTCACACACCGTGAAATACCGCTCTGGTCTTGTTTCTTCAGCATATTCGGGTAAAAAGATCCGATCCAACCTCTTCTCGCATAACGGCATCGATATCCTTGTATCGACTCCCCATCTTCTCTCTACAATCGCTGAAAAGGACCCGAATATTCTGAGCCGTGTCTCCCATATCGTCGTCGACGAAGCAGACTCGCTCCTTGATCGATCTTTTTCGCCAATGACTACCTCTATCATCGATAAGGCAGCTTCATCCCTAAAACAACTAGTGCTCTGCTCGGCTACCATCCCCCGGAGTCTGGATACTTTCCTCCGCAAGAGGTTCCCCGACATTCGACGCCTAGTCACCCCTAATTTGCATACCATCCCTAGAAGAGTCCAGCTCGGGGTTGTCGACGTGGACAAAGAGCCATATCGTGGAAACAAGAGTCTTGCCTGTGCTGACGTACTATGGTCCCTCGGAAAGGCAGGCGGTACCGACCCGGATATTGGACGTATTACTGTAAACAAGCAAGAAACGAAGAATATCATCGTCTTCGTCAACGAGCGAGACTCTTCTGAAGAGGTTGCCGATTACTTGGTCACCAAAGGCATTGACGCTGTTGCCCTGTCCCGTGATACCACTGAACAGCGCCAAACAGAAATCCTGACCGATTTCACAGCTGCAAAGGCCCCTCCAGCTCCGGCCGATATAATGTTAGCTGAAAAGAGACATAAATTTGAGCGGGAACAATCCATCCCATTCGCAGAGCCACCGAAGACAGCAGCAAGCCATCGCCGTCTCCCGAATACCAAAGTCCTAGTCACGACGGACTTGTTTTCTCGCGGTATTGATACCTCATCTGTCAAACACGTTGTTTTGTATGATGTACCTCATTCGACGATCGACTTCATCCATCGTCTGGGACGAACCGGCCGCATGGGACGCAGAGGCCGCGGAATTGTATTAGTAGGCAAGAAGGATCGGAAAGATGTTGTTAAGGAGGTTCGTGATGGCATGTTTAGAGGACAAGCCTTGATTTAGGAGTAATTTTTTTCACGGTTCTTCCCATTGAACGAGCAAAGTGCATTGCCCCCCGGTGTTTACGAGTATTCTTTGGTTTGTACGATATGAGAATTGGGATATATGGGACGCAAAAATACGATAATCTTTGTATATTAGAATAGATAGATATATTCGCCGACTAATAAGACTAAAACTACTCCTGAAAGCCTACAACTCCAGATATCTGTCCACTGCTTAATATAGATAATTCTATGGTTTAATTTTGATCGCCTTCCTTTGATTACAATAATCCACAGAGCTTTTTTGAGGTCTAAAGGCGGTTTGGTTTCGTAATCATTAACCCCTGGATATATATATTTCTGGACCGCAACAAAACTAAAGACAAGGACATCGGGTTTTCATCGGAATAGCGCACACGACAGAAGTGATCGAGACCGCGGAACTATGCACCTGACATCCAAGAGCTTGACGTCTAGCTGCCTATATTTGGCAAACAAAGCACTTGCGATTGCTGTTTGCTATGCCCGTGATCTTTGAAGTGGCTACATTATTGTTTGCCCTGTTGATAAATCTAGAACTCCTTCTTTGAGTAGCGATAACAATCTGAAGTGCATGAAATCTCTCAGCCTGTAAAGTACTCATCGCAATTCAATAATCCCAATGAAGTATCCATGTTCCAATCCACCCATTAACCATTGCTACCGTATTAGCGGCTATAGTGCAAGCAAGAGGCAAACTACAAACCGCAAACAAGACGTAGATAGAGGAGAATGGTGTTTTACTCTTCTCCGAAGATGTTGGAATTATAGCAATAAATAAATACTGAGTACTAAAGACGAATGACGAGACAAATCAACGACCATGGGCGGCGTCTTATCCTCTCCACCACCCCACGATATGGGTTCCAAAACCTGTGAACACCACTGTTGCTATCGGGAATGTCGGCACCGGGCTCGAAAGCACAGTAAGCGCAGAAATGGTGATGCAGCGATAAATGAGCTACTATGGGCGGCCGGTGATCTCCTGAAAGAACACGTCAAGGGCGTGAAAGAAAAGAGAAAAGGGAACACTACGGAGAAAGGCCATAGGAGACATGGCGCTGAACGGAAAGGTCGCGGGAGAGACTTGGAACCTAAGTACCGGGGATATTATCGGTCCGGGGAAGGTATATCCTCCGCCTTATCTTGAAGCATTTGAGATTTGTGAACGCTAATCGCCACGGATAGCAACGGAGGAAGAGGGTGAGATGCCCCTGCCGAATGGCTATGGTCGGTATGGAGAGCTAGAAGAAGACGACAACGACCTTTCTCCCATGGACCAGCCGCGAGGCAGTGGATACCGACGTCACCAACCAAGAGGTGCCATCAACTCGCATCACGGACCTGGCCGTAGAAGCAAGACCCCCAGATCCCGGCCCATATCACCACAACGAGAAGGCGAGAGATCCAGTCACGCAGCCGAGTTTGGATTCGCAAACGTTGACAGCTTTCAGCATCCTCCGCGATCGACTGGGCGTACACCGCCTGGACAGGGACCGTGGCAGAGTAATAACTCAAACCGCAGGGGAATTGGGCGACAGTTTTCGACCTAACGAGGACGGACGTGAATGGGATGTTTCCTTTTTGTTTTTGTGGTTTTTTTGGGGGACCTGCATTGTCCTTGCTTTTTCGTACAACACTGGGCTGCACGTTCCTGTGATACTGCATGAGTATGGTTACCCTTTCGTCGTCATGCTGCTAGAATGTGAGGAAGTTGGGCATTGGAGGTATACTAGAATGCAGGGAATGGGGTTTGCTGTCCATAACGTGTAACAGTCCTGATAGAAATATGGATTCGTCCAAGCTCAAGGTCTCTCAAACGTTTCAGAGATGCCTAGTTTCTAGAATATCAGTTCTGCACCATGTCTGTCGTATTGCATATTGAAGGACTTGGAGCAAACCGAGCCGGAGAAACATTTATGACCATATATTGGTGCCAAAAGGGCTCTCCTACACCACAACGAGGACTGTCACGGCCAGCGATAACTCAGTTGCAAAGCAATAAAAAACCCTCTCATAGTGTATACCCTTCTTATAGGGACGAACCTCTCAAAGAAAAAAGAGCAGCCGGACAAAAAAAAAAAAACATGCCCTCCCTCTGGACAAAATGGCAAGACCTCCGCTACCGAATCCACCGAGTCCCCGAAACAGATCGAGATCAATTAACTCGGCTCGCACATACACCTCCCGAATTCTGGCGACCGAGAGATTGGATGGATTCCCGACGACTTCGATCTCAAAGACAAATCGCTCTCCGGAAAGCTGAGCGATCGGGAGGCGGCCAGAGGACGATGCGAGTCGTGGAGAGGTTTCCTGAGGGGGAGTTTTGGCCTCGAACGCCGCGGTATGATCGAGAGTGGAGAGATATGGTTATGGATAGTCGGTTGTTGGAAGGGGTTAGGGATATGTTGGGGCCGGATGTTGAGGTCTTTTATGATGTTGATGGGGAAATTTTGGTGGTGGATCCGTTTACGGGGCAGGTTGTGCCGGCACATTTGTATGTTGTCTGATGAAAGAGGGAGGACGGGGGATTGTCTTGAAGGTGCTGTTCTTGTTATTGGGTCTTGCTTGGGAGTATTCGTACAGTGAAGGTGAAAAGAGAATGATATTTTACATCCGACATATCGCCTGGGTTAAACAAAGACAAAAGAAAATGATGGGTATCGACCCAAACTCCATACAAAATGCTTCCAGAACGAAGAAATAGTCATTATACACCCCAACATGCATCGCCATCCATCGGCGTTAGTAAACCTGTTCGCATAAGAAGTCCGGAAATGGAAGGGAAATGTAAACAAAGAAAACCAGAAACTCCAATACATCATACAATATACAGTCAGCAACTAAGCCCAAGAATTTTGGGAACAAAGAAGTGTCCTTATCACATCGTCACTCGCAACTGCCGTGTCTGCCTCCTCCTGCTTCGGGTGCGTCGTGTGTCATCCCCAGATTCGCTGGGCCCGGTATCTGTTTTTCTCTCTGGGGTCTCAGAGGTGGGTGTCGGACCAAAACCAACACCACGGCCTCTTCTCTGGACGCGAGTCTCGTCCCCGGTCTTGAGGAATCGGTGTACGGTTCGATGGTCCATGACTCTTTCTTCGGAATCATGGCGCCCTTCTTTGTCTGTTTTGGGCCAGCGGTAGCCATACAGTTTTGAATGCCTCTCGCAACGAGGGCATTCTTTGCGAGTTAAATAGGAATCAGCCTGGACGAACCACGCTTCACAAGTTTGGCAGTCAACCCATCGGTCGTAGCTCTGTGCGAGAAGTCTCGAAGTGTGGATATAATCTCCTGGGAACCGAAGCAATGATGGTTCCTGTTCAATGGTGGGGACAATCTGGCGTTTCCGACGCCGGGTTCTGGTCTTATTGCCCCGTTTCACGACAGTCATTTGAATATCGTCAAGCTCCCAGGAGTCGGATAATTCCGAAAGAGGATCGCTCTCATATCCATTATCACCTGGGTTGTTTCCACTTTCTTGCGGCGGATATGGGGTTGACTGTTCGACTGATTGGGGGGTTGTCCAGCCAATCGACTGACCCACGCCGTCGACAATCTCTGCCTTGACCTTTTCTCCAATGCCAATGACTGATGTTGCGGCGGTTGATGTGCTGGAGTCGTTAGTCATCGAAGTGTGAGATTCGAATTCGGTTACCGGCGTGGATTTCGGGGGCTCATGCGTTATTCCTTCAGGACGCAAGAGTTTTCCATCATTGGTCCCGGACGTCGGACGAGCACTGGAATTCTCATCGTGATGAGAAGAAATTGAGAGAAGCCTATCTCCTACGGTTGATAAGAACGATGAATCTTGGACAGAAGATGAGATATCATGCTTCAGTTTTGACCTTTTGCGTGAAAAGGCCTCCTTTCTTGATGGAGATGGAGTCTCTGGTGTTTGAGAACCAGTAACCGACCCGTACCTCCTCTTCCGCCGAAACGAGTAAGGACGCGACCCGCTGGCTTCTTCGACCTCGTCGGCTGGAGTGGGTGTAGATGCGCTGCTTTGCTTTTCAGAAGCAAGATCCCCGTTACACCACCCGTTCCTCACTGCAAGCTCGCAAGTTCGGCACAAACATTCGCAGTTCGAGGCTCCGAAATAGTCTTCCCCATAGGAGACGGTGATTTCTTCACCAACTTCAATGTCCCGAGTTGCAACAACCTCCATTCCCTCCGATCCTCGAGTTACAAGCTTTCCGGTCGCATCGCAATCGTGATTGGCGAACCTTGCCGGTCCTAGAAATAAGGATGGGGTTTTCTTTCTGCTCGACATAACGATGCTAAAATCCCGCCGTGTAAGGTCGAGGTCTTCTTCCTCTTCCCGCGTCATGGAAACCATGGTTCCGCATAGGTGTTTTATCGTATGACCCTTTTTGATAGGTTTTCTAGCAGTCACGGCTGCTTCGTGAGTTGTAATCGTATAACGGTTGGTTGTCGACACTTCAAACGGGCAGCTGGGAAGATAGATTGAGATATACTTGCGAAGATGCCGGCAGAACCACGTCTTCTCCTGTTCAGTTTTAAGCTTCCCGAGGTATTTTTTGAGTCCAGGAAGATTAAGAAGGGCCTCTTCGGCTTTCGTCACGTCTTTGTCCACAATTGTATCGTGGAGTAGAATAGACGTAACATCTTCTTCAAGTATACCTCTTGCAGAGAAATACTTGGAGCGATTCTTTCGGATCTTGGTCCAAAAATAAGCCTACAATACGGTGTTAGATATTTCTTCATATGACCTCAATCGAAGAACAGGGACACCCACCCGATCAACTAGCGCATCTGTTAACACATCATCATAGCTGGCCAACTGAGTAACGGTCAATCGTTCCTTCTGATCCACTGGCGCGCTTGAACCGGAGTTTAAAAGTGGCATGATGGCGACAAGGCCAAAAGGGTGATTATAGTACAAAATCCCTAATTTCCAAGTGAAAAACTGCTGGAATGCACGAGAAAAGATAGAGATACTGTGGTCAATTGAAGCGAAAGCGCCCGGGTGAGACGGCGTTAAGAACTAAGACAAAACGCGAAAAAAGAGACGAGGGAGATACAAGAAGGAAATCCTATACCCACGCGGGGATAAATGCGACCATTGTATAAGAGGCCAAGTCTCTATACAAACCAATTACAACAAAAAGGCTCTTTCATGCGCCCTTTTATTGTTTATCGCGAGATATATCCCTTTGTTGTTTTGAGGCTGATGGAGGATGGTGTTCTTCTTGTTTCGCTCTTAAGGGGCCAAAGATGAGTTTTGATTGGGGATTGAGTAATCTGGGGTCGGCGTCGGATAAACACTCCCTTTTCGGTTTAGTGATCGGAGCTGGAAAAACATCCCGGCAACAAAAAAAAGGGCAGGTCGAAAAGAGGAAGACGACGAAAGGCACGACGGAGAGATTCAAGAGGAGATAAATCAAGCCATGCGGTCAAGATGATACAACTAAAGGTAAGCCAGGCCTCCGGTGTGCTTAATGATTACGACAGTCAGTTCAATGGGCTAATTGCTGTGGTTCTACTCTTTTACAGACGATGCTTAATTGCATCGACAACTCCGGTGCCGCCGTTGTCGAATGCGTGAACGTCCTAAAGATGAAGCGGGCTGCCTCAATCGGTATGTCTTAAAGATTCCCCCAGCTCCGATCACCGAATCTCGGTTAACATGTCTCTCTAGGAGATCGAATCATCGTCGTCGTCCAGAAACAGCGAAGCTTCGGCCCCGAATCAGGGCCCGCCGCAGTTAGTACCGGTATTGCAAACAAAGTTCGTCGCGGAGACCTTCGACATGCGGTAGTGGTTCGAACGAAGAAGGAGGTGCAGAGGCCCGATGGAAGCCTCGTTAAATTTGACGATAATGCTTGTGTCTTGATCAACAAATCCGGAGATCCTATCGGAACGAGATTAAACGGTGAGTGAAATGAATGTCGGGCCGCTACGGCCCTCTTGAGCTTTCGCGGGCGTATACTGATTTGCTTTTACAGGACTTGTGGGAGCAGAGCTACGGAAAAAGAACTGGTCAAAGATATTATCACTAGCACCAATGCATTTGTAGAATATGTAATTTTGGGACCTGTAAATTATACATTTAGATCATCTTGCTGCTTTATTAACTATATAAATTATACTTCTCTTGCTGCTTAATCATATACTATACATATGGATACCCTACTGGACGTGCTTGCTATAATGATGGTAATGTCAGTCTTGATAACTCCTTGGCCAGGGGGTTTGGTACTGCGTGATTCCCAGAACGTAGGAATAACGACTCGCCACTCCCTTACCCACAGGTGCCTGGGGTCATCTTGGTCGTGTCAGAGGCGGTTTAAACTACTAGTATAAACTATGTCGTCTAAGGAGGCATAGTTAATTAAAAATTATGACATATAATGGGTGCTTTGACTATTTATCGCCTATGCTTGGGGCGTCTTTCGGGGGGGGGGGGGACTCCCAGGCGTAGGGAGTTTAGCGCGAGCGTCAAAAGCAGAAATTTTCGGCGTCGATTTCACAGGTCGCCAGATTCTTCATGTAGAATAATAGAATATCTTTATTTCCTTGAACCGACTGCAAAACTGAGATCCCATTTCTATCCAACAAAAATCCCATCCCTTTTCGTTCCCCTTTAACTCCACGTCCTGGGACCGAATCGTCCGCGAAAATAAAAAAATCCTTAGGAGAAAGCCGAGGGGGTATATAATTATGTAAACACCGTACCGCATGAACAACAGACATAGTAAAGTTTCTAGCATGAACGATGATTAGTACCCGGTTTCGAAGGGGAAAGGGTGATGGGGGACTCTAGCTCACCATTCCCGTCTCCGCTGATCGCTGCTGCGATTGAAAGAAAACCGCTTCGCTCTCCTTACAGTTCGGGCAAAGCTTGTTCGACCGAGGCAGCTGATCAAAAAAAGAAGCACAAAGTGTTAGCCAATAGTCTTTCAAGAGCGCATGGTGCTCTGGAAAGATCTAGGCTTTGTTGGATTCTTCAACTCCGAGGGATTCCATGGACTCGGCCTCGGTGCCGAGAGCCGTTTTTTCGCAAACATAACAAAGAATGTCGCAGCCACAGTAGGTACAGAAAAAGGGAATACCAACCGTAGGGTCAGATCCCACGTCAGTGGTGACACCGGCGGTGTCTCCTACTTGACTGTTGAGTTTGTTCTGGAAGACGCAGTGGGAGGTTGCGGGTTCGCCAACGTGGCACGTCCGGCAGGTGAACATTAACGTGTGGTTGACTCGGTCTTCTTTGGGGTAGAGCAAGTTAGAGCTGGAAAACATAATACGTTAGCTATCTCGCATACGTGACAACAGAACTAAGTTTGAGTATCGTGAAAGAGAGACATACCATTCACGGCAGAACTTGAAATGGATTTGATCAATATTCTGTGGCGCTTCGCCGCCGGTGTTCGAAGGAGCGGGGGAAGCAGACATCTTGAAATGCGTGCTCTGGTTGTTCGAGGGGTTTGGAGGTTGTTGTCCTAGCGAAAAGGCGTCTGGCTGTAGTGTTGCCTTGAAGGTTGTTTGTAGAGCGGAAGAGTTCTGAACTGTGAGGTGAGAGGTGTGAGGTAGAGGAATGTTGGTGTGATGAAGAAGAAGAAGAGTGAAAGATGGAGAGCTCCAGACGAAAAGAAATAAATCAATGATGATGAGACTTTATGAGAGATCTCAGATAACTTAGATAAGCGGGTGACACAGTGAATATGCTTTCCACGCTTGACCAACTCAGGGATAGCGCTCTGCACGGCCCCTTTAACCTTAAATACAAAGACGGCCCTTGTCAGATTAATCGATAACAACCAACTTCCATTCTCTTTCTCCCCCGCAGTGGAAAACAAACAAACAAAGCATTCCTCTTTCTTCACTGTCCCAGCTTTCTTTCGTTGCTACTAGGATTCAAAGGTACCTCTCGTAGCAGGGATACCTAGGCGACCAGCTTTTAAACTAGAGAAATTGCGTTAATCCCCGAGGGACAAAAGCTGCCATGGTACGCCGACCCACTGCTTTGTTGTTGATAGACCGCATTGTCCCCAAAGTGATAGCATAGTAACCTAACTCATTCTCGTTGGTATAGGCCGAGTCAGGCCTCCCAGTGGGCTGGGTAGTCCGGCATTCGAACTCGAAAAACCTCCCTTACTACTTCAATGGAGACACCAAAGAATCCCGTTGGGAACCTCCATCGGACACAGACATGGAGAAGCTGAAGACCTATATGGCCACACATCACAGCGGCCCTGCGAATAATTATAATGGCGCGGAGGCAAATGAAGGCAAAATCCGTGCTAGCCATCTACTTGTCAAACACAAGGACAGCAGGAGACCAAGCAGCTGGAAGGAGGCCGAGATCACTAGGTCTAAGGAAGAAGCGATTGAGATTCTTAGAGGCCATGAAGAGCGCATCAAACAGCATGGTGTTACTCTTGGTGATATTGCTGTCTCAGAGTCAGACTGTAGCAGTGCGCGAAAGAAGGGAGATCTGTGAGTACAAGCACTCTGTTTCACGAAAAAGGGGTATGATTGCTGACCTATGTCAAGTGGATTCTTTGGCCGTGGGGAGATGCAGAAAGAATTTGAGGAGGCAGCTTTTGCGCTACAGCCAGGCCAAGTGAGCGGCATCGTAGAGACAGCTTCAGGGGTTCACCTCATTGAACGGTATGTTCCCCTTTATATTTTTTATACCCTCCACCTTTTAGCTTGCAGTGGCTAACGAGCATGTGCCTGTAGAGTTCAGTGAACATGAGCATAGGGAGGACGTAGAGTTTCCCATGTAATTAGATACTGATTCAACTCAAGACATCTGGAAATAAGATAAAATAGAAGCTTCGGTTTTGAGTCTATGAAATACGCTGAGCGTCTAACCTTTCTTGATCGTTTGTTATCTCTACCTACATAGCTAATGCCCTAACACCTCATCGTCGGGGCGATATGTTGCGATGCGGCAGAAATAAGCCATATCCCTTTTAAAATTTGTTTTTATTCTTGCTAAACGTTTTCTTCCTTCTAATTTCACACGATCAAATTCACACACAGGTAGTTCCCACGCTGAATTTCCCATATTCTTTCCATATTCATCTCCCATAGCCATCTCCCTCATCTATCTCCCATATTCATATCCCACACTCATATCCCAACCTCATATCCAAATCCTCATATCCCATCCTCATATCCCATATTCATCTCTCCTACTACTTTCCTGTCTCAAAACCACCTTCTACCTTTTCCCTGTCTAAAGACCATATCCTACTACTTCCCCATCAAAAAACCATCTTCCTTTTAAGCCTTCAGCAAACTCTTCAGGTCTTATCCTTACCCTTCTTCCTCAAGATGTCTGGCAACCGTACCGGAGATTTCTTTGGCCTCCCTCCAATGAACCTCAACGGCGTTACAGAAGAAGAGATGATGGAGATGTTGGACAGATACACGAATCATGAAGAGGTAACAATCGCCTTGTATCCCAAAGAAAAAGCCCTTTACTTATGATTCGCTAGGTGACGACTCCGACCGGAACCCACTTCTACGCGTCGGACCCAAATCATCAACCTTCACAGGTATATCAGCGCAGTAAACCCTTCAAATGCTAGTCTGCTAATATTGGGATGTTAGGACGCGAACCATGACCCGTTCCAAACTTCGGACGACGAAGGCGCACAGGATAACGCTCACGACTCTCACACTCCTGGAGCTTATTACGGAACTCCACAGGGCATCGTCGGAGCTGAATCTGCTGGTACTCCTAACAATGGGCGCGATTCTATGACGACTGATAACACTGGAGCCGTTCGTAGTCAGGGAGGCATCGGTACTCCAGACAATCGAACAGCCATGATGACACCTCGTACCGGGTACGCTGCCGCTACTCCCAGCACTGCATTCGAGAACCGCGGTAGCATGCATTCGGGTTCCGGAAACAGTGGGTTTCACTTGGCGAGAGAAGACCCCTTCGTCACACCGGGCCATAATGTTCGTGGGAATCGTTTCGGATTTCAACCAAGCGTTTCCAACGATATAGATATACCAGACGCTGCCGACCTGATCATCTCACCTGTTCTACCGCCGCCTTCCTTAAGGTTTGCAGGACCGTCCAATGCCAACCCTAACGGAGCCACTGGTAGCGAGAGCGAGCACAACCAACGCCAGCGCCTCCCAGCGAACGTTCCTATGACCGTGAACCCACCCCAGGGATTCTACGAATCTGCGGAATGCCTGATAATTTCTCTGGAGGTTGTTTGCGAGCAGACCAGAAGAACTCTTGCCATCTTGCTGAGACAGACCGAAAATGCGCAGGTGATTTACGATCGCTGCCAAAACACCCCAGATCCCGAAGAGGCCAAATACTACTGGGATAGGTACATCAGCGAGATCCGCTCTCAATACGACAGCCTGAGGGATAGCTTGTGGGGTTGCGTTCGTTACTTGGTGTCCCGCTTGTCTGTCTGGTGCAAGATGTATAGGTTCGCTCTCCCAGACCCCGTTTTCCATCGCGGTGTCGAGGCTCTCAACGCTGGTAAATACCTGAGAGCCGAGATCGACAGGTTCCGGTACCCGGATTATAATGCGATGGCCATTGCGAGGCTTGCCATATCTTCAAACACTGGCAATGGCAACGGGTCGCAACAACAGCAACAGCGGTAGGCGCTGGGATACATCTTGTGAGTTTATCTAATCCGTTATTCCTCAATTTCCCTCCTCCCTCCAAAACTATGGTACCAGCAACTGACCTTCCTCGAGCTTTCAAGGCGACAATCGGCATTCCCGGACCTCTATCTCCTTAGCCACTTCAGAACCCGTTAAACGTTTAGGCACTGGCAGGTTTGTTGGATATGTTGGACGTTGTGGGTAGCGAAACGACGAAGTAATGAGATATCTGGTTATGTTTGGGGAGGATACGCAGTGCTTCCGAAGACTAGCTCTAGCTGATATGTTGCCAGAGATATCCTGTACCTTAGCTCACTACCCGGTAGATGTTTTCGGATATAGGGAATCGAAAGGCTTAACGTATATCCAGTCCATATTCCATTCCTTTATATGCCTTGAGACAATATCCCACATCATATCGTTTCCTATTCCTTCATACGCCTTGAGGAAACATCCCACATCATCTAGTTTCCCATTCCGTCTCTGTCATTTCCTCACTCGTTCGTAGCCTTTCTTGCTTAGTGGCGAGATCAAAATCCCACTCTGCCCTTCAGCAAGATTGTTGTCAAGACAGATCCATGCTGTATGTTTCATACTGCACATTTTACTGCACATTTGACGCGTTCCAAAGACTCATCCGACCCCATCAAACATCTCCAAACGTCGACACAACGTGACTCTGCGGCAGAACCTGACGCGTAGTTCACCATCGACCAAGTTCAGAGTGAGAGCGGGGTAGCCCAACCATCTGTCTTTTCATCTTCTCTTCAACCCTCAACCCTCATCCCACAAATCCTCATTTTCAAAATATTCGCCACCCTACCTTCATATAAACCACCAACGCCTTCCATACTCTATAGTGAGTAGATTCAGATAAGAACTTCTCCTTCTCATGGTATAAAACCACTTTTCTAACCAAAGAATTATAGAAACCAAGATTGCGAGATTCCTATCTTCGAGATAGAGAAATTGGATCCGGCATCATGCCAGTTATCAGCGCTATCAACGCTACCGACAGCAACGCGAATGGCAACGACAACATGCCATCCATCAACATGGAACCCGCCAATATGGGGGTTCGCAACATTGGAATTGGCGACGTGGATCTGACGGGCACCGAGCTCACCAGCAGGATGCTGACTCCAGAGGAAACCACCGAATTGGTCCCAGTAAGTCTCTCCTCCCACATCCCTTTCCATCTCCATTTCCATAGACGCAATAGTCTGACATTGAACAGATCCCTAGCGCGGAGATGGGCCTTGACCCCGACCGCTATCTCTTCGAGCGAACCCGTCTGCATCTCCCATTCTACTTAGCAGTCCTAGTCCCATCCGAAGTTCACAGGGCTCTAGACGAGCTTCGCATCAAAGCTAGTGCGGCATTTGTTTCCTTCAAGACTCTCGAGAAGTACGCAGCTCAGTGCTACTTCAGACTCTGCCCCTTGGATGATCCAAAGCGCGGGCCTAAACATTGGCACTCCATGCACATGCTTTTCAGCTTTAAGTTGCCATATGACGCGGAAAACCCGACCCTGGTCCCACCAGCCCGTATTCCTCAGTCATTGCTGCGCTTCCGTGTGACCGAAGATGCGTACCATGAATACACCGTCGGCTTTGACGTTTTGAAGTACGACTTCCTAACCGGGCCGTATGATGCCTACTTGGACGCCCGTTACCGCTTACACGAGCTGCTCAGCGCCTGCGAAATGAGCGAGATGGACATGGGGCGCTGGCGCAAGTGGATGGACAATTTTCTCGAGGAGATGAGAAAATGGGAGGATAACATTGACGACGTCAGCATCCCCACTGTCGACGAAATTTTGAACGAACTTATCGAGATGATCGTCGAGAAAGTCGATTTTACCGATATTCCTCCCGAGTTGTACGACCCACCCAGACGCATTAGCCAGGAGAATGAGTACGATGCATTCTCTGCGGGTTACGCATTTCAATTCCACGGGGACATGGCTGGAGAAGGGGAACAAGATGGCGAGTTCGGGCCTTTGCTCGCAGGGAATGATGGGCAGATGGAGGTAGATCCAATGCTTTCAAGCTTCTAGACAGACAATGGCGACTACTCGAAGGGGAATGGCGGGATTGATACGCACAAAGTCAACAACTAAGTTCAATCCGTTTGCGTTATCTAGGGATCATGCATGATCAGAGGTTCTTTATCCTTCTTTGTCCGGGTGTGAACGACGTGGGCTGGGACTGATATGCTTAACCAAACGCATCGTTTTCGATCTTTCAACAAGGAAATGGACAAAGAAAAACACGCTTATCCTGTATTTATAAATTTGTATCTTTAGTTTCTGCTTAATCGAAAGAAAAATCATCTTTTTTCTCTGTCTTGATGTTTCCAGATCATGAAGTGAGGTTGAAGTAGACTTTCATCACGTGATTGTATCAGCCCTACCTACTTTGTCGACATCATGTTTCTCAGGTTCTTTAGGTATCCTGGAAGCAAAGGATGATTTCTCCAAGGTAATTTTAACTGCCCTGCTAGCCATTTGGAACGCCTCTTCAAAACTCATATCCCCTATCGCATGCTATTAGCTACTGAACGTAATCGATAAGATCCTTATTCGGACAGCGAATTGCTTACTTTCCTTGTCTGTTCTTTCCACAAGCAACTAAATTTTGCCGATTTCTTCGTCTTGACTTGCGAATAGCAAGTAGCAGTGATATAACGAAACAGAAGTTAGGGAGATGAAGGTATTAAGAGTGGAAAGGTACAAAGAACTCGCATGTTCTTTTATTAGGATGGGGCGAGCCCCTTAGCGAGCAAAGGGCCGTCGAGGAGAGAGCAGAGAGTGGAGGAAAGAAAGATAGTAAGGACATTTGAGCTCTTGAACTAAACCCAGATTCTAGCATGACGAATTTCCATCTCCGTCTCCCTGATCCCTCGACTTTCCCTATCCCTCCCCGAGAAAGGAAGCCCCCCCTGGTCCACTCTTTCCATCTGTTAAAAGACGTCGTGAAGACTCTTCTCGAATTGATTAGTACAAAGTATCTTCGGTGTCTATATATCTGTGGCGGGGGAAAGTAAAAAAAAGCAAGGAGAGGGTGGGATTACCTTAAATGCAGGTCCCCAAAATGGGACTAACTCTTCCGACGCATTGGCCTTCACAACAATGCCTATCGACTATACACTATAAAAAAGGGAAGAAGAAAAAGTCAGTTCCACCACATGGCATATTTCTCGCTGGTGTTTGCTTGTATACTCACCTTCCCACCGAGCGGTTTACAATCCCGCGCAGCTTCAAGCCCTTCGCTGTCTGAAGTGGTGGGGATAGCCAGTGCAATGGCACTCAGCATGAGGAGGGAGAAGTAAGAGAGCTTCATTGTTGTGTGGAGAAAGTGGAGAGGAGGAAGAGGTTTGTTGGTGTGATAAATTGTAAATAGATTCTTGAATATCTTTGGTTTTTTCTTTCTTGGCAGAATGAAAAAAGAGATCAAGAGATTGAGAGACAGAGAAGGAAGTATTTATATCTTGGGGATAGAAACGCTTGATCCGGTGCCTTCCCTCTGAGGCTTTGTCTCAAATTTGAGACTTTCCTCACGAATGAGCTATTGAAGCGGCAGTGAGCTTGTGGCTGTAGAAGATCTTGACGTTTTGAAAGATCATTGGCTACTAGCCCGTATTCACTCCATGATCTTCGGAATTTCAACTTTCAATGAACATCTGCGATCCTGAGATTTAGTCTCGACTCTTGGGAACTTGGCTGAGATGCGGTGAGAGAATGGGAAAGGGCCTTCGCGTGGAGGTCATCTGTTGGGTGGGTGATCTCCCACATCTCTTCAGACGCATTGGAGATCTTGTTCAAGGTTCTTGATCTCTTCAACACATCTGTTGGTGAGTGCATCGGAAATTCGAGAAACAGTTGTTTCTTGCAAATCTTGAAAGCTCATCTCTTGATGTCAGGTCAGCGACACGTTCGAGTAAAGTAGCGTCTGCTTGCGCAGTCGCCGAACGGAGTAGGTTGGTGGCCAAAAATGCGTATGGTACTTGATTTGAGAGCCTTCATGTTAACACACTGATCATGTATACTTGACAAAATGGCTACTTATAGATCTGATTGCCGGAGTCGAACCCACTGTGGAGTTGGGACAGCGGGAGCCGCACCTACCGGGTAGTCCGTCTCATTCCTGAAGATGACCATGGCGTGAAACTCGACAGCAACATAGCTTAGCCCTCCCCAACACCCTCGCGCCAGGATATCGGGCTCGGGTAAAGAACTGGAAGGTAACTGAATACATATAAAATTAAAACTCAAAAAAGGAATTCGATTTATTAGACGCCATGAAACTAATTCCTCCAGTTTACCGCAAAAAAATCACCACCATCATCCTCGGTTCCTTGCTGACCGTGAATCTCATCGAAGATCTCTTCAAGAACATTCGAATCGACAGGGACATCCTTGAGCTTGGTCTCAACACCAGGGCGTTCTGAATTCTCTTGATATCCAAAAGGAAACTTCCTGGGTTCCACCCAGTCACGAGGAGACTGGAATGTATCGAACATTAGCAGTCGTGCTTTGTCCCAGAAAACGTAACCTTGATTCCTCAGGTCATAATTGGCAGGAACGTTCAATCCGTTCAATCCCCGCGCATCCCCCGCCCATATCCAACCGAAATTGCAGCGTCGAAGACAGATATCATCAGAATCAGAATCGTTCTCTGCCAAGTGTCTTGCGAGGGATTTTCCTTCTTCTTCCTCTTCTTTTTCGTCACGAGGATAAAAATCTTCCAACCCAAGCAACATAGGGATTTTACTATGAGCTCCGCTATCCGATTTTATAACCATCTTTCTCGCTATTGAAAGAGGTTGCGTCGTGAGCTTTCGCACAGATAGCATTCCCCGCGAAACCAGATAGTCGATATGTTTTGACCGAGCGCTTTCTTTGAGGGGCTCGACATACCACCGCAAGCCCACGAACACAAGCGCATCCAACTCTGAGTTCATCTTCTGGCGATCACTTTTTGTTTCTCTTTCTTCACAGACGCCACCGATGCGGACTTCCATTTTCTTCTTTGCCAATCTCACAAAGTCTTCCTCAATCCTATCACAAAGCTCTTCCATAAGAACTTTATAAAACCGAGCCACACAGCAGATCTCTTCAATCTTTCAAAGACGAAGCATTGCTGCAAATTTTGGTGCTGGATCAGTTGAAGATGTCGAAAAGCGAGTATTGTAAATAAAGACTTGTTCAGTTTCGACTTAACTGAGTAGAGGCGATTCCGGTCATCCCATTCTTCCTTTGGCTCACTCTTTTCGAAATGTCGTAAATAGCTTTCCATAAAGCCCTGCATTACCTCGTTCCACCTCCATAAACCAAGCTCCATCTCGTTGTGAGCATAGTAGGAACTCGCATCCCATATGACGACCTCCCCAGTCTCTGTATTAGTCCCCAAGTTCCCCTCATACATATCCCCGTGAATCAAGGCCGGGCGCAGTTGTCGCCCGCCCTTCTGCAGCACTCCGAGAAGGCGAGGGATTACATTTGCGATGGTGTGGTTAGCAATACAATCAAGCTCTTCCTATTTCCCATTTGCTGCTGCATCGTGTTCCAACACCCCACGTAGCAGCTCGCCAAAAAAGTCGCTCCACTTAGATCTCCATTCAACGCGATGCGGAAGCGCGCCGTCACAGGTTGCTACTGAAAAGCCAAACTTTCCGTTCGGGGAGGTCGTTGTGCGGTGTAGCTCGGCCAGACGTGCAGTGAATTTATCTGGGTCAGATAGACTGTGTTCGATAAACATGAAGTCACTCAGGAAGAAGTATGCTTCTGAGGCGGACTCTTGTAGCTTTCCCCAGGCATGCGGCTCTGGTATAAAGGATGGCATGGCGGCATGGATAAGGTTGGATGCGGTGAATTCACCCTGGAGGATCATGTGACCCACAGCGCCGATGGCAAACTGGGAAGACCGCCAAAGCATTGAATTAATAACGCTCGACCGATGAGAAGGTGAGAATAAAAGCCGGAGAAAACGGCTGACAGAAAGCTACCAGCCTTACTTTCAAGAAATAGTGCTTGGTGATTCCGCCGGGAAGGGCTACGGAAACACATGAGGTACTGGCCCAGTCAGAAGAGCCTGCTTGTTCCACGGAAAGAACTCTTGCTCCTGGCGGTAAGGCTAGGACAACACCAGGTCATGGCTTAGTTTTGCAGAACAAAGACCTCCGGAAGAGTAACCTTCAAGAACCGCCTTATCTATAGCAGTAGACTCATGCAAATTATACTCGAGCTCTGTCAATGGGTTGGGAACATTCAACAGGATCACAGAATAAGATTGCGAAGCTATTGATGCAAGTTGAGAAGAGTCTCGCTTTTATCACTCGTGCAAGATTTTAAGGTATACAAAAAGCCAGTGGGCTCTCACCCTCTTAAAAGCAGCGTCTGAATCAGGCAGGAAGGAGGTGTCGCAGATTTTTGCGTTAGTATTACCTCCTGTCATATGCAGTGGAAGAAAGATTGATCTAAGTCTCTTGAGACGATAACTAACAACTAACCTTGGAAATAACTTCCACAGTCATGTGACTTATATGCACGTGATATCTACCAAACCCTAGATTTTTAGGTGTTGGATATCTCCTGTACCATGGCTCCATGAGGTATCCAACCGAATCTTCTGCTTCTGAATTTCACTCATTCACAAGCAAGAAGTGATTAAGATCTTAATGATATTATAAATAGTGACAACATTTTCAAATATTCTTTTAGAAAAGAAAAAGAATAAAAAGAGAGCAAAAAAGCCTGAGGAAAGATTCTATAAACAGAAGAAAAAAAACAATCCGCTGGGGCGGAGTCGAACCGCCGACATTCAGATAGCACGCACAGCTCTATGCCTTTCAATTACAGTCTGACGCCATAAACCAACTAGACGACCAGCGGGGGATGTTCTTGTTGAGTCCTCCCGATATTGACTATTGTGAATGTGTGGTCGCTTAGAGTGATATTGAATCACGTTATCAAAATTAAACAGATAACCTTGGAAACGGTTCTACTTTCCTCCGCTTCCGAACCCTATCCATCCTTGCAGATGATGAAGGGTGTCGGAATGCTCAGAGCCAAGTACTGTCTTTCTTTTACCAAGCACTGATATCACTACCATCTCTTAATGTCATAGCATCTTGTGCTATCCGATTTAGTAAATCCTCTCATGTTGCGTTGGTTCAATTTACATTTTATATTATGAAAATTCCAATGCCCTTGAAAGTAGCACACCACTCAGGTAAGGGACTATTCGTACATAATTCAAAATAGAAGAATAGAAGACTATGGAACAATTTTGTGATCACTCATATTCCGAGCCATCGTCCACGGGTGGGGGGGGGTGGTATTATTCTGGAGTGTTGTGGGGATTTCTCATCGCCGTCTAGAAGGTTATGGTTTCGGTTGGATATAACAACGCATTTAATCCTTAGCCAAAGACCGTAAGCCACGCAACTTGGCCTGTAGGCGACCCCCAAAAAGATACTTGCCAGGGCGCAGTAACAAAGCGGTACTGGTGTCAACCGAGATTGACCCATAGACAGTTGAATGGCCTGTCAGACACTGGTATTCAGCCTTTCTAACCTGGACGATATCGCATCAATAACGGCAGACCTAGAGGCGCAAAAGTCCATGGTTAGTAATAAGCTTAATAGATCATGATGAATACGGAGAATATAGATGTTCGAAACGAAGACTAGTGTAAAAACTCACTCTCGATCAACCATGCTCATGGCATCCGCGACTTTAGCTCTTTGCAACTTATGAGGTATCTTCGGTTGATTGTTTGGGGCTCCAGATCTTGCGGGAGAACTGCTTGGTGTATTTTCAGAGGTGAGATGTCTCCCTTGAGCTAGGAGGTCTTGGGCTAGCGTTCGAGCCTGTGATTTTCGGATTTCGTTAGTGACACGAACTCAATACTAATCAATGGGAAAGAAGGGGAAAAGACTGACAGTTTGGACTCGTTGTGAAAGCTCTCCCGCCTTGGGTTTCTTAGAATCATCAAGTAAGTTCGAGAATTGGTCAACCTCGCCCATCCACGACTTCTCCTTCTCGCTCAAAGGCCGCCCGCCCGTTTTCAGGAGGGAATTTCTAATATTCTCATATCTCTCAAGAAGCTGCGATTGCCTAGATACGGCTGCCTTCATCCTTGCATCCAAGGTTCCTAGAGGTTTGGCTTCCCGGTTTACTTGGCCTTCCACGGACAGCTCATTTTCGACACCCTTAATCTTTTCTCCAGCATCTGCGAGCTGATTTAATTGATCATGCATCTCGCCCTGTAGCCTCTCACAACGGCGGAAAAGATCCGAAGCAGCCCTTTCCAGGGCATGGGTGTGGGCACTCAAAATCCGATGTGCTGCTGCAACGACGTCAAGAGTGGCGGGTGAAAGACGTATCTCTTCTTTTGTAGCATGTTTGTGGCGATGGGGGATATTCGTTTCGGCAAAATTGTCCAGGGGTGATGAAGAATATAGGATTGAGGGTGGTTGGTAGGGGGTGCGCTGAGGCGCAAGTATGGCGGGTGGAGGAGCTGACGAATCAGGTTCGCCCGGGGAGGATCCTTGAGACATCGAGAATTCGAGGTGAGAGGGTGATTCAAGTACCACCGCAAAAGGACGGAAAGCGGAGCATGTCAACAATAGATAACCCAGATCGTAGTCGTAGAGCACTAAGGACGAGGTCATGTGCTCCGGTGTATTCTTGGCGGATGGTTCTTCGTTAGAAATTTGAAGTATTTCTTCACGCTGTGACAGCAACCCATCGCAAAGAACTTTCAGCCGAAACGCGGAGCCGGATGTATCCGGAGACTGAAGCTCTGCTTGTAATCTTTGTGCCCATGTTGATAGAGAGATAAAGGTGACATTGTTCGCGGATGTAACGAAAAGATCGTAGCGCGAGTGGATATCCGGCGTTAGAGTAGGCCACGAGTGCTCCTGTTGATAAGCACCACGAACCGTTTCCAGTGACTCAAGCAGTACTAAATCTGACGGGTTCGATGCTGGGGTGGTGAAGGCGCCCTTATCTGTCTTGGGAAGCCATTGTCCCTGAACTCCATCGAAATCTAGACATATGTGTACCCTACTGTTAGCAGTGACGAGACAGATGACTGTAGCCGACAGCCCATCTGCCGCATCCTCTTCCGGCATAAACTCGGCGTCCTCTCCGCCTAGGAGCTCATCAATATCCGATTTTGCGGGGATCACGAGAATATCAGTGAGGTCGAGATCATCTGATTCGTCTCCCATATCAAACTGGAAAGGTCCTTGAAGTCTTGGGATGGCGCTCGGATTAGCAGGACGACTCCGAATCTCTGTATCTCCCTGAATTTCAGAGGTACGAGTATTTGACAGCGGTTCCTGGTTGTCGATTTCCTTAAGCCAATCATATTGTTGTTGACAGGCTCGCTTTTCATCATCCGTTTTTGAAGCATCTCCACAAATAGTATTCATTTTGGGGATGATGGATGTGGTTAAAGAAGCTATAGTTGTCGATCGAGCTTGCCATTTCGACGGTAGAAGCGGACAAAGCGCGTATAGCATCCCTGATTTCATAGCCACCCATAATGTCATCGAAGCCCATCCATCGTCTTCTTCAAAGCCACTGCCACCGAAGCAAGCCGAGGCAACCTCCATGTCAAACTCGTCCGCTGAAAAGCCTTTATTCTTCCCAAACCCAGATGGAGCAAAATCTTCATTTAAGGAAGTTCCATCGATCAATTTCTTCAGATCGATTGCCAAAGTCGGCCGATCAAAAGACCAGTGGTTATTCCGATCCAATTCCCATACTCTCACCGCCGCGTCTGCGGTAACCGTAACAAGGCATCCTCCAAATTCATTGAAAACCCCGAGAGGATGCCATAGCGCTGATATCACAGGGGACTCTGGTAGAACATGCGTTGTTGGGCCCAACTGATATGATTTGAGCCGAAGTGGGGAGAAGTCGGGTCCGGCTAGGTGTAGTGAGTCGGGAAGGACTGAGATGTGCACCGTGTTCGCGGTGACTATTGTCATGAATGCCTCATTCGGGGATATAATTAACTGACGAATGGAGCCGTATGCGGGAACATTAAGTATCTGAAAGAAACATTAGCGAATTTAAGAGATACGCTGATTGCGATTAGCTACCCTGTAGTTCTGAGATCCATCTTCAGACGCATTCTCCTCGCCAGAAGCCGGCGACAAACCTGACTCCTTTCCCTCCTTTCCCTGTTTCGAATATTTCCGGTTCTCTATCTCCTGAGATCTCCATTTGTCCCTCAATGTAACCAAATTTGCCCAGCGGATCTGATTGTCGACGACTGTAAATATCTCCGTTCCTCTCCTTGCTATTATCCTCGTAGGGCCGTCGTATGGGATGTCATTGCGAGCGGTATCTGCCTCTTTTCCGCCTGAGCCTTGAACTGCTGCTTTTCCGGGCAACTTTTCTGCGGACTGGCCCGAAAAGAAGCTAGAACCTGGAGACGGCCTGGATAGCCACGGCGGGGTGTAGCTGACCACGTTCGGCATTCTGGTGGTGTTGGGGTTATCAAAAGTATTCGGTGAATTATTCAGGCCAGAATGCGCCCCGGTTTTTAAAAACCGGAAGAGGCTACCTATGGGGAAGTTGGTGGTGACAAGGTGGAATGTTCAATCATTGTTGAAGTTGACGTTATTTTTCTGGTGATGTTTTTGGGGCTTCAATCCCGTGCAAAAACATGCCAAGAAACTGAGCTTAGCTCTCAACCACGCGCTTCGATCTACCTTGACAAGGACAACCTCCGAGTCTCAACTCCAACAACTACAGCACAATATGAGGAGTACTGTGGATAGACTGGATAGGCCCAGCGCTTATTATTTGGGAAGGGTATATCACTTTTTCCGTTGTTGTTTGACCTTGAAACCCCTTTACTGATCATAACTATCTATCACCAGAACAAGAAGAAGAAGTTTGGACATGATCGCGATGCCAATGACAAACCCCAAGAGGATCCCGTTGATCCTTTGAAAGATGCGACTACTCTTTATGTTGGGAACCTGTACGTTCATATAACATCCAATCCAACTCTGACATCTACTGAACGACCCCGACAGATCATTCTATACTACGGAGGAGCAAATACATGAGCTTTTCGCAAAGTAAGTTTCAGGTGCAAGCAATCATTCACCATGCCACGAACTGACTTTTGGCTTTTTAGATGCGGAGAGATCAAACGCCTCGTGATGGGCCTCGACCGTTTTTCGAAAACACCCTGTGGGTTCTGCTTTGTGGAGTACTACTCGCACCAGGACGCTCTTGATTGTATGAAGTATATCGGAGGCACAAAACTTGATGAAAGGATAATACGAACAGATTTGGATCCGGGATTTGTGGAAGGACGTCAATATGGGTTTGTGAAACAGATATTTTGGATTATTAGCTCCAATGCTAACGGTTTATTTAGTCGTGGAAAGTCAGGAGGCCAGGTTCGAGATGAATATAGGGATGAATTTGATCCGGGGCGAGGAGGATATGGCCGCGCCATTGCGGAAGAGCGAAAGAAAGAAGAAGAGGAGTATGGTAAAGGTAGGTAGTCTGGTTCATATGGTATCGGTAGGGAGCTGGCGTTGGTGGGAAGGACAGTCTATCCGCAAAATGGGAGCAGGTCTATCCAATATTCTAATGAAACAAAAAAAAAATTATGCTCGTCTAAAATTTTTCGCTCAAGCCCAGTTCAATCGTGCGCTTCGAACGTATCGCTACGCTCCCGCCTCTTTCACAATCGCAGTTTCAATTTGGTGCAACCACCATTCATGGATCCTTGAATCATTTGTTAATTCGGGGTGGAAGCTGGTCCCAAAGACATTGCCCTGTCTGACGGCAACAATATCACCGCTGTCTTTCTCAGCGGCGATACCGACGCCACTCTCAGCTAACCTAGCTGCTCTCCCAGGAAGCTTTGCCAGGACCTCTACTTCACCAGTTATTCCGCTTATGTCATTGGCGTTTCGGGTCGGCGCTACGATTGTTTCTTTCCTTCTTTGCTCCTCGACCTGGATACCCTCGACGGGAGGCAAGACCTTTTCCACGACAGGAGCACGGATGAATACTGCCGTAAAAGGAGATTGGCCGTTACTTGTGCCGCCCTTGGGTGTGTCGAGGAATGGGAGATCTATTGCCGCCTGGAAACTCTCTGTCTGTCTTCCGAAATGGTTTCTATTAACCCGTACGTCCAATCCACCGATAAGTTCCTGCCCTCCTTTCTTTGTTCGGTTTGCAGACTCCGCCAGCAATATGAGACCGGCACAGGTGCCCCAGGTTGGTTTGCGATGTACTCTGTTAAAATGGTGGTCAGTTCATATTCACTGGTTCGCCACGTCCGAAAAACGGTCGGATTACGCATACTTGACGAAATCTCTCAAAGGTTCCAGGAGACCTGATCGAGCAGCCACCAGAGACATAGCTGTACTCTCCCCACCAGGTATTATAAGCGCATCGCAACTGGAGAGCTGCTCTGCAGTTCGCACCTCAATAAACTTCCATTGCTTCGGTGGGGTAGTACTGCTCGAGTCGGGGATTGCTGAGGCAGCTTGTTCTAGCAGCTGCAGATGCTCGTAGAAAGCTCCCTGTAGGGCTAAAACGCCCACAACTATAACTGCTCGAGGTTCAAGCATGGTTGTTATGATGTTATTGAGTTGCATCACTATCAATACTGCAATAGGTAACTCGGACTCTGACTCTATCACAGATTGATTTCTGCCACCGCCTGGATCATTATTATCCCGATGAACCAGGTGCTACGAAAACCCTAAAGTTTATTAAATATGGGTCATCTCAGGTTTGGCACGTGACACACTCTAATTGTCATCGATTTCGACGACGATGATCTCAAGACTCTTTTTCTTCCAAAGGGCTCAGGGGGTCTATTTCTATGGCTCATAGTCTGGTTTCTTGGATGTATTTATTTAACCCTAGCTCTCCCCGGCTTCCTATTTTCCTTTAGATTTATCCTTAACTCTGTCATTCTTTACGTAGTTTCTTTTCGTGCCCCTCAGTCACCTACTAATGCTGCCCGCTATCGAAAGCCTCGATACCGCTAAGAACTATCATTCCTAGATTTTGGGAGACCTACATTGACATATACGTGTTGGCGATAAAGATGTCGGCTTCAACCTATCCTGAGCCTGGTTCGCTCATTCGTTGGTACATCGATACATGGCCGTGGACTCGCACTGATGAGCTTCTGCCCCTTCTGTCTACTCTCCAACCGGATGATCAGAAAAAGGCGAGAATGTACATTCCGCTTGAGCACCAGAACATGAGCATTGCTTCATCCTTGCTGAAATACCTATTTATCCACCGGAGCTGCCTTGTACCGTGGCGCGAAATCACTATTCGTAAAACTCCAGAACCTCACCACAAACCCTACTACGTCTTCCCTAAGGCAGACGTGGATGCGGATGATAATGAAGAGAGGCGTGCGATAGCAGAGGTCGAATTTAATGTTAGCCATCAGGCTTGCCTCGTCGCTCTCGCGGGGTACACAAAAACGCAATCACCAATCACCAGCACTTCTGCTTGCGCCCAACCTCCTGTCATAGTGGGCATCGACATCACTTGCACAGATGAACCAGCTCGAAAGAAACAAGCAAAAAAGTTTGTCCCATCCAACGCGGGAAAAGACCATACAAAGCTTGAAAAAATCCACGACTACTCCGATATCTTCTCAGACAAAGAAATACACTTTCTAAACTCCCTCCGTTTACGGGGTTTATCGGATAACGGCGTCGATAACCTCGAGGAAAGGAAGTTACATGACAACCGCATCTTCTTCACATATTGGGCTTTAAAGGAAGCTTACGTGAAAATGGTCGGCAAAGGCCTCATCGACCCTTGGGTTCGCGATGTAGAATTCCGCAATGTTGATATTCCTAAAGCTGTTCCTGCTTCCGGTTCCGGGGGTTCCGGAAGGGAGTGGAGTCCCCCGGTTACGGGTATAGAAGTCTTTGCGTTCGGGAAGAAATTGAAAGATGTGCGAATAGAGGTTTCTGCGTGGGGCCATGACTTCCTTGTTGCTACAGCAGGGACGTCCATTTCAGACGCTAAATGGGAAGATTTCGAGGAGCTTGATATTGAACGCGATGTTTCTACATGTGCAAAGGGGGAATGTGATTGTTTACGATCTGATACCAAGTCATAATGACTTTACGGATTATTTCTTTTGGATAATATTCTCGGATAACTTTTCTCTTGGATACGAAGGAAAGAGTTGTGCCATTTTTATCTATTTTTTGGATAAATAACGACGTGACGACGTTTTTACGCCCCTACTATTCTATCTATATCTCTCCTAATTAACTCCATTCTATAAGAATTCCTGTTTTGCCAACTTCAATGCTATGCTAAGTATAATACGCCCGACTTATATCGCTACTCTCTAGACATCTTCCCCAAAACTCACCCGATATATAACTGCCCCATCCACAACCACGGCCTCTCCATTCTCATTCTCCTATTCAATCCTTTCCTGTTAACATTCACCACCCCCTCTCGTAATTCTAGCAATACTTCTTCCCCATAAACGCGTTGGGTCCAAACGAAACAGAGTATCCAGAAGGCCATGCATTAATCTTCGTTCTCCGTATCTTTAGCTCAATACCTGGCTCCCCTGGTACTAGACATCAGACTCATTTCCCCTCCTCAGGAATTAATCTATTCAATCAAACACTCGTTCTCCTCCATCGACTCCGCAACCTTGGTCATACCGTCCATATTTCTCCTTGGAAGTGTAGACCAACAGATCCGTCCTGGCTTAAGAGAATGATCATGGTCCCTGATAGAATGGGGTTAGGGTGTTCTAGGTACCAGTGAATATTATTAAACAGGGCTGATATCTCCACGTTTTCATTTACATCCCTATTAATATCCACCATTTTCTTCTGGGTTAATGAGGGTTCAGACATTGACTTTTCGAATACATCTGCAGCTGGTTGATTCTCGATGAGCCCCGTGGGGGCAGTCTGGGAACTTTTACGCGCTATGTAATCCACATCCAAACCTCAATCATTCCAACCTCGACCTCTCGACTCATTCATAGACACAATATCAACCTTCGGCCTGCAACACTTTGAATGGACTCCGTCGGGACAGAAAATTCTCTCTATTTAACCTATAAGAATTCTCAGTGTTTCTGCACAGCGCGAATCCGCAGTGCTATGGCTTCACTGACCTATGGTAGCCTGCTACCCCTATCCACGGCACTAAACATGCATGCTTTCTCGCCCAGTTGGAAGGTATTATCTGTTGGAACCTTGTCGATGGTGCATCTACGCCATATGGATGGCTCAAGGTTTTTGGCCGTCCTGCGTACGTCTCTGACAATAATATTTGACAGCCTGTAATCACTCTATTTCTTCGTCGGACTGTCCCTAGCAAATACTATCGATTCCCAGTGCTACCCTATTCACGGCTCCACGGTATATCCGTACATACACACCTATATAACTATGTCAGACCCGCTTTCCGTTGCGGCGGGGGTCGCGGGGTTACTCTCGCTTGGGATCCAAGTCACTGAAAACCTCTTCAAGTTTTATACTTCATACAAGGACCAAGATAGCGAGGTAGCTCGAATGACACAGAGGCTCGAAAATCTCCTGCTTACCTTTCGATCTCTTGAGGGGGCCCTGGAAAAACGCCAATTTCGGGACGATGAACAGGATCTAATCGCGGACATTGAATCTTCCGTCCAAAAGTGTGGTGATATTATCAAAGAACTTCAAGAGGAGTGTGGAAAACTTGATAAAACCGCTGTTAATGTGAACGGTATTAAGAACGCATTTAAAGTTCGCGGACGGCGGGCGGCCTATCCATTCCGGCAAAGCACGTTACAGAAGCTTGAGGAAGATATTAACGATATCCGTGATAACTTGTCTCTAGCTCTAGGTGTGCTGCAGCTCAAAGATCAAAGCAAGACTCAAGATGATATCACCGAGATCAGGACGCTCGTCGAACGGATCATGGCGAGTCAGGTCTCGTCGGCGATTCGTGACTGGCTTGATGCGCCCGACGCAACTATCAATCAAAATATCATGTGTGCCAAACGCCATCTAGAAACGGGGTTGTGGTTTATCAATTGCGATCAATTTACAACATGGTTGGCCCAGGAGAATTCGTTTCTCTGGCTTCACGGCTTCGCAGGGTGCGGCAAATCTGTTTTATCCTCTACTGCCATTCAGCATACATTTCGCCTGAAGGGAAATAAGCCCCGTGCGGGGATCGCTTTCTTTTACTTCACCTTCACCGATACATCCAAACGAGACGCGCTGAACATGTTACGAGCCTTGCTATTACAGCTATCGGGGCAGTCTAGAGGCTGCCACGCAGACATTGAGCGTCTGCGTGAAGTATACCCCTCTCGGACCCCTCCGATAAACGTCTTCATCGAATGTCTTCATGACATGATTCAGAAATTCGATCAAGTTTATATCCTATTGGACGCATTAGACGAGAGTCCTCGGTATAGCCAACGAGATGAAGTTCTGAATGTATTAGATCAAATGCGAAAATGGTCCTCGCCAGGCCTGCATCTGCTGGTCACTAGTCGTGACGAGCCTGATATTCGCGAATCTCTGAGCCCTGAGCCCGATCAAGATGTAATTCTAAGGAATGCGGACATCGACAAGGATATCAGCAACTTTATCTCCGATCAACTGACCGTCGATTCGAGGCTTCGAAAATGGCACGCTTATCATGATCGGATCCAACAAGCGTTAACTGAACGCGCTCAGGGGGTGTAAGTGATCAAGACGAATGTAGTAATTAGTTACGTCTCTGACACTGACTGAGTGTATATTCAGATTCCGTTATGTCGAATGTCAATTCGACGCTCTCAAACGATGTCCGCGGACAAGGCATCATCTCGATCGGTGTTTGCAGTCGCTGCCACGAAGCCTAGACGAGACATATGAACGGATGTTATGCAGTATTGACGAAGACTGCGTTGAAGATGCACGTCGGATTCTTACTCTGCTCTGCTTCTCCACGCGCCCTCTAAAAGTGGAAGAATTAATTCACGCATATGCGGTAAACCTTGATGAACAGTCCGGCCTGGACCGCGAAGGCCGACTATTGGATTTAGACAGCATTCACGAAATATGCCTTGGGCTTATCGAGGTTGTCGAGACCGAATTTGAGGAATACCGTGACAACAAAGAAAATCAAAAACAAGTAGTGTCAGTCATTCGTATCGCTCACTTCTCCGTCCAGGAATATCTCGAATCAGATCGTATAAAACAGCAGGAGGCGGCAGTATTCGCTCTACAAAGTGCCCCTGCGCACTCTCAAATTGCACATATCTGCCTTCTCTATCTTCTGGAACCTGAATTATCGAGCGATGAACTGGATATAGCGAGACTCGAAGAGTTCCCGTTAGCTCGCTTTGCTGCTCAGTTCTGGCACAGCCACTACAAAAACGCCAGTAGTCAGACTCCACAAGTCGAAGAATTAGCTAGGAAGCTGTTCATAGAACGGACAGACTCATTCTTTACTTGGATAAAGCTGCATGATCCGCACATTGGCCGTGGCAGTGGGGGGATGCATTTGGACCTTACTCCAAGTCAGATAGCCTCCCAAATATACTACGCATCCTTAATAGGACTTGATCGAATTTTGCATTTTATTATTGCTGCTGAATCGGCCAACGGCGGGAATATTAGGGAGTTGGTTAATTCTTACGATGGAGAGCTTTACACCCCGCTGCAAGCAGCGTCATTTATGGGTCATGGAAAGGTGGTGCAGACTCTAATAGATAACGGTGCTGATGTAAATGCTAGCAGCGGCGGATTTCCCAAGAATGCGCTCGGAGCAGCAAGAGTGCGTGGTCATATGGACGTGCTTCATTTATTACTAGCTAACGGTGGTGACATGTGGTGACATGTGGACTTCGAAAAACATCATACAAGCTTAGTCTTGACACGGCTCGGTCGTAAATGGACCTTCCCGGTGCTAGAAGACAACGGGGGCTAATCCCAACGCTCAAGGCAAACGCTACCACGCTACACTTCTAGAAGCAGTAGCTAGACGGCATGAGAAGGTGGTACTGCTACTGAGTTGCGATGCTAATAAAACGATTGTCACGGCCATGCACTTCAAGCTGTGGTGGTTGACCGAATAGCTTGGGCCTTTCGACTTGACTTATATATAGACATATAAAAACCTTGGTTTATTTTCAATGAGAATTTTGCTCTCATGTAGAGAGGAACTTTTTCTTCTTGTCTTGTAACTGAGAGTCAAGCCTCTGGTTTAGAAAAATAGCCAGAACTATCTCTTTGAAGCTTCCTGTTCCTTCTCAATTTCTATAAAATCCATGCCTGCTCTCGTTGTCGTTTCTTTGATTGCACTTTCCTCGTACAACACAGTTATGATCAGTAGTAAACATTTAGGAGATAACAAAGTCCACCCCGATTGAAAGGTTCATTATCTCTGTTTTTCAGCATGTAGTAAGATATATATGCAATACTAGCAAACATGTCTTCAATTCAGGCACAGTAATGAACCAGAGAAAGGCACGAGAGCCTATGGAAACTTGCAATGGCTTTGTTTTGAATGCGTATGCTTGCTCCCGGCCTAGCAATAGCCAGTGAACATGTGTGAGTTGATATGTAGAGTTTGTCTACCATCAGCGGCGCAAACAGAAATTAGTTATCTGTTCCGGACACTCATAGATCAAGCAAAGGATGCGGCAAAGTTGGATTGCGGCTTTAACATCACAAAAAGATTATTAAAGCTATCCCATGACCGCCGAGAGCTGGTTTAGGGCAACACCTTCTTTCATTCCCACGCTGAAATTTCTCCAAAACCATCACACGCCCATTTAAGACAGATACCTGATAAACAAGCGGCTATCTCTTCTGGAGTTTCTTTCAGGGAACTCTTGCAGTGCGAACTGGTTGAAAAGAGCACCTCAACAATATGGAGCCCGAAATTCCAGCGTTGAAGCAAGGTACGGTACCTATATATCATCCTCCCAGAGAAACCTCGTATGCTGTTGCTGACTGAAAAATCAAAGGTACTCACACAGGAAACATGCATGAAGCGGGGCCCTCTACATCAGTCCCCGACGACGAGCCGCCACCATATTCAGCGGACCACACCGGTGGCAGAATACCTTGTGCAGTCGAATATATCAACCCGGAGAAAGGATATGGCCTCCTGGCTACGGAGGATTTGCCAGCCGGAACACTCATTTTTAAAGAACGCATGCTCGTTTTCAAAGAAAATTTGGATTCCTTCCACTCGGTGCCAGAATTCAATATCACCCTTGGCCAGGAGGTAAAAGCGATGGGTCCAGAATTCGCTCGCGGATTCTTCACGCTGCCGACCGTTTCGAAAGAAAGGCTTGGAATTTTCGGCGGTATCCTCGAAGGAGCAAAGATCCTAGCTCTACATGAGGGGAAGGCTGTAGCAATGGTCGGGTTGAACCTAGCTTTCGTCAACCACGCATGTGTCCCGAACACACAACACACCTGGATTAGGCCGGATATGGAGGGAGACGGGCCTGATGACAAGTACCACACTGTATCCCTATATGCCTGCAAGTATATCACAGCTGGAGAGGAATTGACAATCGCATATCATCATATACACTTGCGGTATTCTCTCCGAAGAGAATTCACTTCGAAATACTTTGGTTTTGTCTGCGCCTGCGACCACTGCAGTCACGAGGACAAGGATTTTGAACAATATCTCGCTCTCATCAACGAACAACAGCCGTACACTTTCTCTTCGGAATTGATCCAAGATCAGCCTGCAGGTACACTGCAGGTATCATTTACTATCGGGACTTTGATGGAGAAATGCGGTATCTTTGATTCCCGCCTAGCGAAGTTGTTCGAGCAGTGTGCCATTATTTCAGGGTGGCATTCTGACGAAGCAAGGGCCCAGGAATTTCTGGCGAAGGCGCAGTCAGTGTTTGTCAACCTCGAAGGCAGCCAGGGGCCAGATATCCTCAGAATTGCTAGGTTCCAGAGATATCTTGACACGCTGCCAGGTTTTGGATGGACAAAGAGAGGTTTATCGAGGCGAAGCGAAGTTCATGTATTGTGGCTCAACCCTGATCAGTACTTCGAGATATTATTCATGCGAAATATGGATCGCCATGAATTTAAGAGGCTCAGGAACTACGAGGGTGTTCGACGCAAAGACTCGTCGTATGATGAAGAAGACGACGTCGAGGAGGAAGCACACACGGAGCATGAAAGCCAGGACGGTCAAGAGACACCGCAGAGTGAAGAAACTGTGACTGGGACTGAACGTGGAAATGACATCAATAGCTTGATAGAGGAGCTCAGCCTCGAAAAGAATGAGTTCGACAAGGAACGCCATCAGAATCAAACTGATCCTGTCAAGAAAGGAAAAGGACCGAAGGGGCGGAAGGCGAAGAAGAACAAAGGAAAGGGGAATGTTTAACTACAGCAATGGTAGTAAGGCTTAGCCTGAGATCACCACATAGAACCATTGGCCGATGGACTCCGTATTGAAGCTAGGAATATGGACGGTCGTCGTCGTTGTGTCGTTGGAGTTGAAGTCCGAGATGTTGGAGTGAGATGGATATTGGAATGCTTAGTCATTCGTGGATATCGATGACGGTTGAGTTTCTATGTTTTTTTGTACAATAATCTCAGACTTACTTCCTTCGACGAAGACAATAAATGTCAATGTATTACTTTTCAAGCAGCTTCCTCAGGTTGTATTAATATTGAAATAATTTCAATTGGTCCTTTACTGAACATCTGTTTCTCCTGCGAGCTGGTGCCTCTCCCTTTTCTTCCACATCGAGCTAATAGCTCCAGCGACATTCCAACTCCTGGGAAATAATATCTCCAAATCCGCTCTCACCGCTGTAAATCAACATGGCGCATTCAAAGCGCAACACTTCCCTCCCGCACTTCACCTCCTATGAGCGCTCTCTCCTCCGCCACACCTGGGGTTCCCAAAGCGCCCGCCTAAACCGCGACTCCTTCCTCCCCTTCTCCTCCTGTCGCCTCTGTCTCCTCCCCGCCCGTCCCCCCGTAGTCGCCTGCTCTACAAACGGCGACATCTTCTGTCGCGAATGCGCCGTGAATGACCTCCTAGCTCAACGGAAGGAGATTAAGCGATTGGAGAAAGAGAGAGGTGCCGAGGAGAAGGAGAGGGAGGACGGGGAGGGGAGGTTGATGGAGGAGGCGAGGGAGAGGGAGTTAAGGGAGTTTGAGATGGTTAGTATGGGATTAGAAGAGAGGGAGAAGAAAAGGAAGATTGGGGACGACGATGATGGTGGTGGCGGTGGGGAAGAAGTGGAGAAGTTGAGGGCGAAGAGGAGGAAGGGGTTTGAATTGGATGAAGGGGAGTTGGAGAGGATTGCGAGGTTGGAGAGGGATAAGACGAGAAAGAAGATGGAGGAGGAGAAGGTATGTTTCTTTTCTTTTATACACGCGCCGTCCATTGGATTAAATGCTCTATTGCTCTCGGGCTCGAATTTATGAACTAGTACTGACCACGATATTAGGCGCAATCTTCAAAGTCTCAACTCCCATCTTTCTGGGTCCCGTCTCTAACCCCTTCCACGGCCGATGGGAAGCATCCTCCCAAACCGGCGAAGCTGGATCCCATCTGCCCCGCATCCTCTCCTACCAACAAACACGGCTACTCCCTGAAGGGACTTGTCACGGTAAACTTTACAGAAGAGAAAAATGACCAATCCGGAGAAACGACGAGGATATGTCCTAGCTGCAAAAAAGGATTGAGTAACGGGATGAAAGCTATGCGTATGTTTTTATTCCCTCCCCCTGTTATAAAATAGCTCCTCCTAATCCCCAATATCTAGTAACGAAACCCTGCGGCCATGTAATCTGCAAGTCCTGTGTCGACAAATTCATGACCCCACACAAAAATCCTGATCCTCACGCTGCCAAAGAAGATGACCTTCACGGGAAGATGCTCTGCTATGTCTGCGATACGGATATTACGGCGAAGAAAGCTAATGGGAAGAAAGAGAAAAATCATAAGGAGAAGGTGAGGCCGGGGTTGGTGATGATAAGTAGTGAGGGGACAGGGTTTGCCGGTGGAGGGGGAAATATGGCGAAGAGGGAAGGGACGGTGTTTCAATGCTGAGGGGGGTTGATTGTCCATTTCCCCTGGTGGGACGGGGCCAGGAAGGAGTCCGGGATTGGGAATTAATGGAGAGGCTCAAGAAGGTCATCTAGGGCCGAGGGTATGACTTTTTTACGTATATATTGGGATATCTCAATTGGC
The DNA here is from genome assembly GCA_949709995.1 of Arachnomyces sp. KDTOL00113. Classification (NCBI taxonomy): domain Eukaryota; kingdom Fungi; phylum Ascomycota; class Eurotiomycetes; order Onygenales; family Arachnomycetaceae; genus Arachnomyces; species Arachnomyces sp. KDTOL00113. The sequence continues at coordinate 1,076,010 of OX453237.1, forward strand.
TGTCGATCATATAGATCGCCTGATGCTGTATTTTACACTATATAAAGATGACTTGACGCCAAAAGAAAAAAAAATATGGTATGCTATGAAATCGAAGCTGCCGTGCTTCAGATGCCCCGATACATAAAACCCCTAAGCCTGCATAGCCAAAGAGAAAAAAGAAATTCTGACATAGTTGCAAATCTGAAATCAATATTCCATCCCAGTATCTATCCCCTTACTTCCCAGCCGGGGCAGGCAACCGTTTCTTAGTGTTATTGGGCGGAAACTCCCGTACCGAGATATCGCACTTGATCTCGCGGCACAACCTCTTCCTCCTCTCCGGGGCTAGTTTACTGGCAAACTCCAAACCGCTTGACCTCTCGACTGCCTCTAGCGGAACCTCAAACTCGGACAAGCTCTTATCGTTCGAAATCCGAGCATTCGGTAGCACGAACGCTCCCAGGGCAACATTATCAGCATCTCCCTTCCCACTTTCCGCAAAGATGACCTTGTAGAAGTGCGTCGGAACAGCCACGTTGGGTGGGTTTCCGATAACTTCGTAATTAACCCTCCACTTCCCATCCGGGTCGCGTTTAGGGAGGTACAGCGGTCCAGTCACGATTCGAACCGAGGGATACGTCTTCGTCAAATTCCGACAGAAATCTTCAAAATGAGCCCAGTAGTCCCTATTAAACCCTTCCCCGACCTGCGGGCACATATTGCTCAATGCGAACGTCGCATCCATCGCATCCTGACTCCATTTCGCGTCTGCGGCGGGCACTTGGTGGCCGCGATCATAACCAGAGCGGTAGTAATCTGTTAGCTTGGCGCGGAAGGCTGGTGGGATGGATTGGTCTTCGACGAAGGAGCTGTGTTTGCGGTCGCCGTTTTTGAGTAAGAGGGATTCAGGGGTGATGTGCTCGGCGACCCAGGATGGGTTGCGGGTTCGACGGTCGAAGGCGCTGGTGAGAGGGAGGGTGGTGAGTTGGTCGGCTATGGGGCCGGGGAAACCGTATTGGAAGAGGCCGGTGGGGTCGACGGGTGAGGGACCGGCTGGTGTACGTGTTTGGGATGAGTAGGGTGAGGGGACGGAGGTAGATGTAGTAGTTGCTGCGGGTGCTCGCTGGGGAGGTGGAATGGATGCTTGTGAGCGGGGAGATCTTGAGGAATAGATCAGGGCTGTGATTCCGGCTCCGCTGGCTGCGCCGGCAGCAGCGATAATAGCGAATGTAGCTTTAGACATGGCTGATCAAAGGATAGAAATGGGATCTGGATCATAAAAGAGAGGAGATGATATGTCTAGAATGCAAAGGAAAGAAAGGAAAGAGAAGAGAAATATGCAGGCAACGGTGAGTTCAACACCACATGATCCAACCTGAACCTTCAGCTGTTTGATATGTATCTCCTAAACAGGCAATCCTGTGTCTTCGCAGGAGGTCAGGTGGAAAAAGTTGAGATTGAAGAATGACTAAGGTACCAGCCAATCGGAAGCTAAAAAATAAGCTTATGCGGCCTGTCGCTTGGCGAAGTTTGTTTTTGCCTTGGCGACTTCGGCCCGAATATTTTACCGAACTTAAACCCATAGTTCTCCGACATCACCTCCAACTTCCGCGCGTGAAGAAACCAATATATGACTTCCTTCACCATGCTTAGAACCCTCCGCGAACTTCTATACTTCTTCATGGCCGACTCCGAAATTCAATTATACTTCTGTAGTACAGTTCCTGCCGCGATTAACGCCTCGCAAATAAGTGGCAGTGAAAGCTGTGCATTTCTCTCCAGTCCACAACAGATCTTCAGCCTATATCAGCCCATATAGTCTTTCCATACATGCAATATTCCTTCCATTAGGAGTGCGTACCTTTTTGGCTCAGTTGGTTATTTAACAGGCTTTTGAGGTTATTCCATGAGAAATCGAAGCAGGGAGATATATAAGAAACACCCAATATCTCCATCTGGATGGACAATACGATTACCAGATGTCTTTCGCTTATCTCTTCTGCTACTAAATTAACTACTAATTTCTAATAATCAGCCCTTCCCGTAAACTCGTACCTAGTACTACCTATCAAATATCCTGGGTCGAGTACTATTATTCCTATCCTCTTTTTCCTTTAAACATTTTAGCCATGGAGTCCGAGCCGGGGGACGAAGGGTCTGAATTTATTGAACGCTGGCTTGAGGAGGTGGTTGAGGAAAATTCAGTCACAACCAAGGCCAACAATCATCACCAGAATTACTCAGAAAGGATAGGAGGAAAGAGGAAAGCAGGATCTCCTGCGGAGGAAGCGCAGCCAGCTTCAAAGCGGAACGTTGCGCCAGCCATTAAACCAACAACCAGAGCATCTCAGTCAACGACTGGAAGATCAGTACATTTTTCGACTGCTGAGACCCACTCGGAAGATAGTGGAACGCATCACTCACGCTCTACAAATGTTTCAGCGCGTGTTCTACGAAACCATCTGTCTTACGCCACGCCATGTGTTGATTTTGAGTCTGTGGAATCGGAAAATAGACCAGAGACGGTTATCAGCTTGTTTGGCGACGTCATAACCGCGTTGGAAGATCCAATTCCGCTCACACTCAAGTAAGTGATATTGCTTTCATAACCTCCAATATACTATCGCAGGGTGGTCCTCTTGATTACATATCCGAGTACATCTATTGACGTCTGATATTGGAATACATGCAGGGAGCATGTCAAGGCCGCAGAAAGAGGAGTTGGAGTCACGGTAGACGATCTGAATGACGAAGATGCTCAGCTCTGGAAGCGTGTTCGGGAAACAACCTCGAAGGCGACTCAGGCTCTACTTAAAGCTCGTGATGAGGATAGCTGGGCTAAACCGGCGTCTTTTCTTCTCGAATCGACAATGAGTAGCGAAGAACAGGATCTATTTGAGGTGATAGACATGTATTGCTTCCCCTTCCACTCTGCTTCCTCCATATGCCCCCCGCCTTCCTCCTTTCCCCACGTCTCTCATTTTTATCATATTTCTTTTCTACTTTTCTGCTCTTGCCGCTAATAAATTTCCTGTTCAGCCCAAATGTTTCTGTCGGGCCCGCTTCCCTTATCCCTACCATTGGTGGTGAACCTGCGGCGTTCAAAAAAGTTGATATCGCCATCCTTTTTTCCGACTCTAATCCCGAGCTTAAAAGGCTATACAAGGTCGTTCAGAAAAAGAATGGTTGTATTGAACTCTCTCAATCACAGGATGCAACAATTAGCCTTTGTTGCCAATTTGCTGCCATCGAGGTTAAAAGTCCCGACGGGAGCTATTACGGCTCAAGTGTGCAGCTTGCTATATGGTTGGCCGCGGGCCTGGAAAAGACAAGGAGATTGAAGGAGCTTGCCGCTGCGAGTCGTGCCGCCGTTGGTAGTGGGGCTGAAGGAGCGACTGAAGAGACAGCCCTACCACCGTACGTAGGGATCTCCGTCGTTGGCCACGTTTGGAACCTGCACTTAGCAGCGAAGATGGCCGATGGGGATGTTGTAAGATCTACCCTTTTTGAAAAAATTTAAGACGTGGTCGAGCATCTAGGATGACTGATACAAATTGCGATCTAGCAAATATATGGGCCTCTTGTCTTGGGCGACACCACTACCACCAGAGGCACCCTTCGTATCATAGCCGCGCTCAACCAGATCAAGCAGTGGGGCGAAGCCATCTACTATCCTTGGTTGAGGAATGAGATCCTACTACCACTTGCCGGCGATACGGAGTCTGATGCGCCAACCTCGCCGACTGCCGGTCTAGCGTATAGCGGAGGGATCGACGACACCGGCGGCGTCAAAAGCAAGGGGAAAAAGCGCGCATAATTGAGCGGAAATGGGAAGAGAAACGATCTTCTACTTTTAGAACAGATTCTAACTCGAGGCCGTTGTGCTTTCCTCCGGCTATCGTCACCCTTGCTTGCATTAACGTCACATCAAATTTTCAAGCGTTCAAGTCGATTCTTCATTCTTGTTGTAAATTACTTCCACATGTTCATATACTTTCGTTCTGTAGATAGGTTTGCAGAAAGAAGAATGTGAGCTCTAACTGCTTAAATATTATCAAGAAAGGAGCAATTGTTAATCAGCACTGACTAAAAAATCATCTGGTACTAATATTTTTCTCCTATTTATTGAACTTCTCAGTGGCTACTGAATGACCCCTAACTGATAGTAGCATACTGCGCACGTACTACAGCAAATTGTCCTTCGTAAAGAGACTAAATACACTCTCTCGATTGTCACTGTCAGCGAAGTAACCGCCTCTGGCCTTCGCTGAGCTGACTTGGCCTAAGAAACATTGTCTTAATGACGAGCTCACTTACGCGTCAATACTATAGGAATAGTAATAATATGCCTATCAGTGTCACTGACAACAAGTTGAAAAAAATATATATACCTTTAAATTACGTGCTGATTTAATTTTCTTTTGTGATAACCCCATCATCAACATCTCCATACTCTGGAACAGTGTAGTTCCCATAACAAGAATATTCAAAGTCAGCTTTCTCCAAGCCAGCCTCTTGGACCTGAAGGAAGGTCTTCAATTCGCACCAACCGTCATCGCGATCTCCACATTCAGGGAAGCTGCGGCCAAGAGGGATGGTTCGTTGATTCACCACGAAGTGTACGTAGGTTGTTTCCTCATCATCGTCCTCCTCATATGCGGATTGGTCGGCGTGCACAGGTCTCTTAGCACAAACTGGTCGAGGCGTTTTGATCACTTCCAGCACGAAACGGGCTCCGAACGGCTGAAGACGACTGACAATGAGTTGCTGATCCTTGGGAGGGCCGTCGGAAGGTAGAAATGCTGAAAACTGCTTCAGGCCAAATGCGGTGAGGACGGACATCAGGTTTGTGTCGTGGCTGAAGTCGAGGTAGATCTGCTGGCCGGTGGGGAAAGTCTCCGGGTTGCTGTCCAGGGTTGTATTAACCTGTGATGAGCCGGCAGGGATATCGACAACGTGTCCTTGGAGTCTGGCGAGGACTTCTTGGACGTAACCAATTCCAACAGCGCGGCCGGTTGGTGACCCGAAGCCGTTGTTGCCGTGATAGCCTAGATCGAGGCTGTATTCGAACCCTTTCCACTCCTCCCAGTCAAAGAGGGAGCAGAAGGGGCTGTAGCCTAAAGCGACAGTCTCATATGGGCACATTGTTTGAGCGTTGTAGGTATCGTCAACTGTCCAGCTGGGATCAGACCACTTCTGGAAGCGCTTCGTCGCCTCAGCCAAATATTTCTTCTGCCAGATTTTTGACGCCGCGCTCCCACCTTCAGATCTTTCATTGTTAGCATTGGGACACGCATTGGCTCCGACCAGAGTGTTATTGAATCCCTCTTCCTCGATAATGACCTCCAATGTGATGTTCTGTTTCCAGTCCAGACCAAAGAAACCAGCCATGAAGTTTTCCGCGCTTTGAAGCATTCGATACTGGGTGGTGGTACGGGCAACCGTTCTGGCGCTAGGGTCGAAAAGATGGCCGTAGTTGAACCAGTGCAAAATACCGCTATCAAACAAGTCCTGACGACCTCGAGCGGTCAGTTCCTCCGCTCCAAGCTGGTATTCCCAATCGTTCAAGAAGGCGAGATCTTCAGTAAACTTGACACCCTTCTTCTTGAACTCCGTAAACTTCTTGACAAATTCATCCGGCTCCGAGTCGGTTGTCGGATAGCGAGACCCATGGCGATGAATAACGTGGATTGCAGAGATGTTTGCCCCGGGTGGAAGAGGCTGTTCCTCGACTCCAAATCCTTCTGGGATTGCCCGGTACGGGCTATATCCTTGGCATTAGCGATCTATAGACTATCATCGTGCGGACTTGAGAGCAGATGGAGCTCATAAATACCTGAGATTGCCCATATATGAAAAAATCGCATCCGTAGTAGAGTTATCCTTGACCGGAACCGTCGTTACCATAGGCGCATTCGGGATGTATGTGGGCTCACCGAAAGGTGCCGGATTCGTTTGAGCCAAGAACGGTCGTGATCCCTCCTTCCATGGACCTATGGCAGATAACTCAGCCTTAGCTGCTAACTTCGGGGAGTAGAACGCGGTATGTAATTTTTCTTGACTTACCTGCCCAGGGCCCAAAGCTGGTCTGGTAATAATCCGGACCTGTGGTGGTTGGTTCATCGCGCTCCACCACATTGGGGTTGTAGTAGGCGGCGCCAGCGAGATTTACCGCGCCAAGCAGGCAGATCGTGGGAAGAATGGCCATTTTGATGATACCAGGCTTACCCCCTTTTTTACCCTCTTTCGATTTTTCGCTTTCCTGTCGACGAAAGCGATGTGCCTTTTTGACAATGGGTTTGCAAAAGGAGGATTTTCAAAGATATACATACCTGTTTGTCGACCCCAGGTTCTCCAGCTTCAGGGGCTCTAACCCCGCAATCAGATTCGGGCGTGCCGAATCCCGAAACCATTCCTTCGGGTAATCAGCTCTTTCATGTCGGTCGTTCCCGAAGCAACCGGATTTTATCCAAAAACAGCAACATGCCGTTGCAGCGAAGGACGTGAATCCCAGCTTGTCGATCCAGTTACTAGTAGGGCTGACCAGACTGTCATCTCGCCTCTGTACGTTCTCCATCTCGGTACTAGTGAGCTTCAGTCATCAACATTACTCCAGGCGCGCAATGCTATCCGTTCAAAAATCTACGAACGGGTGACCATTTTCGTTTGAACGCTGCTGCTTTAACGAAGAAATAACAGAATCCCTGAACCTCTGACAATATGGATGTCACTCAAATTATTTTTTATATATTCAAGCAATGAGGTGAATAATCATATAATCCTAGAAGTCACATGTTCACATCATCTCATCCAAAGCTTTTAAGCTCCCCAGCTCCTTCGTACAAAGTTAATAATTGTGCCAATAGTCGTTTATCAAGTTATCTTTGTATTTTATTGTAATATCATCCGGTGTGGTGTATCGGTAACATTGCTCGCTTTCACCGAGCCGCGCCGGGTTCGATTCCCGGCACCGGAGAATTTTTTTTTTTTTTTTTCTTTCTCTTTCTTATTCTCCTTTTGTTTTTTTCGTTTCGTGTTCTTATAAAATATCAACATGCTGAGTTTTCATGATCGTTCGGAGAAAGAGCCAAAGAGTGTTTCAAAGATGACAAAGATGTCACGAGATTACGAGAACCTTGGAAGCCGCTTACGATCGGATCGGAGCTGGGGCTTTGATGACATAACTCTTCACGTGACATCCCACGAATCGGACAGGGACTGATTGATAATCGATCCATCATAGATCCAAGTAACTTGTGGGAAAGCGTGACGAAAGACATCGTGAAAGGCATCGGTTCTTTATATCTTCTTCTTCTTTATATCTTCCACTTCAGTTTCAACTTTGCCTCAGCCTGTTCAGCAGCTGGCTCTGCACTTCGACTATATAATTTAGTGGTTTCTCAAGTCAAGCATTTCTGCCTCCTATGATCCTTACATTCTTACCCCTCGACCTACTCCGTCATTCCACCGAAAGCTCTGTCTTTTTGGTGAGCGAGAGATACCTACCCGCTTCCGGTGGCAGGATAGCCACGTTTCCCTCAGGATGTATGTCGATAATGACACCCGTGGATGGATCATGAGCTGTGTCAGCGGCATAGGTATGCGATGGCGTTCCTGACCCTGTTTGAAGAATGACATTGTTATTCTCAAAACGAGAGAATGAGAAGACATAACTGACCTTTCTCATGCATCTGTAGCTTGCGTCCTTGGGTCCGCGATTATCTGCGTCGACGTCGCAGTCCGTAAGCTTTCGGGGAAAAAGAACTTCCAACTTTTGGACAGTAATGCGTTCCTCTCTGCATCACTGAGTTTGAGTGCAGGTGTCATGGTAAAAGAAGAGCAATCCAATATAAACTTGATGTAGAACAAGAGCTAACAAGCGGTCAAATCTGATAGCTATTCTCGTCCCTCTACAGCATGCTGCCTACATCCAAGAACTACCTGACCCGAGCCGGCTTCGCACCTCAACCAGCCGCATTCCTCCTTATTGGAATCTTTTTACTAGGTGTGGTGGGGATTCAAATCATCTCCGGGTTTATTCACCATCATATGCCATCGCACGTCGTTGACTGCGCCCACACTCACGAGAATGACGAGCAAGACTTGGAGAATGGCCATGGGGATCCAGGACACAATACCTCTTTCAGGAAGGTGACAGACGATGATGGGACCGAAGATACGCCGTTACTAGGCGAACCGACATTGAAGAGGCCATCCACTGGCCATTCAACTTTCTCTGATGCTGGCGGGGGAACTGGAATTACTCGGGAACCGCGGACCGTTGCGACCACTCGCAAACCAGCTCTACGAGATCAACTTACCCGGCCGATCACATTTTTAGTTGGTGGTTCAAAGGCTGCATGCGACGAAAACGGACCGTGCTATGGATTCTCTCAAGCTTGTGGTCAGGAGTGTAAGAAAAATGTTCGGCGAAAGGACTCGACCACCGCGCCGGAACTACCCCAAGGAGACGTTCGGCAACCGGTACTCCCTCGACACCAAAGCATCGCCGTGCAGCTAGAATCTCAGGAGTCCGAAACGGGTGAAGAAATTGGCTCACAGAACCGTTTATCTGCCGAGAGCGATGCGCTGAATTCCCGCCGCCCTTTACCTTCTCATGCGGCGTCCTACCATCCATTGTCTCATGCTCCAGACCAAGGATGTCTCCACGACCATTCCCCTACACGTCGTCTTTCATCCTCATCATTATCCAGCCCTGTGGCCAAGCCACCACAGACCCCACAACACCATCATCACGTACCTCAGAACGCTTTCCTCTCCATCGGTCTCCAGACCTCTCTCGCAATTGCACTGCACAAGATACCCGAAGGATTCATCACATACGCGACTAATCACGTTAATCCCACCCTGGGCCTCTCAATATTCCTAGCTATAGCTATCCACAACGTCACGGAAGGTTTTGCTATGGCTCTACCGCTTTACCTAGCCCTAAATTCAAGATTCAAAGCAATGCTCTGGTCTAGTCTCCTGGGAGGTATAAGCCAACCTGCTGGCGCCGGGATTGCTGCCTTATGGATTTGGGGAACAGGCAAAGGTTACCCTACTGACGGTGGGCCCGAAACTGGCGAGTCATCCTATGGTGTATATGGGGGTATGTTTGCCGCGACAGCCGGTGTCATGACGAGTGTTGCTCTACAGTTATTCTCTGAAGGCCTGAGTTTAACACACAGGCGTGCCCTCTGTATCGGCTTTGCTGTTGCAGGAATGGGAGTGTTGGGAGTGAGTAACGCCCTCACTGCTTGAAGAGAAAGCTTTATCGCAATAGAAAGCTTTCGTCCCGTTTTTTCATGTCTCCGCGGATTCTTTTTCGTACTTTTCTTTCTTTAACACAACACGCATTCATAAGCGCCGGCGTTTACTTTATATAAACATCTGGTTACAAATAGACGGCCTTTTCATGAGGCATGAATTGATTCTTTGAATTTATGATTTAAATATAAAAATTTTCAAATATGCACCCCGGCCCGGGCCCTTAACACCATCCGTGAACCCTTATTAGAGTAATATATATCATCCCAAAGTAAACTCCAAAGCACCAACACCCTTTCCATGAAAAATAAACCTTCCACTCAGCCAGTAAATGCATCCATCCCATATCGTACTTTCTACACTCATTCCCCTCCCTTCTTCTTCGCAGCCTCCATCCTCTCCCTCTTCCTCGCCAAATACCTCTCCTTCGCACTCGAAACATCGGTCTCCGTCTTCCTACTCTTCGTCTTCTCCGCAAGTTCCCTCTTCTTCGCCTCTTCCGCCTCCCTCTCCTGCCTCGCTCTCTCCTCCAACTGCGCAGCAACCATCTCCGTCTGGCGAGCGCGTTGCGCGGAGCGGGAAGTTCCGGTCTCGGATGTTCGGGAGGGGTCTGATGGGCGGGAGGTGGAAGGTGTGGGACGTTGAGGGAGTGGTTGTTTCTTTGGTTTAGGGGCGACGTTTAGACCTGCGGAGAGGAGTTGGCGTTTATCGACGACTTGGCCTTCGTCGTTCATGACGACGTTCTTTCCTCGGGCTTTGAGCTCGGCTGCGATCTGAGCTTCTGTCTTCTCTCCTTTCTCTTCTTCACCCTTAGTCTCTTCCTCCTCAGGAACAACGCCCCCCTCTTCAATCTCCCTCTTCTTCCTCTCAACAGCCTCCTCCGCCGCCTTCACAACCTCATCATGCCTCCTCTCCCCCCTCTCCAACATATCCTTATAAAACCCCACCATCCCCCCACCCCCTTTCCTCCTCTCCTCCTCCTCCTTCTCCCTCTTCGCCTCTTCCTCCTCTATCCTCTTCACTTCCTCCTGCTGAGCTTTATAAGCAGACGTAACGAACTTCTCCTTATCCGCAAACTCATCGCCCTCTGCCTCTCGTTCCTTGGCGAGGAGTCTATCTCGGGCGCGGAGTTGGTCGCGTTTTCGCACGTCGGCGCTGCGGAGGAGGGAGGTCATGTATTTTGGTACGTCGCCGTTGGAGTCTTTGTCGTTGCCATTGTTTTTTCCCGAGGAGGGTTTTGCGTGGATGGAGTCGTAGATGGAATCGTAAGAGTAGATTGTAGGGTCGAGGTCTGTGGCTGTCTTTGCGTTCTTTTTGCTGGTATGGAGGGCGGAGAGGTTCGTGTGGGATGAGGGTCCGAATTGTGAAGAAGCGGAGGAGGATTTGAGAGGTTGGTTCTTCTTGCTTGGTGATGCGCTGCCGGAGTCTGTGTCGAGGCGGGGTTTCTGTGAAGGTGGAGGTTTGCCGTTTTTTGAATCCGGGGACTGTGGATCGAGGCCGCCGATGGTAGATATCTCTATAGAGGCCGGTTCGGCATTGTTCTTCTTGCTGTCGTCATCGGAATCGGAGTCGGAGTCGAAGATTGTTTTCTTGCGCTTCTGGCCTGTGAGGCCAGGTTTCTGAAGGGGTTTCCCTGGCGGCTTCTTGCTTGGTAGGTTCAAGCCGTATGATAGTTTTGGAGGCGCCATTAAGCAAATTTGCTTAGGTGAATGGGTATATATTTAAGACTACGGTGGAGTTGTTGCTTATTGTTAAATGCTCACTCGAAGACTGGTTTTATGCCTACAAGTTGCGGAGCTCAATGTTGTCACGTGAATCGCGATGGAAGGCGGTTACAGGCATAGGTTAAATCTTTCTCCAACCATGTCCCTTAGGAAAACAAAAAACACATACACAGCCAGACCTAAGGGATATAAAAATTCCACGTCAAACAAGATGTCAATTCATTATGAAACTCTCCCTAGCAATGTTCCCTTTATCGATCAATTAACTAAAACCCGCAGTCACCCGTGCATTACCTAGCTCTCGAAGATATCTGGTAATTTCTTCATAGGAGGAAGCTTCAATTTCGTCGGGGGAAGCTTTAATTCCATCGGAGGAGGCTTCGCTTTCGTCGGGGTAAGCTCTACTTTCATCGGAGCACGCAGTAGCTGAAGGCCTTGGGCTTCGACTTCTTGCTTCTGGGATGGGCCCCCGCCCGTGTGACTCCGTGTTCGTTGGATCCGACGTTTCCTTCTTCTCTAAAGAAGCAAAATTTATACCCGAGAAAATGAAATAAAGAACCCCGAGAATCATATTAATACTCGTCAACGCCGACCATAGGGCCCCTTCCCCGCGGCTCACATAAGGTTCGTTAACGGATCTCCCCATAAAGCCCCCAAATCCCAGCAAACCCATACCCACTCCGATCAACGTCCCAATCTTGGATGGTTTGGGGGCTATCTCAACAATAATGGCAACTATCATCGAGATGGTGGCGCCAAAAGTAAATCCATAGATGCCAGCAAAGACTGGCATATTGTGTTCCCGCGCTTCTCTCCAGGAGATCACGATAATTATCATGATAAGCGAGGTGAAGATCAAAGTGAGATATTTGTTCGTCCTGTCCGCGAGTGCTCCAACCATAAGTTGACCACAAAGTGAAGCTAGGTATAAGGTATATTGGAGAGAGCTCGACTGTTGAGGGCCGATTCCGTTCTCTGATGCATAGGTGATGATGTATGAGAATGGCGTATATACCCCTTCGGAGAGCAGCAATGCACCAAAGAGAAGTGTAGCGATCGTATAGTCCCTGATGTCGAATACGGGGGGGCGGCTTTTTGAGGGCAGGCGTCCTTTAATAATCATGCAGGCCAATGTCAACAGCATAGCAAGGGTGACTCCCAAAATACGCAGTGACCAAGCGAAACTCAGGTGTAAGTAGAGGAGGAGAAAGTCCAATATGGCTGGTACCGTGATGGCACCTAGAGAGGTTCCAGCGAGGGTGATACCAATAGCTTGTGTCTTGTATCGAGAAAAATAGTGTGCTGGAATAGAGATCGCCGGCGTGAATAGTAGGCCACACGACCCGCCTCCAATAAACCCCTGGAAGAGTATGAATTGGGAAAACTCTGTGCAGAAGCTGATCACCATTATCGACAAAACCAAGCAAATAGCGCCACTTATCATTGGCACCTAGGAAATTCATTTATTCTTAGCCATGCTCGACAATGGATAAGGACGGGATCAAGTTCGATATCAGAGTAAATGGATCACTTACCCTGGGTCCGTGTGTATCAAATAATGAACCTGCAATCGGCCCAACCAAAAGCATAAAAAACCCCAGCAGTGACCCGATCCAAACAACATCTTTTTTGGGGATATCGCTGAATTGGTTCTGCATATAATATGGAAATAAAACCCTGAAAATGGTTACCCAAAGGTTAGCGTTACACAACCTTTCTAGACTTCTCGCGTCGACGTTCACTTACCCAAAGCTACTCGCATAGCCAACTGAACAGAAACATGCAATAGCCGCCCCAGTTATAACTAGATATGCGCGAAAATCATCCTCTGAAAACGTTTCTTCATCCTCCGCTGTTATTGACTTTTGGGCGGCGTCGTTCATTTCAACATCGGTGCTGCACAGGGCGTATTCTGTCTCTGCCATGCTGGCGACAGACGGTAGACGGTAGACGGTAGACGGTAGTATTTTGAAGAGTAGAAACTTTCAGCGTGTTATTTTGTATATCTTAACGAGCTAGAAACTGGGAAATCTTTCATGTGTAAAGGGTTAGGCGAATATGAGATGGTGTATATTGGCCCTTTTATTCTTTCTCAGGATGCATCCTGCTTTAATTAGTCCCTGCCTTGTTGGATATGTACTCATCATTGCTGTGTCTTCCCGCTAAGAACAATAGGGAAGTCGCTTCCCAGCATGATGAATGTCCTCATCATTGTTGACTACTAAGCTCCTCCTAGATCTAGTGAACCAAATTGATAAATTATAGGTAGGTACTACCTAGGAATGAAGTAAACAGACGCTTCATTGATATTGGGTCAACGTAGTTGGCTTTATCCGTTTGGGCAGTGTTCTGTGTAATCCGTTTTTCCGCTTCCTCCCATCATCATCTTGCCAACAATACGGATATGGTGGAAGTGAGGTCGTTGTTTGTTTTGATTGATAAAGAATTAAGCTCTTGCATCCGTTTAGGGCAGTGGGTCCCTGCTAGCTCTTCACGTGACACTCTTTAAATCATCGTCATCTCGGAGAAGTTGAAAGACAACCGCCGTCCACTAATCCTTTTTTGGGAATCATCGTACTCGCCTTGGTATAAATAGCAACGCAAGGTCATATATCAGAGATTGAGAGCCCAAGCTTTCAATGACAACCGGTTTCGACCCCTTTTTTTTCGCAGCAAGAAGCCTCACTGATTCAGAATGGATGAGATATAATTTCCCATCGATAATGTTTTAGGCGTCCAGTGTTCCAAATTATGCCTTGCGTTTGGGACGGAGAGCTCGTATTTGCTGCGTCTCTTCGACGCCCAAGGCTGATCTGGAAAGTTTCCTGGCAGTCTTCGTTTACTTGACAGGGTGAAACTCCCGCAGATCATCCAAGATGCAGAGCTTCTATATAAGCTACGAAACCCCATTGCCGAGCCTCTTGAAGACCTCACGAAGCTTTTAGCTCGTGGCTTTCATTTTCATACCCTTTCATCTTTTTTATTGGCACACATAGAGCCAATTCTGAAGATGCAGTTCTTCACGGCTTTTCTTCTTCTCTCTCAGCTCCTGATACCCGCTGTGCTGGCTGGGAATAACCTTCCATTAGAAGTCGAGACTTCCTCGGGTACTATCGAAGGATTTAACCCGCACAAGTCTCTCCGAGCATTTCTTGGCATTCCATATGCGCAACCTCCTGTAGGAGATTTGAGGTTCAAACCTCCTCAGGCCCTTCCGTCCGCAAATAGCTCGTCTGTCATCGATGCTACCAAGTTCGGCAACAGCTGCATGCAGTTCAGGTATAAAATCATCACTGCCGATAAAATAGGCCCTGCAACCGGGGAATCTGAAGATTGCTTGACTATCAACATCTGGGGTCCTGCGAAGGAGAGCCCGGAGTTACTTCCAAGTATGGTTTGGCTGTATGGAGGCGGTTTCGGAGAGGGAGCCAGCAGTGACCGCAGTAGGTTTAAGTTTTTTGGGATTTATGACGGTGTCACTTCTGACAAGCTCTGGCAGTATATGATCCCACGGAACTCGTCAAGGCGAATCAAGATGTGATGTTTATTTCGTTCAAGTACGTGTGCACCTGTTTCACTTGCCTTCTTAGTTGCTAACATAGAAACAAAGCTATCGTCTCAATATCTTTGGATTCCCCGATACCCCTGCTCTAGGCAAAGACGAAAAGAATCTCGGACTCAGAGACCAACGGTTGGCCCTCGAATGGCTCCGAGATAATATCGAGTCTTTCGGTGGCGATCCGGAGCGGATGACCCTTTTTGGTCAGTCTGCTGGTGCTATGAGTGCAGCAATTCATAGCTTCTGGAACGCAGACGATCCAATAGTACAGGCAATGGTTCTTCAGAGTGGTCAACCCGAATCATCAGGTATCAACGAGCCGAGCGAGTTTAGTCGTGTCGCGGAAGCTGCCGGCTGTGCCGATAACGACAAGACGGCCGAATTGGAATGCATGAGATCCGTCGATGCTCTAGAATTAAGGACCTCAATTTCCAACAGGACTTACAACTATTTCGGAGATAATCCTGGCGGAACTCTGACCCAGGATAACGTGACCTTTCTTGGCCGCGAAAGCTACGTCCCACTCGGTATGAAAGGGGAGTTTGCAAAGATCCCATACCTTATTGGCCAAACGAATAAAGAGGGTGACGCCCTCGTTCCTTTTACGCCAGAGGAGGGAATCAATCAGACCTTTTCAGACAGTCAAACACTTTCTGTATTTACCTGCCTCACATCCGTCAGTGCTAGCTACCGTTCAGCGGTGGTACCCGTCTGGAGATATCGCTACATGCCCGAATTTCCATCCGCCACCATGTTTGATTTTATCGGAGCATCTCATGGGAGTAAGTTCTACTTAACTCATCCGCTACTATCAGTCCTTCGTTCCATGCTATGCGTCGATCCGTATCTGACAGTTCTTAACCGAAAATCATTGCTTACAATTTATCCCCATAGGTGAAATCCCATTCGTATTCGGCAATTACGACAACGTGAAGTACACAGACCCCACCCAGGACGAGATCGATGCCAGCAAATATATCCAGAATGCTTGGGTTACATTTGCCAAAGATCCTCATTCTGGCCTGTCCGATGAGATTGGGTGGCCACGATATAACCCAAACAGTAAGGGCTTTTCCCTTCTCCCCTGAC
The DNA here is from genome assembly GCA_949709995.1 of Arachnomyces sp. KDTOL00113. Taxonomy (NCBI): domain Eukaryota; kingdom Fungi; phylum Ascomycota; class Eurotiomycetes; order Onygenales; family Arachnomycetaceae; genus Arachnomyces; species Arachnomyces sp. KDTOL00113. The sequence goes on from OX453237.1 coordinate 1,091,634, forward strand.
CCGCTTTCCTTGTATATCGAGCAAATATTATATCGACCCTTTACTAAGACACCTTCGTACCAGACGATACTCTGATCGAGATTTTCCCCGATAATAAGCTCGAGGTCAAGTTCGTCGATCCAAACAAGTATGACGCGGAATGCAAGGACGCCGCACCCATTGATACCAGTCAATATGGCCCATACTGTTAAATCGCTACTGTCCGAAACCACCGCCGAGCTGAAAATTGCTATCTTGTGTTGAAGATGACATCTAGTTCAGGAGTCGACTTCCTGTAAATCATTTATTGTCCAGAACTTTTATTCAATTCTCTCCTCCTTGTTTTACCTTTCTTTAGGAGCTAGTTCCCCTTCTTCTTTAGGGGAAACAACTCGCAATCATTGGGGTTTAATCGTTTATTCAATCCCAACTATCATTTAATTGGATTTTGAATACGTTATTTTACTTCTATTTACTGTTCTCGATTGCCTCTCCCGCGTATCCTTATCTTCCCATTTTGATAGGTACATGCAGTTACTTTGATCATAGTATTTCTGAACGTGGTAGAGATATATATATTCCCCTTAATTGGTTTCCACGCCGGAGTAGTTTGAAAACAATTCGGTTCGGTCTTCCTTAACTGAGTAAACAATAACATTCCCCGAAGACAACCCGGCGATAAATCACTCAATTACTAGCCATGAAGCCATCGTTGTATAACTATCCTGAGAAATAATAAAACGGTGGACTTGGACTTGTACATAGTCACGTGATATCAAAAGCTTGATGCCAGCAGCTTTCGGAGGTTGCAGCTCACCCTCAAAACCACTTTAGAGATTCGACATATCCTTTCATTAATTTACTCACTCATTTAACGCCCGTTGTTTACCTGCAAAACAACTAGTTATCTAATTGTCAATTCCCCTGTCTCGCCGAGGATCCGCTCTTTGTTGTATACTTTCACCGACGCTACCTCCCCGGCTCCTCAGCTCTCCCCGAATGCGCAATGTCATACTACTTCACCATCCTTTCACCGACCGACGTTCCGCTTTTTAGCCTAACGTTTGGAACCTCCAAGGCCGGCGGAGATGGAATCGCACGGTTCCGCTTCCCAGATACGGCTCGGTATATGAACCAGTTCATCGTGCACGCGAGTCTGGATATTGTGGAAGAAGTGCAATGGAGTAATGGAGCCATGTATGCATTTCCGTCTTTCCCTCTCCTAGAAGATCGAACATGCTAATATATATCCAGGTACCTAAAACAAATCGACACCTACCCTCCCTCCGCCGCCTACGTCTCCGCCTTCCTAACCGGAAGCGGCGTCCGCTTCCTCCTCCTCCACCAACCCCCCCAACCCCCATCCTCCTCAACCACCACCTCCGGCGGCGGTAGTGCCGGCGGCCCTTCCTCATCCATAAACTCCTTAACCGCATCCACCGCCTCAATGTCCCTCTCTTCAACCGGAGCACCCACCTCTTCCTCCCGCGCATCCTCAACTTCCATCGCCAATAACCCCACCTCCCCGCAGACGGAGGAGGCGATCCGACAGTTTATGAATGAGATATATGAGAGTTGGGTGAAGACTATTATGAGTCCGTTTTATAGGCATGGGATGGAGGTTCGGAGTCCGGTTTTTAGGGCGAGGGTTGCGGCGGCGGGGAAGAAGTGGCTTTAGCCAGTTTGAGCTTGCCTCTTTTTTGTGTTGTTGTCGCCTCGCTTTCTAGTTCTAGAAGTTATGGGGTTGAGAGGTTTTTGAGTCATGGGAATGGGAGTTTGGGATGGGTTGATAGGAATTTGATATTGGAGTTTGAGGGGGAAATTGGCGTTGATTTTGTTTCGGATGCTTCTTTTTTCTCTGCAAAGGAAAATAAATAGATGGATGCCGATGTATGATACCCTTATGTTGGCCTCTTTAAAATCTCAAAAAGGCCTACCTGCATTACCTACATACTTTCATCCGATGTTGCGGAGGATACCGTCATTCTCTTCTAACATCTCCTTGTGTGGATGTATTAGATTTTGATGATATAGGGAATTTACGGTTGGCGATGAAAGTAAATGAGAAAGTTCGTTATATTAGGAATATTTTTAAGGAGAAAGGTAGAAGAAGACGTGGCTAAGGGAACAAAACTGCTAGGCCACACCTGCTGCTATGTTAGGCCAAAGGATAATGAAAATATATAAAAATAAAAAAACGCAAGTAAGAGAATTCCACCTATTAAATACATCTTCCCAGGACGCCGATTACGTGAGTCAATTTGCCGTTAAGAAGCACCCGCCATCTGTGGAGCGAGTTTCTTCACGGTAACTGCTTTGAAGTTTTCTACTGCCTGCACCACACTCTCCAGTTTGGCAGTGGCTCCGAAGATTCCACCCTCCATCTTCACAGACTCACAGGTGCTCACGTGTAGGGAGGGATCACCTGCTGCAGTAGCGTCGTCGAGAAGGACGCAGTCGAATCCTCGATCATTCGCTTCTCTCATCGTTGTGGAGACGCAAACGTCAGTAGTCACACCGGCGATGACGAGGTTCTTAATGCCCTTGTTCCGTAAAAGAAGCTCGAAATCGGTATGGGCAAACGCGCTACGGCCCGGCTTATCGATAATGGGCTCGCCAAGGATTGGATAAAGTTCCGGGACGATATCGTGACCAGGTTCTCCACGGATAAGAAGCCGACCTAATGGACCGTGCGAACCGATACCGAGCCCCGAAGGGTTGTTGTGAGATCTGAAGTTCTCCCGACTTGAGAGAGTCGAGAGATCGGGCCGATGACCTATGAATGATTAGGAATTGACATGGAAGTGAGTTGTCGGACCACCACATACCTTCCCGAGTATGGTAAACTGGGAAACCGGCGCTCCGGAACGAATGCAACAAGCGTTGAAGCTTGGGTATCAAGGCTTGAGCTGCTGAAATATCGTAACCCTGGAATTCCATATATCCACCAGGTACGCAGACTAAATGGCATGTTAGCTCTTACGTTACGTCCCATGTATAGGAATTATATCAGATCTGATAGAACATACAATCTCGCTGCATATCAATTATCAGAAGAGCCGTTGTGAATGGGGTCATGGTCGCATCATGTGGCCAATCATACGGAGTCGCGGAAAGCTGGCCTTTCTTGACCTTATGGTGTGGGACCTGACGCGGCCTATCGAGTACAGGGCCATGATTATGAGACGGGTTCAGGACGGTCAATGTCCATATTCCCGGTGTTCCCGCAGCTACCAGCATGAACGGGCAATCCATTAGACGAGATGTGCGTTTCCTTTTCCGCGTTTCCTCTGTGAGACCATTCCTAGGCCTGTAATGGCCTCCGCGATCACATCGTAGCCATATCTTTGCGGTTCTCCCCGGTTTCTTATCGGTTGGTGTACTTGATGACTTGACGACAACGTTGTAGCCATGGGCCTTCCCATGGTTCTGGACCGAGGACAAAAGCGACGCTTTATCTGGATAGGTTCCTTCCGGCGGTGGCACCAGCTCCATCGACAGTTCAGGGATATCCTGAAGGTCGCTGTGCGCGTCCAGATTCAGATCCGACGTGTCGGCCATGGTGGCGGTTTGAGCCATAACGAGAGCGGAAGCTCTGCCATACGGGTTAGTATCCGCAGCCGACATCCGCAACCGGACTTGCCAGAGTGAAAGGCAATGAGAAGTCAAAGACAGAAGAGCAATCTCATAGCTAAGGTGCGTGGCAGCAGTATCGTCAGATGGTGTTGATCAACTGGAAATATCGTGCGTGGACATAATGATCAGATTCACCTGATACTGGATGGAGGAAGGGGTATCGGACACGCGTAGATCATGGCTCCAAGGCAAAAATAACAGAGAAACGGAGGAAACGAATAAACAGCAAGACGATGACTTACCAGTGCTATCCAGAAACTCGAGATATCGCCGTCTCCCGGTCTATATCTCTTTTATGTGCACGAACGGGACTTTCTTTGACGATGAGGTTCAACGCACCAGATGAGGTGGAGTTTACCTTAGTGTGACACGCTAGCTTCTTTTGTGGTTTAGTGTGGTTGGCCCGGTCTCCCCCGTGACTGGTGACTGGGGAAACAATCAACATCAACATGCGACAAAGGGGGATGGGATTCTTTATTATTTGGCCCTCCTGATAATCAACTCTCCGACAACAACTCGACAACCGACCATCGACCACCCCGACATTCCACCGACCGACGGTCCCGGACTAACGACGGCGACGACGACGAAAAGGTAAGTATAACGACTCTCTTAGTTTTTCTTTGTTTCTGGCTATGAGGACGGAAACCCTGAAGATCTCCCACCCCGCTTGGCCGTATCGTTATCGACACCGACAGTTCTCATCGATGAGATCTGAAATCCCGAAGCCGACCGGAAATCAAGGCAGTCTACAGTGAGGAGGATTACGGTTTATTATTTGGTTTTTGAGCCATATCGAATTTATTTCTTCATTTGTCCTTCATTTGCCGTCCAGATCATCACGTCCCGCTATTCCTGGAAACCAAGCTAGGCAGCGATGCCGATGGCTGAGCCTCCTTCCTCACCACCCAGTGCTTCCGCCTCGGCCGAAGAGGCATTGGCGTACTACAAGTCGCAATATGAACATCTCGAATCGGAGCTTGCTGATTTCCAGGCTTCAAGTCGAGAGCTGGAAGCGGAGTTGGAAAAGGACATCGATGCATCGGAGAAGCGAGAAAGAAAGCTGAAGGAGAAGGTAGAAGCGAGCGGGTATGAAGCAGAAGAATGGAAGGTTGGTGACTGTTATCTTACTGTGAGGGATAGAGGGGATAATTAAGGCTGACTGCGCCCCGCAGACAAAATACAAGCAGGCAAAGACAGAAGCCAATGCGGCCCAGAATACCCTCCAGAAAGAAATCACGACGCTACGAGATACGAATAGGACGCTGCAATTAAAACTCAGGGACATCGAGGTTGCGAACGATGACTTTGAACGCCAGGCTCGGAATACCACGTCATCCTTGGAGGATATGGAATCGAAATACAATGTCGCCATCGAGAGAGGTGTATTGTTGGAAGAGGAGATGAAGAATGGAGAGCAAGAACGTGAAAATCTACGAATCGAAGCTCAGCGACTACGTGATGAGCTGTCGGATTTGAAGATCGAGGCCGATATTATCAACGAGAAGCTTCGGAATTCTTCCGCTAACGCCAACCGCGGGATCCGGAAGCCAACACCTTTGGGCCCAGGCCTTTCAGTTCCTCACTCGCCCGATCATTCGCCAGGAACCTCGGCTTCGTCACCAATTATCGCAACGCCGCCTGCAAAGTCTATTTCGTCCGCAACTTCGGACGCAGTGACTCCACCGTCTCCGCCTGTCTCTGAATCCTCAGCGCATATACCCAAAGTTGCTGCAACGCCCAGCATGCCTAAGCCTAGGATGTCTGTCACTGAAACCGGATCGGTCGCAAGGCATCAGAGTACCCAAAAACCACGTCATTCCAGGGGACCCTCGATTCCTGTCAGCAATGGCCGGTCAACACCATCCGTTACTTCGCGCCGCAGCTATGCTCGCATGGACTATAATCAACCGTCAGGACTTCCAAGATCAGGCTCTCTTTACCAAATCAGGGGCTTGATTGGAAAGATGCAAAAACTGGAAGAGAGGGTCCATTCTGCAAGATCAAGGCTCCCTGCGCCTGTTGACACACCTCCACGAGCTTCCCCACGAAGCGGGTCGGCATTGGGTCAAAATTCCACTATCCCCTCAACCGTCACCATGCGGAGTAGCAGGAAACGGACGGGAGGCAGCAATGCCAGCTCTTCTTTGCGAGACAGCGGTGCCACTGCGACTTATACGCCGAGTAGGAGCTCCTTGGGAGGAATCCCACAACCCTCGCGCAGTATCCACGGAGGAGACAGCCGGCCTAGCAGCCGTACAAGCATGTCGAGCCGCAGCTCGATCAGCGGCGTGAACAGTGGCATACCAGCCCGTCCCGACAGCCGTCAAAGTGTAGGAGGTGCTAGGACGCCACTCGGACACTATTCGATGAACCCAACGACAGAGAGCCGGCGGCCCAGGTCTTCGCTCAGTAACTACGGTAACCATAGTATGAGCCATATCGACGAGGGAGATGGTGATCTGACAACCCCAACCCCACGACGGAGTACATATAATAAGAACGACTTTGCGGGGACAGCCATCCCGACTCCTTCTGGTCTGAAGAAGCGTCCGAGTCAGACCGGTGTCTCCGGTATCGCCGGTCCGCGCCGGATCAGCTCCGGGTTAGATCGGCGGGATGGCGAGATGGCACCTCCGGAGAGGAGGAAGAAGCTCAGTGGGGTCGGCGAGACGTACTGATCATGCTTTCCATCAAACCCTTTTTACATTCCTTTCTACATATTTCTTTCTTAATGTGAATTTTCCTTTTTCTTCTCCTTTTGACGACGGGCATATATACGCGTTTATGTGGGTTTCCGGCGCTATGCAAACTTACTTATTCTTCCTTCTGCCTCAGTTCTTGGGGAAGGCTCATGCACACACACATGGGGTGGATCCGGCGTCCATCACCCTGGGGGTGGTTCTTTCAGAAAGCTGGAGGGTTGTTTCCTTCACAGCTTACGCGGGGTAGATTTAGATTTTAACGGGGGTATTTCCGGGGGAAGAGGGGGGATGGTTGATGATTTATTTAGTTTTCATCTCTCTTCGAGATCGAATGGGCCGAGGGATATATTGTGATCCTGCTGCCCTTGCGAGAATTAATCATATCACAAGAGAATGTCTCTCTGACTGCCACCTTCCAACGATCCCGATTGACTTTCCAAAATAGTAATCCTCCCAGAGTTCGTTATCTTACTACCATGGTCAGTTTACTATCAGGATGTCTGAGTAACAAGGCTGAAGCTGTGATACCTTGCTGTGTCGAAAATAGAAACCAACAACGACAACGATGATGATGGTGGTGGTGTTCGGACTCCGAACAGTAAGCAATACGGGCTACGAGCCCCGAGTATTGGTATCGTAAATATGAAAAAACCGCCGACGTCCTCGGTCGTTTTTCACATCTGATCCTGTCCACGAACGAAGAAACAGAGGCTCTTGCGAAGGTGTTGACACCGTGAGAAATACTTCGATCTCTCCTACACAAATCCATCGTTGTATGAGAAGTGAAGTATGTACTTATAAGTTGAGTTGAGTTATGCTTCCCCTTGGCCCGAGCAGAGAAAGATGCAAAAGAGTCTAGCGTCCCAACCCAACGAAAAAAGAAAACCGAGAAAAAAAAAGTCAACAAGAACAGAACAGCAAAACCAACGCCGAAGAATTTTCGGGGTGGATGTAACGTATTGTAATAATGAAGGAGAAGGAAGAAGGTTCTCAGCCTTCTAGCGCTGTGGGCGGGAGTCTAGAGGAGGGTCTCCGCCTCTTGAGATATTTGGGGAAACCCGGAAAGCGTTGAATATGTAGGATTAAGGATTACCGGGGGAAGGTTGTTGGGAGAGGCGAGGGAAAATACCTGCTTTTCGGTTTTTGTTCGTAGTGTTTTCTGCGCGATTGTTTGGTCTCAGGGTGCTGGCGGTGGGAAGGGATAGAGGGACTGGTACTCGGAGGGCGGAACCCTTTTGATAGTAACAGAGCAAGGTCGCTGTCGCTGTTGACAGACTTACTGAAATACATATTGTACTGCGTACGGAGGATCGTAAGGAGAAAAAAGAAAGTAAGCAGGGATAAACAACAACGACTGGCTGGGTCGTTCTTTCCATGTCACAGGTGTTACTAGTGGTATTTAATCTCGATCAACCCCCAACAAGGTTAGAGTTGGGGTGTATGTATTTTTGAGACCTGTGACGTTGGGAACGGGGGTATGGGGGTCGGTGGAATAGAAGAGTAGGCGGTGGAGAGGGTTATTCTGTCGAATGTGGTAGGTGGTTTTTTATGACGGGATGCTGACCATATTACTGGTATGGTAACAGAAGAGGTGGTTGCAGGGGTTGTGAGTGTCTTCGTTGAAGCTGCAGAGAAAAAAAAGGGCAGCAGCAAAGCGACGAGGAAAGAAAAAAGGGTTGATATCTTTCTCTTTCTTTCTTCTTACTTACTCCAATTAAAAAAGGAAGGTGACTTAAGCAAGACCGTCTGCTCTTCTTTTCTTCTTCTTCTTCTTCCTCAATTTTCATCCTGTACCTAAAGTATTTTAATTTACAAAGTTTCGGGCCCTGAGCTTCCGTCATCTTTTTCTTTCTCCCTTCTTTACTTACTCCTCGACCTCACTCACCACCTCACTCCTCCTCCCTCTTACCCTCCAATCCTTCTATCCGACCCAAATTGGCGCCGTTAATACCATCCGCAGCGCGACGGCGAGAGTGAGAGAGTAGAAAAACGGAGACGGAGACGTACAACATACAACCATGACGATCTCCAAAGGAAGCGCTGCTCCCGCACCCAGCACCAATGGGACTTCCTTCGCTACGAAACAACATAACCTTCCCTCCCACTTTATCGGCGGGAACCGTCTCGACGCCGCTGGCCCCGGTGCCGTCAAGGACTTCGTGGAGAAGAGTGATGGGCACTCTGTCATTACTTCGGTGCGTCTCCTTTCCCAGAAGGAAGAGGAAAGGGGGATGGGAATTGAAATGACACTTTGCTAATACCAAGGTTTTATACTTCATAGGTTCTAATCGCAAACAATGGTATCGCTGCCGTCAAGGAGATTAGATCGGTGCGGAAATGGGCCTACGACACATTCGGCGACGAGCGCGCTATACAGTTCACGGTCATGGCTACACCCGAGGATTTACAGGCGAATGCGGATTATATTCGTATGGCTGATCAATACGTTGAGGTATGAGTGAATTTACATCTTTTCGGAACCTTTGCGCAATGGGTTTGCGGACTACGAGGAATTGGGTGCTGATTAAGGGGTAATAGGTTCCCGGCGGCACGAATAATAATAATTATGCGAATGTTGAACTTATTGTCGACATTGCGGAGAGAATGGGTGTCCATGCGGTTTGGGCCGGATGGTAAGTAAACTGCCGAAATTGTTGGAGACTAGGGAATAGGTGGAATTAACTGTTTACAGGGGTCACGCTTCCGAAAATCCCAAGCTTCCAGAATCTCTAGCCGCTTCGCCGCGGAAAATCATCTTTATCGGGCCTCCGGGTTCTGCTATGCGTTCTCTCGGAGATAAGATCTCATCTACGATCGTTGCGCAACACGCCGGTGTTCCCTGTATACCCTGGTCAGGAGAAGGTGTCGATGAAGTTACAGTCGATGAGCACGGAATTGTTACCGTTGAGGATGATATTTATGATCAGGGTTGCACACATTCTCCCCAGGAAGGTCTGGAAAAGGCACGGCAAATTGGTTTCCCAGTCATGGTGAAGGCCTCCGAAGGAGGTGGTGGCAAGGGTATCCGAAAGGTTGAGAAAGAGGAGGACTTTGTCACCTTATACAATGCGGCAGCGAGTGAAATACCCGGTTCACCGATTTTCATCATGAAGCTTGCTGGGAATGCTCGGCATTTGGAGGTCCAATTGCTCGCCGATCAATATGGAAATAACATCTCCCTTTTCGGAAGAGATTGTTCGGTACAGCGACGACATCAGAAGATTATCGAGGAGGCACCGGTTACCATTGCGAAATCAGCTACATTCCAGGCTATGGAACGCGCTGCGGTTAGCCTTGGAAGATTGGTTGGCTATGTCTCAGCAGGAACGGTCGAATACCTTTATTCTCACGCCGATGATAAATTTTATTTCCTCGAACTGAATCCCCGTCTGCAAGTCGAGCATCCGACGACGGAGATGGTTTCTGGTGTCAATCTTCCAGCTGCCCAGCTGCAGATTGCTATGGGTATTCCTCTTCATCGAATCCGCGATATCCGTCTCCTATATGGAGTGGATGTCAACACTACTTCGGCGATTGACTTCGATTTCTCCCACGAAGACAGCCTGAAGGTCCAGCGACGACCGCAGCCCAAGGGTCACACCACCGCTTGCCGTATCACCTCCGAAGATCCCGGAGAGGGCTTCAAGCCTTCAAGTGGTACAATGCACGAACTGAACTTCCGAAGTAGCTCAAACGTGTGGGGTTATTTCTCTGTCGGTACAGCTGGTGGGATCCACAGCTTTTCTGATAGTCAATTCGGTCACATTTTCGCCTACGGTGAAAATCGATCTGCTTCAAGGAAACACATGGTTGTTGCGCTTAAGGAACTGAGCATTCGTGGTGACTTTAGGACAACTGTGGAGTATTTGATCAAACTGCTGGAGACACCTGCCTTCGAGGATAATACAATTACAACAGGATGGCTTGATCAGCTGATCTCGAATAAATTAACTGCAGAACGACCAAACTCGATGCTTGCAGTTATCTGTGGAGCCGTTACACGCGCACATCTTGCTAGTGAAGCTTGTATTGCAGAATACCGCAAAGGCCTCGAGAAGGGTCGTGTTCCGTCCAAGGATGTCCTGAAGACAGTATTCCCGGTTGATTTTATCTACGAGGGAAGCAGATATAAGTTCACAGCCACCAGGTCAAGTGTCGACAGCTACCATCTCTTCATCAACGGATCCAAGTGCTCTGTTGGTGTGCGAGCTCTCACAGACGGAGGATTACTCGTGCTCCTGAGCGGTCGAAGCCACAATGTCTACTGGAAGGAAGAAGCTTCCGCCACTCGTTTGAGTGTGGATGGAAAGACATGCTTACTCGAAGAGGAAAATGACCCGACACAACTCCGAACTCCTAGTCCTGGAAAACTCGTCAAATTCACTGTCGACAATGGAGGCCACGTCAAGGCCGGACAACCGTTTGCCGAAGTCGAAGTCATGAAGATGTACATGCCGCTGATCGCACAAGAAGATGGTATCGTCCAGCTCATCAAGCAGCCTGGAGCCACTCTGGAAGCTGGAGATATTCTGGGAATTCTTGCTCTTGATGATCCGTCAAGAGTCCAGCACGCCCAAGCTTTCCACGGACAACTTCCTGACCTTGGCCCTCCTCAGATCGTTGGTAATAAGCCCCCGCAGCAATTCACCCTTCTTTACAGCATTTTGCAGAACATCCTCCGCGGATTTGATAACCAGGTCATCATGACCCCGACATTGAAAGAGCTCGTCGAAGTTCTGAGAGATCCTGAATTGCCTTACGGGGAATGGAATGCGCAATTCTCTGCATTGCACTCTCGTATGCCCCAGAAGCTTGATGCTCAGTTTACCCAAATCGTCGACAAGGCCAGGTCTAGGAAAGCGGACTTCCCTGCTAGACAGCTTTCAAAGACCCTGTCTCGTTTCATCGATGACAATGTTAATCCTGCTGATAGCGGTGTTCTTCGGGAGGCCTTGGCGCCACTTGTCAATGTTATGGATCGGTATATGGAAGGCTTGAAAGCTCACGAGTTTGATGTCTTCATTGAGCTTTTGGAGCAATTCTACGAAGTCGAGCGCCTTTTCTCCGGTCGTAATACACGTGATGAGGACACGGTGCTGAAGCTTAGGGAGGAGAACAAGGATGATATCCTAAATGTTGTCCATACCGTTTTGTCTCATAGCAAGATTGGTGCTAAGAACAGCCTTGTATTGGCGATCCTGGAAATGTACAAGCCAAACCAGCCTAGCGCTGGCAATACTGGGAAGCACTTCAAGCCTATCCTGAAGAAGCTTACGGAGCTCGAGTCTAGGGCTACCGCGAAGGTCGCGCTCAAGTCTCGTGAAGTTCTTATCCAGTGCGCTATGCCGTCTCTTGAGGAGCGGGTGGCACAGATGGAGCATATCCTTCGTTCATCAGTCGTCGAGTCGAGATATGGCGAAACTGGTTGGGATCATCGGGAGCCCGACTTCGACTCTCTCAAGGAGGTTGTGGATTCCAAGTACACCGTTTTCGACGTTCTCCCGTTATTCTTCTCCCACCAGGACCCATGGGTTACTTTGGCTGCTCTTGAGGTCTACATTCGCCGCGCTTACAGAGCCTATAGCTTGCAGGGTGTTGAGTATCATAACGTCACTGAGCCACCATTCTTCCTCTCCTGGGACTTCGTTCTGCGTAAGGTTGGCCAGTCGGAATTCGGGCTACCCCCGCACTCTGGATATCCTTCTGTTGCTACCACACCTACTACCGAGGGCAACCCGTTCAAGAAGATTAGCTCTATTAGTGATATGTCATACTTGGTCAACAACGGAGGAAATGAGCCAACCAGGAAGGGTATTATCGTGCCTGTGCATTACATGGATGAGGTGGAAGAGAACCTTTCCAAGGCTCTAGAAGTATTCCCACGGGCCGGTGCCAAGAGCAAGAAACCCAGCGTTCCTGGACAAATGCCGGATTTGAGCGGCAAGCGCAAGGTTCCCTCGCCAAAACTTGATAGTGAAGACGAGCTTACTGGAGTGTGCAACATTGCTATCCGGGATGTGGAGGATCGAGATGACGCTAGTATTGTCGACCGTATAACTCAGTTAGTCACGGACTTCAAGGAGGAACTACTTGCTCGTCGCATTCGACGACTCACCTTCATCTGTGGCCATGATGATGGAACCTACCCAGGATACTTCACCTTCAGAGGACCGTCATATGAGGAAGACGAGAGAATTCGTCATAGTGAACCTGCCCTTGCTTTCCAACTTGAACTAGGAAGGCTCTCGAAGTTCCGTATCAAGCCTGTTTTCACTGAGAATCGAAATATCCACGTTTACGAGGCTATTGGAAAGGGACCGGAAAGCGATAAGGCTGTTGATAAGCGCTACTTTACCCGTGCCGTTGTTCGACCAGGCCGTCTCCGTGACGATATCCCCACCGCCGAATACCTGATCTCTGAAGCTGATAGGCTCATGAATGATATTCTTGACGCCTTGGAGATTATTGGGAACAATAACTCTGATTTGAACCATATCTTTATCAACTTCTCGCCTGTTTTCCCCTTGCAGCCAAAGGATGTTGAGGAAGCGCTCGCAGGTTTCTTGGATCGTTTCGGTCGTCGACTCTGGAGGCTTCGTGTGACTGGTGCTGAGATCCGTATCCTGTGCACCGACCCTGCGACGGGCATGCCATATCCTCTCCGTGTTGTGATTACGAATACCTCTGGTTATGTCATCCAGATTGAGATGTACATCGAGAAGAAGTCTGAGAAGGGTGGAGAGTACGTTTTCCACAGCATCGGGGGAACGGCCAAGACTGGGTCTATGCATCTCCGGCCTGTCTCCACGCCGTATCCCACAAAGGAGTGGTTGCAGCCAAAGAGGTATAAGGCTCATCTGATGGGTACGCAATATGTGTATGATTTCCCAGAATTGTTCAGGCAAGCTTTCCAGAATGCCTGGACGAAGGCTGTCGCGAACCATCCTTCTCTTGCCGACAAGCAACCCCCGATTGGCGAATGTATCGACCATAGCGAGTTGGTTCTTGACGATGCTGATAACCTGGCTGAAGTCTCCCGAGAACCAGGTACCAACACCCACGGAATGGTGGGATGGATTGTTACCGCCAGAAGTCCCGAGTATCCACGCGGTAGGAAATTCGTCATCATTGCCAATGATATTACATTCCAGATCGGTTCTTTCGGTCCAACAGAGGATAAGTTCTTCAACAAGTGTACGGAATACGCGAGAAAGCTTGGTATTCCACGGATTTATTTGTCTGCTAACTCCGGTGCGCGTATTGGCACCGCTGAGGAGTTGATTCCTCATTTCTCTGTTGCGTGGAAAGATGCAGCGAGGCCTGAGGCTGGGTTTGACTACCTGTACTTGACCCCTGAGACGAAGAAGAGGTTCGAGGATGGGAAGATTAAGCATGTCATTACGGAGCCGATTAATGAGAATGGTGAGGAGAGGCATAAGATTACGACTGTCATCGGTGCGCAGGATGGTCTTGGTGTTGAGTGTTTGAAGGGCTCGGGTCTTATCGCTGGTGTCACTTCCAGAGCTTACGAGGATATCTTCACTATCACCCTTGTTACTTGCCGTTCCGTTGGTATCGGTGCCTATCTCGTCCGTCTTGGTCACAGGGCTATTCAGATCGAGGGCCAGCCTATTATCCTTACTGGAGCACCTGCCATCAACAAACTCCTTGGTCGCGAAGTCTACACATCCAATCTCCAGCTTGGTGGTACCCAGATTATGTACAAGAACGGTGTTTCGCACATGACTGCCAACGACGACTTTGAGGGCGTTCAGAAGATTGTTGAGTGGATGTCCTACATTCCGGACAAGAAGAACAATGTTGTACCCATCCGTCCATGGGATGATACATGGGATCGGGATATTGGATATTATCCACCTCAGAGGCAAGCTTATGATGTTAGATGGTTGATCGCTGGTAAGCAGGATGAGGAGGAGGGTTTCCTTTCCGGTCTCTTTGACAAGGATTCCTTCCAGGAAACTCTTGGTGGATGGGCTCGCACTGTTGTTGTGGGTCGTGCTCGACTTGCTGGTATCCCCATGGGTGTCATCGCTGTTGAGACGAGATCCGTTGAGAACGTCACTCCTGCTGATCCCGCTAATCCTGACTCGATGGAGATGATCTCTACTGAAGCTGGAGGGGTCTGGTATCCCAACTCTGCGTTCAAGACTGCTCAGGCGCTGAAGGACTTTAACCATGGAGAACAGCTTCCTGTCATGATTCTCGCGAATTGGAGAGGTTTCTCTGGTGGTCAGCGTGATATGTATCATGAGGTGCTTAAGTATGGAGCTTATATTGTTGATGCGCTTGTCAAGTATGAGCAGCCTGTCTTTGTTTATATTCCGCCATTTGGAGAGTTGCGTGGTGGTTCTTGGGTAAGTCGATCATTCTACTTGATTATGGTGTTTACTGTTGCTAATAGAATTACTAGGTTGTTATCGATCCTACGATCAACCCTGAACAGATGGAGATGTACGCTGATGAGGAGTCTCGTGGTGGTGTCCTCGAACCAGAGGGTATTGTGAACATCAAGTACCGTCGCGAGAAACAACTTGATACCATGGCTCGTCTTGATCAGACCTACGGAGACCTCCGACGTTCTCTTCAAGACAAGTCCCTCAGCACAGAGGAGCAATCCGACATCAAAGCCAGGATGGCCGAGCGCGAAGAACTCCTCCTTCCCGTCTACACACAAGTCGCTCTCCAATTCGCCGACCTCCACGACCGCGCCGGCCGCATGGAAGCCAAAGGAACAATCCGCAAAGCGCTCTCCTGGAGAGACGCCCGCCGCTACTTCTACTGGCGTCTCCGTCGCCGTTTGTCCGAAGAACTCATCCTCAAACGCATGGTCACCGCCGCTCCCTCCGTCCCACCAACCCGGAACGGAAACAGCGGCGCAACCCCATCATCCCCGTCCGCCCGTCCCCAATCCCCCTCCAATCCCTCCTCCCTCGCCCCAAGTACCCCGTCCGTCCGCCAGGAACATCTGCAAACCCTCTGCGCCTGGACCGGTATGCTGGACAGCGAATTCGAGCAAAATGATCGGAAAGTGGCGGTTTGGTATGAGGAGAATAAGAAGCTTGTGTACTCGAAGATTGAGGCGCTCAAGGCGGATAGTGTGGCTATGGAGGTTGGGCAGTTGTTGATGGGGAATAAGGAAGGTGGGTTGAGAGGGGTGCAGAATGTGTTGAGTATGTTGCCTGTGGATGAGAAGGAGGCTGTTTTGAAGTATTTGAGACAGTAGTAGGTTTGGTTGATGTGTGTGTTTGTGTATGTATCACAGCATGTTTTCTTCCTTTCTCAACTTACATTAGTTAGACCTTGGGTCGTTGATAGACAGGGGCATTTTTCCTTTTGTTCTTTTCTTTTGTATACTTTTTGCGAAGGCGATTCGTGAGTTTTTTGGTCCTTTTTTGTTGTGTTGTAGCTACGATGATGAAACTCTTCAAAGTAATTAATTCTTTTTTATCAAGAAATGGTTTAATCCATTCCTCTCTAGAGTCAGACCTGTTCATGATGTTATGATGCTATGGGTAGTAATACCTCAATGATATGGATATATCCTCTGATTGATGATGATATAAAGTTCCAAAGCACCACCGCCTAATTGCCCATTTTAATGATTAATTACTGCTCGATCGCGCGAAGGTAATCAGCAACCTCCTTGCTGAAAATATTATCCTTGACGAGTTGATCAGCGGACTCGATGATCCAGGTCTGGCAGTCCCTTTGGGTGATCTTTTTGCCGTAGGTGGCCTGGATATTTTTTAGTTAGTGTACCATATATACAAGATAGGATCCCCAAAGTAGATATCTGATAGGAACACGAAAGACATATCTTCCAAGAAGTAGAAACTCACATCCTCATCCACACCCCCAATTACATTCAGCGACTTCTCAGGAACCCCAACCTTCCGCACACTCCTCTCAAACCCACAAACAACCTCATTGCCTCCTCCCCCTTCTCCATCAAAACCCTCTCCACCAACCCACTGCAGCGGAATCCTCCCCGTACCATCAAACTCATGATCCCGCTTGATCTCGAACTCAAACCCAACGCTCACGTCGCCGGCTGCGTGGAGTAGGACGCCTGTGTTGGAGATAGTGTGGGGGTGGATGAAGTATGCCCAGTGGTCTTTGAAGGGGGTGCCGTTGTAGGTTAGGAGTTCTACGATGGAGGAGTCTGGGGGAGGTGTTGGTGGGATCACTGGTGGGGTTGGGGGTGGAGGGGGTTTTTTGATGGTTGGTGGAAGGGGAGGAGGAGGAGGTGGAGGAGTGGAAGGCATTATGATGGGATGGTTTGTTTGGATGGTCCCTTTCTGTGTAGAACACTCTCACATTCTATCCATAAATATGATATGATACGGAGTGTCATTAGAGAGACATGTCTCGGAACGTTGAGCTCATCGTACTTGAATACGCGTCTGAACCTCTCTTTTCTAACATACCCTAATGGTCCACAATAACAACCAGCAATCACATAGCATCATGCCACCTCAAGAGATCTCCCCCCCTATCTTCACTCGATCTGTTTCATCAAAACAGATTAAAGTCCGTATTCTTCAAAAGCACAGACTGCTGAATCAGCGATTCAAGGTTGATTTAAGGTCTACACGTGATTTAAACCATAATTTTAAGTTGTATTACCTGTTTCTATATTTATCTCGATACGGGGCATACGTTGAGTTCTCGTGTTTTCAAGGGGAGTTCTCCTGTTGCGAAATGAAATGCGATGCAGCAATTCCAAATTAGATGCTCTCGGATGGAGGGTAGGGGGCCTTATGGGCGGCCAGGAACGGCTGAAACTATTCTGGCGCATGGTTCTTAGGGATAAGTTAGCCTCTGTGCCCGGTTGATGCTGCAATTTCTTTTTGTCAATCATTAATTGTCTTCTGTTTGGATATTTCTGATTAAAAGGGAGACACATATATCAAAATGTGGGGATCACCGATACATTTTGGTGGGCTAGCCACGAGCGCTCTGCTCATGGCCACTGCAGCCACACTGGCAGTCGCCGCCGAGCCTGACCCGGTGTTCGATCTGCCAGTGTTCAATAATCCTGGCGGCGACGAGACCGCGCAGTACGCCATTTTCCAGCAGATCGCAAGGATAATCGACCGAGTGCCGGCTGGTGAGGACATCGAGATGACTTGGTTCGAGTTCGGAGTGGACTACACCACGGACACGGCCACCAAGCCGAACCTCCCTGCTCGACTGGTCAAGGCTCATCAGCGTGGTGTGAATGTACGCATTATCCTAGATAACAACACCAAGGACGATGGCTCTTCGAACGAACAAGAGCCACCATATAAGACTCTCGAACCGGAACTCGGCACCAATGATACCGCTTCGTCCTATGTCGTTCTCTGCCCTGATAAGGAAGGATGCATCGGCAAGCGAACTATTTACACGGACACCCACGCCTACAACCACAACAAGTTCCTCCTCGCCAGCAAGGTCGCTCTAACCGATGACGACTTCACCGTCTCGGAAGTAGTCTTCCAGTCCTCCGGCAACTTAGGCATCTGGGACGCCGACACAGCCTGGAACAACGCCATCACCTGGAGCGAGAGCGAATCCTACGCAGATTACAAGCAATACTTCAAAGACTTACACGATAACCGTGTCGGCTCCGGTGTCGACGACTACTATCGCGTCGGCGCCTCAACGGAGAACTACAAAACCCACTTCTTCCCCCGCAAAGAAACAAACGGAGACCTGGACCAGTCTGCCACAGACACGATCGTCAACATCCTCAAATCCGTGAACTGCTCCTACACGGGAGAATCCGACAACAAGACACACCAAACCGACATCCGTGTGGTGATGTGGTCATTCACCCGCGTCGCGGTCGCCGAGGATAGATATCGCCTACACGGACATGAGCGACTCCGTGAAATCCGCTCTGGATGCCGTGGACGATGGCGAGTCTATCGGCCTGACTGCCTGCGCGGTCGACCATGAGGGTCGCAACCTGAGACCGCATAGCAAGTATATGCTTATCGACGGGGCGTATGATGATGATCAGATCCCGCGAGTCTTTATGGGGAGTCATAACTACGCGATGAGCTCCCTGCGGAATGCAGATGAGACGTTGATTCGTATTGAAAGCGCGGAGATCCATGCTGCGTATCTGGATAACAACTTTTATCAGGTACGGGATACTTGTAGTGGGAAGATTAAGCCTGGAGAGTAAGGCGCCATGCTAGTTCTTGGTATTGGAAACCCCTGGCGAGAAGCTCTGGATAAAAGGGTTCCTAAAAAACTTCTTATGTATATTAGGTAGCTTAAGGAAATTGACTGAAAAAGCTTCTACTTGTATTCCTTGACGATTATGAATGTAATTTATTTGAAATTGCTTATATACATGGCGCATACCAACAGCGGGGGATATCAATGAACAAGTGTGAATAGATAGCAGTAATAAAAGGCATAGAAACATGGGTATCCAGAAGTATAGCAACAAATGTCGTCCAAAAATGATACTGCAACGTAAGAATAATTCGAATCACCGGATCAATGCGAATAAACAACATAGAAAACTTAAAAAGACCAAAACCAAAACACATTACAAGCTATGCAAAGCCGATGTGAATATTTAGAATGGATGAGAGCGAGCGGATGGACAAGAAGATAGTCAGGCGAGCGGCCTTTCCATAGTCCTTGGAAGCAGCGGGTTCACGGCACGATATGTCGTCGTTGCGACATCCTTAAGACTCCTACTTCTTGGCTCCTCGTCCAAACTCAAACTGAGTCTTCCGAGATCGAGAGGGAGTTGGTCCTGGACCTTGCGCAAGGTTGGTTGAGGCCGACGGATTTCGACTGGTGGTGGGATGGCGGGTTGTTGGGAAGCTTCTGCTTCCTGGGAGCCGGGTAGAGTGACTCTCGATGCTCCGAGAGTACGGGCAATGTCTTCGAGAAGGACCTGCATGGGGGCTATATAGGCGGTTCGATTCTTTTCGGACCATGCGAGGACATGGCCGCATACTTGGCCGGTGGATTTGTCAAAGACCCAAGCTCCGGAATCTCCAGGTACTAAAATGCGAGAGTTCAGTTAGCACAAATTAAGAGGAGCCTGCGAGGATGAATTTAATAATTTCATTCAAAAACTTACCGCCAAAGTTACCATCGACACTGAAACTAGTGGAGAACGATTGTCGACCATGCATCTTGACTAAAGTCATCGCCTTGGATATTTGGCCGCTCTGCAAACCACTTGTTCGCCCACAACAGTGAACCTTGGTGCCTCCCAACTCTTCTATCTTCGCCACCTTATCTAAATTGGTGGTTTCCTGTTTGGAGGTACCGGCTTGAGCGCTAGAATTCCGGGACCTGGAGGTATATCGAGAGGATGGAGCATCAGTATCGTGCACAATGGTATTTTGAGATTCCATCCTGGCCTCGTCAATCTTAATCAATGCCCAATCCACCTCGTGCTTGACACCTTCTCGCAGCCATCGTTTGACACCAGACGAAGCGTGGATATAACCAAGTGAGTGAGACGCGAGGTGTTCGTCGTCCTTGTCTTCCAATGTGGGGAAGAAATCATCATGGATATCATCAATCGCAGGTTGCGTGACGACAAGTTGAGGGTCCTCGGCCGGGTCAAAGCCGGCTGTGTCTCCAATAGAAGTAGTGTCATCGTCGTCATCATCATCAGGATCCAGTCCGTCATCGGTAGAATCGTCGTCCGAAAGCCAATATTCATCGAAGGACCCATCTACACTATCGAGCACAGATCTATCGTCAAAATCCTCGTCGTCAGATATTTCGAACTCGTATGCTGCTTCCAGAGGATCCTCGTCACACCACGAATATTGAAACTCCGTGCTACATTGCTCGCTAATGAGAGTCGAGTTTGCAGATGATCGGGGTGGCTGATCGTGTTCGTCAACGTCCGCTTCTTCATCATCGCTTGGTGCATCAAGCATATGGTGGACTGTCATTCCATATGGCATCCCGTCAACCAATATCGCTCCACCATAAGACACTGGAGGTAAATGTTCCTCGTCCCGAAAGGCGCCGATAGACGCCCCGCAGACGGGTCTTTGTTGATAGTGGGGATTGAGAGTAGCTTGAGTCAATGTCACGTCGTCTTCGGGTTTGGGCGGCCCAGTCGTCTTTGGCTTCCGCCGCCTTTTCCTAGGAACCTTCGACCGTCTGATATCTCCGCGAAGCACTATCAGATTCCAGTTTTCTCGATCGTAATCTAAGTATTTCTTGAGTGCACATCGGACCCTCTTAACGTTAGAGCAGGTCACACAGATAGTTGTCTTCGCAGTCTCTTCGGTTTCGCCCGTAATCATCAGGGAGGCACTGCAGGACTCGGCAGAATCCTTGAGGATTTTCTGAAGAAGCTTGCTGAGCTTTGGCATGATAGTTACGTTCCACTCGTCTAGGTGAGATTGAGGTATCTCAAAATTTGTCAATTTCTTCAAAGTCCTTTTCTTGGGTCTCTTTTCTTCAGCGATATCCTCCGGCTTCACATCAGAAACCAGTGGCGGCTCCCAGCTCGCTGGTGAGGTGACGGAATCCTCTGCCCCGAGAAAGTTGCCAGTAGTCTGAGTTTCTGGAGGCGTAGGGCTCTCGGTAGCGTTCATTGGCGGAGGAAGAAAACCCTCTTCCAGGTCGGTCTCTGGCGGAGGAGAAAATATATCTAAACCAGCACATCGCCATAATACCTTGCTTATTGTGAACAGAAAATTCTTGGAAAACGAAGCAGAATCTTCTCTGTTCGCCTCAGTGCCTGGGTAATAGGAGGTTTGATTTAATCTCAAACATAGATCAACTATCGGTTGCGTGGACAGGTG
Source organism: Arachnomyces sp. KDTOL00113 (assembly GCA_949709995.1). NCBI lineage: Eukaryota > Fungi > Ascomycota > Eurotiomycetes > Onygenales > Arachnomycetaceae > Arachnomyces > Arachnomyces sp. KDTOL00113. The sequence continues at coordinate 1,112,764 of OX453237.1, forward strand.
GAAATTCGGCGCGTCAAGACATAGTTGTACGGTTTGCAGATACGCACTTCCGCATTTAGCAGCCAGCTTTTTTACGTAAACGTTCTCGATCCTTGACTTGAACATAGCGTTGTTATATTTCATCTTCCAGAGCCTGCTGAGCGGAGTCCAAAGGCCGATCTCTAGAAGGACTAGACCAACACTATAGAGGTCATAAGCCCAGGCTGCTTCGTCGCTAATAGATCGTCTATCGTCGGGATGGCGATACATGCTCGATGAAAGGGGTTCTGACGGGGCTTCGCCAGCTCCGCTTCCAGAGAATTGAGCAGCGGAAGTCAAATATGGACGATGCAAGGTTTCGATGACGTTTTTAAAACCCGAACCTGAGTCCTTGGGCTCGGGAAATACCAAGATATTGCTGCTGTTGATATTGCCGTGGACCAGGTTTTGGCTCCTCAAATGAAGAACCGAGAGGACAAGATTGTAAGCTAATCGAAATCGATTTTCGAGATTCGGGATTGGAACATCTTGACGATCTTCTCCTGAATGGAAAAAGGACACAAGAGGTTCTGGTCTGGCCATGTTTAAGTTCCCACCTAGGTTCCCAAGAGATCGATGTATTATTGAAGGCATTTCATAGACAAAGGCGAAACGCGAACATGGCACATCAATAAAGAAACCCAAAAACTTCATCAACCCAAGGTGGGAGACCTTCGAGCCCTCGGTAAGCCGATGAAGCGCCTTGCTAAGGTGATCGAGACGTTCTCGGGGCGGTGCAAGGATTGAGCTGTTATGTTCAAGCATCATTGGGGTAAATTCTGCCATTATCGGAACCGTCGAGCTGGTTCTGGATGTTGCCATTGCAAACGGTATCGCGGAAGCCTTTAGAAGTCCTGTAACCCGGGTATTGGCGGACGCCGCCACCACCTCATAGGGCGGAGGGTTAGAGGCATGCGAAGCGCCGCCAGTTGAGAGCTCCAAATCCGCAGGATTGATATAGAGGTGTTTAATTGAAAAGAACGAATCGATGAATTTTTGTTCAGCTGCCGGATCCTGCGAATACGTTGTTGGAGACATGTGTAAATTGAGAAAGTGTGGGATTTCAAACGGTTGTGAGTGCTTCGGGTTTTGGGCAGGCTGTTTTTGCTCTCGAGAGCCCGGAGATTTTGCACCATTGGACGCGAGATAGAAGGACTCCTTGGACGACTTGGAGGACTTGGAAGCTAGAGATGGTCTCCCAAGACCTTTCTTCTCCGTCGGCGTACCCGATGTCATCGACATACTCATGTTTCGACGAGAGCGCGATAGGTCATATAGGGTGTCAATAAGCGATGTAAGCTCCGCAAGCAAATCCTTAGATCTAGATATCTCCTGATCCGTCCAGTGATTCTTCACGGGCAAGTGGCTCTTGTTATCCCCCGATGGAAACCCGCCAGTATTTCCTTTGCCATCTATAGATTGCGCGATTTCCGGATGCTGCAACCTCTCCGCTTCGTTTAATAGCTCCTGTATCGAAGACATCACACCCGCGACCACATCGCTGAAACCCGCTTCACTCAACGACTCGTCGATGTCGTTCGGCTGGGCCGCATTGGCGTCGCTCCAATCCAAACCCCATGCTAACAACCTGTCTTTCTGCGTTCTGAAATTCCTGTTCAAGGCGACGAGCTCGGGATCATCGTTCGGTCTGGATGCAGTGACGCTCTCGCAAGAGGTTTTCGTGTCCGAGTATAATTTGGTTAGGCGTCTTTGGAGGAAAGAACCTCCCTGCCGTAGAACGGACATCTCGGCGAGCTGCTAATAGTTTCGCAGTAAAGAGTCAATAGGGTAATGGAGTAAAAGTTTTAACCATCGTTTGCGAAATGTTGTATAGTGAACCTGATATGATGCTCAGAAGTACTCCGTAAACTGGTGTCGTTTAACGATAATTCATGATGCCTAGACGCGGCGGACGGAGAGATCTGCCTTCTGCGGCGAAAATGAAAGTGGTTGCCTAAGAATCCAATAAGGTGGGGTGGAATCAGCGCCAAGAGTTTATTTTTAGCACATAAAGCTTGTTTTGCCAAGACATCCTTCAAAGAATCTCGACTGCCTAAAACGGACTTACGTACCCTATAGAAGTGATGAAGGTGCCGAGAAAGCTGAGGTTGTTGAGAAATAAAAGAAATAAAATTATCTATGTACAAACATGTCTATCTATGGACAGTTTTATTTTACACAATGCATGTAAAGTCAGTTTTCCATTCCTCATATCTGTAGTCATATGGGGAAGCCATGTTATGAAGTGATTACTCGTCTGGTGGCGCCCATGTCCTTCGCTCTTTTCTCTCCAAGGTTGTGGAGTCGTTCCCCAACGAGATAAACATCGTCTCTGATATTCACTCGCCATATCCCCATCTGGCGTCGAAGTAGATAGAAAGTCCACAATGCCACCGCAATGACGAACGCTCCAGGGTACGAGTATCGGTAGATATTCGAGCGGAAATCTGCGGTAGCTCCCCGGAAAACAGTCGCATTGGCCAGGAACCCCAATGGAAGAGGACTGATAATCGCGAATAGAGCTAGGGAAATCGCGGGAATTATAAATGCTCTCGTCGCAAGCTTGACATCTGGATTGAACCATCCGTTGCGGGTGATGGCATTTAGCGCTATTGCTGGACGCGATGTCGAATTCCACAATATGAATTTGACGGCCATCCGAACGTAGAGTACCCCGAGTGTCCAGTCCTGGACGAAGTAAATGACATGGTCTTGGCCACCGCCGAGGTACGTATGAAGCGGCACGAGAACATAGAGCTCCATAACTAGAGCGAATAATGAAGGGAGCAACAACGAGAAGGTTGCGGATATGTAGACGAGGCGAAGAGCATGGACAGCCATGGATAATGCATCGGGAATAGCTCGGCGCGGCTCATCGATGTAGGGGCGAAGCCGAAGTTTCATCAATGTTAAGCCTTGTCGACAGTGCCAGATGGTGTAACAAATACCGCCGAAAATATAAATGCCGGCGGAGAATGCATATATATCGTTCACACGAAGGTGGCTTGGGAAAAGAGAAGAGATCATCCTTCGCCCAATGACTAGTGGGACAATGGTGGTACCAACGCCGGTTGTGGCGGCAAATGCCCAGATCGAAAAGATAAAAAGACATATCCTAAATCTGAAAAATGGTGGGATATATACCTTCGTGAACATGTCGCTCGCTCTGCCATGAAGTCCTTCATCCTGATCAGCAGTACCGTCAATGCGTTCATTGTTTTCATCGACTTCCACGAAGACCTGGCCTCCTTTCGGAATTCGAACCTGATCGGACGCTGGAGTTCGAACAAATTTCCCATCGCGCTGGAAATAAGCATCACATTCTTCATCTTCATCCGGATCTTTCTTCTTGTCCCGAATTAATATGCCGTCCCGGATTATTGCCTTTGGCTTTTCAGGGTCTCCCTTCTTTCCAAAAAGCAGAGCACGCCAGGTCGTGCGGACATGCCGCCCTTCTTCGTCCTCAAACCGCTCACCAAACAGGAAGTTCGTTAATCTCAGGAAGCGTGCACATTTATGAAACCACCAATCATACATCTCCTGTAAGCCGTCAGATGGCCGGATCCAACGGATCGCTAGAGGCATGACGAAATTATAAAAGAGCAAGTCTACGGGGAACTCAAGAACGGGCTCATTTGACGACCAATGGATAGGAAGAACTCCCTCGAATGTGAAGGCTAGGCCCCAGACAACACCTCCCAGGCAAAATATTACCAGAGCCCCATAAACCATAGCACTAAAAGCAATTTTCCGTAGCTGTGTCGCTATGTTACGCTCAAGGACGTCGCGTACTGGGTGGAAAGTAGGGTCGTCAGGGTCCCGAATAAAATCTTTTATAGAGTTAGTAACCAAAATAATGAGTCGTTGATGTAAAGGGGACTTACAGAGGACACCGCTCCGCATGACCTTGCGACACATGGAAACGAAAAGAGCGAAATGAAACATATAACATGTTCCAACAAACCAATGCACAAACAAAGATGTTAAAGGTGACCCGAAAGTAAATTCTACCCTGGACGTGAGAGTAGCGTTTTCAAAAAGGGGCATGAGAGAGAAGTCGAGAAGTAACCCGCAGTACAACGGGAATACTATCATCTCAATGCCGATTATCAGGATTACCTTCATCACCCCGCCAGCTTGGTGTAGCACTTCAGCGACAACACCTTCGAACCTTTGACCCCTATCCATTCGAGACATAAATCGAACAACCCGAAGATAGAGTAGGCCGACAAGGAAGGCAAAAATATAACCCACAATGATCGCAATGATGCGGTCTTTGGTGTTCCAGTGTGCTAAGTCGTAGTCAAAGGATGTCGCGGCCTGGGTATTATTGCCGATTTTAGAGGTTTGAAGAAAGGCGAGCGGTGCCTTAACGAAGCTCAAAGGAGTTTCTATCAACGCATGCCAGTTTGCAGCGAATTCTGTGGTTGACGATGGTGATCCCATGCCTGTTGCTTGTCGTCCAGCCCACTGGGTGCATAGTAGCGGAAAATCGTAAAGTACGAATTTTCCGATCTGATATGCGGCTTGAAATAATTTTGAGACCCGCGCCTCATGTATATGTAAGGCTTGATGGGATATAACTGAGAACATGGGAAGGTCGGATTCTCTGAAGCTGAAAAACCCGTCCGCAACTCTCTTAAGGCGTTGGCTGCTCCCGGAAATGAGTGACAGAGACGTGGTGTTAATCGAGGTGTTTCTTAGAATACTGTTTATCCATGGCCATCCGCCGGCGAAAGGACCAAGAGCGGCTTTTAAAATAATGTTCACTCCGTACACAACGTAGCCAAAGCATCCTATGAGTGAGTCAAGGACTACGTCGACGACAAGCGATAAGATCGCAAGAGGCGCTCCGACAAAAAGGCGGATGGGGTTTGTCAAGAATACAAGTGCAATCTTACCCCACAGGTAGGGGAGCCAGATCCCAACAGCAACGGTGAAGGATACCAACAGCGCGCTGAAGACACCATTTTGAAGAAGCCCAAATATTGGTCCTTGCATTCCAATCAGTTCCATAACACCCTCAAGATCATCTGCATCATCAACAGCTTCAATGTCGTTGGGTTCTGCTCCTGCCTCGGCACCATCACCGGCAATTTCTGGATTTTGCCACTGGTTGTCAACTTCTGGGCCATCTTCCCCTGGGTCTCGGGGGTCGTGGGGAGGCGGTATTGGTTGCTCATCGGCGTGTTCAGCCTCATCAACGTTCTGCTCTGTATGATCCCGAGCTTGGTCAACGGGAGGCACCCCGCCCCAAAACCAATCTGTAACACGCTCAACTAATCCCTGTCGTGCAGTATCAGATTCTATAGATTCCGTAGGAAGAGTTTCTATTAGGGTTTCGGGAGGAGAATTCGCAGAAATTTCGTTAGTTGGGCCAATTGGGGGTTCGTCTGAAACAACTGGTTCAGTTTGAATATTATCGGGTGACACGGCTCGCCCCGAATCGGCCCGCGGCTCGGGAGGTGGAATATTAAGAACATCCGGGTCATCACTACTGGCCCCGGTACCTTTGAAACTCCACGATATATTGGGGGCACGTGAAGACTCTCCGGTTTCCCACATTCCGGCAGGAGAATCATGGGTAAAGGCGGTGAATGGTTCCGCGAGATCGCCGAAAGAAGGAGTTTCACGTGGATCCCTTGGAGAAGGCATAGAAGGGGCCTCCTCGCTATCCATTTGGGAACTTCCTGCCTGCTGGGACGGTATCGTTGGTAGCCCTGGCAAATTCATCGTCGCAGAAGATATATCCTCTTTGTCGAGGGCAGGGCCAGCAGACGAACTGCTGGGTCCTTCTGCAGGTGACCCTAAGCTTGAATTGGGAACCTGGTTTATTCGTTGCAAACTGTTCATTACTGACATGACCCAATCAAGTTCTCCTTGTCGACCCTCCCGCTCGATTATTTTTAGTATTTCTCCTGGATTTCCCGAGCCCCGTATCCAAAGATCTTTGAAAATATCAAATTCAGGATGTTGCTGGTTACCAGGTGATGCGGCTGCTTCTTCAATGGTACGGCGAATATGAGAAGCATCATCCAGCGCATTTCTAGATTGGAGTCCTGGTCTTGAGGTAGAACGACTGCCTATGGGGCGAGTGCGATCTCCCGAATCAATTTCGCTGCTTGTAGAATGAGCGACGTCTTGAGACGGTGATTCGGAAGGTAAGTGTTCGGGCTCCGGTTGGCCATCCCCATGATTTGAAGTCTCGTCTTCTTGCTCGTGGTCGGGATCCGTTTCGTGATCTTGGTGATAAACGAATTGAGCAGGTTCGGGTTCTTCCTCTGGGACAGGTTCTTCTGCATGGGGGGCATCTCCTCTAGCAAGCAATTGCGCCGCTGCTTCTCCGTCATTTTCCATGTTTACTCCCGGCTGCTGCTGGACAACCCACTCCCTGATCAAGAAAACTAGAATAAATGAAATGACGACTAGTAAAGTAATTAGTTGTCCTTCTAAAGTATCAATGATAACATTGTTAAAAGTCGGCGACGGAGTGAGGCTGTTTAGAAACGAAACATCCGAAAGCCACGAGGGTTGACGTTGACGAGTTGTCGCCGATGCAGTTGAGTTGGACGAGTTTGGATCCGATAGCGCTGCCGAAGATGACGAAACGAAGGCAATCTGGAATATTTTTTTCGCAACAGAGAAGATCATCGGTTCGCCATCGGAAAAGTTGAGCATTGAAGAAACGGGAGATAGAATTTGAGGAATAGCACTGGCTACACTTTGCGCAGCTGTTGATGCCATGGGACTGTTGGAAGCGAGGGTGTGCTGGAGAGGAGTGGTCCCGTTTGCAGCCAAATGGGCTAGTCGATCTTCCGCAAGAGCTGATAGTCGTGACTGATGACTATCAGAATTGGGCCAGCGACCATCGGCAAGCCAAAAGAGTCCACGCCATATCGCTCGCATCGACCAAGGCAGCCACCCAAGCCAGACAAAGGCCACTAACAAGAAACGTAGCCAAGTGAGAACGGTTCGAGAGGCATGGAAGAACAGCTCCTTCACGAATACAGGCGCTGGCAGCTCCTGGGGCATATCAGGGTCATAGAGTTTCGTGAAACGGAACGGCGTTTTGCAAAGTTCGCAGTATTTCTTCTGCGAGTGAGAGAGCCATTCCATCAGACAAGGCTGATGGACGAATTTTATGCTCCCGCTGCATTTGCAAGGGTAAAAGAGCTGTTCATCCTCGGAGCCCTCTGCGCGACATATCCGACAGGTATCTGGCTCCTCTCCATGCTTTCCCTTCGCCGCGGAATTCGTCGCATAGGCGGGATCGTTCATAATATCCGGCCCAGGGGCTCGGTCGTCCCGGTTTCGATCTTCGATGGAATCCATTATTCCCCCAACAGCTTAGAATCTCAAAACTCAGTTCCACTGAGTGAATGATTATAGTGACATTATTCGGCCAGGAGTTGTAGCACCGGCGGAGTAATCCAGGGGATACGATCGTCTTCGAGTGAGGTCTCGTGGGAAGTTAAGTGGTAAACCTGGGCTCTCGCGGCGGATGAGAGAAGAATGAAGTTGAAAGAATTAGTACTAAAACAGCACAGAATAAATACCCTTTTTAGTAAGAAGTAGATAAAGAAAGGGTCCAAATGTCTTGCTGTTCAAGTTCAGCTATTCAAAGGAAGTGGCAAGCGTGAATGAGTTATCCCAAAACGGTCCATCCGATAAGAAAGAAGGTGACTAAGCAAAGAAATCCATTGGCTTGCTCTTTCGGCACGGATAATTGAGTTTCCCCGGATAAAATACATATCGCCGAGTATTGACATCATAAATACGGTTAGGTACTGTAATGGCGCTTCTGCACGATCTGCCTAAAACAGGAAATCATAAAAGTTGAGACTTGAGCTGTTTGAAAGCTTTCCCTCACCTTCTTCTCACCATCAATCTCACTTTTTGAGACCTCGACGACTATTGCTATAGCAAGCGATATCTACGCGATATTCCGACTTCCCAAGCTTCTGCGTTCAGTTAGCTCGAAGAAACTACCGCGTACCTTTTGTTGACGCACGCGACTTACATTCATCAAAAGTTCTAGAGCTTTCCGAGGTCGGTCCAAAGTAGGAAACGTGACTCCGAAATCTCCGGATAGCAACGACGGCACGATAGAAGTCTCTAGATTTGGCTTCCAGGGTGAAATCGGCAGGATATCTGCAACCCGCCCCGGAGGAACGGGTGAACTCCCTGTCCCTGTTGGTGGCTTTGGGACTTCAGAGTGGTTCCCACGAGTAACAGACCTGTGAAGGTCACAGACTCAGCATGGCGACCATGGAGAACGGAAGTACTGTCGACGGCTTGCAGGACAAAGCCAACGGAAATATTGCTCCTACTCGGACATCGAAGCGCCCGGTGAATCCTGTTAGGTGGATGGTCGGTATAGTTGCACGGTACGTTGCCATCTGCGCCAGCACTGCCGTTTTGGCGTAAACATACTGTGAGGAAGGTTGACTAACCTCCATTCGAATAGCTTACTTATCTGGTACGCGATACTCACGCCGTTCCTGCACTGTCCATCAAACCTCTCCGAGTTAGGGGAGGATTCATCTCGAATATGCAAACCCTATTTGATTGCCCGATCACATGTCGATCCTCATATCTCCCCAATTTACCAAGCTTATGCCGCACCCTATGTTGATATTGCAAAGCCTTACTATGATGGATTTAACCAGAAGATATACACACCTACTGCGAAGTTTACCAGGGATAACTATGCCGTTTATGGAGCACCACGTCTGGAAAAGGCCCGGTCATACGGCTCCGAACAATGGGAAGCGATTGCTGTGCCGCGACTACATTTGATCCGTGACTCCGTGTCGGATTTCTATAATACTTCTATCGAACCACACAAGCGAAATGTTGTCTCGATTATCACACCCTACTATACAGTAGCTCAAGAAAGGGCGGGCCATATCCACGGGGCTTATATCTTACCCTCATATCTCCAAACGAAGCCAGTTATAAGCAGGGCTTATGTTTCGGGACGTGATGTTCTTGCTGGCACCGTATTCCCTCATATCCAAAAGGTGTGGTCTGTGGTGATGGCTTTTATGGATACAACAGTGTGGCCCAGAATTACCGGTCTTTATTCTCAAAACGTTGAGCCCCAGCTCATAAGGATTAGTGAAAAATTGGCAAGCTATCGAGAGGGACGAAAACTGAGGGGGGCTGTCGATGAAGTTGAGAGGTAAGAGATTTTTGATTATTACTGCTAACCATCCCCAAGATCCATGTTTCGTGCAAAAGCTGACATTACTATCCCTAGCTCAATCGACGCATCCATTTCCTCTACTTCGATGACCTCCGCAACATCCGTTCATGTACCCCATTCAAAAGAAAGTAGTGCTACCGAAGCACAGCCTACAACCGCATCCCTAACCCCAGCTCAAGAGAAAGAAAAAGCCCAAGAAAAGATAACTACGGACCTAAAGACCTGGCAGGAAAAATTCTCAGTAGCAGCTGACAAAGGATCAGACGACTTAAAAGAACGGATCCAGGAAATTGTTGCAAGCCAGCTTGAGAGTGGCGCCATAACCTATGGAGAAAGTCTTGTTCTTGCACTAGAGCGAACGGCAGAGGAGGAGCTTGAAAGCTTGAAATCCAAAACAAATGAAATCGTCGACTCTCTTCCAGATCCTTGCACTCTTCAGGACGAGGCAAATGCACAGGGCAAATTAATAGATGCCGTCAGGTCCTCTGGTATTGCCATTAGGAACAGGGCCCATTCTTTGAGAGAGTGGTTTAATAATTTTGACGCGGAACTTCTTCGTCGAGCATCTGCCGCCTCAGATTCTACTCTCGATGTGCTCGATAGCATTCGAGATCTGGGTCTTCAGGAGATTGGGATGAGGTGGGCTTGGATGGATGGTGTTACCTATAAAGACTGGGCGAAATATCATGGCCTCAAGAAGCAGTTTGCAGAGTGGAGGAAGGAGGTTCGTGACGTTGGAATGGAACACGACGACCTGAAAAATGCTAGGTCCACTGGAAGCGACATCCTTTCAAACGGCATGTCGATAGCCGAAAGCGTTGCGAAGGAACTGTCAAGGCTAAAGGAAATTGGGAAGTGGAAGATTGAAGCGAGAGATTCTAGCGAAGATTTTACTCACCGAACCGTCGCTGCTTCCTCTGTCCGTGCCGATAAGGGTATTCCACTCTGTTCAGCAGACGAAATCCACTCGAGTGATAGTGACGTACCGCCCACCCCATCCGTCAGCGCCGACACCGAAAAGGTAGAACCGGAGGAGCACTCTTCGGACAGTGATTCCGATGAAGAACAGATCTCGGACTCTAGCACAGCTTGGGGTGGAGCGGCCGCAGAGACGATGGGTAGCCACGACTCTTCTGACGATGTCGAGGAGAAGCTTGAAACTGCGTAAGATACTCTCTAGCCCATTCATTCTATTAGGGGTTTACTAACCAGAATCTAGCTCTATACCGGTTGATTATGTCACCACTGCCTCAGAGTTCACCACAACACCAACTCCAGGAATCCTTGAGCATATTACGTCGATTGCTTCATCTAGGCTCCAGGAGGGTCTCAGTCTTGCATCTGCCGAATTATCAAATGCGAAAGCAACCGCGAACCCTGGAAACCAGCAGATTCTGATGGACGCTCAGCGTCGCTACTATGAAGCTCTTGGGATGGCTCATGACAGATACTCTGTCTTTATTGATTCCGCCTCAGATGCGGTATTTGCTACCACTTCCCATGAAAGCGAAATTCCTGCCCCTACGGAAGAAGTAATGTCGAAATATCACGACCTGGTCAGTGAAGCTCAGTCAGAGTTTAGTGCTGTATCATCTCTCGTGTCCGCGAGTTCAGATGCCGTTGTTGCTTCTGTCAGCTCTGCCATTTCATCTATAAACCCCGAAAATGCAGAGAGTATCATCGATGATGTTTCGTCGAGGTATAATACTGCTCTTTCTGCGGCGTCTGCATCCCTCACTTCAGCTCTATCGGCTGCTAGTGTAGCCTCCGAAAGCGTCTCCGCTGAGGTTACGTCGTCTCTGGGAAGCGACGATTCTCTAAACTGGGAAGCTCTCGTTTCAAGGGCTAGCCAAAGTGTTTACGGCACGCCCACTCCATCGCAGCCGGTGGCCGCTGAGGAAACGTCCGAGGAATCTGTCAAGGAGTCAGATGATGAAGATGAATCAAAGGTATCTAACGAAACAGAAACAGAAACGGGTGTTGGATCCGACCCATCTGATACATCATCCACCGAGGGACCTGTTTCCAGCAACACCGATGATGTCCCCGATTCGACACCATCTGTATCCCCAGAGAGTGATACTAGCACCGAAGCACTCCCTGCCGTTGAAACAGTACTTAGTCTTGTGTCTGATGCTGTGGACTCGATTGTCGACTCGGCAAAAGCTCATGAATCCTCCGATGACAGCGATGTGGTTAAGTCAGAGGAATCTGAGGATGCAAAAAGCAAGATAGAAGCTGTCGGATCATCTGCGCAAACTGTCATCAGCTCGGTGATTTATGACGAACCGACCGAATCCGCTAAGTCTCCTCTCGATGCTGCCGAAAGCAGTGCTATCGAGGATCAAAAAGAAAGCGCCCTTGAAAGTGCACAAAGTCAGCTCGACGAGGTCATCGAGAAAGCTGAAGCTCGTCTTAACGAGGAACCAACCGAGAGAAGCCCTGATTCTTCGGAAACTGTTTCTTCAGCCACATCTACGGACGACGACTTCACGAGTGATACCAGCGCTGACTTCACAGAGACGGCAGAAACCAGAGATGAATTATAAGGGGAGAAGTGCTTATTTCACGGAAGTTGTAATGTATATGAGCGGATGTACGGATATGGGAAAGATTGAGGGTGGGGGGTGGCTATTGGAAACATCTATTTTTGGCATATCACCTTTCGATTGACTTTTACGCATCTCCTACTTTTCCTACGTTTTCTTTTTCTCTTAAAATATGTTTTGCTATGGATCTGATTTTTTATTTCTTTGGCGAATTTGGTAGTTTTCCGGCCTTCGCTTCTTTTTTTCCGGACCTTGATAACCCCTTTCCATTGTACATATGCGGTTTTTGTACGTAATGTTAATCTTGATCTCAACCACTAGATTTTATGGAGTTTGTCCATTCCCAAAGCCAATCTGAGGCCAGGCCTCTAGGGTGTAGATTCCCGTGAGAGGTATACCCGCGAAACAACCATTAGGACATGTCATGGAGCTTGCGCTCTTTGTTCTGGTTCTTCGGAGCGTGGGGATAGACAGCGCTTTTGACGACACGAATATAAAGTCGTAGAGAGATCACACAGTTGTTTACCAGTTTAGCGGTACTGCACTCTCTGCCCACCTCTCTTCTCCAGCTTCTTCTGTCTCTTGCTCTCAGCCACGCCTCCCTCCGCCTCGGCGGGCATATCTCCTCCCCCCATCCCTGGAAATCCGCCCGTCACTCCTCTAAAAGTCGACCAAGCCAACCATATCGAATACAACGGCACCACAGCCCACAACCACCATGCCCGATCCCCAAAGAGACACACCACGCCTATACACCCCCAGGTCCAATAAAGCACATCCCACATGTACTCAGTCAACCCCTTCTCGGCGAGGTCTTTCCCCGGTGATCGTAGAGACCCATCGGTTTTGTTGTATGTGGGACGACCGATTCGTTCGAAGAAGAATTCGATGGCGAGGGAAGGGGATGTTAGGAGGATGTAGCAGAGGAGAGAGGGTTGGCGGCCGAAGAGCCAATAGAAGATGAAGAGGAGAGTGTGGAGAGTGAGGGTTATGATGTGGGTGCGGAGGAGGACGGAGGTGTTCCGCGCCGCGAGGGATTTGGATGCTTTCTGGTTTGGGAGGTTAGTGAATCGGTAATGGGTTGCGATTGCATTCTAAAGGAGAGGTAAGGGGTGCTTAGACGTACTTGAGCCATCTCTTGAAATGGAGTGCAGAAGCGGCCGCTTTTGGGAAGGCCAGAGGGGAGACCTTCAATTGACCCGGAAGATGAAAAAGGATAAGTTCAGAAACCGCTCTAGAGTATAAACAATAATATATCTAGAGAGAAATCTTCAAATACATCAAGACAGAAAAAACATCGTAGAAACGTATCATGAACACGGCGGCTGCGAGTTCTCTCATGGGCTTCCAGAAAGAAAGACCCCGGACTTTCTTTGTTGTTGCCCACCACAACGAACAGCCGCCAAGACAAGAGCCGCATCGTCCCACCAGCCACCATCAGCCGCCAATCATGAAGAATCCAAGACCTGCCTTGTCAAAACATCCAAAGATCACATATACAACTCGGTCATCGTACCTGTGAATCTGTCAGGAAGAGACTCGCTGCGCTCTCCAGAACCAAGGTTTCACTACATACTTATCACCCTTATCTCTAATAACATGCGACATTGCAGCTTCTAGGCTTTAGCTAGCCCCGAGATCGTTGCGATCAACATCATCCGCATTCGTTCACATAAACAACAACCAGAACCGCCACATGGTATCGAAAGGTTCAAGAGAAGGTCAGACGGGAAGTGAAAAGGGAGTCTCGGTTGCGTCTTAGACTTCTCTTTCGGCGAATACCTCACTTGAGATAAAGAAGTCGTCACTTCGTCGCTACTTCCCGCATTCGAAGAATTCAAAGCGACTCTACCCATAAACATCGCTCAATCACCGCGACTATTCACCCACAACACGCACCTCATGTCCTTCACCTATCGATCTTGACACCGCTACGCCTTCCCTAGATTACTTCTCACATTCACCCGCACCGCTCCCAAAAACCATTCACCTCCATCTTCCTCCTATCCTCGACGCGCTCATTCACCAACCGATCTCAACCATGTCACCTTCCACCCCGCATATCTCTAGCCAGCTACGGCAGCTTATCTATTACCATCTCGATAATAACCTCATTCGGAATGCTCTTTTCCTAGCAGGCCGGTTGCACGCCTACGAACCGAGATCTTCCGAAGCATCATACCTCTTAGCACTCTGTCACCTCCAGAGCGGACAACCGAAGGCCGCCTGGGAGTATAGCAGGAATTCCGGCTCTCGAGGAACTCATGTTGGCTGTTCATATGTCTTTGCACAAGCATGTCTGGACTTGGGAAAACACATCGAGGGAATTACAGCATTAGAACGAAGCAAAAGCATATGGTCGTCTAAAAACCACTGGAGTGAGTCTACGGCTAGACCTTGCGTTGCTCTGGTCTCGACTTGAAGGAAATCGAATTTTTGCTGACAATGAGGGTCACAAATAGACAAGCACAGTGAGACTCGAAGACAGCACCTTCCAGATGCCGCGGCGGTGCTTTGCCTGCAGGGTAAGCTTTGGCATGCACATAAGGATTTGAATAAGGCTGTAGAATGCTATGCAGAGTGTTTAAGGCTGAATCCATTTGTATGGGACGCGTTCCTCGGTCTCTGCGAAACTGGTTAGTGAACTTTTCCAATCCCACTTTATTGACATTGTTTATTCTAATTTCCCCGTTAAAGGAGTAAATATTCGTATTCCAAACATATATCGAATGGCACCCGAGTTGTTAGCAATGCTCTCGGCTTCACCGCAGAGTGAAAGTGTTCTCCCGCCCGAGAAACCTACATCGATGAATGGACCATTACAAGTACAGCCCAATGTGAATCCAAACGTAGATCCTTTTACATCCAACGGAAGAGCCGATACTGGAGCTGGATACGGGAGCTCTGCTTTATGGGAGAAGCTTAATGGTAGCTCGGTAAGCGTGGCGTCGGCCGGAGCTAATGGAAACGTGGAAGGAATGGAGACACCCGTTGCACAGAGCAACGCAGATGACTTTCGATTTGGCAACGGGACAGGGGCCGCAACAGAACAATCGTGGGAACCGCCATTGGCTCCTGCCAGGAAAACCAGACCTGTCCAACCTGTGGGTGCTGAATACGGTGTTGATCCACCGCCAAAAATGAAGACGGCAGCAACAAAATCCAGGAGCAGACCTAAGCAAGATACGGAGGAGCCGAGCACGTCACAGACCAGCAGAGATGCTATAGCCTCAGCCGCAGTGGGAGAACGTAAAAGAACGGTATCAGGTCAAGTCGCCAATACTGCGACGACACAACCACGGGAACCAGGTGCTCCTCAGCGTCGGAGTGTCCGTCTCTTACACCAAATACGACCTACCAGTAGCAAGCTCTCCTCTACCGCCAGTGGGGCCGGAACGAGGGAAGGAAGAGAGTTGAAGAAAGTGAGGGCGACTGGAACGAAAGGCCGAAACGGTACCACTTCCACTGTTGGGCGTGTCGTGAGCGGCAATCGTAAACACACTGAACCATCAAGTACGGATACCGACAGCAAGGAGGCTCGGCAGGTCAACAGTGGATCTAATAGCAATGGAGCTAACGGGGTTCCCCCTGCGCCACAGAAGACTTCGGCGTCGGACAAGTCAAAGGACGTGGAAGCTCTTAATTGGGTTTTAGACCTCTTCGCGAAGCTTGCAAGCGGCGTATTTGCACTGAGTCACTACAAGTGTCAAGAGGCTATCCAAATGTTTAATTCTCTTCCGCAGGGTCAGCGAGAAACACCTTGGGTGCTATCTCAGATCGGCAAAGCATACTACGAGCAAGCAATGTATCCTGAGGCCGAGAAGTACTTCGTCAGGGTTAAGGCCATTGCACCTTCCAGGCTAGAAGACACGGAAGTGTATTCAACAGTTCTGTGGCACCAGAAGAACGGGGTTGAGCTAGCATACCTGGCACATGAGCTGATGGAAATCGATCGTCTCTCCCCACAGGCTTGGTGCGCAATTGGTAACTCCTTTTCGCTAAATCGCGAGCATGACCAGGCATTGAAGTGCTTCAAACGTGCGACCCAACTAGACCCTAAATTTGCCTATGCGTTCACCCTACAAGGTCACGAATATATGGCTAATGAAGAGTACGAAAAAGCTCTGGATGCTTACCGACACGGGATCAGTGCTGATACTAGGCATTACAATGCTTGGTATGGTCTTGGGAAAGTCTATGAGAAGATGGGCAAACTTGAGTTTGCTGAACAACATTTCCGGACGGCGGCCAACATCAACCCAACCAACGCGGTCTTAATATGCTGTATTGGCTTGGTCTTGGAGAAGTTAAATAATCCCAATGCCGCATTGCTTCAATACGGACGGGCATGCACTCTTGCGCCTCAGTCTATCCTGGCACGTTTCCGGAAGGCTCGGGCTTTCATGAAGCTACATGAGCTAAAACTGGCCCTCGTCGAACTGAAGATACTCAAGGATATCGCACCCGATGAAGCCAATGTACACTATCTCCTTGGTAAACTGTATAAAATGCTCCATGACAAGGCCAATGCTATCAAGCATTTTACGACGGCCTTGAACTTGGATCCCAAAGTAAGTTGAGGTTTACCCCATTTTGTCTCCGAGCTATCACTAATCCTCTTCATAGGCTGCTCAATACATCAAAGATGCGATGGAGTCTTTGGATAACCATGATGACGACGATGATGATGAAGATATGGCATAATCGAATAAAGCCCCCTTAATGTACACACCCACGTCTTCCCTTCCCTCGCTGAACGTCGCCCAAGGCTCCCTTTGATGGTGTTCCTTTTTAATCCCTTACTATTCATTTTTGAGGCATGCGGTATTGGCGTTGGTTTGTGACAATAGGGATTGAGCATTGGGCTGGAGTTGTTTTTATTTTTTGGGGTCTTCTGGTGTTTTGGGAGCGGTGCATCCCTCGTTTTTGATAGCAAAGGTTAAAATCGGTCTCAATGGAGACCTGACCTACCCACGGGTACAATGATAAATCGTAACCGTTGAAATCCAGACTTTTCATCCTATGCTTCCTACTTCATCCCCTATCTTGTGACTTCGAAACAACTACGAGGCCGAAAGCGGTCAAGTTCGGTAGGTCACGGGGAGATAGTCACGTGCGATTACAATCGGAATTTACCTAATGTCCGTCCCCAACCAACCGGAAAACCGAAAAATCGTGGGGGATCAGTTCAACCCGGGGATATCAAAAAAAGGGAAGAAAGTGAAGAAAAGGCGAGATCACTCTCGACACTCGTTGTATCAACGAAATCAGTTTCCGATAGAATGGCCTGCTACGTTTCTACGGCGTCTTAATTTCCAACTTAATGCTCGTGAGTTCTCCTAGCTTGGTCGACTGACCCGTTTAGCACATGTGATTCAAAGGCCCTCAACTTCCTATTCTCTCATGACCCATTGCACTTTGCCCTTGATCGTGTGCTTATATTCCGAGCAGTATATACCGTAGGGTCCCAATCTTCGCAACCCATTATCCTTTCGTTGGGAAGAGACCGGAAGTCTATACCAACCCACCGCTGTCCAGAAGCACCAATATCTACCTACATGCGGTGAACCGGAACCAGCCATTGATCGAACATAAAAGAAAACGAAGAGCGAGGCTACCATGTCTATTCTCTCCTTCTTCGTAACGGGCGTCATATACTACGTTATACTGACGCTCTCCCTCTTCGCTCTCTCCACAAAAGTACCCCGTGCCGGTTTCTTCGCCCGCTGCCTATCCTCATACGGAGCTCTCGTCTTCAGCGCAGCATATGGCGTTATTTCATCCATCGTCCTCCGATTAGTCGGATATGGGGGAGTCTCGCAGTGGGCTACGGCCCGTTGCTTCCAGCTGGTCATGTTTCTCGTGACGGGCACACGGTTCAAGATTGTGGAGGGTGTGGAACACCTGTCTACGCGGCCGGCGGTTTTTATCGGGAATCATCAGACGGAACTTGATGTTTTACTTTTGGGAGCGGTCTTCCCGCCGTATTGTAGTGTGACGGCGAAGAAGTCGTTGAAAAAAGTACCGGTTCTGGGTTGGTTTATGGCGCTTTCAAGGACGGTGTTTATCGATCGGGCGAATCGGGAGACGGCGATGAAGGCCTTTGATGGAGCTGCGGAGGAGATGCAGACGCAGAGGCAGAGTGTCTTCATTTTCCCGGAGGGGACAAGGAGTTATTCGTCTGAACCGCAGTTGCTTCCGTTTAAGAAAGGGGCGTTTCATCTGGCGGTTAAGGCTGGGGTTGATATTGTGCCGATTGTGGCGGAGAACTATTCTCATGTGTTGAATGTTAAGGAGAGGAGGTTTGTGAGTGGCGATATCAAGGTTAAGGGTTTGTGATCCCGTCCATTCCGTCTTTCGTCTGCCTGCCCTATATTATGATGATGGACTCTTGCTAATGCTTTTCAACCCAGTTCTGCCGCCAATAAGCACTAAAGACCTAAGTTCGTCCGATGTTGACAAGCTCACACAAGATACGAGAGATTCAATGCTACAAGCCCTCACAGATTTCTACAAAGGTAGAGAGGGCGCTAATTGAGCATATACGCATTCAACTCGCGTGGATCAGTCCTATCCACTTAGGCTCATGTCACAATGTTTAACACTGGCAGCCGTCCTAATTAAACCTACGACTGGAAACAGGGGAGCCAGAAAGAACCCGAAAAAAGAAGCAAGATACATTCTCTCCTTTGTTTGATGCGCTTACCCATGAATTACGCCTATATATGCCAAATCCAAACGTTAGAATGAGACAATAACGACAGGGGAAATTTTTGTTTGTTTATGTTTCATAGATACCTTTTTCTTTCGTTTCCGATGGGTATTGCATGATAGCTAGGACGTTGGCATTGTCGTCAGGTTTTCGATCCCCTTATTATCCATCTACCACCATTTTTCATCGTCTTCTACTATCATAGATCTATATACCTGCAATAGATTTTATGTGAAAATGTTTTTGATTAGAGAATATCGAATTGAATATTCGAGAGCTAAGTATCTCAGGCATCAAGATATTCGATCTCAGGGATTTTTTGGTGTTTAGCAGGAAAAATTTTGGTCCTCGTCCATGTACGAGTGACAGCATCTCAATTCATTCAAAAAAGATGTGTTCTTAACTCTCTTCATTTCTCAGCTCTCATCACGATGAAGATATATATATCTCACACTATTATATAGCATGCGCTATATGGCAAAGCTACTGATTAACATAAGCTATGAGCTTATGTCTCAACTCAGGCTCTTTTCTTCTTCTCGTTTCTGATTTCAGTGGCTGCTGATATGCAGGTTAGGTGACAACGCAGCGAGGCTACTACTAGAATGTGCCTTACGATACCTACTGTACTGATATTTAACTCATTCTGCCTCTGTCGAAACCAAGGCTGGCACTCGAAACTCGATTTTCCTCCTGGGTGTTGTCTACTCTGCAAGACGTGGATATCAACTCACGAATCCATTCATCGGAGTAAGGATGGGAAATACGGAATCCGTGCTGGAGTCAAAAGGGCTGCCTTGGACTAGGACGCCGTTACCTCCTGTCTCAAAGGTATTTGGTGACCCGACACGTCCTACCGAGGATGGATCTCATTGGAACGACTCCTTAGTAAGGCAAGACGTCGAATGGATGCGGAAGGTAGAAAGCAGTGAGCAAGAAGGCCACGAACAACCGATCCACAAAGGGCAGACTCATTCCGACCCGCCAGCGGTTCCTGGTTCGCCTTCAACTCTAAGGAGGTCGGAGTCACCTCGTCCAATTACGAACCATCGGAGTGCCCCGCAGGTAAAAGGGATAATCAGAAACGCGCTGCCTATACCCACACGACCCAGCTCAGGAGTCAACTTGTCCAAGACGGAAAATATCTTCTGGAGTGAAGGAAACAAGCGGACATCACATAGAACGACTAATGCTGCCCCTGACGCAGGTTTAAATTTGGACGAGAAGCTAGAGAGACGTGCTCTAAATCTGGTTTGCTACAGATCTGCGGCTCAAGGATGTAAAGCGCACCAGATCCAAGTGGCCAGGCCCCGGCAACCGGTGGATACGAACGAGGTAGACCTTCGAGAGGTACTGGTTGATCGCGATGATTTGATCTCGACGGATGAGAGATTCTTTATAGCCCTAAGAGAAGGGTATGAAAGAGTGCTTTGTAGCTTCTGGAGACGCAACTTCTCTTTGAAAACGCTGCGTTCTTTGCGACTTCGCTCGGTATATCCCCTTTTCCTATTCCCAAGTGTTTATCGTTGACTTGACAGAGCTGTCGTTGAGTGATACTAATTCAGCTTGTCATTCCAAGTATACCGATGGGGATAACATACGCCCAGTCATCGTTGAGATCGACCCGCTTGTCATGCAGGAAATCCTCTACTGGTACCATCATCCCTCCCAAATAGCGACGCAGTTCGAAAAAGAAGGTGTGTACATAGACTGGGTTTTCAACCTGAAAAAAGAGAACTTCCGCCATCTGCTCGAGTTTGTTGAAGGCTGGAGTGGGACGAGAATTGCATCTGCTGCGTCTATCATGTTGTTGATGTCAACCCTCGTTGCCGTCCTTGAAAGCGTATTGACGGGAGATGTGCAGACCTCTTTCACTGTTGCTCAATTCATATTAACAATTGGGACTTGTGAGTCTATGCTAAGTTCTTCATGTCCCTTTAGCCTTCCTTAGAACAGAATAAATGCTAATGAGCGTAACTTCAGTGTTCTTGGCTTTGGTAGCAATCCTTAGTAACAATTAGCGTTTTAGGGGGCTGGTTTCGGTCAAGTATATATATATAGAACACGGGTTTTGGGATAATTATATAATAATACATTTAGACAAGATTCACGGCGTAAGGCACTTAATTGAAAGGGGAAACCCGTGAGGTCGAGAAGTATGAGATATAAATACTACACATGAAAAGACCTTCAGACGACTCTCACTCAACAAACTGAAACTCACACAAACACCATCAGTATTCCAAGAGCATACAGTCGTTATATCAAAATGCAAAATACTCTATCTTCGTCAAGGACCTGTCGTCTCGCCAACCTCCCTGAAGATATTCTTATCCTCATTCTGGATCATCTGGAGCCACGCGATATCCTCTTTCTCCTCCATAACGGCACTGTTAGCGCTGACGTCCTAACGACGAGGCACTTGTCCGGAG
Source organism: Arachnomyces sp. KDTOL00113 (assembly GCA_949709995.1). Lineage (NCBI taxonomy): Eukaryota > Fungi > Ascomycota > Eurotiomycetes > Onygenales > Arachnomycetaceae > Arachnomyces > Arachnomyces sp. KDTOL00113. The sequence continues at coordinate 1,133,683 of OX453237.1, forward strand.
AAGATATCCAAGGGAACAGGCTTCTTCATATAGTCTCGGGTCTAGAAAGAAAAGATTACACAGACTCAATAGTTCTCAGATCCCCAGATCTCTCGATCAAACGTCGTGACACGGGAGGACCTCTTCATATTGCAGTGATGTCTGGATTCGAAGCGACAGTTCGGTTACTGATTGATGCTGGTGCAGATCTCTCTTTAACAGGTAACTGGTATTACTGTGCCACGCCTTTGATAGTAGCTTGTCAACGAGGACACGAGGCCATCATAAGACTTCTCCTAAGCAAGGGCGCGGATATCTCACAGCGATATTTTGATGAAGAACAGGCTATCCACGTAGCTGCTGACCGAGGTGACCCCAGTGTAGTCCAACTACTCATAGACCATGGTGCTGACATCAATGCGATGGCACTACTGGGCAGCCCGCTACATGTAGCCGCTCGTCAGGGACGTCCAGAGGCAGCTGAAGTGCTGATCAAGAACGGGGCCGATCCGTCGGCTGGGCACCCGACAAGTTTTGAGACACCATTAGACTATGCAGTTGGTTGTGGACACCTATCTGTTGTCGAACTGCTTCTCTCCGCTGGAGCACCGACAGACACCACGACAAGAGATGAATACCCAGTTTCGGTACTGCATTTAGCCGCCGGGGGAGGCTATGCGCATATCGCTGAAGCATATGATTCAATTTCGGACTTAGATATGGTCAATTGTCGGGCGGTTTCCAAGCAGGGGGAAGATCAGTCCGTTTATGACGAGATACTCGAGATACTTCTTCGGGCCGGCATCGATGCTTCTCAACGGATGCATAGTACCGTGACGGCTTTGCATCTTGCTTCGTTTTGGGGAAGGGAAAAGTCTGTTCGGCTACTTTTGGACGCTGGTGTTGATACCTCTTTGGAAGTCAGGTATAAAAGAACTGCGCTTACGATTGCTCGTGAAAATAGGCATAGCGAGGTTTGCAGGTTACTCGAGGAGGCCATGGCCTAGTCTGGGGATGAGAAATTGATGATTGAAAGAATTGTACATATATTTTATTTCAATGTCACTCGGTACAGCGTACCGCTCCCAATATCCCATGCTACTGTGCAAGAACTAAGGGGCCCCCAATAGATACCTACCTATATAGACGAAACAAATAGAGAGAAGAAAGGGGAAGCCATAGCTATCATTGACCCGAACTGTCTCTTTGTTTCCGTGGCAAGGAAAAGAAACCGGCTGCGAATGCAATGACAAAGGAACTACTTTGTACTAATGTTAATAAACGAAACGACCCGATTATGAAAGGAACATAGACATAAGAAGTGCTGAAAGGGGAGAGAAGTTGAGAGTTTGCTACAGTGGGATGGTTTTATATGCTGTGATATGGTTATCGAAGTGAATAAGGGGCAATAATCGGAAAGAAGAATTGGATATATATGAATTGTTCTTTTCTTCCTTCTAAAGCGCTCAAGAAAAAGAAACCAAACCCCCATCACACATCTCAACTAGACCATACACGCTCAGCCAAGCTAGGTTTAATAAAAAAAGAGGGAAACGGGGGGAAAAACAAACTAGAAAAGATACAATAATTTTGCCCTCCCTCCCATTTATCCGTGAAGTTGCTATGAAAAGAAAAAAGAAAACGTGGGAGGAAGAGAAGATGAAATACAGAGATTCCCATAAATACAGTTAATCCTTTGTTCCCGTACAAAATATAGAGAAAGAAAGAAGTATAAAAAAGGGTGAGGATGGAGTGAGACGTGCGATGTATCGTGAAACCAACTTGCGCCGAAAATATTCGCGGGTGTTTGAGAGCTTGGTTGTAGGAAAGGATGGATAGAATAGATGGATAAGAGAATAGAGAACATGTAAGAAGAAAGGATTATATAATTTCACCCACATTTACATGTCGTTTCTTGCTTTTGTTAATCCTCCTTTTAAGCGTTAACAGCTTGTTCGTGTGGACTATGTCTCATACTCTCTTCCGGGACGGCATGGTTAAGAGGATTTTGGTTCCCCGGGATTGTCCCGCTTTCTGTCCTCGCTAGGTCTTTATCCTCGGGTACATCCAGAGTATCATTGCTTTCGAGATTAGGAGACTTGGGTGGATCGGATGTTTGCTGGGAAGGGACATCGCTTTGTTCGGCTGATTCGTCATGGGAGCGGATGGTTTGGAGTTGCTTTTCCTTGATATCTCCTAGTGGAGATGATTCGCGGCGATGTTCATCTGCAGATTTCAGTGATTTAAGACTTTTGACGGTCGCCGTGCTGGCACTTCGTGCTGATTGTGCTCGCTCGTCACGGACGCTCCCAGAACCTGCGGCTTCAGAAATATCATCTCCAACATATGGTTCAGAAACTCGCGAATCTTCCGCCTGAGGGGGTTTACGCATCTTTAATCGCTGCTCGGGAGACATGTTCTGCCATTCAGAGCCAAATGTGATAACAGATGCTTTCTTGCCATGAACAGTGAAACTGCCTGTGCCTCGTGCTAGGCCTTCCTTTTCGGTCTTAGGTTGTAGTTCATCGGCTGATGGGATACTAGATCCGGAATCTTTCCCTTTCCGACCCCGTTGGTGGTGAGGGCTGACATGAGATTCTCTAAGCGTCCGATGTAGGCTTCGACGGACCTTGCCACGGTGTTCATTTGGCTTGGCTTCAGTGGGTGCTTCCGTGTCTAGCTCGCTGGCATTATCGGGTTTGGTCGCGGCCTCCGGAGAAAGTAAACCGGCCTCCTTCAAGAATTGTTCCTCGTTATCTCCGACACTCAGGGCAGACGACGGACGCCTTGATGGGCGTGAGCGGAGGCTTGACGTGTCTGCTCTACTCATTGATGTGTCGCGGTCGAAGGTAGCAGGTAAGGGGGGTATTTGTGGAGGCGAATTGGCGACAGATTCGTTCATTGACGTCTCCGTTGGGGCTTGAGTTAACTCAGAAGATGCTAGAGACATTTGCCTACTTCCACGTCTGCGGCTGGTAGACGGGGTACGTTCATCCGACTTTTCAGGAGTCGCCTGTTCAGCTGCTGTAGCGGGCTGCCCAATTTGATTCGAGCGATAACTGCTGGGGGAAGCAGGAATAGCGCTGGAATTTGTTTCTAACCTCGCTAGTGAATTCTGGCTAGGGTGGCTAGGAATAGACACGGAAACCCCGGGAACGGAAAGGCTCTCCTGGCGAACTCGGCTCTCTGAGCGGATTGTTTCTTCATCCCCAAGATCAAGAGCAAGGATTTCCCTGTGTGTCTTTGTCCGCCAGATATCCATCCTGACCCATTTTATCTTTGCTGACATTCTCCCTGCAGCAAGAATAACATTTTCTCTTGCTCGTGGTTGAATAGGTGTCAAAATCTGGAGATGTCGAGCATTCCTAAGAATGTCATCTAGTTGCTTCTGGGATGAGAAAAGTCTTCTATTCGCTTCCGTGATCCTTTGAGCCATAAGCTGATGACGCGCAGCAAAAACCTCTTCCTCTAATTGAGGGTTCAACCTTCTGTTGGCCTGTTCTGTGGATATGGAGGCCGAGCTTTCCGATGCATTTGAATCGGTACCTGAGGCATCTCGTCCTCTTTGACCCTCGTTGTTCGCACCGATCATTCCTCTCATACGAACGCCTGTTGTGCGAAATGCTGCAGCGTAATTTAACTTCGACAACCAATCATTCATCTCAGATTCGCTATTGGCGAGGAATGTTTCCTCTAGTCCACCATGTCGGACAAACAAGAAAGCGTGCTTGTGCTTCTTATAGCTCAAATCTAACAGGGCAACAGCATCATCTGTTGACATCATCACATCAGGTTTGAAGTCCGTTAGGGGTGGTTTGAAAACTACGGGTTGGCCCCGTCCAACCTTTTGATGTGACTCGTACTGAGAAACTAGTGATTTGACCCATGGAACGTCCCGGAAAAAGTAGAGCTGAGACCCGGTAAGCAATGCTCCCCATTCTTGCCAGGGCGACCTAGTTTTCTTTTTCTTTGGATCTTTCCGCCATAGCAGCCCAACCTTGGCAATCTTGATATCAACCAATCCGGGATGTGACTCGGCGGGATTCGCAATGGTAGACTGAGTCATGAATGCATCGGGCCTTGATCTCGCGGAAACTATTTGTAGCACTCCGGATCTGTAGAAAGCACGATGCAGTTTGTGGATATCCAAAGGCACATCCACGCCAGTGGAGCTATAGGTATCATCAAGGTCCATGACTCCTTTAAGGGACGGTCTAAGCCCGTCTAGACTTCCCTCTAGAATTAACGTGTAAGGGTCGATTGGGCCTTTGGTGGATTTGGTCAAATGGTCAGAGCTGGCAGCTTTAAATAAATTGGTGCGATGCTTGGGAGCAAAGAGGCGCGCGTTGAGATTTATGTCGTCTTCGACATGAATGAACGGAGTATAAGAGATATTGTCATAAAAGCATTCCAGTATATCTTCAGCGATTCCTTCGCCTTGGGTATTCTTAATGTAGTCTTGCTTCTGCATTTTTCGCTTGTTATTTTTGTTAAAGACGTCTGTATGTAGGATCAAAATTGAGAAAGCAATAAAGTATGCTTGGTCTAGGAATTAGTTAGCATGCAGTATTCGAAGAGCCTCAAGAGGGGAGAAACTTGCCTGTAGAAGCAAATATTCCTGGATTGCACTCATGATAACGATCAGCAAAGGCTTGAATTACGCGGTCAATTTGCTGAGTCTCCTTGGGAAGTTCTGCCTCCATTAACAGCTTCCGAATTGCCATGTCCATAGGATCCCCGAAAAACGCAAATCCTCGCATGTATCTCCTCAGGGTTGTGCGGTAAAAGTCTTCACCAGATTTGGACAGGATTGTCGCAATTGCCCCTCTATGAACAGCCCCTTCCAGGCGCGATAGATACGTCGCAGCAGTGTCACCCTCTTCTCGCTCCGGGCAAGAGTTTAATTCTCGCGCTAACGAGAATGAGTTTGATTTCGAAGCAGCCGAAACAGGCGTTCCAGGGCCACCAAAACTCGGAGAGCCATTGCGAGGCAGTGGCGGTTCGGAGTCCTGCCTCAGCCGATGAGAAAGCCCGAAAAACTCTCCCAAACTCTTTCGTCCGCCAGTAGACGTTGAGGTTCGTCCAGATGGCGCGGGTGGCGGTGAAGAAGTTTGAGCAGGGTCATCCTGGATGTCTGCCAGAGAGTTGACTGTGGATGAACGGCCACGATTACCTTTTCGTGCGCCAGGTTTAGGCGCGGGAGACGATTTGGTAGAACGCGCGGAGGTTGTAGAATCATTTCTAGAAAGAGCTGTACCCGATCCTAACCCAAGTGACGAACGGGAAGGGGATGGTAAAGGTTGAAGGTGATCTTCACTGGAGTTAGTCTGACTTAACTGAGAAGCAGATAAAGGAGCGGGCTTTGATAATGGGGACTGCCGGGCAGGAGATGATTGCGTTTTCGTAGTTGGGGACATTCGCGAAATATCTGGAGATGATTCCGGCGGCGGAATTTTTACGGGTAACGGGAAGAGAGAAGCACGGCTCTTCTTCAACCGTGGGAGTCGGAAAAAATGGGTAGGTGTAGGCCCGCCGTTCTTTGACATTGAGTTATTGTTCCCGCGCTCGTTAGAGCTGCCATCCGATCTAGATGACTCTGAAAGTCTCGTTCCAGGTGATGTGTTCGGTGTACTTGATTCCTCCGCATGGCCACGGGTGCCGCTCCTCACCGAGTTTGTCGAAAGTCTTCCTGGCTCCTCAAAGCTTATATGGGATGCTCTAAAGCTTGGTCCCACGCTCTGGGATACCTGTGGAGCTTGGCTCGACCGAGCTGTTCCTTCGTTTCCAGTAGAATTGTTATCCAATGTCTCTGCCACAAGGTTTTCTCGAGACGGCTTCTGGGATCGGGATAGGATATTAAACTTTGTCTTTCGTTTTTGCGGGCGTTCTATCTGGTTAGTGGTGGGTGACGTGGTAATAATTTTTGGAGCTAGAGTAGAGATACTAGTCAGCATAATCTTTCAGGAGGGTTCAGAGTTGATTTCAGCTTACGGGGAGGTACAGGAGGAACTGGAGGTGGTTTCGATTCAGTATAGGTCTTTGACAATTGCGGGTCTGAGGCATGACGGAACTTCATTAAGCTGAACCTATTCTGTTTTCGCTGTGAGATCGGAGGTCCCTCGGGGCTCGAAGACGAAGCACCATTGGATGTCCCGCCTCCATGTGAACGGGCGACTGACTCCGATAGCCTGGGTGGGTTCGGCTGTCCTTCTGAAGGAGTTGGACGGGGAACGTGTTCACTATGGCGGAGAGGGCTTTCGGAATATATGGCGCTGCTGCGTTTTGCAGAGTCGTTGCCGTCAGAAGCCGTGCCTATCCCAAGGCCTTTCCAAGTCATAATTGGTGCAAGAGCTCCACCGGAATTATACACTCAAATTCCGAGAATATGTTGCAGGAGCATGTTTCCACTCTGTAGTCGTCGCGTCTGAAGCTTTCTGGAGATCCCACAGCGTTTACTTGGATTCACCAAATGAGAAAGCTTGTGCGGTATTCAGGAGTAGAAGGTAGGCAATTAAACATGCGACATTGCAAACGGCTGGATCGTGTAGAGACAGTACGAAGTGAATATGGTTCGCTTGCTTGGGTAGTTGATCCTGGCTTGAAAAATCCAGGGCCGGCAGTGGAAGGTGGGCGAATTGAAGGGTCGAAAATGAAGGGAAAATGAACGGAAGTGTGCGAAATTAAGGGGCAGGAGACGTAGCGGCGATGTCGACCAGCGAGTTATCTAATGCTAGGTGCCTTGTCCCGTATATTGTCGGCTTCTGGTAAATAATAATGTCCAGTTCATGAAACCACGTACTTCAGTGAGACTTCGAATGGAAGGTTCCCGAGATCGGATATTGATGGGTTTCGTCGGATTCTGAGTGGAGAGCGATTGGGAAGGGAAAGACCGGCCTCAAGACGGGTAGGATTACAATCACGAATGTCGTCTTTTCAGCAGATGGTCGTCGTTGGTCTTGATGGAGGATCGACTCTTGAACGTCGTCGCAATGTCCTCCAGGTCGGATCAAAGTCACGGGGTTTTGGGGAGCCTCAATCGCCCTTCAGGGCTGAATTGGCTGAGTAAGAAATAGATAACGGAGAGCACGTGAGCTCAACCCCCCAGAAGCCAATGATATGTAAGTATTTATGATTAATAAGCTAAAACAGCGATGAAGTCAGAGGGTGAAATCGATATCAGGCTCAATTGACAAGGACGAGTCGTGGCTTTTAAGTCAGTCTATGTACAGGTACTATTAATTTATATCTAAAACCTTTCGGCTCTCTTACAATGACAGCTAGCGTAGCTGGCTCAATGGTAGAGAACATGACTATGAATCATGTGGTTGTAGGTCCTACGTCGGTCAATTAGGTACCTATATATATCCCCTTTGTCTCAGAGGTGGAGGATTGGTTGCATTCCCGACTTCTAGATTGAACCTACGACAAATGACAAAAATCCTTGATTAGAATGCCTGACTATGAATTAGGTGAGCAGGCCAAATTCTCCTCTTCGCACACTCTTTTCGTCTGTTTGGCTTCAGGTATGGTTTCAGCGCTGCGGTAGAGGCCATGAAACCGTCGAGGTATTGACATATGGTTGTTGAGGCCACAAGAAATCAATATAGAATCTTGATAGAGCATGAAAGCTGTCTATATTCCTTTCGCGTTGGAATTGAATGGCTATTCTTTGTAAAGTATGCGACGTTCGATCCGACGTTCGATTCATTCACCCTGTTCTGACCATGGTTTCATGAATCCTAAATCCTGAGGGTTAGACACCTCAACCAAAAGTTTCCCCGAGGAGTGTTCCCTGCTGGGTAGGATCTCAAATATAGATACTCGGTGTGTCTTGATTTCTTCCTCCCGCGAGAGAACAGAACCTCAAATGTCTCAGGCGAGAAGATAGGAAGAAATATTGTTGGGGAGAGGGTGTACCCGGATAAAATGCGGTTATTCTTTCGTTCCTGTCAGGCAGAAGAATTTTGATGAGCTTGTGCTGACTTCCGAGAAATGCAGCCAGTAAAACAATAGCAATCAAATCTTCAATGTCCATTGTTCTCGAACAAAAAGCGCCAGATGTCAAACCGAGTCGTTGAGGTCTAGAATGTACTTGGCGTGATATCATAGGCTTATCTAAGCATCCCCCTCGCTCAGATAACAGTTTCTTGATCAGCCTCTCTTTTCCTCTCGGCATACTCTTACAGCTTCGCTATCTCATCAACTGCTAACAACAACATTCGCTTTAAACTACTATTCTTAAAGCTCTCTTGCTGTGGAATTCTGTTGCAAGATTATTGCGATTGCGCATTAAGACCAATTTCTGACATCCAGGATCCCCACAGGCAGAAACATCGCCACCTCAATCGCTGTTACCACTGGCTGTCGCGGGAATTTCTCTCATTTTTTCTCTCCTTCAACTCAGCAGCACAGTTCCTTCTTTAGCTGGCGGCTACGATGCTATTAACACTATTTTGTGACTGAAAACATGCGTGTCTACTACAGCGCGTTGCCCGTGCTGCTCGTTCTCTTCTGCTTCTTTGCTTCGGCCAGCCCAGCAGGCCCCAGCAATGGGTACTCATACTCCCATCCAATTCTAGATCGACCTCAGCCCCAATCTCGAAAACCATCAGGACCATGGCAATGGTTTCGGGATTCCGTCATTCAAGCAATTTGGGGAGTTCCCCAGTCAAGCAGCAAGCCATCGTACCTAGACCATCTATCCACCTCAGACTCATCCGCTCCTTCCAAACTACTTGCGCGCTACGGAGGCGACGTAGTGCTCCGATTCAACATAAATACTCTCGATGAAATCAAATCCTTGGCCGAGGCCTCGAATATTCTTTTTCTCGATGTTTGGGCGTCTACGGACGAATGGGTGGACATCCGAATTGCAAAGGATGTGGTAGGCTTCCACATTGATTTTATTTTCCCTTCTGATGTTATTTGTGAGACACCAGTATAGCTGACATAGAAACTAAATCTATAGATTCCGTCGCTTCTTGGGCTACTCCCCGAATCCTTGCAAACAGCTCACGTCCCTCTAATTCACGACCTTGCTCAGGCGGTGTACGAATCCTACCCGAGCTCCTACTCCACATCCGATCAAAATAATCTCCTTCATGACAAGGGAACCTTTAGTTCCTCCGCTCGAACATCTCTTCAAAAAGGAAGTGTCTTCTTCCAAGAGTACCGACCACTCTCTATCATCGCTCCTTGGATGCGACTGTTGGCGTCAATGTTCCCTTCCCACACCGAGGTGATCAAGATTGGAACCTCATATGAGGGCCGTGATATCCTTGCTCTTCGCGTCGGTGCCCGTCCGCAAACTCCGGGCACGGAGTCTCAACCACGGAAGACAATTATCGTTGCGGGAGGCGCCCACGCACGGGAGTGGATCAGCACATCAACGGTAAACTATGCTGCTTACTCTTTCATCACCGAGTATGGCAAATATAGTCCGGTTACATATCTTATGAAGGAATTCGATTGGATATTTGTGCCTACAATGAATCCCGATGGTTATGTTTACTCGTGGGAATCCGATCGGTTGTGGCGGAAAAACCGGCAACACACAAGCCTTCCATTCTGTCCGGGAGTTGACCTTGACCGTAGTTGGGGTTTCGAGTGGGACGGAGAAACGACCAGAGCTAACCCGTGTTCCGAAAGTTATGCGGGGGACAACCCATTCGACGGAGTTGAATCTCTTGGCTTTGCGGAATGGGCGAAGAACGAGACTCACGAGAACAATGTTGAGTTCGTTGGATTCTTGGATCTTCATTCATATTCCCAGCAAGTGCTATATCCATACTCATATTCATGCTCATCGATTCCTCCAACGCTGGAGAATCTCGAGGAACTCGGTTTAGGCCTGGCTAAGGCTATCCGATTAACGAGTCGGGAGCCGTATCGAGTCACTGCTGCTTGCGAAGGAACTGCTGTCTTTGACAAGATCAAAGATTCCTTTTCCCGGGTGGAAAGTTCTGGCGGAAGCGCACTGGACTGGTTTTACAACCAACTGGGTGTTCGATACTCATATCAGATTAAGCTTCGCGATCGCGGTAGCTATGGTTTCCTTTTGCCTCGAGAAAATATTGTCCCCACAGGTCGGGAAATATACAATTCTTTACTGGTGTTTGGAAGGTTTTTGGCAGATGACGATGATTTTGTGTTCAATTGGGACGAGGACTCCGACTCAACAAACCCCTTGACAGACCAGTCCGCCGATCAATTTAGAGGTCTTGAGAGTGACACTATGTCGGAAACCAATTTTGACTCACAGAGTGACGGCGATGCTGACGGCGATGCTGACGAAGACCCTACCGATATCAATATTGAATTACGAAAGATATAACGATGGCGTTAAAGCAATGATTCCTTTTGTTTAGATAATGTTAACACGTTCATTTCTTTCTTATAACCGCTTCCGATCCGACTACCCCAGTGTGCAAGATGAACGACGGCTATTTCACCACTTCTTATTATTAACAAAACATTTATGGGATTTAGACGGGCTGAGGGGTTGGATCTTTGGTCTTGGAGAGCTGGAATCTTTTTTGGAATGTATGTAACAAAGAGGGAGTTTGCACGTTCGAACATATGAAAATACACGACACCGATTAAATATTAATAAATATACGAAGTTATTATGATAGAGAATTACGGAGTATCTGGTGGATAAATCTTTCCTTTTATTATTCAGACCTCCAGCTCCTCGACAACATACCACCTATGGTAGTGCGGGCACATGTAATGGCGATGTTCAACTGCGCGTTTTGAGATCAACTTCAACGTGAAGTTTAGTGGAAATATATTTCCTCCATCTATTTCCTCACTGCCTCGACGCTTCTAATTACCAGTGCTATCTTCACTAAGCTCAGATTTCTTGTTTTCCGGACGCCGCCGCCGTACCTTAACATATACTGCTCAAGGTATCCTTTAGAAATCCTTTAATCCTGAGCACAGCGATCCTAATAACTCGAAAGTGGCTCAGGGAATAAGGGCGATGCAGCCCCCAAAATACAATGAAAGTTGGCGATATTAGGGAGGGGGCGATTACAGTTAGAACGGGGGGCAGGCTTGAAACAATTTCGCTGACAGAGTAACTGAGAACCTCTCGTTCCTCGTGTAGATTCATTTATGTTGGAACCTACAAGGGCCATTAAGGTTGATCTTTCCTTTGGGCTAGTGGTTGTGGCTCTGTTAATTTATTAGGGCTGTGTTTGCCTTTCATTTTGGCGACGGATCCGAACCCTTGGCAGGTAATACATGCAACATCTCGTCGGCAATCATGTCGATCGGCGAGGGCATCAAATCCATGCGCGCGCGATCAGAGCACCTCGATATGAATTTATATGAACAGAGAGCCGTGAAGCAGATCGCGAAAGATTTTACGGCCATGTTGGGAATTCTCAATCTTGACAAGCCCGACCATTGTCTCTCGTTCACTCTCTCTTCTACGTCTTTTTCACCTTCCTGAACATATCGTTTCGAACTATCTCAAAATGAGTGGCAACTGTAAGAATGGCTGGGACATTCAGGTTCAGAAGGACCTCGATGCCATCATCAAAGATGCGAGAGAGTGTGATTATATCAAATTCAACCTGAAGAATGCAACTGGCAGTCTCAAGTTCCCCTCCATTTCGGACGTTCAGTGGATCAAGGGGACGCTATACAAGGACTTCGACGCTTTGAACCTGACCAATATCATGAGAGTGGAGAATGTTGAGCTGATGCCCACCAAAGGGCCGGACGAGATCGTCTACAACAAGAGGCTGGAGCTCCCGACGATGGACATGTACGAGCCGTCGTACGTGGGATTGCTCAAGCTCAAGGACCGGAACGACGCGACACCGCCGCTCAGCATGGGGATTGAGGGGGACCCGGATACTCTAGAGTCGCTGGTGCTCGAGGACGTGAAAAAGATCAACGACTTCTCTGGCTCTTCTCTTGACACGTTCAAGGTCAAAAATTCGGAGTGGGGGGGCGACCTGACGCGCATAGATCACCTCGAGGTATCGGACATGTCGGCCGACCGGAGTGTCAGCCTCTACAAAATGGACTGGATTCGCAACGCCTACTTCACTAACATCAAGACGGACACGGCCAATCTTATCTCAACGCAGATCGACTCGGACCTGTTCATTCGCGACAATGAGGATCTGAAGCAGGATCTGGACCAGTTCTTTTCGGGATTCACCACCGTTGGGCGCGACTTGCTGATGCGCAACAACACCGGCCTGGACGCCAGCTTCGATAAGCTTACCTACGCCAAGAACATCACCGTCGATAATACGGCCAACTCGTCTCTGGCCTGGACGGCGCTTGAGAAGGCTGAAACTATCCGGATGCACAGCAACCCGGCCACCAAGCTGCCGGGCAACATGGACAACCTCGAGTTCGTCGACGACATCTACCTGAACGGAGAGATGATGACGTGAGTTTTCCTTACTCCTTTGAAAATCAAGTGAAAAGCCCACACTTTGTATATACAATTATATACTAACAGACACGTAAAAAAGCGACCTCGGCCCCAACATCTTCCCAGCCCTCCGCCGGGTCACGGGCTCAGTCGTCGTCGAACCCTGGAATAAGAACTTCGACTGCCGCTCCCTCGTCGCCCAATGGGAGATGGGTAACATCAACAAGCTGCACTGCAACGGCACAAACCCCCACACCAATAGCACCATGGAATCTCCACGACTCGGGCGTCGACCTGCTGCTGCTGCTGCTCCTGCTTCTCGTGCTGCTCCTCGTAAGCCCGTGCTGACCCGCCGTGAGATTCCTGTCGTCCCCCTCAACAGTCAGGGAGAGGGCGCGGGTCTGGTCCATGATCATCAGGGTCTTAAGGAAGTGCAACAGGATGAGGACGGTCCCACGGGAGAACCTTGCGCCGGTGCTTTCGGTGGGGCCCGCAGCATCATGAGCGTGGTCCTCGTGGTGGGTCTTCTGCTACTCGTATTTGTTGGATTCCGACGAAGACGGCAACAGCAGAAGCAGCAGCGGGCGCGCATATTCTTGGCTCCGGTTGAGGAGGAGGGGCCAGAGAACGAGGAGGAGAAGCCCATGATGGCTCAGCGGGTCTGAAAGGAGAAAGAGAAAAAGATAGTAGGCATGAAAGATTTATAGTAAGATGTCTTCCCTTCTATTATCTTGTTCTGTATATATCAACACGGAAGTGTTTTGCATGATACATATGCTCCGAGAGAACAAGATTGTATATTAGAATGTTCTGAATTGTACAAAGACTACTCTTGCTCTTATGACTTTCCTTCTTCTTCAGGAGATGGGAAAAAAGCGTACCTGTGTACGAATACGTTGATCGCCATTACCGGAGAATATGCCTAAGTTGGCTTCAACGAATGCCATTTCTTGCCTGTGCTCCAGAAGTGATACCTTTCCAGCTGATACAACAGTGGTGGAGCTGGGAGGGTAGTCTCATCAGCCATAAATCCATGTGCGTAGACACCGAAAAGACGGCAAGATGCTCCTCCATAGAAGCTGTCGAGATGAACCAGTACTCGCAACTTGATTCGAATGCGCAAGAGCGACTTTAGTTCTTGCGTAAGCGTTTTGCATTTCAAAACCGAGTCATTAGAAGGACTCTTGACCTGAATAATTGTTAACAAATCGACCAGAGAATTTGAGAAGAGACTGTTGTAAGCTAGAATCAAGCCATCATATCTTTGCAATCATCCGTGGGATAGATTTAGCAAGATACATACAAACAATACTCACTAGGTTCTTTTGAATCTCGTCGACTCTTCATCACTCTCGCTCCTGAATAGCTCAGCTTGAGCTACTAGGGCGACAGGTATCGTGTCAATTTGTTCGTGGATGAACGTGCTCTTACTAGATTTCAGATTCGTTGGCTTCCCCACTGTCTGTATGATATTTTCTTCGGGTTCTGAACGAACAAACTGCCGTCCCCAGTCGCACTTTCAACGCAATAGATAAAGCACGCAGGGAAGGGCACATTTCTTCCTTGCCTCATCTCCCCGTTTCCTTTCCTCAACTGAAAACAACAACCGTTCTCTGGCTTTTCGAATCATTCCCTGGACTGGCTAGATTGCCTGCCTCGGTCGTTCATAGCGAAGCCTTAAGGCTTGTGATCATCTCCTGATTTCTTTCGTTTGCTTATCCGTGAACCTTTTAGATAATCGAAGGGCCCTGACAAAGCAAATCTATCGGTTGTCGTCGATCGCGGACAGACAACAGGGGAAAACGACTAAACCACTCTGTTTGATCCTTTGATCTCAAACTCTCCCCTGGCGAGCGAATGAAATGAAGCTCCCGAGGCATTTGGCATTTGTCTTTCTTTCGGCTGTTGGATCTCGGCATGATCCGAGCTTTGCAACATTGTGATCTACGATTTGCTCCGCTGGGCGCTCATCCCACGCGTTATCTGGTTAGCAGGAGTTGAAATTTGAAAATGACGCTATTGACTGCTTGAAGAAACGTTCAGGCCTTCAAAGGTTCAAACCCGCTCGCTGCTACTGTATGGCTTCACAGGTGGTACATATACAAGATCTCGTCGCCTGGGGGCCACATTAGATTTAAAAACAAGTCCTGTTAGACCTGATTTCTGAACGCACTACGAGGCTTCATCAGAATGCCTAAGCAGCACGAGCCTTCCAATGCCTCAGAGGGGGACACATACCCTTTGCACTGTTTGGATGGCCTCAAAGTTAACTACAAGTTCGTGTCTTGGACAATGCGATTTAACGATGTTCTCGACGTCGAAAAGTTGCACAATGCTTTGTCGAGGCTACTGGAGATTGGGGATTGGAGGAAGCTTGGGGGCCGGCTAAGGTTCAAGGTATGGAGAAAACCCTTTTTTGTAGCCTGGCATAACAGCGGACTGACAGTGTCTAGGAGGATGGAAAGCTCGAAATCTATGTCCCACGGCCCTTTACGTCAGAACAACCGGCTGTAGCTTTCTCTTGCGCTGCTTTTCCTGATACGAGCATTGAGAAGCACCCGGAGGCCAGACATTTTCCAAAGCCGACTGAAGGCCCATCTATTCAACTTGATGGCGATTTCCGTGCCTTTGCTGCACGGCCAGACTTTCCGGCATCCTTTGAAGAAATGGTACAGCAGAATATGCCTCAGATATCCTTGCACATCACTTCCTTTAGTGATGCAACTCTTGTTGCGCTCGCATGGCCTCACACCCTGATGGACATCATCGGCCAGCAGGCCTTGCTGCATGGCTGGTCGCTTGTGCTAGCTGGACGCGAGGAAGAGGTCCCAGAAGTGCTGGGCGCGCGAAAAGATATCATCCAGGAAGTAGATAATCTGGATAATGATGAGGAGCAGGAAGAGCTTGGGCTCGAACAGAAGCGTCCAGGGAAAATGGGTTTGTTCGCGTTCCTGTTCCGATTTTTGTGGAACAAGTTCTGGAATCCTCCCTTAGAAATACGGACGGTTTTCCTTCCGAAAGATTCCTTTGCGCGGCTGAAAAGCGAGGCTCAAAAGGAAGTCGCTGAGGTCACTCAGAGCTTTGAGGAGAAACCTTTTGTTAGCGAATGCGACATACTCACAGCATGGGTCACTCGAATAGTGGCAGCATCCGAACCGAAGCCACGCCCGGTAACAGTAGCAAGCCTCTTAAACGCCCGGTTCCGACTTCCGCTACTGGTAAAATCAGGAGGCGTATACGTCCAGAATATGGTACTTCTGACATACACTTTCCTATCCTCTCAGTTGGTCGGAGGACCCGTTGGACCGATCGCTCTCAGTAATCGCCAACATATGGTCGAACAAACTACGGAGCCACAGACCCTTGCCCTTTTGAAGACCGTCCTCCGGGATATCAAGTCCGGTAAAAGCCCTAGGCTCTTATTTGGAGAACCAGACGCTTTGCCGATTATATTCAATAACTTGACCAAGGTCGAAATGATCAAAGCTGCCAAGTTTGGTCCGGCAGTTTTACGTCAAGGTGAGAAAACAGAGTACAGGAACAATCCTCCAGGGACTATAGTGACGTACTACAACCGGGGACTTAACCAACCTTTGGGTGGGCCGAATTCTTTCTTTATGCTTGGGAAGGACTATGGTGAGAATTACTGGCTCATGGGGAATCTCCTGCCGCGGGCATGGGCGAAGATGGAGGACGCGTTGAGAGATTTGTGATAAAGGCTTTTGACTAATGTGGGAGATGGTGGATTTTGACAATTACTATACGTTTTGCAGCTGCAGCCAACCATACGCAGTCATTATATTCTGTGCCTCGGGTTGGACTCAAATTTGAATTTCAGAAAAGGGTCTATTGACAATGTCTCACCCAGGGAACAAGGCCAGACTGCCGGCATCTGGATCTTTACGAACCGGATGAAACAGGGAGCGCTATTTAACAAGCTAGTGGACAAATGCCTTACTACTCTCTTTCTTATCCCGTGTGCCCTCGACTGCTGCCGCTAATTCCTGAATGGTTTGAGCATCCCGAGGCACGGTATGGCCCTTGCCGTGGTCGAATAGCGTTGCCGTGTCTTCGTCGCACATACTAAAAAGTGCCATTGCGCCGTGGATATATGGGTCATTGCACCCGATGATATGGCAGGTGGGCACGTCGATGATGTCCTCGCATTCGTCGGCGAGGAGACACTCTACCGTACCATCACGAATACGGACTGGGGGCCAGCCAGCGAGCAAGACCGCATACTAGAGCGATAGCCTGTTAGAAACTGATCTAGAAATGGGATAGGAAAATAATTGACTGACCTTGATGCGGCGAGGCCGGCCTTCTTCCTCCCAGCGACGTCGCTCTTCGAGAATAAGGGTAGAAGCCAGAGTAGCTCCCTCCGAATATCCAAGCAGACCCTATCCGAGAAAGAATTCAGTTCAAGAACCTCGTGGATCTTCTCATTCACTTACGTCTATCTCCTGATCTTCGTCCAGGGCCTCAAAAACCCTGTCCAGAGCTGCTTTCACCGCCGGCCAACTATACACCTCCTGTTCCCCAACCAGTCTCCGTATTGTATCCTCAGCCGTGAGGCCCTCTGGAAACTCCCTGATCTTGCTGGGCATATCATCCAGCGCGTTCACGCCATCGAAGTTAATGAATCGGTAGTGTGGCGCCGGGCCGAAATAATCTTCGAACGTGGGAGGTGGCTTCGCGCTGTGACCGCCATTGATCCATTTGAAGTCTATGGAGCCAGACTTCTCAAAGGCTTCGATGAGAGGGGCTAGTTGGACCTTGAAGTTCTGGGAATTGTCAAAGACTGAATTTCAGAGGGAGGCGTCTGCGAAGCTTTGAGACTTACTGCCGCGCTGCCGTAAGATCCATGGAGACAGAGGATTGTCATTGATGGCGATTTCGAAAAAGGATTGATATGAAGAGGATAATTGGAAATGCTGCCTGTCTTGTTCCGATAGGTCCTGATCTAGTATAGGACGTTTACTCCAACCTTTTCACATGGGAAAACTGAGCCTCTGCTGGGGATTTTTGAACAATGCCGGTTCCAGGCCTTGACATGAGTAAAAAAAGTGCGGACAGCCAAGATCCTAGCTTCCTGATTTCCCTCCGTCCCCTCCTTCGGCAGCATGGAGGTTCAGGGGACAAATTCTGCGAGAGGATTATCTCCTAAAAATTACCTTTACAGGATCCACTATTGGGGACATGTTGGCGAGCGCACGGCTCTGATCAACCAACACATGGGGTCGGCTCAGCTGTGACGCCATATCTCCTAGCCAGGCACAATAACCTAATCCTTGTTGTAGTTGGATTTAGCGTGCGCTACAAGTGCCGATCTTGAAGATAGACGCCTCTGCCGAACTCTATGCCGAAACTGTGGAGACGCTGGATAAAAGGTATGTAAGAGAATGTCTCGACTTATATCGCCTTATCTTAGCTTTGAAACAACAACCCTAACTTGAACCAATTCCTTGTCAATTGCCTCCCCATGCTTGTGTCAAGTTGACTATCATGTTTATCGGCCTGATCCCTGAACACGGGGTTTGGCTCGGCTCAAATATTGACATGTGTTTGACATTGTTGAAATTGGGGCTATCATAGATCTGCAGAGTCCGCCCTAAAAGCCTAGATCCAAACTTTACGGCAGGTTTCCGAATCCACGCAGAACGTGCTTATCATTAATAAGTTACCGACCACTAATAATGGTCTTTTCGATCACTCCCTATCTGTACCCCACAAGATGATTGTCTGGGACAGGGATTGAATGAGGATTTTGATGCTTGAGCAATCATGTTATCAATCCTTCAAGTGCATTGATCTGTCAATTGCTGATCGGTCTAGGTCAGGCCCCTGATATGTGACTGATAATACCTGACATATGAAAAATAGTAAAAATAGTACGGGGCTACTCCATTCCCCCAATCTTGCAGAATATGCCGACGCGGGGAAGCCAAGCGAAGGCGAGTTGTCTACCCTGTTCCTCCAATCCACGATCACCGACTGTCCAGATCTATTGGACTTGGATTAGACGATCACATTCAATTCTTACATCATTCTCCTACAAGGATACGAGCGGCAGTTACCGCCCCATTGCCCCTTTTCTCACAGAGGCCTGCTAGGTCGGCTGCCTTTTGTTTGATAACAGCCGAATTTTCACCCTGCAAGACAACCAGAAGTTCCTTCGAGAGCTCTTTGGCTGACCACTGAGGTTTTGTTGTCCTGTTTCCTAATCGACCGATGCCGAGCATCTCCACCCTCTGGGCGTAGTCATAGCAGTCCGTCCATTGAGGAAGCACCACTTGTGGAACGCCGGCACTGCGATCGTATTAGTTGTATATCGTCCTTGTCTTCACTAAAGGAGACAGGTAACTCTGTACCCTACCCGCTGGTGAGAGATGGCAGTGGGCAACTAATAAAACTTACCTAACAGCTTCGTTGTACGAGTTCGCGCCCCCATGATGTATTGAGCATGCGACGTGGCCTGACTGAAGGACTGCAATCGGCTCCGCTTGAACCCAATCAACGATCCTCACCAGATCAGCATCAATTTCCTTGCCGAGGATTTTATAAATCTGACAGCCCGGTTCGAGAACCTTGTATTCCCCATATCTCTTTATCTTCCACAGTACTTGAAACTGAGAAGCCTGGGATGACTGCGCTTTCAAAGTATCCAATGCAGTTCTCAAAGCCAGGGCAAGTTCGGCGGCTCGATCTTCTGAAATTTGACAAATGGACCCCATGTTGATATAAATCGTTGGCCCCCTGGCTAGCCACCTCTCCAGGTCCGGATCTGCTGTCGAGATTGGAGGGGCAATACGCATAATTGGACCGCAGGGGAAGACATGCTCGGGAAGGATGACCGGGAAATCGAGTTCTGGGAGAGTGCTGACGAGAATTTTTAGGTCATCTGGTCGGTTGCGAATGAGATCAACTGGGGTCCTTAGGGTTGCGCCGGTGTGCTCTGCTAGGTATCTCTTAACCTCGTGCCAGTGACTGTCTTTCTGGAAGACGTGTACAAGGTAGAGAATGAAATATATGTTGAAGGGTATTTGATACCAGGGAACAGGATAAGAAAATCCCGAAAATGAACTAGGAGGTCGTTAGTAACTCTTTTGATTTTCCCCCGAAACTCGGCACATGGGTATGTTTGAGTATACCAAGCATGCCCTTGAATCGAGGAGGTTGAGTGGTACTTACGCAGGAAATTTCCAGAGCGCAGCTCCCCATGGTTGAGTTGATGCCGCAAACTCCTTGATGGCATTTGGGCTCAAACAAGTAAATTTGACTCCGAGGTGATAGCAGGCTGTCAGCCCCGCGGTCATGAGGCTATCAACCACGACCTGATCGGCATCAACCTTCTCGATGATCTCCACAATTGATAAGAATATCTCGGCCAGTTGTGGACCGCTATAAGGTACAAAAATGGGTATCATGTCGCGGATCGCTCGTTTCGTATTTGAGAACCCTAAGGGTGCCAAGAATGACTCTGGCAGATACCCCTTTCGATGTGGAACTTGTTGGTTCTTCGTGAAGTAATCCTTGAGACCCTCCGCCATCGACAATCCCTTAATCTCATGGAAGATTATCGGGTTTGCTTGGGGCGCGGTTTGACGAGCATGTTCCCATGCTGATGTAATGGATTCCTCGAGACCACCGAAAGTGGCAAAATGAATCTCAACATCTGGGTCGAGTTGTAGAAGCGCATGAGATGTTGCTAGGAAAACATTGGCTTCACCGCGGTCAATGTTGGTGAGAAGAAGTATCTTCCTCGGCCTGCTGGGGGTTTGGGCAACCATATTATCACGAGTTCAGAAAAATATTGAATAAATGTAGCAGGGATTGATGTGAAGGAAGACTGACACGCTTTCAAATGATCATAAGCGGTCTGTACCTATTTATCGAATGGTGAGTCCTAAGGCATTTTCAAATGGTATGGGAAAGAAAAACCGAGGGATCCCCACGGCTAGTCATGATTCTAGTATCTGAACTGAAGTAGTCCATGGGATCGTACATATGTAAGCTCATAGAGGGTTCTAATCTCCAAGCCGTCCAGGGGTTCATTAGGGCCTGCGTTAGAACTGCCGATCTCGTTCATGGTGTTGGGAACGATCACAAACGATCACGACGATTAAATGGGCCCAAATCAGTAAAAGGTAAGAATTGGCTTTCCAAAGCAAAAAGGTACCAAAGTATGAGACTTAAACTATAAATATTGTGTGAAAAAGAATCACGTCAATCGTAATCTTAATGGCTAACAATGGGGGCCACTTGTAGCTGAGATAATGAATATCAGGAATATCAAGATATTTTGGCTTCAATTCGAGTGTCCAACCTCTTGTTCATTGTAAAATGAATAATATGAGAAGCTTGCATTCCCTCAAACAACACAAGAGGGGAACAGCGAGGAGAGATTTGCTCTCTACGGAGTGCGGAGCAACCCGTACGCTGCATGGTAATCTGATAAGAGCCCTATGTTACAGTTTTCCTCATCCTTCGCTCGGCATACTTGGGGTGCTTATTCTGACAACCGAGCTAAATATGAGGTCAATGACTGAAGAATTCACATGAATCGTCAAATTAGCGCTGAGATCATCTTCTACCGCTTCATGGTTTGGGGAACCCATGTGGATTTTGTTAGGCCAAGGCCCTAAAGACCCAGGGTTTAGGGTTAGGGCATTAGTTAGATAGGGGTAATCCGTGGGGGACTGGCCTGTGGTCATTCCATGCGATATAATTACTTCCGCAAGAAAAATTATCGGGAAATCCTAGCGCGGCAATCAGTAATAACTTACTATCGGTACTGTGTAGTGGCAGTTGGCTGGATGTGAGTAGATAGCTGATAATCGTAGCTCTTACAGAAAAAGATCCACCAAGATGCCCAGCCCTTTAAAGGACTATAGTCCCCACCATCTATATAGCACTGAGCTGTTGTGTCCGTGTGCTCTGAAGTCGTGCAGGTATACACTCAACTGCCAAAAATCCAGGCATCATGTCAACAGAAGATATGCCACGAGTGGCCCCAATTGCCATTGTGGGCATGTCTTGCCGCCTCTCAGGCGATGTATCGACACTCGACGACTTCTGGACTCTTATATCACGCTCGCGCGATGGATGGCGCTCAATGCCGGAGGACAGATTCTCTAGCAATGCATACTACCACCCCAATCCGCAGAAGAAGGGTTGCTTCAACCAGAGAGGGGGCTACTTCATGAACCACGACCTTTCCGAGTTTGATGCCCCCTTTTTTCATATTACCAAGCAGGAAGCTATGGCTATGGGTAATTTATTGTCCCTTTGTTCACAATACTATGTGATGAGCTGACGAATGGTAGACCCGCAGCAACGGCAGCTCTTGGAGTGCACGTACGAAGCTCTCGAGAATGCTGGCATTCCTCAAGAGTCTGTGGCTGGGAGCAACATGGGCGTCTTCGTTGGAGGGACTTCTTCGGATTACCGTATGCGTACATTGAGGGATTTGAACCAGGTACCAATGTTTGATGCCACGGGCAACCATCAGTCAATACAGGCCGGGCGCATTTCATACTCCTTCGACCTTCGCGGTCCTTGTATCGCCGTAGACACGGCATGTTCTTCCAGCTTGTCGGCACTACATCTCGCCGTTCAAAGTATCCGGTCCGGCGAAGCAGATTCGGCCATGGTCGCAGGGTGCAGTTTACTTCTTGAACCCGATGACACAATTTCCATGTCTAATCTTGGGTAAGTTTTCCGTTGAGGCTTAATGAATGAGGCTAACTCTGGAAGTATTTTTAATGAACATGGAAAGACCTTCGCGTTTGATCACCGAGCCAAGTCTGGATTTGCGCGTGGCGAAGGTGTTGGCGGTCTCATTCTAAAGCCCCTAGAGCAGGCTCTCCGGGACAATGACCACGTTTATTCCGTCATCGTAAACACCGGGACCAATCAGGACGGCAGAACAATCGGTATGTCTTTCAAGTTACTCCTGACAGGTACCTGATGGTTTGCTTGCGATACTAGCTAACGCTTCCTTAAAGGCATATCCACACCTAGAGGCGAGGCTCAGGAACAGCTTATCCGCGACGTCTACGCCCGTGCAGATATATCACCAGAAGACACCGGATTTGTGGAGGCGCATGGAACTGGAACAAAACTCGGTGACCCGATCGAAGCGGGTGCTGTCTATCGCGTCTTCGGCCCCGGACGCACGAAGCGATTTCCTCTTTACATGGGTTCTGTGAAAACCAATATCGGGCATCTGGAAAACGTCAGGTTCGTAATCGGCACCATTATATGCCTCCGCTTAAGACCCTTTTTGTTAACAAAAAAATAGCGGTATCATTTCCGTTATCAAGGCCTCGTTGATGCTTGAAAAGGGTTTTATATTACCCAACACCAACTTCGAGAAAGCGAATGATGAGATACCGCTTAATGAGTGGAATATTAAAGTTCCCACTGGTATCCGACCGTGGCCTAAGAACAAGCGTTTCATCAGCGTCAACAACTTCGGATTCGGCGGTTCTAACACCCATGCTGTGCTGGAACGGCTTCCATTTTCCATATCCGCCGCCCTTCCCTCAGAATCTAAGGACGACCTCCCAAGGCTGTTTGTGTTGTCTGCCAACGATGAGGCCGCAGCCAAGCGCGTGGCGGCTCAGCTGGGGGTCTACATTGAGCAGCACCCAGAGATCTTCCAGAAGCGTCTTATACGAGATATAGCGTACACACTTGGTGAGCGAAGGACACACCTTCCTTGGCGTATTGCCATCACTGCAGCATCGTGCGATAAGCTCGCTGTCTCTCTCAATGAAGCCACTACCATCCCCAAACGAGCGTCCGTGGCCACCAAACTGGCCTTTGTATACACTGGTCAAGGAGCACAATGGGCTCAGATGGGCAGAGAGCTGATGGACAGTCACCCGATTTTTGCCAACACCGTCAAAGCGGCCTCGGCATACCTTGAGTATCTAGGGGCAGATTTTTCCTTACTGGACGAGCTGTCGAAGAATAAAGAGGAATCCAACGTGAGCAAAGCACACATCTCCCAGCCTGTCTGTACAGCAATCCAGCTCGGTCTCACAGCACTATTGTCATCGTGGGGCATTCAACCCTCCATGGTAACGGGTCATTCCAGTGGCGAAATCGCAGCTGCCTATGCCACGGGTGCGATCACTCTGGAGGATGCCATGGCAGTGGCCTACCATCGCGGTCAAGTTGCGGCGAAGGTGAAAATAAACCACCCAAAACTCCGCGGCGCTATGCTTGCTGCCGGAGCTGGGCCTGGCGAAGTGAAGAGCATCATAAGAGATCTCGATCTAAACAATATCACAGTGGCTTGCGAGAACTCACCCAACTCTATCACGGCTTCAGGCGACGAAGTTGCCGTAGATATACTCGCTTCTGAACTCGAGAAGCGGGGATTGTTTAACCGTAAACTGCGCGTTGACGTCGCGTATCACTCGTCTCATATGCAGTTTGTTGCGGAAGAGTACATGGCCAGCATCCAGGACATGGCCCCAAAAGTCGTCGAGGGTGTGGCTTTCTACTCATCGCTTCTGGGCAGCAGGTTAGACACGACGGGGTCACTCGGTCCGTCATACTGGGTCGAGAACCTGACTAACCCCGTTCTCTTCTCCTCCACTTTGCAAAAGCTCTACACAGAGGCGAAGCCAGATGTTGTTGTCGAAATCGGTCCGCACTCTGCTCTTGAAGGTCCGATCAAGCAGATCCTCAAAGGTATTAGCCCGCAAGCCGCATCAGAAGTCAAATATATCCCCACCCTTATCCGAAATCAAAATGCCACCATTTCAGCTCTGAAATTTGCTGGTAACTTATTCACCAATGGCCATTCGCTCAACTTCGATGCTGTGAACCAGACCAGCACTGGCGTGCAAAAGCCAGCCGTTATTGCAGACCTTTCCCCGTACCCTTGGTCGCATCAAAAATATTGGTTTGACTCTCGAACGAGCAAGCAGCACAACATGAAGCCGTTTGCTCGCCACGATCTACTCGGAATATTGGAAGATGCATACAGTGACGCTGAGCCAACCTGGAGCAATGTTCTCACATCAGACGACGTGCCATGGCTCAATGATCATAGGATGCAGTCTTTGGTAACGTTCCCACTTGCTGGATACATTTGCATGGCCGTTGAGGCAGCGTCTCAAAGAGCACAACTTCGAGGTATCGAGAAACAACAGATTGCTGGATTTCGCCTTCGGGACATACAGGCCTCCAAGGCGTTAATACTCAGTGATGGTGCTCAGTATGAGACACTCGTCTCTCTAAGGGCATACGCTGAGGGGACTAGGTCATACTCCAATGACTGGGATGAGTTCCGTGTCTCATCGTGGACGTCGAGTAGGGGTTGGCAGGAGCATTGTCGTGGTCTCATTGGCGTCAAGAAGCAGCGTGTTGCCAATCTTATTAACAATACGCAACTTCAAGGCGCAATAACTCGCAGGGAGAAGGTTGTGGGCCATGCTGGCGGTGAAATACCACTGGAAAAATTCTATACTGAGCTTCAGTCCCATGGTGCTGAATACCAGTCCACTTTCAAACTCCAGCCCGGCAGCAATCTCAAGGTCCGAGGAGAATACTCTACTTGTAGCGTTGCCATTCCTGACACTGCATCTTCCATGCCCGTGTCTCATGAGACACCGTCAATCCTCCCTACTGCATTTATGGACCTCTTCTTCCAGCTCGTATTTCCAATCCTTGGTGCTGGTCGCGACCAGATGCCATCTCTCTACATGCCCTCCGCCATCAAGGAGGTCGAGATCGGGAGTGGCTTGCCAAATCAACCCGGCGAGCAGGTTCAAGTTGTGGCACATGGACGCCCGGATTCTTCCAGTCCTGGACCGGTTGACTTTTTCATCGACGCCTGGAATAATAGTTCGTCTGAGCCTGTGGTCAAGCTTTCTGGTTTTAGGATGACTCCTGTGAATAGCGATGCTGCAGATGGCCAAAGCCACCGATCCTTGTGCTACTCAGTTCAATGGAAGCCCGTAAACTACAGGTCAAAGCCCAAACAAGTTGAGGAGAATGGCAAGGCTTACAATGGTGACAAAAACGGCCACGCCACATGTCTGAATGGAGAACAAAACGGCCGCGATGCTGGGCCTGCTGGGCAGAAAGCGAGTGTCACCAATGAAAACCATATCAACGGCGCAGCTAAGGTGAATGGTGAGATCAACGGCCATACCGAAAGCGCCCACACAAATGGGAACCCGAAGGACCGCGAGGGGCAGAATGGATTCGTCGTCCCAGTCAAGAATTCCAATGGATTAACGTCCGTAGCAAACGGGAACGACTCCAAGGCAAATGGCGTCAATGGTCACAGTGGTTATAACGGCCACAGTGGCCACAATGGACATTCAGCAACCGATGATCTCGGCGACGCTACCATTCTCATCGTCACAGAAAGGGATGAGTCAAACCCGCTCGTCTCTGCACTAA
This sequence comes from Arachnomyces sp. KDTOL00113, assembly GCA_949709995.1. Taxonomy (NCBI): domain Eukaryota; kingdom Fungi; phylum Ascomycota; class Eurotiomycetes; order Onygenales; family Arachnomycetaceae; genus Arachnomyces; species Arachnomyces sp. KDTOL00113. The sequence continues at coordinate 1,159,490 of OX453237.1, forward strand.
TCAACGTCATCGAACTATATACTGGCTCTAAACCATCCGTATCTCCTTTCTCCCGTCTCGACGTCTCGTCAACAACTTGGTACATCTTTTTGGCTGAGCTTGACGCACCGCTGCTCAATAACATGTCACCTAAGAGCTTTGAACGAGTGAAAAACTTTTTAATTACCTGTTCTTCTGTTCTCTGGGTTACTTCTGGTGCCTACCGCTTCGCAGAGAGCCCAGAACAGAACATCAGCCAAGGACTTCTCCGCACCGTTCGCTCGGAGGTGACCAATGTAGCAGCCACCCTAGACTTGGATCCCAACTCTAAGCTAGAAGCCTTGGACTGCGCTCAGCTCATCCTAGACGCCCTGAAAGCGTCTCATGCCACACCAGAAGATGACTCGCCGGTTGACTATGAATTCACGGAAGAAAATGGCCAGTTGGTAGTCCCCTGTGTCGTTGAGCAGGAAGACATGAACCTCACGCTTTTCCGAGAGACACAATCGTCAACGCCATACCTCCAAGACTTCCAGCAGCGAGGCCGCCGACTGAAGATCGCAGTCGGTACATTTGGTGCACTTGATTCTCTGTATTGGAAAGACGAGCCCGAATTGCCTCTGGCGAAAGATGAGATCGAGATAAAAGTTGCCCATACTGGTGTGAACTTTAAAGACGTTGTTATCGCTATGGGACAAGTTGCCAGCGCCTATCTAGGCGTCGAGTGTAGCGGTACTGTTGCTCGTGTTGGTTCCAATGTCTCCTCTCTCAAGACCGGCGATCGCGTATGCGCTATGACACTGGGAGCCTACAGCTCGTATGCCCGCTGTCCCGCTACCAGCGCTGCTATTATTCCCCAAGACATGGGCTTCGATATTGCGGCATCGATTCCCGTTGTTTACAGCACGGCATACTACGGCATCGTCGAACTTGCGCGCATGGAACCTGGAGAGAAGATCCTCATTCACGCAGCCTCTGGTGGTGTCGGCCAAGCGGCCATTCAGCTGGCACAGATGATTGGAGCCGAGATCTATGCAACTGTAGGAAGCATCGAGAAGAAGAAACTGCTTGTCGACACCTACGGCGTCCCCGAAAACCACATTTTCTACAGCCGAGACACCGATTTCGGCCCTGCCATCAGAGAAGCAACTAGTGGTCAAGGTGTTGATGTTGTGATCAACTCTCTGGCGGGGGATCTCTTGCGTGAGTCGTGGGAGTGCCTTGCCCCCTTTGGACGTTTCATCGAGATCGGGAAAAGAGATATTACTTCGAACACGAGACTAGAGATGTCCAAGTTTGAGAACAATTGTACCTTCAGCTCAGTCGACCTGACACTCGTTGCTGCGAAGCGGCCCAAGATCATGGGTCAAGTACTGACGGCAGTTATGCGGCTGTTGGAAAACAAAACAGTCAGGCCAATTGGACCAATATCAACAGTTGGTATATCGGGAGTTGAAAATGCGCTGCGCAACCTCCAGAGCGGTAAAACTTCTGGCAAGGTTACCGTGAATCACTTGGTCAACGAACAAGTCAAGGTACGTAGAATGAGCGTTCACAGTTTCCGGTTCATCATGGCTAACTTGGCGAGTGTCTAGGCCACGCATCCGACTGCATCCACTGATATGTTGCAAGACGATGCTACTTACATAATAATTGGCGGGAGCGGAGGTATTGGTCGCTCTGTGGCTAAAAGAATGGTCCAGCGTGGAGCTCGCCATATTGTCCTCCTATCTCGGACAGGCAAGGTTGGGACTGAGTTGATTGACCTGATTCAAGATAGCCAACGCGCCGGTGCCTCTATCTACATCAGGCCATGCGACGTTTCGGATAAAGAGGGCGTAGAAACCCTTGTGGAAAACCTGCATAAGACGCTGCCCCCGATCCGAGGTATCGTTCACGCGGCAATGGTGCTGAGAGTAGGTGTCCATTTATCCCAAATGACAACACATATGAGCTAACAATGAAAAGGATGTGCTTTTTGAGAAGATGACCTTCGAAGACTATGAGACTGTGCTTCGTTCCAAGGTTGCTGGCACCTGGAATTTCCACAACGCTCTCCTCGACACTCCGTTGGATTTCTTCATCATGTTATCCTCGGTGGCCGGTATCGTGGGCAACAGAGGACAGGCAGCCTACGCTGGAGCCAACACATTCCTCGATGCCTTCGCTCATTTCCGTCGGCGGAAGGGTCTGGAAGCAACATCACTCAACCTGACGGCTGTTGAAGGTGTTGGATATTTGGCTGAGAACGGAACAAAGCAAGCACAAGTCCTCAAAAATCTCTCTGGCAGCACCATGGGCGAGTCTGAGGTTTTGGCTTTAGTTGAGGCCGCTATCGTAGGCAAAGTAGGAAATGCCTGTAAAGACCAGTGCGTAACTGGCTTGCATTTTGAGGACCCGTCTTCGTTGCCGTATTACGCCTCCGACGGCAAGTTTGCACAACTCCGCGAGGCGGCACTTGAAAAGTCCGTGGACATCAACGCTTCATCTTCGTCAACAGAGCTCCCCATCGCACAAAAACTACAGCGAGCATCCACCGGGGAACAGGCCCAGGAAGTGGTAACCATCGGCTTGCGGGACAAGCTAGGCGCCATCCTGATGCTACCAACTCAGGTCCTCGAGGCGCAGCAAGCAACGACGTCCATTAGTGCTGCTGGCCTGGATTCACTCAACGCCATTGAACTGCGAAACTGGATCGGCAAGGAACTGCAAGCTCATCTGCAGGTGCTGGAGTTGCTGACGAGTGGAGGCTTGCAAGATCTGGCGGCGTTGGTTTTGAAGAAGACGAGGCTCAGTGGAGCTTGGTCAAAGTAGAAATAGAATCATAACTAGAGACCTTATAAATATTCTATTCAGATGTATTAACAGCATGTCATGGGGTTTCGATATTAGTATAGGTAGTTGTCAACACATTCTTTTTTTTCTTCAAGAGTTTATTCATCGCAATCGCAAACACGTGATAATATATTTCAGCAACACCCGTGGACTGATGAAGTTCACTCACTCACCTTCATGGATGTATCCAGAACATGATCCATTTCTGTCATTTGTGGGAGATGCTTTCCCAAGGAAAATATGAAACGGTTTGTTTGTAGGGAGTAATTCACATTGTCGTCAGCTTTCTTTGTTCTGAGGGTTTCAAGAACACAGACCATATCTCTTGTCGAAACGTCTGTTCGTTTCGACACCCAATTCACTAAACGCTTCCGTTTCAACGGGATAGGGACTTCAGAAAAGATGCTCTCATCACATTCCTTTGGTCGCCCCTGAATATTCTTCACGGGTATTTCAATAGGCTCAATCATCCGTCGGGAATAAGGAAAATTACATCGCGGTTCAAAGCCGATAAACGACGGCGCCGAAATACATTCCAACTCTTGGGTGGCTTTTCTCTCGTTCGATATGCTCAATTTCTAAAAAAGGAAAACGAAGCTTCTCCATGAGTAGCCGGAAAGGGAATAACACTTCCTTTTATTGGCATGGGTAAACTCGACCATGAAGATCCACCGATCTACGATTCAGTGGTCCCTGGCGATTGCTTCGGGTAAGCCCATTTGTGCGGGGAATTCATGGGGAAAATACGACATGAACAAAAAGCTGTTGGTCAACCAGTTTGCTTTCAGATACGGCAATGGAGCATAATTGCCAAGGTTGTTTCAACACGAAGGGATAAATCGATTTAGTACCTGAAGAACCCCGCCACGGAGAGAAACCGTTTGTGGACAAGCAGACAGGGAATCCTCTCAAACCCCGATCCCCGCTACATTCTGGCCTCCGATAAGCTCGAGGATTATCTTCTTCGAGAAAGAAGTTCGAACATCCAAATATGTATAAGCATTGCCCCACCAGTGGCAAGCGTTTGCACCAAGTTTATGTGTTTTCACGCGAATCAGTCTCGTTTCATGATAGAGGGATCTTTTCCAAATCACCCGCCTCTTGCCCTTGTTTTCTCCGCAAAATGGCAACGAACCCCAGACAATGATGTCCAGTGGAGGAATTTCCCCTCCCTCGCAACTCTGATATTCGCAAAATATCCTCAAAAAGCGAGGTGGAGCTTAACCGCGAAGAAGGCGGCTCGGGAGCGAGACCATTAATTACAAAAACGGACCCGTCGCGCTCTCCGGATAAAGTTGCAAAGGTCGTAAACATGTTTTCTTCGAGAACACTTTTTCCCAGAATACACACACATCTCGCTTGGTCCATGGAATAATGCGTTCGACTAACATAGGCCAAGCCCATCAAGCTCCGAGAGCTCAACCGTACACCGCACTCCCTCTGCATCTGCAGCTCTGTTCATTAACCTCCATTCCAATTTCCCCTTATATCGACTACACTTTAGGCTAAAACATCAGCTTCCATACCTCCAGGATGTGCGCACTGAGGGACATGTTGTCATTCCTCCATATGGGGTAAACTTGGGGAAGATGCAAGGGACCTTTTGTTTTATAAAAGGAGATCGAAAGCACCTTTCACGTTTTTACTTTGTCGCAAACTACAAATCTAGAGCTCGATTGATCTATCTATTTGAACGCAGTTTCTGAAATATGGCTCGTTCATCACTCGCGGTGTCCTTTGCGACTATCTCCCTTCTCGCAAACTCTGCTTCGGCCCTTGACCAGAACGCATTCCCTGATTGTGCCAACGGCCCGTTGAAGAACAATACCGTTTGCGATTCGTCTCTCACTCCACGCGAACGTGTCAATGGTCTTCTGGAAGTTTTGACTGTTGAGGAGAAGATCGCGAACTTGAACTTTCAAGCTCCCGGGGCAGAGCGCCTGGGACTTCCCGAATATGACTGGTGGAATGAAGCTCTCCACGGCGTTGCGGGTGATGTCGGTTCGGAATTTACGGAGTCTGGTAACTTCAGCTCGGCTACCTCGTTCCCCCAACCGATTCTGCTCGGGGCGGCGTTTGATGATGAGTTGGTAAATGCTGTCGCTACGGTGATCGGCACCGAGGCACGTATTTTTAGCAACGGTGGGAGAGTAGGGTGAGTGACCCCTTCCGGGATTGCATTTTTGGCTCCATATTTATTGATCGATTTACAGTGTGGACTTTTGGACTCCCAATATCAATCCATTTAAAGACCCTCGATGGGGTCGTGGCCAAGAAACCCCTGGAGAGGATCCTTACCACCTTCAGCAATACGTTGCGCAACTTATTAATGGGCTCCAGGGAGATGAAGGAGACCCATACAAGAGAGTTGTTGCGTCATGCAAGCATTGGGCTGCATATGACCTGGAGGGAGATGAAGAGGATGGAAAGAGCCGTCATGAATTCAATGCAGTCGTCTCCCCTCAGGATCTATCGGATTACTACTCACCTCCTTTCAAAACATGTGCTCGTGACGCTGGGGTTGGTTCGTTCATGTGCGCTTATAACGCCGTCAACGGTATTCCTGCTTGCGCAAGTGATTACGTATTGCAGACGCTACTGCGTGAGCATTGGGGTTGGGAGGCCGACGACCACTGGGTCACCTCAGATTGTGACGCTGTCGACGATATTCAAAACGGGCACAAGTATGTCGACAACGGCCCGGAGGCTGTCGCACTAGCCATCAAGGCTGGAACGGATCTCGACTGCGGGACATTTTACGCTGATCACATGCCCGATGCGATTGACCAGGGTTTGGTCGAAGAGGCCGATCTCGATCGAGCGTTGGGCCGACTCTATGCCTCCTTGATCTCACTCGGGTACTTTGATGACTCCGCCGACCAGCCCTACCGTCAGCTCACTTATGATGCCGTCAACACTGAAGATGCTCGGTCGCTCGCCTACACCGCCGCTGTCGAGGGCACTGTTCTTGTCAAGAACGATGGAACCCTGCCTCTCGAGAAGAATTCCGTGGTTGGACTTATCGGACCTCTTGCTAATGCCACGACTGAGATGCAGGGCAATTACCAGGGTGTCGCGCCTTTCCTGTACAGCCCGCTTTTCGGTGCTCAGCTGCAAGATTTCACCGTTAACTACGCTGAAGGGACAAAAGTTGATACCGATGACGAGGGCGGATTCGACGAAGCCGTAAAAGTCGCCGAGGAAGCTGATGTCGTTGTGTTTGTCGGTGGAATTAGTGGCGAGATTGAAGGCGAAGGAAACGACCGCACATCTATCTCCTGGCCAGGGAATCAGTTAGATCTGATCTCTGAACTCCGCGAAACCGGGAAACCAGTGGTCGTTGTTCAACTCGGAGGTGGCCAAGTTGACTCGTCGTCTCTTCTGGACGGTGATTCTGCCATCAATTCACTGCTCTGGGCCGGATATCCGGGACAATCTGGAGGCACAGCCATTTTCGACATCATCGCAGGAAAGGAGGCCCCAGCTGGAAGGCTCCCAACTACCCAGTACCCGGCAAATTACGTTAACGAGATTCCAATTACCGATATGACCCTGCGCCCGAGTGGGAACAGCACTGGCCGCACTTACAAGTGGTACAGCGGTGAGCCAGTTGTTGAATTCGGCCACGGACTACATTACACCAACTTCACCCTTGATTGGGCCGAGGAACCAGCGCAAACCGAGTTCAGCATTCAGGAACTTGTCGGTGGCTCCGGTGACGCAAACTCTACCTCGAAATTAGATCTGATCGAATTCGAGACATTCGAAGTCGACGTCCAGAACGAAGGCGACACTTCCTCCGACTTTGTGGTTTTAGCCTTCGTCAAGACTACCAACGCTGGCCCCGAGCCGTATCCGAATAAGTCGCTAGTGTCGTACACGCGAGTTCATGATGTTCCCGCCTCGTCGTCGGCGACGGCGTCGTTGAAGGTCAATATAGGATCTCTTGCTCGTGCCAGCGAGGAAGGTGATTTGACACTATACCCTGGTGACTACACCTTGGTTCTCGACGTTCCCGAGCAATTGACATTCGAGTTCGAGTTGACCGGTCAGGAAGCTATTTTGGAGGAGTGGCCTCGGCAGGAGTAAAAAGTGCCTGTCGGTGTCTTCCGGGGAAATAAATGACGTCCTTTTTCTTTGGGATATTATATTTTGTACTTAACAATTTTGAACCGAAACCGATAGTGAGAATGATATTTTCTGTATTTTACTTGAACTCGCCTTTTTTTATGCCCCTTTCGAGAGACTCAAACAATAGCAAAAACAGGACATCATTCAGGATAAAAATATCCATTGCATATCTTCACCCGCCCGTTAGACGTCTGACCCATATGTACTCCATCAATAAGATGGGCATCAATAGGAGCTGTCTAAAATAGCTTCAACTAGAAGCTCATCCCCCCGCCCAACCTCTGAACCGACAAATTTCTCTGGTCGATAAAAATAACATTTTTTAGTTCTCCTCACTTGTAATCTGCAGCAAGAACAATTGAGTGACCCCACATGCCGGGGTGAGCGCTTTCTATTATTCCGAAAGGGAGAAGAGCGCGTGGTTGGTCAAAGATATAAGAGCCAAGGGCGGCTAGAGAGATAGATCGGTCTAGATATGAATAATTCGAAAAATAGCATAGCTAAAACGCACGCTTACATATATTTTTGGATAATTACTTTCTTTCGTGATGCACAATTTCAGATGACGTACAGACGTGTAATTATCCTCCAGTTCATATAAATTGCCCTAGTTCAATGATGAACAAACCTTGCACATCCAGCAATCACAACACCATCTACTAGTAGAGGGCACGGGTCCTACTAAGTACTCGGTGACCTGCGGCGCTCCCGAGAGTCTGACGCCGGGAGCCCGAGATCGCGTTCAGGTTCGGTGAATGCCACCCATGGGCCTGTCAGTGAATACGAGGGGATAGTGAATGAGACTTTTCACCGAAACGAGACCGAGAATTCATTCACTGCTGCCTGGGAAAGATATATAAATCTCTCACAGACCCCCTTCTCTTTCTCTTTCTTTCCTCTCTCATACACACTCTGATTGAACTATCTGTCCATCTACCTACCTATCTATCTATATATATATATATAAAGACTCATCGGGGCAACTTTCATTCACAAACATTTATATATACTTCCCCCACCCCGATCGAAGGCGGCACGGGTTCTACTAGGTACTAGGTACCTAGTACTTATCTATATACTGGCATTCTCTGAACTTCCCAGAATATGCCGTCCCTGATGGCGCGGAAGAGAAATTCGGAAACGAACGTCGACATCGACTTCTTGATGAACGGGAACGGCGTATTGGGCTCACGGTACGCGTTCCTGTGGCTAGCGGATATCGAAAACCTCGAAAATGTGATAGAGCAAGCCAGTGTCGAGTAGTTAAGGCATTCCGAAGTTGCTTAACATCTTCGAAGCCGAGTTCGGGCCTATTTACAAAGGTAGTCTTGGTCTTCACATGCCGTCATGAACCCGCTAATATCATACATACAGGGCTGCAGCGCGATCAGAAAGACTCTCTTGCCACGAGTCCAGCCTCTCCCACGCTGGGAAATCCTTGAAATGTGGTGGTTTTTGAACGGAGTCGTGGCCATCAGTGGAGCTGCAGATTTGGAGGATGACTACGGCAATGACGATGATGATGACGGTGATATGATCCCGTCACACCAGGAACAAATTTTTGATTCACTCGATGAATGGGAATCCTTCGGCGAACGGCAATCAGAGATCACAGAATCTTTGTCACCATCCTCATCACCGTAATCTGGATGTACAAGAACGCTTTTCTCGATTGTCGAGATCTTCGACAGAAAACAAGGAACAAAAACTTACAGCATATATCGGGTTTATTGATGTCTCCGACACCCGGTAGCGCTTTCTGTCGTGGCCCATGGTAAAAGAATATCTCAAGCTCGAGCCGATGTGCCGAAACGTAACGAAGAGCATCCCATTCAATATATTAAGGGAAAAGGAAGACGAGATACGGGGCTCCCAGCCCCAGAATAGGGCCGTTGCGTGCCCATCATCTCGCCTACCATATGCTTGAGCTGGAGGAAGACATAAGCAAATACGTCAAAATGACTGACGAAGAGAATCGGTTGAAAAATGCCGAATACCTCACTCGCTGGATCCAACGGTACCCCGAAAGCAAGCTACCCGATGAGATTCAAGACATTGAGGGTCCAGCACCCAATCTTGGCCCCTACAATGGAGAGAACCGCCTGGAATCTCTCAATCGTTGTTGGAACATCTTAAAAAACCTCGGTTTCATTCAAAAATCTAAAGGGTTCTGGGAGAAACGCATGTCTACAATTTCTTCAATCAAGAGAAGCGTTCTCGTTCATCAAGATCACGATAGTGAGGGCGACAAAGATTCTGTGGGCTCTGACTATTATTCGTCGAGAGAGTCTCAATATTCTCTCACCACAGACAACGGCAGAAAGGCCCGTCGGGCGTCGAAAACATCATGAAGACTAACATAAGCGGCCAGCTTTTGTTCATTGTTTTCTATTCAAAATGTAGGAGGATGGCGTTGATAACATAATGCATCACTTCACGAGGGCCAGGAGCGCTGCTACCGCTTCTCGGATCTAAACCACTGTCTCAAAATGGCTTCCGAGTTCCTGCCAGCTTTTGAAGCAAAGCCGGCCCTGTCCCGTTGAGACTCATCTCGAACGCATCAAGTTTCTCTATCCGGGCTACCAATGGCCAATAAACGTGCTACTCTTACTCTCACGTGTTGATCGCAGAGCTCTCCCTTCCACTTCTGTTATTGGCGTACACTAAGGGGCAGCGTTTTTGCTTTTGCAATATTGTGAGCACATTGTATATCTAATATTAGAGATCACATTCCCAGGCTTTTTAGAATCAACGTTAATTATCTTTTTGTGATCATTGCCTCCGGACCCCCGGTAATTGGTAAACAGGTCAGCTTGGTTTGGATGTGAGCAGATTCGGGGACGAACACATACTTCTGCCCACCAAGAGGAACATCCATGTAGCTCAGAACGGGTGATGACTTTGCCATCTTGGAAGAAAACGAGCCTACCAAATGTAGGTAGCTCTCCTCCTCTGTAAAGGTTGATGGCGAGTTGAAGATTAGGCTTCTGATCCTGCTTGGTGTTCGGATCTTGAAGCATCCTTTCCAACACCTGGATTATTGCCTCGACATCGAACTCGGGGGGTATCGGGCGGGCTGGGCTCGGGTTGAAGCCAGACATATTTGAGAACTAATCAAATCACATAATAGACAAGTTGGGGAAGGGTTGAATTCGAAGAGTTCCTCGAAGAGGGAGTGAAAGAAGTAAAGGAAAAGAGAAAGAGAAGATTATGCGGGGTCATGAGCGTACTAGTGTGGTACGTCATTCTCACCAACCTATTATTACTATGTGCTCTTTTGATTTTGATAGGACTATCCGTACAGGAGCAAAAGAGTGGTTGAGGAACATCGGTGTATCGTATGTGAATGGACTTGGATAGATGGAGCTCCGTCTTTCCGTTGACCTTGTTGTGAAGCAAAAGCAATCCGATACGAAGAAACCTTTCCTTGTCCAAGTCAGCAGCTGTTCAGAGCTTGTCTGGAGGGAGAGATAGCAGTGCCATCTGATGGCCATGACTATGTTTCAAGCTGACTTCTCTGACGAAGTGTTGAAAAGAATACTGTTGCGATAGAGCAAGCGCCAAGCTCTTCATCACTTTTTTAGCGCCACGCAGGCTCAGGGGTTGCACGGAACATTTCACTTTCCGTCACGCAGATTGCTATTTATATCTTCTTCTTCGCGATGCTGACTGGCTCTTTGTTGTCTGTGCATCTCTCATCCCTTGCTTGCCATGCACGTTTATATTCGGAATCACAGTCTGACAGTCGAAGATTCCCCCGCAAGGCCTTTTGATTCGCGGGATGAGAGCGGTTATGTATGTTTATTATTAGAACATGTTTATTTTGGGTTCTGCGGGGAGCTTGGAGCTTGGACGGAGTAAGTTGAGAGGTGATGAAGAGTATATTAGAAGAGAGGGGGTTCCGGTATCCTTGAATTCTTATTCTTTCATCTTGTTTTAAGGGTTGTGGTCTTCGGAGATTCTATTGCCATCTATCTATTTTTGATTAATTGATTGATTCCCCTTTTCCTGCCCTTATCGCAATCATCAACATGGGCGTCCTTCGATTCCCTCGCCCGGCGGCGCTCTATATCCCAAAAGGAGAATTCAGCATCACCACAAATATGATCTCACCTCCGCTCTCGCCCGATTTCTCATTCGACTTCGAGACTCTTCCCTCGAACCTGATCCCCGCCCTGGAATACATCTCCAACAAACTTCGGTCGAAGATGATGCACGTCTCCCTCATCGTGGGCCGGCAGAAACCCTTCTCCGCAGACGAGGGAGAACCAGATCTAGTCATCATCCCCATCTCTCCATTGGATACGCCAACGAGCGAGGCATTCAGCTTGATCACCTCCAAAGCCGCGAAGAAATTCCCTCTCGACTCTTCTTCCTTTTGGACGGATACCCTCCAATGGTGCAATTCTCAGCAAAAGGGAGAAAGACAACAGACCGAGCGAAAGAAGTACCTAATTCATCGATCGATTGTCCAAAACGAGATCCTCTTCGGCCAGGAGGGCTTGACGCTCTTGAATATGGACCGCGTCTACACATTCAAGCGTCGCCTTCGAACCGTTTCGGAAGGAAAAGCACGCATGCCTGAACATGTATACATCTCTTCTTGCGCGAAACTGCTCGAGAAAACCATCTCCGAATACAACGGTCGCTCATTCAGCAAGGCATTCTTCCACCTCATCTACGACCACCTACACGTTCGAGACGATCTCCTAAACAAAGTCGCAGCGGAATATAAACAGAAGTACGGGACCGTAGGGATCGTTATCCCGACCCCGAAACCACTCCCTGCCCCGAAGAGAGGTGCCAGAAACGAAGCCCTACGTCGGTATCAGCAGCAGCAACAGAAACAATCTCCGTCGTCCTTGACGGTCCCCACCACAGCGACATCAAGAACTATGAAGGCGACATCGTCGAGGGATACACGGATCCGAAGACACGATATGCCACCACCGACCTCCTCGACGAGGGGACCTAAGACCCCGTTGTCGGCGTCGGATGTTACACCCATCACGAGGAATGAATGGAATATACTCATGGGTCCGGGATGGAATGGTCGGTGTGGTGGTGGACAGGAGATGGTGTATATTCCTGTTCCCGTGAAGCAGTGGGTATGAAATGATTATGGGAGTCATAAATGAAGTAAAAAAAGACTCAGTTCTCGGAATGAGAACATAAGTGTTCGGCCTTTTAGAAGGTGCCAGAACGGAGGTGGTAACCTCGTCTACACTGAGGAGGCTCATCGCCAAATCAGACCCAAACCCTATGGTCTCGTGTCGCTCACGGTCTCCGACGATTATATTCCGTTGGAACGGACAGAATGTTGGCCTTGGATTGGCTCTACTACCTGATTAATCAGGTGCCATTCACCTTTTTAGCTCAGTGGTAGAGTTCAACAGTTGGCTTGTAAGTACGGCGATCCATTACAAACTGAAAAAGAGTGATACTAATTCCATGGGCCATAGAAACCACTTTAAGAAGGAAACAATATCGCCGACGCGGGACGGTTCGCTAGAGCGAGATATCCGATGACCAGAAGAATGGCACCTACGTAGCACCTGAAAAGAAAGTAGGGATGGACTGATGAATGAATGACTTACGATGAAATGAGCGAGGGGCGTTATCTCGGTTCTCGTGTACGTAAAAGTTATTAAAAATGTATTATAAATGGTTTATTAGGATAGGAGTATTCTCGGCTTCACTAGGGGATATGGGTTGGGTAGTATGTACTACTCATATCCACTCCGATAGCAACATGACCGAGACATGGGAAGAATAAAACTAAGATGACTTTTTTCCACACTCAAGACTCTTCCTCTCCCTCTCTCTGTGTGTGTGTTGTGCAGCAAAATAGATATCCAACCTTTCGCCCAATTTCTATTATTTATTGTCAAATAACGAAAGAAACCCTCATAAACACCTCCTCTCCCGCACGGGAGATCCCGAAAACGCACCCACGGGATGATAAGGATCAGAAGCCGAAGATAAGATAAGCAACGATAAGCAAAAAGCTTGGCCCCAACGCCAAGACTTTGACACCATCTTGTTTTTTACCCCACCAGCAAAGAACAAACACCTCCTTTTCGCCCACTTCATATATCGCACAAGCTCATAGCACAGATAAATGAACAGAATAGACACCAATTGAAAAGAAAAGAGAGATTCAATTTCTATATAGTTTTCAACTTCTAGCAATTGTCGTTCTTCTGATACCCCATACTTGATATCAATTCCTATCCCATTGACTTCTTCGGCAAGCAGGTTTTTTGTTAAAGCCAGCCAGCCAGCCGATCTTTACCGGCAATCTTGCTCCGACCAGCAAAGAAGCGTCATAAGGTCATTAAGTGTTGAAAAAAAAGAGTGAAAAAAACAAGGAAAGAAAGTGTAATAATGAGTATGAGTAATAGCTGATGAAGGAGAAGCAGAAAAGAAGAGAGAGAGAGAGAGAGAGAGAGGAACAGGAAAACTATAAAAGCATTGAGTGACCTACTTCATCGATCGTCATTGTATCTTTTCGAAGTACGATACCTGCTCTTCTCTTCTTTTCACCTGTCGGATATCTCTTCGTGTTCTTGAAGGAGTTAGATGGGTTAGTTGATATAAAAGGGCACGAAGAGACAGAGAAAGAAGAGAGCAAGAACAAGAACAAGAACCAAGATGACATCACCTCTCCCCTCCAACGTCGAGAACAGCAAGTCCTCCACCGCAACAGGTCCCGCAGTAACGACGACGACGACGACGACGGCGACCACACCCGCACTGCCAGTAGAAACAGAGTCCCCAGCTCCTACAGATAGCAATATCTACGGCGACGCTCTAGCTACCAATGATGCCAATGACACAGACAATGCGTCCGATGACGAAGATGAGAACCTGTCCATGAAAAAATCCCTCCTCCGTCGAGCGGAGAGGTCTCATGGTCGACTTCCCGGGATACGCAAGATCCCGTTACGCGCGATTGGGATTATTTTCTTGATTGCATTGGTTAATGTGGTGGTGTGGATTGCGGCGGCGATTGTCTTGGTGAGTTTGTGCTCTTTTCGTTATTTAGTCGTTGCTTTAAGGGGGAGATTGAGATGGATATTCAATTCTTGTATAAAATGAAGTAAAGATTTTTTGGAGTATTTGGAAAAGGGGGTTTGGATTGGATACTGGCTGACTTTTCTCATAGCATTTCTATCCGTGAGTATCAGCTCCCCTTATTCGGGGTAAAGGATTTTTGGCGGATACTATCATATAAGATCTGTCGAGCTTTTTGACCTGCGAAAATTAAAAGGTATATCGTGGACTCATTGTTTCGTTTTGCCTGAATCTAGATCACTCGTTTCAACCGCCGTACTGTCATATACCCTTGGTTTACGACATGCTCTTGATGCGGACCATATATCGGTATGCAATTTCTATTACCCCTTTTATTTTTTGTTCTTTACTAACGAGGTTTTTCATAGGCAATTGATCTTATGACTCGGAGGCTTCTGGCCACTGGTCAAAGAGCAGTAACTGTTGGAACTTTCTTCTCGTTAGGACATTCGACGTAGGTGCTTTTTTTCATATCTGTAGATATCAAGCCCTCAGGTGCTGTTCCAACACCCTTAGGAAGACACAGCGGCGGTGCCTAGACATCCCATTAACCTTACGCTAACCATCCCAAAATACAGCATCGTGATAATCACGTCCATTATTGTCGCAGCCACTGCTGCAGCTGTATCTGAGAAGTTTGATAGATATAGCAAGGTAGGCGGGATTATCGGCAGTTCCGTCAGTTCAGCATTCCTTATCATTCTTGGAATCATGAACGCATATATCCTCTACAAACTCATCCTCCAGATGAAGAAAGCATTGAGGTTGAGGGAAGGAGAGCAAGATCAAGCTTTCAAGTTTGAAGGTGCAGGGTTCCTGTTTTCGACGCTGAAGAAGATGTTTAAGCTTATTAACCGGTGAGATTATGTCCATACTCTCGAATTCTCGAATTCTTACTATGATGTTTTGAAGTGCTTTTCAGCTGATGTATAAATATATAGACCGTGGAAAATGTATCCGCTAGGCATTCTCTTCGGCTTGGGATTTGATACGTCTTCGGAAATTGCTCTCCTTGGGATTTCCTCAATCCAAGCAGCTAACGGCACTGACTTCTGGGTGATTCTCATATTTCCGATTCTTTTCACCGGTAAGTTTCTAATTCCAGATTTACCTTCGATAAAAAAGGGGTGAATAGACCTTAGGATCAGACACTAACCAAAACAGCCGGCATGTGTCTAATCGACACCATCGACGGTGCCCTCATGCTATCCCTCTACATCCAACCAGCTCAGCACTTCCTCCCCCCACCAAGACCAAGAAGAGGCACCTCCTCCCCAACCTCAACAACAACAGAAGAAAGACAAGAACACTCCCGCAGCCCAAAAGACCCAATCGCCTTCCTCTACTACTCCATCGTCCTCACAACCCTAACCGTAATGGTCGCCATCGTAATCGGCATCCTCCAACTCCTAACCATGATCGTCAACGCCGCCGAACCCGAAGGTAAGTTCTGGGATGGGGTGGATGTCGCGGGTGAGTATTATGATGTTATCGGGGGTGCTATTTGTGGGTGTTTCATCCTTTTTGGTGGGGTTAGTGTGGTTTTGTATAGGCCTTGGAGGAGGTGGATTGATGAAAGGGTGAGGGAGGAGTTGAGGCAGAGAGATGAGGAGGGGATAGGTGCGGGTGCTGGGGAGGCTAATTCGGGTGTGGAGAGTTATCATGACGACGATGCCGACTCTCCGGTTGCAGGAGGGAGTACTTTGGTGGTTGAGCCTGGGAAGAAAACCGATGGATAGACCGTTAAAGGGGTAAAATTTAGGTAAGAGCTAGGAAAAATATTCCGGCATTCCTGGACCCTCGAAGAGGGAACATCGCGCAGTCAGGAGTATATAGAGGGAATACAAAGAGGAGGATAAAAGATAGTACGTATATTTTATATGAACCCCTAAGGGGGTTTAGAGAACGACCGATATGTTTTGCTTAATTTCCCCTCCTATTCGTACGTTTATTATTTAGCGTTTGATACCCAGTCCATGACTTCTGTGTTCATAGTGTCTACTGAAGGAATCATTGAGATAGGAAAAGGGTGCATAAGGATTCCCATCTCCCCCAAGAGAAAACCTGCATCTTTGGAGTAAACCGAAGAAGAATCCATTGGCTGCGGAAGATTTCCTTCCAAAGTAACCAGTTTCAAAAACACCTAAATCAACAGGCATCTGTTAGCTCCTGCTTGAGCAACCTTTCCGTTGCGGTAACAACCCGAGCTACATCATCTTCATCAGTCTGCCAATTAAGAACAGAGACACGCATACAACGCATCCCTCTCCAAGTTGTCCCACTGAAAAACGCTTCACCCGTTTCCGCCAGTGCCGCAATCATCCAGTCTGTTCGACGATCATGATCCTTCGACTCAGCATCAGGCTTTCCCGTGTCTAGAAAGCGCACCAACCCCTGATTGATTTCTGACTTCCACACCAGCTCAACTTCCGGCAGGTCTCCGATCCGAGTGAGCAGGCTCTGAGCATGACGACAACATCGTTCAACTAAATCACTCACCCCTTCTCTCCCAAGCTGTCGTAAAGCCGCGTACGTCGCAAAACCCCGTCCTCGTCTTGACCATTCCGGGTTCCAGTCGATCTGATCACGAGAACCCCCACCATCATCATGAGTTAGATAACTTGCCCGATGGGACATCGAGTTCCGATGAGCTTCTGGATCCGAAACGAAAGCGTAGCCACAATCGTAGGGCACGTTGAGCCATTTATGACCATCTGTGGCCCAGGAGTCCGCCTTCTCGGCTCCCGCAAGGAGGTGGCGATGGGAAGGACTTGCTGCCGCCCATAGGCCGAATGCACCGTCAATATGGACCCAGGTATTACTACTATACCGGTGAGCGATAGGGATGAGTTCCGCAAATAGATCGTACGCTCCGATATTGAGGTCGCCAGCTTGCAGGAGCACGATTGTAGGGGTCTCGGGAGGATGTTCAGCGAGTGCCTTGCTGAGTGTTTCCGATTGAAGACGGCCGTTTTCATCGGCTGGTAGATCAACTACGCACCGACTGCCTAATCCGAGGAGACGTACAGCCCGATCGATTGAACCGTGTCTCTCACAACTACTCAAGACACGGATACGAGGTGCTCCGAAAAGCCCATCACGCTCACAATCCCACCCACATCTACCCAGAAGCGCATGCCTTGCTGCCGCAAGACACGTAACATGAGCCATCTGACAGCCTGAAACAAGAGCGAAACTTGAACCGGAAGGTAAAAGAAGGAGTTCCTTCAGCCATGTTCCACATACTTCTTCAATAACCGCTTCTGCGGGCGCACAGGCTGATAGGGCTGCGTTCTGGTTCCAGGTACTTGTTAGCCAGTCGGCAGCTAGGGCGGCTGGGAGGGTTCCTCCCATGGCCCAGCCGAAAAAGCGGCCGGAGGAATTTCCTATTATTCCGCCGTTTGTTTTCGTTACGAGTTCATCGATTACTTGTTTTGGATCTGTTTGGGTTTCGGGGAGGGGGAGGTTTAGGGAATGGTGGAGGTCCGGGAGGGAAGCCGTTGTCGCGACTGATTTCTTGTCAAGGGTTCCGAGGAAATGGAGGGCATGGTTGAGGGTTTGTTGTAGAAGGGTTTGGAATGTTGAGATGTTTGATTCTTTCTGGCTCATGATGCTTTTGATATCTCATTCCTGAATTTTGTTGGAGAATATCATGGACATCTACAAGAACAACTCTCTGGTAGATAAGAAGACAAAAAATAGACCGTTCAGAGAGCACAGCTTCATTTTTATATTCGGCTGGCGCATATAGCCTCACTGCCAGTGAATACTTGCGATTAATTACCATCGACATATTGTTGCTGCCGAATTGACGTATTAGATCATCCCGTTCAACTCCACTTCAGATACGAAGAGTCTGCGACCAACCTTATTATCACGTTAGTCCAATTCGTCATAGCTACAGCTCTGTCGACCACGGCTGTCCTTGATTTTGCGATGGTTGGAGCCCCTTAAGAAAAACAGTTTACCTGTTGAGGTTGGAAGGGTGTATCCCGGCACGTGATCCAGAGAAGCCCTGAGCAAGCAACCTGACAACGAGACAACCATCAAGTCTCTCGGGCCAACATCCTGCCGCAGTCACCGGAATGCTAGAAGGGTCGGTGGCGGCCAATATTCGCCAATATTCGCCAAGGCACAACTAAAGGATAGCCGGAGCGGGGTGAAGCCTTGTCGCGTATAGTTATAACCAAAGTGATATCCGTTTCGAAACCAGCGACACAAGCTTGACGAATACTACTATTTATGTCTGCGTGTCCAAGACAGTAATCACGAAAAGGATAATACACCTGGGCTGCCAGCTCTCTTCAGAAGGCCACTGGAGATAAGTATAATAACTTTGGATACAAAAAGGGACACAGGAACCAGACCCTAAATCACATATCTCGTCCACGGGTATCTCAAAGCTATTCTCGTAGCTATGTCGTACCAACCAACACAACCCCCCGTCTAACCTCCTCGACCTACGCCAAAAGACTCCCCTTTCTACAACGCTTCAGATATTTCATAACTCTTTACATAACCCAATTCCTGATAAACGCTGCCATTTTTGTCATTGATATCCCAGGATTCCGTAACACCACCCATACAACCCACCCTCAAAAAGAACTATCCCTGCCATTCAACTCTCAAAAACCGCATCTTCATCCCAAAATCATACAAACCACTTCCCTCAGCACAACCCCTCCTACCTCTCTACTTGGACATCCATGGCGGCAGATTCGCGTTGACAAGTCCAATTGTAGATAATAAGTATTGCTCACACTTATCAAACGAGAACAATGTTCTGGTCGTGAGCTTAGATTATCCCAAGTCACCAACTCATCGCTATCCAGTCGCTGTGCACGCATTGATTGATACTATCAATGCCGTTTTGGATGATGACATGCTCCCTATTGACAAAACCCGCGTTGCTATCGGCAGATTTAGTGCTGGAGCTAATCTCGCGTTTGCGGTATGTCAAGATGAGAGTCTACAGGGGAAGATTAAAGCGGTGGTCGCTTACTACCCACTCGTTAATTTCCTTCCCATCGGCGAAGAAGATGGCCGCGGTAGTAGCAATGGTCATAAACTAGGATCTGTACTATCGCAGGACCGTCTCACGATGCTTATCTGGGGGTATGTCAAAGAGGGACAGGATCTGACGGATCCCAGGCTAAGTCTCACGCATGCGGAACCAGATAAGTTGCCTGGAAAGATGTATTTTGCTGGGTGCGAGTTGGACCTTCTTTGCAGAGAGGCGGAGATTATGGCTGAGAAGATGGCGGGTATTCCCTCTCCGGAGACGGGTGTCGGGGAGGTGGCGTGGGACAGGAATGGGGTGAGGTGGGAGATGGTGCTTGGTGAGGATCACGGTATGTATAAATTTCCCATCACTATCTATTCTATATATTCATATAGATATAGGAAAGCTGCTAGTGAGATATGTCAAGGCTAAATTATCGCACGACAAGCATTCGACCAAAGGGTAGCCTTGGGGGCATCCAAAGTCCGGATGAATAAAAGAGCTAGAGAGCTCCACGATAGTGTCGCGAAGTGGCTGTTTGGGGAAGTTTACGTTTGAAGTTCATGAATAGGAGCTTGATATATTTCTGATATCAGACAATGAAAAACTATAAAGCCTATGCATCAAGCAGACGGGGAAATGGGAAGGAACGGTTCATCACCGGATATACTTGGAAAATAGAATAAGGGCACGACTGAATAGGAAAGAAACAGGCCAAAACAAACAAAAACGAAAAGGGAAAGCACAAAAGGAAATTCTTGCAGGAGCATGCCTGTTTCAGGAAAGATAAGGGGAAAAGGGGAAAGTCAACTATCCCTCTTGCATTGCCTGGAAACCCCCAAA
Organism: Arachnomyces sp. KDTOL00113; assembly: GCA_949709995.1. Taxonomy (NCBI): domain Eukaryota; kingdom Fungi; phylum Ascomycota; class Eurotiomycetes; order Onygenales; family Arachnomycetaceae; genus Arachnomyces; species Arachnomyces sp. KDTOL00113. The sequence goes on from OX453237.1 coordinate 1,179,357, forward strand.
AGAACCACGGGCGGTCGGTTTGGGCGCTGGTAAGGAGTAGAGCCGCCTGAGTTAGTTCGTTCTCAGTTTGAGCTGTGAGCGTAGGTTCCCAGTCCTTAGATTCTAAATCTTGCAGTGGAGGCATGGGCGGAAAGGTCGACTCCGGTGACGCATCAAAAGAGGGTTCGGCGATGAGACGTGTAATTTGATTTTGTGCGGTACAAAGGCCAACCCCGTCATAGATCTTTGTTGAAGCTTCCGAGTTAGGGCACCCTCCTAAAAAGGGGTTCAATTCCTTCTCCAGATAGTCCAAGCTCAAGCAATCAAATTATTCCTTTCGCTCCCTGTTTTCCCTTACGCTCGTAGCTGACTGCTGGTTCGCTCTGAGAATATTGGCGAGCATTTGGGCTGCAGGAACACTCCTCCCGGTCGAAAACCACCATCTGCTGAATGTTCGCGAACTCAACTTGAAGGCTTTTGTTGTATGGGAGTTGTCAGGATCAAAACCACGAGGCCAAAAGGAAAGATCAATTCTAATGGCCTTCGGGCCTTATGGATCTAAAGGTGGGCAGGTTTCAACAGGAGTGGCCGGTTACGAAATTCTCTGTGGATCGATATCCGCACCATTGCGACGCGTGTTGCTAGACACGGGAACGGATGCTTTCACAAGCCTTATCTCGCCATCTGACACGGGAATACTATGAAAATAAAACCTGTTAGTGTTACTTTCACTCTCTCACAACACTCAAAGAGATTTATAAACGACATACATCCAGCGTAGCAGGAGTTCTAGTCCTCGACTAAGTGCTCGACTTCCATAACACACTCCGATAACAATGCAGGCGGATTTAACGTCTTCCCAATCGATCTTCAGCGTTATTTCAGCCATGCGCTAGCGCGTGATGAGAACGAATGACTTTATCAAAAAAAAGTAAGTAGGGTATTTTTGTTATCAATAACTTATATAATGAGTGAGATGTTGAATGAGAAGACAGTCGAGAAACAAACGAAAGACATCGACGGCGTCGAGAATAATACTTCCAATTTTGAACGAATCTCTTCATGCTGAGGAAGGGCCGAGGGTCGACGGCCGGTCTTTCTTCGAGTTATAAACGGAAGTTGAGATCGAATCTCTAACGGGTTTTATCCCATTGAGAACATTAATATGAAGGTTATGGTCTCAGGCACTGGTGACTAGATTCCTGTCTGCCACCCAGAATTTAGGCTAATATTTTTGTAGGCTCTGCAGTCAGGTGCTGAGAACGTTAAAGGGGGCCTGCGAGAAAAAAGATGAGGGGCGAGTAGAGTAGAGTAGGGCATAGGGCTAGGGTTTAGTTTGGCGGAACCAAGGTACACGCGGTCACGTGTCTATAACCATCAGAGATAACATGGCTAGGCAGGTCGACACCTCTCTCCAACAGCAACAGCAACAGCAACAGCAGCAGCACATGGAAGAGACTCGAAAGGCAACACGTGTCCCAGACACAATCGACGCTGTTGATATTGAACATCTTCTAGCTGCGATCAACAGGCACGAAACCTTAAAAATTCCAGGAGTTCCCGAACCAGTGTGTTCTCCCACAAAGCAACCCTCGCGTGTGGGGGAGATATTGGACGCTATTTCAGCTCTCCTGGTCTCGAAACCAAAACATGAGGTGATCTCCACTGCTCTTCGTGTAGATAATAGTGCGAGAACGATCGAGTTTATCATCGCAGCTAACGACAACGTTCCATCTGCCACTTCCGCTCACATCGCTGGGATTTGGAACGCTCTGGGACAGATATCATCGAGATATCATACGCTATACCCCAATCAAAGCAAGAAGAACTCCCCAACTCATGTGATCAATGATGATCAGCTTCTAGGACAACGGTCCCAGTTCATTCGCAATTGTATTGATTTCAATTTCAGCAGGGTTCAAAAGCGCGTCAACAACAAATTCACCAAGTTAGTCGATATAGACCCTAAGAAATTCAGCGAGGACCATCCGTTTCTCCGCGTACGCAGCTCTATTATCGTACTTGAAGCGTCATTTACCAGAGAGAATGGCGCCAAATTTGGGAAGCCGGGTGTCCGGAGACCAGTTGACCCGAACAAGGTGAAGGAGTGGGAGAAGCAGTGGGGAATATTATTAGATCTACTTCGCGAGTGCCAAGAGAGCATCAAGAGCTTTTTCGCCAAGGGAGGGTTTAGGAAACTTGAACTTTTTCATGTTGTCCATTTCGCTAAATGGGAAACATACCTGCGAAAGATTGGTGCGATCATGAACGACGTCGACGTTTTAGTGAGAGCCGCAGTTTCCGCACGATGCCGAGATCTATTTACTTTGGAATTCAAACAACACCTCATCCCTTCTATGGCATCAAAGGCTCAAGCCATTCCACAAAGTGCGAAAGATTGGGAGGATGTGCTCGAGAAAGCACTTGCTCATCGGAATCGCCAAGCCCAAGTCGAACCGAAGCTCATGAAGATACCTGTGATCAAGAAGGACACGGCCGATATGGCTCGGGAGATTATTGCTAAAGACCTGGTGGTGCATTGTGAGACGAAGGTTCTACTCGCTATCGCAAGAGCCCAAGCCGATAATAGGCAACTGGCAAAAGCATACTCGTACGTTGGCGTCTCCAAGCCGTCATGTCGAGGCTGCCATGCTTTTTTTCAGGCCTACAATCGCGCACATGGAACTCAATTTGCCACAAAAGGGTCCCACGGAAAGTCATGCTGGCCGTGGAAATTTCCACAAAACTTCGTCAAATGCCAGAAGACCGTGAAATTCATGTACGACAATCTGGTGGAACGTTGGGTGAACTCGTACGACGGTTACGTGTCGGAAAAGGTACAGTTGGAACTTGACTCAACTCGCACTGTGGTTTGGGGCGATGATCCAGCGAGTGATGAGTTGGTGAATGAATTTCTGAAGAAGTTTGAGAACATGTAATGTGGTCCTGGATTCACTCATACCATGCGATTATCTGACCCATGCCGCTTTTTCACCCTTTTTAATTTTCTACAGTCTATTTTCTATCATCCTCTCTGTATGATTATCATTATTAAAATTCGCTAGACTCTTTCTCTGCTGAGATAAACCCATCCCATAATTTATAATAGCTGTATCTATAAAAAGCCATCAAAATCTCGTCTTTCTCTATTCTCGTCTTACAATCTACGTCATTCTTACACTCTTCACCCGCGATCCTCCACCCCCCTCTGTCTGAATCAACGCCGTTCATTATGTCCTCCGCAATTGAATATCCGGACAGTATGAAGAAGCTAATAGAAAGCATCGAGGTCACTCTTTACGTGTCTTGTGCAGAAGAAGAGCATTGGGCTAAATACACAACATGACCAATCGAATTTGGAAGAACTCACTCAAATGAGAGGGTTCGGGGGACGAAGTGGAAAATAATCCTGAGTTGAAGGACCTCAGATAGCCACATGGGCTGAAGTCCCTCGGAGGCTAATCTAACGTGGTATGAAACATCCTGATATTCGTTCATAAGGAGAATAATGGCCAGGTCAAGTGCTAGTGGACTGCGTCGATTTCAACAGATATGGCGAATTCTACATAAGAAGGGGCCTGTTATATAAACACCCCTTTCATTTCATCCTCACTTTAATTTTTCGTGTTAAGTTGACGCACATTTCGAAACAACCTCACCCTTTTCTTCATGACGGCCTGACTATGGCTTCATCTTAACGTCACTGAGCAATGCGTCATAGAATCCGGCCATCTCTGGACCCTTCCTCTGGTTTGTTCCCCCTTCCTCACCTTCCCCAACTCAAAAAAGCATTTCGATTCGTTTCCTTTTGAGCCTCAACTCTTAATAAACGACGTCCACGGACGGTTTTCACCTCACCCTAGCTTCCGATATTTTTGAAAACTTTTGTATCTCTTCTATTCAAGCGTGGGCACGGGCGTGAGGCTCTTCGGGCGTGAGGCTCTTCAGGCGTGAGGCTCTTCAGGCGTGAGGCTCTTCAGGCGATTACTCTTCTACACCCATTCAAGCAGGAGTCGAGAGCGATAGCTATCAACACGAGCTTCTCGTTAATCGACTCCTTGCTCCGAATCACGTGGAATTTGGGAGCCAGACAACAGGCCTCCTTGAGAGCCAACATCTTGAGCCAGGTCAAGTAACAGAACTGACGAGGCCCATTCTGGCGAATCCGGCAAAAGGGGATTGGCAGCATGTCGGCGAGTTTTAGACCATATTGCTGGCGACTATCATTGCTTCCAATTTTCACATGGTCTCGAAAATGGTAATCACGTAGGAAGATTATGGACCAAAGGCCTTTCGAAAGCCAGGTCCATAAACCACGCCACCCAAAAATCGACCCAGATGCAGATGCACCGGCTGAGTCTTCACTAGATGGTCTTTCTTCAGCCGAAGAAATTGACCACTAGGTACGGAGTACTCATTAGGCGTTGTAAACCATAGACAGTCGGTTAGATACCAATTCGGCGGAACGAAAAGACGAGTTTCCGAACTCTCCTGCCCCTTCGATAGTTGGTGGAATAGGCAAGTAGAGTGACTCTTAAGACGCGAACTTCGGAATTCCGTGATGATTTGACCTAGCTTGGAAGATCCAGATTTATGTTCGTGAGATTTGTTTCCAAGTCAAGGAGAGATTGATCCATTGAAGTTCTCGATCACATGACCGCTCACGTGGAAGCCCTCTGTTTCTATTTTTTATCGTCATATTCATCTTCTTAGATTCACCCCTTTCTCAAGAAAAGTGAAGCATAAAGATATCTAACCTATTTTTTATATTAACCGAGGGAATATATATAGCCTCACTTGCGGTGGGATTTATAGATAAGACTCTTGTCCTCTCCTGAGCACTTAGCCTCCAATCCAGATATTTTCCCCTCACCATTGGACCTTACGGAATCAGCGGTTTAAATGGCCTGTCTGGAACAAGATAGGAACATACCAATATAGGCCCTCGATGTACATGGCTCTGAATTTATCTTAAAGAATTTATTCACTTTCTTCATCGTTTTCTCAACTTCAGGGAACTAAGGAAATGAATCAATTGTATTCCTCCGATGGAAGAATCAATATCCCAACCAGAGGCGGGAGTAGTGGATACGGCGACAGCTTCCTTAGATTTAGAATCTTGTCCGCCTATATTCGTCCTTCCTACGCACCTCGGCTTGGATGAGTTACATGGTGTGGAAGAGACGTTAACGAACTGCAACGCTCCTTTGACCTATGATATCGCGGAAGCGGCTGTGGTACTTGGGCGAGTTTCACAAAAGAAACGGGCTGCGTTAGAGCTGCGCCAGAGAGGCTTGTGGACGGAAGAAGCTGTGAAAAGGAAGGAACATTCGCCCGCATTTCATGATGGATCTCCCCCGAGAAAACGCCGGCACGTGGAGGATGAGCCTTCGCAGAGCACTCTTCCTACATCTCCGACGGTGGAACCTTCGGTTGTTGATCTAAGCACAGAGTCAGAAGATGAAGAGGGGAGCCCTCATCATAGACCTCGGAAACATCTTAAACCGGCGAAGAGGCGTGCTGGTGAACCCCTGAAATCGCCAGTCTCGCCGTCATCTCCTTTGGAGAAATCAGGGAGGGTAAAGGTTGTTGGACTCGAGTGGCTCAACAAGTCATTGGAGGAGGGTCAAATTCTTCCCTTCCAGCCATACATTGTATATAGTGCTCGCCCAGTTCCTCGTCCCGAGAAGGCACAGGGCAAGAGGGATGTGAACTCGTTCTCCTTTATCGAGCCCAAGACCACGCAACCTCCACCTGGTACGCTAAGGCGTGGGGAGAGTGATTCAAGAGCTATTTTGGAACGAGCTAAAGCGGACGCTGCGTCCGTTGCCCAACCAAGCCATACATCGAATCCACGTCGATCAGGGAATAAAACGCAACCTCGTCAACCGCCAAAGTTACTTCGGCAGACTACTTCTGAGGATGAAGTACCTCTTCCACCTTTGCCGGACTGGGTCCGGGATAATGTGGTTTATGCATGTCTCCGGTCTGCTCCGCTCCACTCACCGAACGAACAATTTTTGGGTCAGCTCGCGAAGATTAAGAAGGTCAGGGCTCTGACACTCGATGACATTGGAGTTCGAGCTTATAGTACCTCAATCGCGGCTATAGCTGCTTATCCACATCCTCTTAAAACCTCCCGAGAAGTCTTGTCACTGCCAGGTTGCGATGCGAAAATAGCCGCATTGTTCTCTGAGTGGAAATCTAGTGATGACGGAACAATTTCAGCCGCAAATTCTCTCGACGAAGATCCGGAAATGTCTACTCTAAGACTTTTTAACGATATTTGGGGTGTTGGTCCAAAGACAGCGCACGAATTCTATCATCGCAAGAAATGGCGGGACCTTGACGACATAATAGAATTTGGTTGGGAGAATCTCTCCAAAGTCCAGAAGATTGGTGTCAAATACTTCGATGAGTTTAAAGATGCTATCCCGAGAAAAGAGATGGAATGGATAGGCGATACGATCTTAAAACATGCAAAAGCTGTTCGACCTGGGTGTGATTTCGATGGTAGAGGTATCGAAGGTATTCTCGTAGGTGGATATCGGCGTGGAAAGGAGACCTGTGGAGATGTAGACCTTCTTATTAGCCACCGCGATGACCGAGTGACCGAAAATCTCGTTTACGACACCGCGAAGAGTCTCGAGACTGAAGGGTTCATTACGCACACTCTCGTCCTACAACAAACGGGTACGCATCGCGAGCAGCAAACATTAGCTGGCACAGGAACTCACATGCATCATTTCGACAGTCTCGACAAAGCTCTTGTCGTCTGGCAAGATCCAAATTTCCAATCTTCTCCAACCTCTTCTTCCCCATCAACAGAGCCAGGAGCCTCAGAAACCGATAACAAAAACATCCCATCACAAAGCGAGACAGATGAGGAATCAGAAAGAAAACGCAAACGACAACAAAAACAGCGAGCGAAAAAGAACCCAAACATCCACCGCCGTGTGGACATCATCGTTTCCCCATGGCGTACTATCGGCTGCGCCATCCTCGGCTGGTCCGGGGACACCACGTTCGAGCGAGACCTACGCCGGTACGCAGAGAAATCTCACGGATGGAAATTCGACTCGAGTGGCGTTCGGGTACGTGCTGGAAAGGGGGAAGTTATTGATCTTGAAGGAAAGGGTGAGACGTGGGAGGAGAGAGAGAGGTTGGTTATGGAAGGGTTAGGGGTTGGGTGGAGGCCGCCGGAAGAGAGGTGTTCTCGCTGAATTAGAGCGAACGTAGTTGGAAGACCCGAAGTGTGTCCTTGTGGTAATGAAGCGGGAGGTGGTGTCTTTTTGGCGAAAGATGCGATTATGATTTTTTATGAGAATACCTGGGTTGTTGGCCGTTTCTTTTTAATATCTTTATGGCGGGAGAGTTCCAGCGGTATATATGTGCATATCTATAAATATTTACTTTGGTGAGGGATGTATATATATCAATAATTTGAACATGTGTATATTTTGAAGACTCCTTAGGTAGACATGACTAGCATATCATTTGTTTGGAGCGGTCTCTTTCCTTCGGAAAGGAGAAAGAATTCAACCAGCTAACTATCTGAGTGACTATGACTGAATACCCCTGCGCTGAAAGTATACTCGTGAACGTTGAGACCTCCCACCGCGCTACCGGTATATATAAAAAGCTGGAAACGGTCAATTTCCATTAAATTCATACATCTCTTTGAATGTAACCGAGAATATGATAAGATAAGGAAAGCAGAATGGGTACTTTTAAAAAAGCAAAGCATCAAGAGAATATATATTGCTGAAGGATATGCGCTGGGAATTAACCGCATAACTACATATATGAATGTAGAAGATCGCTCAAAAATGCAAAATGTACGGGAGATAAGTAGAGAAGCCCGAATATACATATCAACGCTGCCATCCAGCAAGCTCGGAACGGGGAATAGAAGGTAGAATCAGGAAAGACATAATTAGGCATGGCTGAAGCAGAGCGTTTCTCGGAGCAAATAGAAGATAGGAATGACAGTAGAATAGATAAAAAGAAGTTACTATATACTAAACACGTAGACAAACAGGCGCGCGCACGCAGGCGGCAGGGCAGATAAATGAGACCAGAGTGAAGAGAGAAAAAGTACAGAAGTGAAAAGCAAATCATCGCCAGGCCAAAAAAACTGAAGGCAAATACAAAAATGGCAAGAAAAACTGGAAGCTAAATAAATCAAGGAACCCGCTTGGAAACACCTTCTTTGCACTGTGCATTGTTAAAAGAAAAAACTTGTCGTCTCAATGATATCCATTTCCCGTCAGAAGTAGGACGGTAATAGACCGGCAAAGAACAAAAAAGGCAACAGAAAATAGAAAAAATCCCATGGTTTCATTAAATGGTGTCTGAAACGGCAAAGAAAATCTGACCACTCTGGCATGCATAGTATTTTGTCCCATTTTAAAATTTGGGGTTCGAGAAAGTAATTGCAGGACATTAAGTATTCCCACAGATTTCCCCAAAATGACCAAGCACCGAGGGTTCGCCAACCAAGTTCAAACAAAAATCGATGAAAAGTGAGAAAAAAGGAAACCGGAAAAGAAAAAAGAAGTACTAATAAAAATGGAAGAAACGAAAAGATATTAAAGAATCAGATCAACCGCCTGGCCGCCTTGAACTGGTCATCTCACCATATCTACCTCTACTTCTCGTGGTATCGTAAGCATTAACAACTCTCATCTGACCACCTTCATCCGCTTGACTGAAGGCATAACCCCTTTGCTTCCGCATCCGTTGTACCTGTCGAACTTTCCGAATCGCTTTCTGGAACTGTTCCATACGCGGCCGGTAGTCTTGGACGTTGTACTTCTGAATCTCTTGTACGTGGTGGTACGTTTGCGGGTAGTACATTCGTTTAGCGTATTTCCAAGCAAAGTCACGGAAGAGGCATATTGCTGGTAGCACTAGGCCCATGAGCCAGAACAAGGGTGACTTGAAAACATGTGGTATGATGCCCCGATATTCCGTTGAGAAACCGGAACCAATGTTTGGAGCGGCATAACCGTAGACAGGAATGAAACCCATCCAAATGATCATGGAGCCAGGAATAGCGATGACGGTGTATTTGGTCCAGATGTTCGTGACTAGGGCGGCCTTGCCAAGTACTGTGGCTAGAACAGCGGTGTAAAGAGCGGTACCCCAGACCCAGTGACCGGCAGTTTTACCATCCTCTTGTGGTGCGTCGTAAAGCCAGATTGCTTCTGAAACAAAGTAGGCAAGGAGTGAGTGATAAAATCCGTTTCCAATCCATGAGAAGAAGCTATGCATCTTGAAGAAAACACCCTTCTGCCCAAGCTGGTATAACTGAGGGTAACGGTCGAGGAGACGTGCGGAGATAAATTGGTCAAAAATACCCATGGCGAAGGGCGGTAAAACGGTAAAGAAGACGTTGTAGAATGAAAGAGTCCAAGACTCGTAAATAACTTGTCCGGAAAAGGAATTTTGAAATGCGAACTACATGGACGTTAGTTACGGAGATGAATAAAAGACAGAAACTGGAATGAAGAGAACTTACCCAAAACTGCGTCATGTAAAGCGTGATATTCTTGTAGAAAGAATACAGGATGACTTTGCTAATACGTTGGTAACTCCAGGCACCGTGAACAAGAAGCAGTTTCTTAAGGAAACGAAACTGGGCGATAGCTACGTCGGCACTTCGGGCAGCTTGGAGACCTTCCACACCACTGATACCGACACCTACATGGGCAGCTTGGATCATGGAGACATCATTGGCACCATCACCAATGGCAAGGAGTAAAGCCTTCAGATGACGCTTGACGAGTTTCACTACAAGCGCTTTCTGTAGAGGAGAGACACGACTGCGATATTGTTAGTTTTATATTACAATCCGATCAGCAGAATTTTAACGTACCAACAGACGACCGCTTTACACTTTACGGCCAGGTCTAAGAAGAGCTTCTCCATGTCCTTCTCCAAGGCAAAGGTTAGAGACTTGCCATCAATAACGAGCGCCAAAACCTCATGTTCTGTGCTGTTGGCAGCTTGACTCTCAACCGCCTGCAGTTTCTTTGACAGATTTTCCCGCGTAGCCTCAGCACTTTCTTCGTTGACAATTAATAACGTCATATCTTCTGATATAAGTTTGCAGCTCATCCCGATGTTGATGGCAGTTTCCTGCCGATCTCCAGTCAATACCCAGACTTTGATTCCTGCAGTCTGCAGGGTGTGGATCGTATCCGGAACACCATCTTGTAACCTATCTTCGATAGCGGTTGCTCCGAGAAGATAGAAATCACGTTCGATAAGTTCGGCCGCTTTATCAAGTTCGTCAGCCCTATTACCACCGACTGTAGTTGACGCCTTCTCGAATATCTGCCACCATTCCTGGAATTCGCCTTCTGGTACTTCTCTCATTGCAAGACAGAGAGTTCGAAGACCCTCAGAGGCATACTCTTCAAGATGTTGAAGTGTCGACTCAACGATAGGGTTATCTTGGTGTAAACGCTCTAGAATGACGGTATCGGCACCCTTGCAGTAAACCCTAATCTTACCATCCGGACACCTAAAGATCGTCGACATTCGTTTCCTGGTGGAGTTGAATTCACAGACCGCCAGCAGTTCGTATTCCAAATCTTCACCCTTGACAGTAATGATGACGGATCTCGGTTTCCGGTTCGTGAATCGATATCCCAGCTGTACCGCGCCCTCAACGAGCGCGCCTTCATCTGGTGATGCGGCCTGGTACTTAATTTCATCCGGATTATCGGTTGTCCGTTCGGGGATAACGGTGTGGCAGGTTGCAAGGAGAGCAAGGAAATGATGGATAGCGGCTCGGCTAGGATGTTCCTCCAGATTTTTTGCCAATTGTTTGAAATCATGGATTCCAAATTCTTCGCCATTCTCCGTCGTTGCCCTCCTATCATCGGGCACTTCCCCGGAGTACTGGAGACCGCCAATGGAGCACTGTTTGAACTCCATCATGTTGCAAGTTAAAGTACCTGTTTTGTCAGAGAAAATGTATTCAATCTGTCCTAGTTCTTCAACCAGAGAAGAAGTCCGGCAGGTCGCCGGCGTGTCCGTTTTATCATAGTATATGTCGAGGTCGGAATTAATGAGGAAGGCGTGGTAATATTTAACAATCTCTATCGTCACGAAAAGAGAAATAGGAACAAGGTTAGAGTAAAGAACCCAGTAGGTAAAGATATCGGAAAAGAATTGTTTGGCGCCGTTAGTATCATCGTAATAGAGATACGCGAGCTTGTCGGCTGCTTTAGATCGAACTATCAGGTCTCCAACGGAACTGATCACGCTGAGAGCAATAAGGATGCTGACAAGCATCAAAATCTGTATATTAACCATGCGTTCAACGGCAGTCCGTTTGATAGGAGTTGCGGTGGCGTTTCTCATTAATTTCGTCTCGTGGCCTGTGAATACGACGATTCCATGGATCCAAGGGGTATTTCGTAGAGTAGCTCCTCGAAGTAGAAGCTGGTCGGGTGCTAGAGGTAGCTCCTTTTCTCCTCCTCCTGCCTGCATCGTCAAGGTTGCTTCATAGGTATAGAGACTGCTATTTGGTTGTTCGGACCTTACCCTGCCGGTGAGCCTACTGAGGTCTCCAGGGCTAACAAGGTTTGCGGTTTCAGGAATTGCCTGCTTGATCTTCAGATTCGTCTCGCCGTCAAGATTGGCCGTCTCGATGTAGCATAGACCCTCTGGTTCGGAGCTCGCAAGTAGGACCAGGTCAGCCGGAAATGGTGCCTCCGACTCGACCCTGACAATATCACCCACAGCAACGTTGACCCATTTTGTGTCCTCAAAATTTGAGCCTCGCAGCACCTGGGCCCGAGACATGTTTAAAGATTTATCCGAGCTCTTCCGTTTAAAGTCCTCGACAAGTTCCTTGATAGCAGATACGAGAAGCACAATGATGAGGGGTCCAATGGTGGTGTATCGATTGGTCGGAGAGATATTTGGGATTTGTTGAAGCGCGGCCGTGAACAAGAAGAAAAGATTGGCGTATTTCGAAAATTGCTCGAAGAGGAACTTGGGGATGAAGGTGAAAGCATTATACTTCGCCGTTGACACATGATTGTCGACGAATTTGTGAGCCGCGTTCGCCGGGGAGTTGTTCAACATAATCATGCGAGGCCCAAGAGTTGATGGGTCCGGCTTCCCACGACCAAAGCCAAACTTGAAGTCTCCAGCGTTGAATTTCTTCTTCTTCTTTGGCGGCGGCGCCTCTTCAGTTCCGGCAGTATCCAACCTCGAACCCCTCGCACCTGCTTCAGTCAAAGGGAGGTCCATCTCAGAATACTCCGGCGCCATCCCTAACATGTTCTTTGCTCTCCCCATTATCCCTCCCCCTAGACTCATTATGCTATTCCTTTCCTTCGCGCGGCCACCCATATTATCACCCGCAAGAACGTGATCGTCCGCACCCCGGCTGTTGTAATATCCCTGCATCGAACGGTCATCGTCATAGTCGTCGGCGTCAGAGTATCGCTGGTAGTTGTTTAGCCCGGATGACTGAGAATACATTCTAGTAGAAGAGGGATCCATATATGGATGATGGGGAGGTGAAACGGGCTGCTGCAGGTCTGGTTGCTGTCCAAATGTCGCATGCGGAGGAGCGGATCCCATTGGCGGCGGTTGTCTGCCACCAACGAAGGCATCGTAGGAAACGGATGGGCGTGGCTGAGCTTGATCTGAATCATCGATATTGAATTGTTCTAGGAGGTGTTCATCGTTCACAGGTGGGCGCTGGCCGGAGTTGTAGGGCGAGTTCGCTTCTTCTAAATGTAGGAGGTCATCATTGCGGCCAGCGGATGGATGACCTCCAGGAGGCCTGCCGCTGGCCATACTGTCTCTGTGAGAGAATCACCCTTCAGTCGTTCGATTTGGTGGTCAATGTGATATCGCTCGAACATTGAAAACGGGAGCTAGTCGAAAGGAAGATGTCGTGATGTCGTTGTAAAGGAGTTGTAATTTTTTGTTCTTGGTTCAATGATCAGGAGAATCGGTCGTGAACAGACGTACGTGCCGCCGAGAGGCTTAGCTCTTGCGCCGAGCTTTGTCACCAAATCACCAAAATCCGAATCGGGATCCTCAACAACATCAACTTCGCCGTTCGGGAGAAATACGGGGAAGACACAACAGACCAAGAGACGGCTATCGGAAACTATCATCAATCCTTTTTTTAATTCACTCTCGAGCGCCCGGAATTTTCATCCTAAGGATATCAAGCGCGCCCGACCTCTACATATTCGTGTTTCACTCCTCTATTTTCAGACACGAATTGCCCTCTGGCCCTGTTCTACGACTTCCCGGTCAACATATAAAATAGTGTTGCCTGTGTCTTTCTGAAACAGACATTAATTGAAACGTTTACTTTGTGGGCGAGAATTTGGAATTTTTGGAAATTTCCCCCTCAGGATAGGAGGCTGTGCTATCCAAGAGATCTAGATGTGAGACATTGCGAGAAAGGAGAGCGAAGGACAAAACCTCCCCACCATCTGATCCCAATAACTCCTTGATCATCTCTCATATATTTCCTAGCCGTTCATAATCTTAAATTACATAACTCAGCCGGGCCATTTATCTTTCGTTGGCAGCAGTCGCTATTACGCCTGCATACCGGCTTGTCCTTTTTGCTTCATCCTTTTTCAGCTTCTGGTTTATGATGTCCGTGTGCTCCTTCACCCTGGACCGCGCAACCTGCTGACAATCGATCAGCTTCAGGGCGGGTACGGGGACACCACCTATCTTTGAGGATAGACAGAGCACGCCTCCGGAGTCCATAGCTACCACAGCCGAACCCTGACTTGCTTGCTCCTCCTTCAGGGTTGGATCAAGCAGCATAATCGCGCCCTTATCAAACACACGAAACGTGCAAGATAGCGGTTGCGTGGTAATGTTTAACGGAACTGGAGCCTTCTCCCCAAGATCATAAACCGTCACTTTTCCGCCTTGCACAGTGACTTCAGGAAGTCGAAAATGGCGAAGCGCGGCCATGAGCGCAATGGAACAGCAGTCCATTAACCCTCCATCAAAGCTCAGAACATGTATATCCGCGCGTATCGTCCAAACTTTTGAGCCTGCGACAAGGCAAAGCGATTCCGTTTCCACGTAGTTTGATGTGCGGGCGATTCTATCGAGCATGCGCTGGACATAGGCTTCTAGTTCTGTCTGTCTAATCACAGCTCAAGATCAGGAGTTTGTAATCTTCAAGACATTCGTGGTGCCGACGTACCTTCCATTCTCAATAGCTGGCGAAGCCATGTTGGTTAATTCCAAAGCTATATTATAGATTCCTTCAAATTCACGCCCTTGCCGTGGCTTGGTAATTTCCGATGAGATACGAACAAGGACACTGTACCAAGAATTAGTAAAGAACGCAAAGCCTACCCCCAAGGTAGGGCTATTCCATAAATATACGGTTCAACTCACACCGTGTGGCCTAATCGCACGGTCACATTGCCATGTTCATCCCCAAAAGAGAGATCAAGCTCTCTAAATTGGTCAACCTTTCGGCCATCGAGACGCACACCCTGTTTAAGGGCTTCGGGAATGAACTCGCGCTCGTTGGCCGAGAGCTCTACTTCCTTCAGCATCGACATAACGGTGTGGAGTGAATGAGAACGCTCATTGTTTTCTTTGACTGGAGCTTCTCGTTCAACAGCTTCAAGCGACAATAATAATTTGCCAATCACAATCAGCGATTGATTATTTTTGGTGGTTGCGGATCATTATTTTTTCCGAAAGTTTAAAGCGTCTGCGATTTATCGATAAAGGGATAAACTATATTCCGGGACTGATTTAATCCACTCTATTAGTATTGGTTCATGCACGAAAATGACTAATCTATCAAGAACTGTTTTCCTTGGAGTGATTGACAAGAGAACCTCGGGGCATAACAACAACAGCAAGCTCCAAGGCGCAACTAGAACGAGACATATCCGACTTCAAATTGATACAACATGACTACAGGTAGGCATTCTCTATACTTCTTTTTCGTTTTAGCAGCTCTTTCTCACACCGTGCAGCTCATAGGCCCACATTCGATCCCGTAAGAGTTCCTCAACTCACTTTTCGACGATAAGCTCTCACTCATTATTTCATAGGCTCGAGGAAAAGAATCATTGCGGGGTCCTGCCTATCACCAGCGACTCCTACCTGCTCACACACAGCTCAAAGTCAGGTAAGGAGGGCCTTGCGCAAACCATAACAAGCGCCCCCATACTGACGTTGCTAGACAACCCGGCCAAGGTGGCGATGCCGACCAGCAAAAGCGTGACTTGAGAGCGGAACTTTTGAAAGCCGAGGCTGCCCATTTCGCAAAGACCAAGGGCGTCAAAGAGGAACCCTCTTCCCCCACAGATGCGCCAAAACGACGACTAGAGGGCGCTCCAGAAGAAGGTGGCATTGAAGATGAGGATCCAGAGGCCAAAAGAAGGCGGATATTAGAAGATACGCGAGACATAGATGCAGACTCAGACGGGGCATCCGACGACAGTAGCAGTGAGGAGGATAGTGATGACGAAGAAGACGAAACGGCGGAGCTAATGAGAGAATTGGAGAAGATCAAGAAAGAAAGGGCAGAGCAGAAGGAAAAAGAGGTTTGTGGAATCTATTTTCCCGTTTGCAATCTCCCCAGCTAATGAAATCCAGGAACAAGAGAGAGCGGCCGAAGAACAGGAGAAGCGGGAGGTTGATATCGCCAGGGGCAATCCATTGTTAAATCCCCAAGACTTTAGCATGAAACGCCGATGGGACGACGATGTCGTCTTTAAAAACCAAGCTCGAGGAACTGAGAATAAAGGGAAGAAGGAATTTGTTAATGTTGGTTCCCATGTCTTGAGCTCTCAGCAACAAACACACGCTAAAACGATAACAGGACTTGCTACGCTCCGACTTTCACAAACGATTTATGGTAAGAATATTAATTACAGTCATGTACGGCAAAAGGTACGGGCTCGATTCTATGGAGTGGTCCGTGCATCATAGGATTGGGTCCATACCTTTTGCCGGACACTGCACCCCAGCCCGATATATCTCAACCATCACTAATCGCGTCGATAGTCCAAATACGTACGGTGAATTTACTTCAATAACTTACTCTGCGCAATACACGTGCTCATTAGATAATCAATCTAATCTGTTGGGCTCGATCTAATATACTGACCGCTCTGCTAAATATATATGGACTTTACCATAACTCTTCCATCGCTTCTCGAGGAGAGAGAGAGCTCTTCAATTCACACAAACTCGTGGCTTCCAAGAGATCTTGGGCCTGATATGTATTTCTTTCTTCAATTTCTCATTGGCGGGCGAAATACGGTGGACGAGCATA
The DNA here is from genome assembly GCA_949709995.1 of Arachnomyces sp. KDTOL00113. Lineage (NCBI taxonomy): Eukaryota > Fungi > Ascomycota > Eurotiomycetes > Onygenales > Arachnomycetaceae > Arachnomyces > Arachnomyces sp. KDTOL00113. Next base: position 1,195,654 of record OX453237.1, read on the forward strand.
GCCAGCAACGGGCGGGAATAGGGGTGTATTATGATATATTTATGGAGTTCACCCTTTTTCTCCCGGGAAACCCTAGAATCTTCCCATCCAAAAGAAAGGGAAACTATACCGTTAATGTGTTTCATCCTTTTCCCATGCCATGCTCTCTTTTTGCCGTAAGGTTCTAAGTTGTATCAGGACAAGCCAATATATTTCACGTCTAGGTATATCAATCAACCTCCTTTCTTGTGAAATATTTTGATCGAACTACATCATAACAATGTAGACAACTATGGTTTAACTTCGTCTTGATCAATGATCATGAATGTAGTCATAAGCCAAATCTTGGTTCAATACCTCATAACCACGACATTGCCTCTGAAGGTATTTAGGATACAAAATACCTTCCCTTTTATCCAGTTAAACAATTCCCCGATACCACATAACCTCTTCCGAACAGCCGTCGTACACTCAAGTAGTCAACTCATTCTCGTAAAAATGTGCTACCCGGGTCTTTGCGAGTGTCTTCATCTTTGGGGCGTTGCTCGCTGTTGCTACGAGGTGCAAATGAAGGACGCGGCGAATGAAACTGAATTCAACAGGCCGTGGATTCAACGATACATGAATGAAGAGCATCGAGGTTTTATGATTCTACAACGTGAACGACGTTTAAAAGAACAAGAAAACGAAGAGATTGCTTTATCACGATACGAAAACAAGCTTCTTGACACTCCGTCTTCATTGAAAAGCCAGCTCGCAGAAGTACGTCAACAATACTGGCTACATCAACAAGAACTCACCAAAATTGAATCCGAGAAGCCAAGATGTGCAGCTATCAATCAATGGGAGATGCTTCGACGTGTCAAAAATCGACAGGGTCAAAATATCGCCTGGGAAGAAGCCAGCAGAAAGTGTGCCGTTCTCGGTGGATGTTGCGGAAGAGATTGTGGGTGCTGCAGCAAGCCTTTGAAGGAATTTTCCATGCCTGTCGGGGGAATTCGCGGTAAAGAGAGGTCGGGAATATATGGTCATTGCACGTTTGAGTGTCCATGCTGTATTCGATTTCGAGGTTTTTACAAACCAGATGCAAGCGTGCGCTTACCTGGACTCAAACAAGGCGGAACAGAACAAGTACTGGCAGCTGAGTAGGATAGGGGTTAGGAATAGTATCGGGTATCAGTGATAACTTGCAAACAGGGATTGAATCAATGGTTTTATCGAATCAAATGTATGTCCCTTGTTTTAGGGGTAGAAATGTCCGAGGCGATGAGAGAAGAAAGAAAATCTTTCATCCCAAGAAATGGGATATAGGCGAGCGTGTGCGCATCTTCGGTGCTGCTTCCTCGGAAGAACGCTGGACATTCTTTCAAGACAAGCATCAGAACTATCTCGACGAGCACCAGGATTCCCTCATAGAGACTCAACTTAAAGCCCTAAATCAAGCCATTAAGTACACCAAGACCAAGGACCGCTCCCTTGAAATAAGGGCGGACTTATTCTTAACACTCTGGGCCAGGAAGAGGCGGCGGGGATCCCGTACCGTCAGAGATCCTGGAAATTGCGAATGCTCTATCGGTTGGCGGGATTCGTGTCGATATAACCCAATTGGTCCTGTTTGTCACCTTGGGGTGGGCGGTTACCCGCATGAGTGTGTTCCTGACATTGGCGAGCCATGTGCGGAATATCTAGATAGTACCATGACTTATTGCGATGGGTTAGTTCTGCGGTAGTTAAAAGGGGGAGGCGTGATCGTGTATATAGTTTCGCGGTTAAAGGTTCAAAGCGTAAGAGTGAATATCAGGAGACAGGTCATGGCCAACGTATGCCGGAAGGACGAGAAAGACCCAGAGAAGTCATAGATTTTATATCCGATATCCAGAGATTTGCTTGGTGACCTGAGACTCCTTGAATGGGTTCTCTTTGGTTGAGAATTGGTGTATGGATAAACCCTGCCTGTTTTATCGATAAATCATGCCTCCCAACAAAGAGGTAAATATTATTGTATTCACTCCGACTCGCCTAGCAACCTCTCGTAGCCCACAACCTTAGTCGCAACTTCCCCCTCCTCCTTCCAATCGGGATTAACCTCCTCCCCAACCCACCGCGATACCTCCGCGGCAGTAGCTTCTCTCCACCCCAACGCCTCGGAGAAGTCATCTATTGGGAAGAATGTATCACAATCGTATCCCCCAACGGGTATAAATCCCTCCTTAGAACCCGGCACCTCTCCGACACTCGAATCAGTGGATTCCCCATCCTTCCTCCTTCTTAGAATCTTAGTCATAACAATCCTCATTCCCCTCCCAAGTTCCTGAGCCGATAACCGTAACGCGGATGCGTATATCTCCGCCCCACCAATAACAAATATCTTCCCTACCTCCCTCCTCTCTAGGCTCGTAAGCTCCTTAATCGCAGCTTCCAAGCTACCCGCGACCACGGCATCTGTAGTATCCTCCTCACTCTTCAATCCCTTTTCGTTCCTCGTCTTCTCCCTCTTCTCCCTCTGCAATTTCAATTCCCTCATAACCTCCCCTTCCACCGGCCCTCCGGACCCATCCCTCGTAATAACAGTATTAATCCTCTTAGCCAATGGTCGCAGCTTCGGCGGTAGAGAGTAATATGTTTTCCGACCCATGATTATTGCATTAGCTATCCCTCCCTTATCATCATTCTTGGGAGTGGTGGTCGTAGGTGGTGGGCGACTCGTGACGCGAGCGAAGAAGCTCATGTCGGATTTTATGCGTGGCCATGGGAGAGTTCCTGCATTTCCAATTCCGAGACGGGTTGTTAGTGCTGTTGTCGCGGCGGCAGCGGTGGTGGTGGATGCGATTGGGGTTGTTGCGACGATGAGAGTGAGCGGTTGGGTTAGCATTGGTGATGCGGAGTCAGTTTGGGGATTGGAGTCTAAAATATTCGGATTATTGGTTTGGCTAGGGTTAACGGTGTTAGACATGCTGCATTGAAGCCTCTTGGTCGTATTTTGTGACTGGAGGTTGATGTTAGATGAGGATGGGCGAGGTGGTTTTTTCTTTGAAGTTAGGTGAGTCGAACAATATATTTCCATTCCAGTGGGGTCATACTAGGGAACAATAGTACATAACGACAGCCGCAACGACGCAGGACCGAAAAAGAAGGACAATAAGACGTATAAGAGAAAATGCTGAAATTGGGTATCTAAATCATCATCGCAATTACTCGTTAAATAAGAAAACACACCCAAACTCCAGACCTAGAACCTATACTAGCCGCGCCGTCCTGAAGCAATTGTTTGGGAGAACAGAGAGAAAGAAAGACGTCATTTCTTCAAATTCAGTATCCCGCCCTCTTCTATCGCTTTCTTGATAGCTGTCACGTTCCCCTCCAACTCCTGCCTCCTCTTCACGTCCCGCTCGTCCTCTCCTATCGTATCTAGCTTCCCGAACAACCAAGTTTCTTTCATCGTTCGTGTGAGGGCTAGTATATCCTCTGCGGCCCGGATCTGTTGTCATAAAAGATTTTAGTTCATGAACAGTAAGTTATTGAAGCTAATTGAGGCATAAAACGATCATGCTGCTGAGGAGGCGGAAGTGGAGTGGGGGAGTTTGGACAATGAGGGACCGAACGCACCAGAGCGGTTGATTCGACATCGAGCTGGTATGTTTCTATAGCTGTGGATGTATGGCTCGCGTTTTCTACCTAAAGGAGGTCCAGTTGGAATCAGCCCCGTAAAGGGAGAATGAGGGGATAGAAGACAATGCGTTTCATTAAACCCATAAGCCCTGGGCCGCCGCAATTTGAAAGGACAGATAGAGGTGATATATACAGTTGCAGTGGCCATAATATTCTCAAACCGCTGCAGCAATTGTGCAATGTCGGTGTTGATCCGTACTGCAAGTACAAAATGTTAGTCCGGAGATGCGGAGCGATAGGGAGCGATGGCTTGTTCTGTATGGAGGGGCAAGCATGTAATTGACGGCAAGAGTCATACAGCAAATAGGTCATACTGACATTGAAGAGCCTTAGCTGTTGGCTGAGCTTCCATGGTGATGGATGTGTGCGCCAGATAGAATAATGGCGGGGAGTGAAGCAAAGAGTTATGGGAAACCAAAGTTGAAGGCGGTGAGAGCTATCTCTGTGGGCGGTCAGTAATCTGACCAATGGAACACACGTATCTATCCCTGATCCAATTTACTGCCGAGGAAATCAACAATGTATGGCAAAAGAGAATGCTGAGTCATCTGACGCGACAAACCTCTTGATTCCTCAAAGAGGAAAACATTCTGTCTCTTCACTTGTGTCTCCTCGTCGCTTGCTCAACAACGGGCAGAGAAGATATCGGATTGATGATATGGATTTCAGTACTCCGTAAGGACAGAGTATTTTTTGGGG